>CM076576.1:860537090-861146623 GCA_034641835.2 Pinus albicaulis | reverse complement strand
AGCTGAAAATAACACTGCTGTAGTAAAGATAAAATTTCTGTGTGTGAAAAATTAGCTTGCTGGAATTTTCTGAGTGGAAAATCAACAACCTGAAACTTTTCTCTTTGCTGTCCCAAACTGCACTTTCAGCACCCAATCTCTGATACCATGTAGAAATATATGTTTTCCCACCTCGGTTTTCAGTTTCACCTTATTTCTCCAATTAGTTAAATGCCCTTTCCCATAACCTTACATTCAACAAACTGGAAAATAAATATTTTCTGAAAACACAAATTCTGGAAAATTTTCAGTGCTACAAATTGCAGAAATAAAAATCAGCAGACTAAAATAGTGACAAAACATTTTAACATAGTGATTTTTGGTCAACATAACTCTGGAAAAACCCCCTACAACTCTTGGGGAAAACCAGTTCGAAAGCTTCTCTGTATTTTATGAATATTGCTTTTACAGTGATGCAGAAATTTACACAGCAAAAAAAAATTATAGCAACTTCGAAACAGAACTTATTTTGAAAACCTTGCCAAACTCCACCTCGATTTCCGTGCCCACAAAACAGAAAAATTACAGCAGAAATTACAGCCTTCAAAACTATACAAACAACCTCAAAAACAGTGCCAGAATCGTTGTACGACCTTCCTTGAAATCTGCAGTATTCCCTCCTCGAACTTCGTGCCCACTTGCCTCAAATTTCGTGCTCTGCCCTGCTGTACGGATTTGCTAAAAGTTAGTGCTGCTGCCCTCCTTCTTCTCACTGCTCAGAAAATTCTCTTCAACTTTCTCCTTCTCCTTCTCTCAATCTGCTCATAAAAGAATTAATGAATGAATGACCTTTTCTCTCATTTTCCTCCTTTAATAGAACTCTAAGTGACTTTTGGGTTATCCCCAAATCCAATGGTTGAAATAGCTTTAGATCTAGGGCTGAGATTAAATGCTCTTTTAAATCTCACTTTCTATTTTTTAATTCACCCCACTTTAATAAAGACCCACTTAGTCATTTATTTCCAAAGTCACTTTTCCTTTCTAATTTTACATTAACTTTATTCAAGTCACTTTAAAATTAGACTTTAGTAACTTTTTACTTAAAGTCACTTTTAATTTTTAAATTAGATTTGACTTTATAACTTTATAAAGTCACTTTAGGAGAAAAATTAAATTCTTTTGGACACTTTTCCCTAGGCCAAAGATCAAAGCCTTAGGGAACCACCTATCCTCTGGTAACCAAATTTCAACATAAATCAAGCAGCATGTCAAGGTTACAGTATGTTAGGGGGAGCAGCATGCCAGGGGGAGCACTTTGGCACCCCATTGCCATTGATGTTAAAGGGGGAGAGAAGAAAAATATTGCCATCCAATGACAAAGGGGGAGATTGATAATCCAAGTTGTCATTGATGGCAACAGGTTACTATCATGATGACAATGCTATGACCCTATGTCTGATAAGCCAAACAATGGAGAAGACATATGAAGAAGAAGGCAAGAAATGGAGAAGGCATTCCGTCCTATACACTTTCTGCACACAAAAATTAAGGATAGTCACAAAGAAAATTACGTTTCTGTCATCATGGAGGCAGCCTATCACAATGAGTCCTAGACCATTTGAAAGAGGAATTTTTCCTCTTTCCAATGAGCCTTTACTTGCCCTGAAACTCCCAGCGGTTTGTGAGATATTGAATTTTTAAGTTTAAGAAAATAATTTAAAAAAAAAATCTAGCCGACCTACACTCACAGTTTCATGTCGGCCTCCCTCCAAAGGACGTGACACTTCATTCCAGTCGAAAATCACAATAAATATGTGACTGAAACTTCATTTTCAAACAATAAATTCGGTGAAGATTACTCTCAAAAGAATAACACAGTGAAGTAAGTTCACAACTCGTGAACTAAGGAGACCGAAGAGGTAATATTTTAGGGGTTATATCTTAACTGCCTTGATACCTCGGACCCTTGTGTAGAAGACTCAGAACAGTGCCTCAGACCAAGTGATAACAACTCAGACCTGTTTGAAGAAACTCGAACCATCCTGAAATGTGTGGACAGTAATGCAGCTCGGATTACTGTCTATTGAAGATCAGATTATATATTAAGGGTTCAGAATTAGTAACATCATTCACCTCGGACTTATGACTGTGTTAAGGGTTCAGATTTGGACAAGCATTATCATAATTAGCCCCTGTATCTCGAACAAGGCAAGATCTGTGAGCTTCCCTATCTCGAGTCTCTGACACCTACCTCGGATTACCTTCAAGCATTAAACTGCAACTTCGGATTGAGTTGTGTTATCTCAGACTGTGGTTTTTGTTGAACTATAAGTGTTGTTCCTATTCGGAGTGTGGCTCATTCATATTGCGATTGCAGTGGTGGATTATTGGTGAACTGTGATATTTGGACAGTGACAATACTTTAGCATGATGAACTAGTTCAACACTCACCTTTGTATACGGTCTATTCATCACAGTGTTCGGTCTGTTCAGCTGGGACAGTTGAGTAATCAATTGTATTCTATGGTATACCTGTAGTGAAACTCCTTGAGGATTCGAGCAGGGATATTTTCCTCTTGGGGCAGTGAAGACAACAGTATTGATGGATTAATTGATGGACAGTGATGAAGACAAGTGGACAGTGAAGTCAGTGAAGAATTTTGGAAGAAATAGCACAGCGAAGAATATGTCAAGAACATTCAAGTAAGCACTATTCACATTCTCTATTAAACCAAGCAAAGAAGGATTGGTGTCCTTGGAGTAGGAGCTCCTAAACACAAGGTTGGTGCCTTGAGAAGATAGGGTCAAAGCCCTAGAGGTCAGAGCCTCATCAAAGTTCAAGTTGGTGCTTGGCAACAGGTTGGTGCCTGTCTCATTAAAAAGGTTGGTGCCCTCACTCATCTATTGTATACTATTATTAGAAAGGGGATTGAAATTCTTATTAATCCTTAATATTATCATTATACACCTCTCTGTCTTTAATTGTGAAGAATCTAACTGGCAATAATTAACAATTAAAAAGAAATACTGGGTCACCCCCCTCTCAGTATTTCCAACAATAAGAGGAAAATTGTTCATAAAATCACAGACATGTCTCAAGGCCATGATCTTCAATTCTTCCTCCATGGTTGAGTTTAACCTTTTCTTCAAGTACAATTCCATTCCTATTGATTTGAGCCATACTGTCGCTGCGAGAAGCACAAGATTCTCAGAATCCTCTTCTGTAATATAACAGGACTCACCAAAGAGCTACCTCACATGGCTGACGGTTTTCAATGTATAGCTTAAACAATTCTTCTAGACTTCAGTCTTAAGATGAATTATAGCTTTACTGTTCATCATACTTGTGCTTCAGCAATTTTGATAGCGTACCTCAGAGTACCTGCAAAATGTCTGGATCAACAACATAAGCTTAAAGCTAAAGAAAACATCAGCTCTCCCTGAATATTTGAGAAGAGATCTTGCCCAATGAGACATCTGCAATTGGTTATCAGTTCGAGTTACATGAACAATTTTCTTAAGGTAATCAATGGGCAAGGGGAGATACTTCTACTTCCTTTGATCTTTCAGAAGACTGTCATCTATAGCTCAGGCTTAATAGCTACCGCCATCTCCTTTCCTTCTAAACTTAAAGGAAACTGACCTGAAGCAATATTTCTGAGGTATTTCATCCTTAGTTCGAGTTGAAGGAACGTTCAACCATTAAGAGTCAGGTTGGTTTACTTTCAATAACTGACTTCCAGGTCATATAAACAATCTGAAGACTTACTTTCAACTGAGATCATTATTGGGATTTAATACAAATTTCTTCAGCGGTCATTGATGCACAACTATCTGCTTGCTTTGAAGCTATGACTTCATACTGTATACCATTGTCATATCATCGTTGACACCTTTGACATGATGGTTTTTACAATTCTGTTACAGGAACACTGTCATCGTAATGAGAATTGTCACTGATATCGAGGATCAAAAGTCCTTCTAGAATGGGGTTATTTCCTTCCTTAGAAATGCAACGAGATCATCCTCAACATTTCACTATCATAGCAGAGATCATATTCTTATGTAACTATCCATTGATCTTAATACAAATCAAATAGAGAATGAGATGTTATGGGTCTTCTTGGAAAGGTGACGCCCAAGGGTATATGAAACCATAGTAAGAACTAAACTTATGTACATCAAGGTCTGCCAAGAGCTACGCAAGACTTTTGCTTTGGATGTTCTAATCCCATGATGTGTAGTGTATTATTGCATGGAAATTGTAAACAGGACTCATAGACAAACACTCACAAAATGTTTGGAACTGATTACTTTCTGCATGTAAACAAGCAGCTCTTGTAGAATTATTAGCGGTATAGTTTCCACTAGAGGAGAAAGTCCAGATAAAGCCACAACAACTTCTGTTTGGTGTTAAATAGACATAACATCATTTACTTCTATTGTCACTACTACACACATTGTTGCTCTTCCCATATTTTGTTCACATCCCATTTGCAGGAGGCTATTTTATTCGAGATTAATAGATCAAGGCTTTTTAGAAGGCTGCCACGATACATACTAATCATTTATTAAACTGCCAATTTCTGAAACAGAGACATTTTAGTAGTGTACCTTGCATAAGGGCCAGTCAATTGGACAGAGGCCACCTCACATTTGACCAATAGCGCCTCATGTTCATGCACACTAGCACTTGACAGTTCGTGTGCCAAATCATCCAAGTTATCAACTTTTCCAGCCAGGGATGTCATTTATAAAACAAGATTCCAGAACAGCGTGTGAGATGCCACAGTGAAATAGATCAAAGTCTCTATGTGCGGAAGTCATTATTATAGTAATGTAGATGATATGTATGACTCTCCTTCAACCCAAGACTAAACTGTGTATACTTCGATGGCCTTCCTTCATGCTGATGTATCCTCTTCTCCTCACAGTTGTATCCTCATCTCCACGCAGTGATTACCGTCAACACTGCCGAAATATGCGAGAGAGGAATACACCCAAAACAGAGATATGTATGACTCTCCTTCTTCCTCCGCTGAGATGCCTCCTCCTTCGCTCAAACTACAAACCCTAAACTCGCACTTCTATTGCATGCTTGATCCGAAGTGATGGTGCTATAGAGAGGCCACTTCATCCTTTAGAGATGGACCCTTACTGTGGTGCTATGGCCTGTGGCCTAGCAAACAGTAATCCTGTAGCTTACAACCAGCAGACTTGTTTCCAAGCTTCTAAGCAACCAGCTTACTCTGCCTTCAGACCTCAGTCCTTCCATGCCTTGCTGCCCTAGCCTCCTTGCTGCGACCTTAGATCAGGGCTCTCCTTCTCAACAAGCTGCTCCAAGACGAGATCCGCTGCCCTTGATTAGTCTCAGAAACTAATGCACTGCCACAGATAGGCACTTGGAAAATAGGTGAGCCGCTGTTCCAGAAAACCTTGAACCAGCCAATGCTGCCCAATACAGACCTTCGTTGCCACAATTTTTACCGCTAGAAAAATATTCAGTAGTGATGTTCTGTGAGTCGAGGTGATTCAGTGATCTTTCTTAGATTGCTGAATTCAATCATTATCAAATAGGAGATTATTCCTTCTTCTTCACGCATTGGATTACACACTAGAAGGCAGACTTATTCTTCGCTGTGGTATCCCTTGGCTCACCTGAAATGTGAGATGAGGTGAATCCAAACAGACCTCCAAAACAGGTTGAATCTCAGCAGACATATAGTTCTGGTTAGGGCACAGATCAACCCTAACTTACAACAGCAATACTGTGAAATCAACTTCAAAATACTCACTCTTCCTTGTTGTAGGTGCGGTCCAGGCTAGGCTAGAATATAGGCATCATATCCTTCATTTGACATTTGTTATTCCCTTGTATTATTTATAGAGAGACTGCGGCCTGCAAGAGAAGGAGACGCTGTCCAAATTTCCCTTAAACACGGATTTCATAAGATCATACTTCCTCCAAGCAACCTTGGCCTATTGATTGAAGAACTCAGCTCATAAAAAAACAAAACGAATCCCAAACAGGCCCTAGACATCTTCGCTGGAAATCTTTCTTATAAATAATTGCTAGGTCACAAGAAAAACTCCCTCAAGGTGGGCCACTGCCTCAAGTAGGGTATCAAGCCTATTTCACTACCCAGACTTCACTAGTTGTCCCTTGACACAGATTGGGCTTTGTCTTCTCCTTAGCTCTGATACCATGTAAATTTCTTAACATGTTCCATGCCATTTTAGATTAGGGCACGAAATACTGAAGAAGATAGAACAAATAAATCGATCGATGGAAGACAAGCCAACAATAGAAAAAAGAAGAAGAATGATGGCATTATGACGATCAGCAGGATGCTTCAACCAGCAAAGTCTCCAATAGGTCATTCACCCAAGCGTGTCACACACCCCTAAAATGCTACATCAAGAAGCCCTAATTCAGCTCCATGATAAAGCCCTAATACAAATACACCAAGAAGAGAGAAGATAACTTCCTCCACACAATGTGTGTGAAATGATCTCCAAAATTCTCAATTTATAATCATCTGTGGGGGTGTGTGACACGTCTTTTAAGACATTTAAGTCTATATTATATTCTAGGGCGACCTAGCACATAAGTGGAATAAATTAAAAATACATGTTCTGTTCATCCAATCGAGACGATCTTTAGATCAATCTTACACCTCTCCAAAAGAGGAATCCAATAAAAATATAGTCCACCATACCAAATCTCTCCAATAGCTTCCTAATATATTTTCCTTGAGATAGGAAAATCTTGTTGGGTCTCTACCAGACCTCCAAGCCTAGGAAGTAATGCATCAGTCCTAGGTCTTCAATCTCGAACTCGGAAGCTTGATCCCTCTTACATCAATGAATGAGAGGGTCAACACCATTCAAGAAGAGATCATCCACATAGAGAACCAGTATGAGAGGTTTCACACGATCGACCTTGAAGTAAAGGTTCAGATCAACATTACTTCGAGAGAAGCCTAGTTTCATCAAGTAGCTATTAATCCTCTCATACCAAGCCTTGGGTGCTTGCTACAACCCATAGAGAGCTTTCTTCAACCTGCATACATTAGAGTCTCTATCCTGGACTTTGAACCCCAGAGGTTGCTCCACATACACCTCTTCCTTTATCGAACCATGTAGAAAAGCGGTCTTCACATACATTTGTTGAAGACTTCATCCTTGCGTTTCAGCAAGGGCAATAATAGATTGGATGATGGTAGCGCGGGCCACAGGTGCAAATATATCATCATAATCTATGCCTTCCTTGAGATCATAGAAGCACCTTAGCAGTCCTCAGCTTCTTGTGTATCTTGACAAAGAAGATGTTGTTCTTATTTCCTCTGAGACTGAAAAGATGAGGCATATATGATAAGAGGAAAATTGTTCATAAAATCACAGAAATTTCTCAAGGCTGATTTGTCTTTCTTTGAAGATGAGGGATCATTTGGTAAAACAACCATCCAAGCTCTGCATTTCTTCCACACTTCAATGTTTGTCTTAGGAGAATTAATCAACGTGTGGTACTCCAACCTAAAGGCAGTGATCCTATTGAATGTTGGTCCCTCTGTAAATAAGGTCTTCACCATCCATAATAGCTGAAAATGCCTCTGAAGAAAGTTAATAACTATTGCCCCTTTCAGGATCTGAGTCTTCTCGTGAGTGTTATCCACCTTGCTTTTTGCCAATACCAATAGAGGTTCATAGGAATCCCATGATAAAAGACTGCCTTTAAGGTCCCAACATGATGGCAATCCTGCCTTGGCTCCTTTGTCATACTTGGTCACTGCTTCCTTAATCTCTGTCAACTTATTCTCAGTGGTTTTCCTACAAGTATTTTTATCAATCAATTTGTTAATCTCTACAGCATATAGAATCCTATCTTTAATCTCATTTTCCTCTAACTCTTGATCAGTCTTAGAATCAATGAAATCAATAAATTTCTTTGCCCATATGGCTCTGTTAATAGTCTTCTGCTTGTTTGCCATAACTTGCTCTTCAAAATCTCTGACAATGCTTTTCTCTTCTAATATAACAATCAGAGATCCCCAAGTTGCTTTCATTTCTTAAATGATTTCATTCCAGATGTTGTCCTTAGCCTGTATCAAAGATATATTTCCCTTCAATTTCTCCTTTAGACTCTTGATATCAGCATCAGCTGTTTGGCAATCTGTCCTGTATTTATTAATTTCCCCATCCTTGACTAGCATTATTTTTGTTACAGTCTCCAAATCATTTTTTGCCCTTTTGAGATCTTTCTCTGCCATTTTCAGTTCAGTGTTCAATTGAGATATTTGTGTTGTTGGATCATCATTGCTAGATGGCAAAATGATAGTGCAGGAATGAGAATCAATCTGATTCTGTAATGACAACACAGTTTCCTTCAACTTAGTAATTTCTTCTTCTTTCTGCAAGAGCTGTCGAAGAAGGCTTTCTTTCTCACTTTCCACTTCTGTCGCCTCTGCTGCCATAGAATGCTCCCTTGTAGGTAACCTGAACTTTTTCTTCAACACATAAATCTCTGATTTTGCACTTTGTTGCAACTTCAGCACAACAGACCTGTTATTTGGATCTACTCCAATCTTTACAATTATCTTCTTGAGTTCTTCATTTTGTGTTGTTAAAGCCCTGGAATTGGCTTTCTCCAATTTCAGTTGCTTGATCACCTTCCCAAGCATGTTCTCTACCTTAAGAGCCATTGCATTAGTTTTTGTCAAATCATTCACTATCAGTTGACCGGTTTGCATGTGTAAATTTACTTTATCAAGCAAAAGAATCTTTCTCACATCAACAGTTAAATTTACAATATTGAAATTACTTGATGACCCAATAGTCATATTAGAGGGGTGAGAAAGAGCAAATATTAAACTGATCTTTTTCAAGATCCATGGCAGTCAGCAATCTTGTTTGGTCTGGGGTTATTTGATATTCGGCATGTGCCTCCATTCTAGCCTTCATCCTTTGATTTCTTTCAGCAATCTGAGCAAATACTTGTTTAATCAAAGGTACTTGCTCCTGAGCATCTCCATGTCTTCTTGGCTAGGTTGGAACATTCTGCTCATCTCCTAGTTGAAGTGAGAAACCAAGTTGAGCACCTGTTATGTCTTCATTGAATTTTGTTCTCTTCTCGGCTCTCTACTCTTCGTCTTCTGAGTCAACAACTTCCTCTTTACTCCCCTTGCTTGATTTTTCAGATATAATAGGAGTTTGTATATTAGAACCAATTGAACCTGCAAAACCCTTATTTGCTAGCTTCTCTATGTCAGGTCTACTTTCGTGAAGAAATGCTAAATACCCATTTTCAACTCTCCTGTTTGAAATTACTTTATGGGGGTCATAAGTCCAGTTATCTCCTAACTGTAAGTGCATTCTATCCAACATAATACTAGCCTCATCAACTGCTTGTCTCATGTTGACTATAAGCGGACCCACAGACATAGTTAATTTATACATATGTCCCTTTTTCATAGGTACAAAATGTATTTTGTCAACATTCAAACTCTACCTAATGAACTCTAAGGCAAATAATCTCATAGGCACAAATGTAGGAAGCCTATATGGTTCTACCCCAATGCTGAATACCCATTTTCAACTCTCCTGTTTGAAATTACTTTATGGGGGTCATAAGTTCACTTATCTCTTAATAGTAAGTGCATTCTATCCAACATAATACTAGCCTCATCAACTGCTTGTCTCATGTTGACTATAAGCGGACCCACAGACATAGGTAATTTAAACATATGTCCCTTTTTCATAGGTACAAAATGTATTTTGTCAACATTCAAACTCTACCTAATGAACTCTAAGGAAAATAATCTCATAGGCACAAATGTAGGAAGCCTATATGGTTCTACCCTAGCCCCATAAAGTCTAATCTCTGAGTGGTCTTCATAAACATACCAATCTCCAAATTTACAATTTGTTCCCAACTGTAAAAACTCTTGAGCCTTTGGCAAGAAACATGGGGGAGAAACCCCATTCAAAATATTATATGCAGTAGACATGAAATGATTTGCAAAATCAAACAGACCCTCCTTATTTTGTTCCTCTCTTACTACATCAGTCCAAAACACTACTGACTGCCTCTTTTTATTTACATCCATGATGTTTAACCCCAAATGCAAGAATTCTTTCACATTTTGATATAAAAAGAGGTAAATGATAAGAGAAGGGAACCTGAATGACCCAGTGAGTGATAAACTCATGAGTTGAGTATTGACAACTTCTTTCCAATATGAAGGAATATCCAACACTACTCCTGGCTTCATCATCAATGCAAACAGTACCAGAACTGATTTGTCAACTAAGCTGTCGTCCTCCTTTCCCAATATTTTTTAGAATACACCTCAGCAACGGTCAAACTTCTGCATCAAAAACTTCTATGGAGAATTCTTTACTGTCAGGTACAAACCACTTCGTATCTGGCCTCAGGAAGAAGGCAAATTGAGTGAATTCTTGACCTGCAAGACTATCATAATGCGCTGCCAATGACACATCATTGAATTGAACGTAAGATTCTGACTTTGGATAACATAAAGCTTGACAAATTAACTGGGCTGAGACTTGCAAAACATTCTCTCCTAGACAATTCATTACAAAACACTTGCCAGGGTACATAACAGACACTAGCCAGTGCACAAACTCAGGAAAAAGATGCGTTTTAGGGATACATGCAGACAGTACACCTGATTTGGCCATGGCAGAGAAAATTGGACATGCTTTTTCTTTCGAACAGACCTGTTGATAAAATTGGAGGTGTTCTAAGGAGCAAACAGTGTCTCGGATATCCCTCTCAGTGTCCATGAGAGGAATATGGCCGGATGAATTAGAAAGGGATGAACGTTTAGCCATGATATTTCTTAGGGTGGCGAACAACGATAAGGTGGCGAACAATAATGGAAGACATAGGTGCAATCAGGTTGACAAGAACAGAGAAATAACATTAGCCTTGCGAAAAGAAGAACCAGTTTAAATAGGTGGCGCGGGGTTTATAAATTAAATGCTGAGTTGACGCGCTAAAAGACTATTAAATGGTACCGTGACGTGGCTGAAAGCTGTCGCCAACTAGTAGCTTATGTCACTGCGGGAGGCCTCAAAGTTACGGAGCACTTACCGGGGTCCTACCCCCGCAGTTAATCCTGACCGCAGATCTTGATCGGCCCATCAGTCAACGAGGTCAACTGCGGAGGCACCCTCCCCGTTAACCCGTGTGTCGAATGTGCGCGCGGGTTGCCGCCTTTCTCTTTTGACATGAAAATCTTCGGACCCCGCTCACAAACTTGCTCGATCATTAACTGAGGCGTTTGGACCCACCTTCCCGAATCTCTTAAAATATTGAACTTCAAATTTATACAAAACATTACAGCTTTGAGTTAAAGTATGAGAAACTGTACTTTAACATATATTTTTTATATTTTTCCATTTTTTTGTATTTTTAAATAAAATAAAGGATATTGCAAATGAGCCACAACATCTGGCTCCACTTGGGGATAGTGTTTTTTGCCACGAAACACTAAGAACTGCAGATTAGTGCCTTCACTTCGAACATGGAGTCAAATGCTGTTTGATGAAATATGAACAATGAGAAATCCGAATATATACAATGGTGGACCATAAAATCTAAATGTTGGAAATAATGTTTGAGATACTACCCATTCACAGGCAGCTCTACTGTTTCTCCATCAAGATTCTCCAGAATAAATGTGTTATTTGATCTAACCTCAAGAATCTTGTATGGGCCATACCAGAGTGGATCAAACTTACCATGCTTTCCCTTTTCTTCTCTTCTGGTATCCCATCTTAATACCAAATCTCCAGTTTGAAAAAAAATCTCTTTTGCTTTCTTATCAAAAATGGATTTCATCTTTTCTCAATAGGTGATCAAGTTTTCCTTGACTTTGTTCTTGCTCTCAATTGATTCTATAACCTTGTTTAGCCTTCTCACCAACGCATTAGGTTCTTCTTGTGCTTCTTGAAGAAAAGAAATCACTGGTCTAGCCAACTGAGTAGGAAATAAAGCTTGAGTTCCATAAACCAGTTCATAAGAAGACTTACCTGTAGATCTTCTAGTAGTCACTCTTACTGCCCAAAGAGCAAATGTCAATTTTGAATCCCAATTTTTCTGATTTTCATTAATTGTCTTCTTCAAAATCTTGACCAATGTCTTGTTGGAAGATTCAGCTAGCCCATTCCCTTGAGGATGATATGCTGTAGAATGAGATAGAATGACATTATATGTTTGACAAAAATTAATGAATTTGACTGAATTGAATACCTGGGCATTGTCAGTTACAATTTTGATTGGACATCCAAACCCACTGAAGATGTTTTCTTCTAGAAACTTCATTACTACCTGGTCATTTGCCTTTTTGGTAGGTATTGCCTCCACCCACTTTGTGAAATAGTCAGTGGTAGTCAGAATCCATTTGAATTGCACACTTGATGGTGGATTGATTTCACCAATAAAATCTAATCCCCATTGCCTAAAGGGTTCTTCAACAAACACTGGGAGGTAGAGGAGCTAACCTTTTATTTTCTGCAAATAACTAACATTTCTGGCAGCTTCTAACCAGTCTGTATACGTCAGCAAACAAGGAGGGCCAGTAAAAACCTGATTTGAGGATTTTATGAGCAGTGACATTCCAACTATAATGGCCTCCACGTAGATTCTCATGATATTCTTTTATAACGTACATTGATTCACCTTCTGTTAAACACAACAACAAAATGGCAGTAGGATTCTTCCAATATAACTTAGCATCAATTATGACATATGGCTGAGATTTGAGCTTAAGAGCTCTGTACTTTGTTTTGTTCAGTGAGGTTGGACAAGAGAAAAAACATAAGTAATGAGCAATATCCTTATACCAATCAGAGCACAGAAACTTGTATTTAATTGCTACCTTTGTACTGCTTTGACTCCTTTCATCAATAGCTTCATTTAAAGGTGCCAGCAAATTAATCCCCAAAGCTTGAAAATTTGACTCTGTCAACAGTTTTGCCAAACCTTGATCTTTGACCAATTTGGTAGGTTTGATATCTAAGTCATACTCTTGGATTTTAGCTATCCATTTTCCTCTTTTACCTTCCACATCACTTTGAACCAACACACCTTTCACAACAGGGTTAGGCACATAAGAAACTATCTGAGATCGCAACACATAAGTCCTGTATGCTTTTAATGCTTTAACTAAAGCATACACCTGTTTTTCCAAAATGTTATATTTAAGTGCATCTCTGAGAACTTTACTGAAAAATGCCACAGGTTGTTCTTTGCCCTCTTCATTCTTCTGCAACAACACAACAACAATGGTAGTAGGTGATGCAAATGAAAATATTTGAAAAGCCTTTTGATCATCTGGACTGATCAGAACTGGAGCTTCCTGAAGGGCTTCTTTAATCCTAGCCAAGGATTTTCTAGCATCCTTGTCCCACTTTACTTTTGCATTTTTCTTCAGAATATCTTTTATGTTTCTAAGAATTTCAGCATAATTTGGGACAAATCTTCTCAAGAAATTTATTTTTCGCAGAAACCTTTGAATATCCTTTTTACTCCTAGGCAAGGGAATTGTCTGAATAGCTTCCACTCTTGCTGGATCAATTTTTACTCCCTGATTTGAAACTATATGTCCTAACAACTTTTCTTCCTCCAAGGCAAATAAGGATTTTTTGGGATTCAATGACCATCCAAACTTTCTGCATTTCAGGAAAGTCTTCTGTAAATGCTCCAAGTGTTCATCATCTGAGCCTGAAAAAATGGTCACATCATCCAAATATATGACTACAAACTTATCACCCACAAATGCTATGTCCATTGCCCTTTGAAAAGTGGCACCTGCGTTCATCAGGCCAAATGGCATTCTTGCATACATGAACGTTCCCCAGGGTGTGATAAACGTTGTTTTCTTCTGATCTTCTTTCTCAACTGCTACTTGATTGTACCTGTAGAAACCATCAACCATAGACAATCTATATGCTCCTGTCACTTTCTGTAACACATAATCCATCTTAAGCAAAGGATAATTGTCTTTAAGTGATGCCCTGTTTAAATTCCTGAAGTCAACACATAACCTTATCTCTCCATTCTTTTTCCTCATAGGAACTAGGTTAGAAACCCAGTTTGAATATCTGAATGGGACTATAATTTTTGCTTGCAACAATTTCTTCACTTCCTTTTCAATTGGAGCAAGGAGCAATGGATTGATCTGCCTAAGTTTCTGTCTGTGAGGCTTGACCCCATCCTTCAATGGTATCGTGTGCTGAATAATATCTAGATCATATGTTTTCAAATCCTCATAGGACCATGCAAATACATCCATATATTTTTTGAAAATATCAATGTACCTTTCTTTATAATTCTTAGGGACACCCTTGAATAACTTGACAACCTTGGGCTCCTGTTGAGTTCCCAGATTACAATCTTCCATCTCACCCTCCTGAGGTACCTTCTTTTGATCCAGTGCTACATCATTTGAATCAAACAACCTTTCAAGATGAACTAATCCTTTGGGCAATATATTATCTTTCAACTGGATTATTTTCTGATCACCTATTGATTGCTTAAGATTTTTCAAGTCTTCATTCTGATCAGTCTGTTCACTTTCTTGATCTATTTCAATATCTTCAAAATTTTCAATCATTGTCAGGAAATGATTTATCTGCTCATCATCTTCAAAAACCTGCCGGTGCTTAACATTGTCAAGAATGGAGGGTCTATGCCTCAACTCAATCTCATACCTCAGTTTCGGATTTATAGGTGGCTTGAAAGTATTAGCTGCAACTGCCAGTGAATCTACCATTCTGTTTTCTTCTCTTGGAATGAATTGAAGATTCAAAGCTTCAAAATAATTCTCAATCAGGTCCCATACTTCATTCCTATATGATCTCAACCTTGGATGTTTGGTTTGACAAAGATTTGTAATCCGTCTTATAATCAACTTAGAATCACCAAAAATGGAAATACATAGGATTCCCATTTGTTTAGCATTTTGAAGACTCAAAATTAATGCCTCATACTCAGCTACATTATTTGTTGATTCAAATTCAAGCTTAAAAGAAAAAGGCAAAAGATTACCTTTTGGAGATATCAGTAAAAATACAGCTCCTATGCCATCTTTTGAATAGGCACCATCAAAATAACACTTCCAAATTTTGTTTGAACCCAACTCATTATGTACAATCGCTGAAGAGAGCTGCTTCTCTGAGTCTTCAGCAAACTCTGCATCTTCATGCAGCATAAAACAGGAAAGATCTTCTTTTTCTTGACCATAAATAGGGGAATTTCCTGCATCTTTCTTTGTGGTAGTTTTAACAAATCTTGTTTCTCTGTATAATCTTCTTTCTTCCCCATTAAACACAGGAATTATAGCATATGTGAAGTCCAGTTTTAAAACTCCTCCAAGCTTCGCTCCCCAAGATCTGGACAAAAGCATACCAAAAATAGCTGGAATATCTGCGACCACTACATCCATCATGATACTTTTGGCTGGAATTTGGGCTAGGGATACCACCATGTCTTTGATAAGCCCAACACACTTCACCCTTTTTGAATCGAATGAATATAGGTCTCTATAGGGTTTAGTAATTTGTAAATTCAATTCTTTCATTACAGATAATGGCATGAGATTATGTGAAGCACCTGAGTCTAGCATACAATTATGAAGAATGAAATCATAAAGAAGCAGTGATATATAAAATGGGGAACAAAAGAATCTACCTCTTCCACATGTGGACCAAAAGTGACCACTGGTTTTTCTTCTTGCAAATTCACAGTATCACTAATGTCATCAGACTAAGAAAGATTAATGAATTCTGCAATCTCCTTCTTGTAACCCGGTGTCTTAGCTAGCTCAATGTAATATCCCGAATGGGAAATAGACAGCAATACAAGCATACGACAATATAGAAAATGCCGGAAATAGAACATAAAGCAAATACACATAAAAATACCGGAAATGCTAAGCCATTTTATTAATCTGAGAATATAATGAGATACAATGGATAATCAGAATAAATGCACCTATCCTTGCTCAAGGCAAGTGAAGAACCCTCTCAGAAAAACAGGAAACGACTGCTACAGAAACTGCATCCCAGCTGCTGGAAGAAACTGTCGTAAACTGCTGCTGCTGGAATGAACTGAAGCTAGGGGCTGATCCCCTTGCCGGAATGCGCTGAAAATCGGCAGACCACCTGAACTCACCACCCCGGACAAAACCCAGAAACCATATACAAAACGGACCACCTCCGAAAATCACCCCCAGAAACCCTTCTCCTAAAAAACGATGTCCCTCCAAGAACTGCGCAGACACCAACTGAAATAGACTGAATGGGGCCACAACTCCTCAGGAAACTCACCAAATGATAAACGTTGAACCTCCACACCGGAATAGGCCTGAACCTCCTGCAGAAATCTCTACCACTGAACAGCTCCAACTCAAACTGCGTCCTCCCTCCAAGGACTGCGCAGTCACCCAATGAAGCTCAGCTCCTCAGCAAAACTCCCAAACAAAACACCTGCAAATCTCCTGCTAAAGACTGAAGAAAAACCTTGCCCGAGCAGGCACTCGAAGTCCCCGGGGGCCAAGGGTGAGATCTCCGACCGGAGACACTCAGTCGCACTAAACAGTGCTGCAGACTGACTAAACAGCCAGCGTGCTCAAGTAGACAAAAGTCTAGCTCAACATCATCAACAATATCAATAATGCCCAAATGAGGAGGCTCCTCCACCTTTTATAGCATTGGTTTCCCTCCAAAACCAGCGTCCTCTCTCTCATTGGCTCCTCCACGTGGTGTGTGGCCCCCCTTGGCTCCCCCCTTAAGTTACAACGTTGCATCTACTAGGGAAACACTTTATTTTATTTAAGTGAGTTAGACCCCTTTTCTCACTTTTATTTATTAATAAACTATAGTCAACAAAACTATACAAAAATCAAATATTCCAATTAGCGGTGCTAATTAGGAATATTACAGTCTCCCCCGGCAAAACGTTGCTTGTCCTCAAGCAACTGAAGTGATGGATGCTGTAAATTTTGCTCGCTCTCCCAAGTGGCATCCTCATCCGGCAAAAATTGCTTGTCCTCAAGCAACGCTTGAACAAGCCTACTCTCTAGCTGATGCTCCCCACCGATACTGCAAAATGTGCCTGGGTCCCACTAAAACCTCTCTGTCTCCTGCATCACCCTGATACGAAGGGATATCTCAATGCTAGCATCCCAAACTAGCCTCTCACAGTACCAGTCAAACAATAATCCCCACGGATCCCATCGCCACCATGGCCAATAATCGCCCAAGTCCCACGGCTCGGACTGTGCACTGCCTCTGGCTATGACTAATGCTCTAAGAGGTGAAGACCACCAATAAGCATCAATGCTCCTGGGCTCCTGCTGCGTTGTACCTGTAGCTACATATGCTACCCCTCCAACTGCATACCAACTCATCACCTCTCTCCAATCCAAGTCATGACTCAATCCCATGCTGATCCCGTTCTCCTGAAATTGGGAAGGAGTCCTGAAGTAACGATAACTGGTGCCCTCCTGCCGACTGGGATTTGTAACATCTACTATGTCCAAGGGCCCCTGCTCCGCTGTGCTTCCTACGAAGAATACCGTACCATCAAGAGGGTACCAACTTATGATCTCCCGCCAGTCCATCTCGGAGGAAGCATCTGATGTAGCAACAACAACTGCATGTGGAACATGCCTGGAAGGTTGCCGCCAACCCGTAATCATCTCCCATTGCCAAACTATCACATCTACCTCCAACATCTCCAGAGGATATGGATCTGTAGCTGCTGTCACGGTACTCGGTGTCTGTGCATCTGACTGCTCCACCTCAAAGGATGACCCCAATGCTAGCCACATATCCATCATAAGCTCAATGTGGGCACCCATCTGGACCTCACCCAAGGAAATGTCATGCCTGATGTCCATAGTATCCTCCTCTGCTGACTCAGGCTCCATCATGTGCTGCTCTAGCTGAAGCGCCACAAGTGACTCATCACCCAGAGTATCTCCTATATAGTCCCCTGACTGCTCACCCTGCACACTGTAATACGGCTGCAATCTACTGTCATCATGCCTACATGACTGCTCTTGCTCCACAAAAGCAACCTCAACTGATCCTATGGACTCATATGAAAGAGAGTCCTCACCCTGGCATACAGAAGGAATGCCCTCCTGTTCTACCTCCGCCACCTCATCTGCATTGAATATGCCATCCGCCCTCTCGATGAAGTGTCGATACAATGTCTGGAGTCCAGACGCATGCTGGGATGCTACCTCTGCTGAACCCAATATCCTCTGCTCATGCATGATCTCAACATGCCCTGAGGGAAAAATGATGCATGTCTACCTCATGACCCGCTCCCCAAGCGTAGGCTCAACAATGACTAATGTGCCAACACTGCAGAGGATCATCTCATCCCCTAAACTGTGGCTGTCAACTAGCGTACTGACCCAGTGCCACTGCTGAGAAGTCTCTCGCCTAGTGTGCTGAGGGCCGTCCAAATATCTTGGGTGTGCCTCACGGACCCTGCTGCTCATGCCCAAAGTGCCAAAGGACAACAACAAAATCAGTTGTGCCCATGAGTGATGTAGAAGAGTGTCGGATGTGTGAGTCCCCACAGATACCATCAAGTATCGCTTCTCTGTCTCCTCATCGATCCTGGGTGAAATACCCCCAAAGGTAAGCCCAGTGTCCCTGTCTGTGAGTCTCCCTGGATGTAATACTCTAAGACCCTGCTGTGCCGCGCCGTACGCCCTCGCAAGCCACCGGTCATCCATGTACTCCTCAACATGCCACTGCACACTAAGGCATACCCCTGAATATTGCTGGATACCCCATGCTACTGCTGTACCACCCTGTACCGTCTCGTGCCCTGACTGTGTCCAGGAATCTGTCACTCCCCGCGTGCTCTCAATGTGATGTAGGGCACTCCTACTCCACCATGCAGTCCCACACACTACGGTACACCACCATGTAGCTCCATGTCCCCCGGTAGTCCACTGATCATTGCTAGAGGCTCCCACACATCCATGGATGTGATGTCCTAGAGCTGTGCCTCTACATATCGGACTACCACCAATCGGTATCGTCATGTCCACCGGCGCATCACTATACCCGCCGACAAATGGATCATCACTGCAAATCCTCCTCGAGGGGTCCGAGAAGTGAATCTCCCTATGGATCAGTAGGGTTACCACCACTGCTCGGCTCCGCTGCGTCCTCTGTGCCCCACACAAAGGTGAAGAATCCTTGGCCCCATACAAGGCGCCATCTAGTGGCCTGCCAACGCCACCTCCTTCGACAAGCTCCTGCCAAGGTGTGCTGACCACCCCGTGATCCCATGTATGAGTGTCATGCCAAGACCACCTAGGGAGTCTGCCCATAAACTGGTTGGCCACTGGAGCTGACCGAAACTGCACATGCTCTACTACTAGGCCAACTGTACTCTCCAAGGCATAGTCAGCCGACTTGTTTGGGAAACGGTAGGTGATCCCACCTGGATCCCAATGCCAATCTGGGGTTCCTGTAATCCCCATGCATAGAAACTCCTGCTGAGCTACACTCGGATCCATCACCATCTCCATAGCCCGCTCCACCGAGTGCCAACTCAAAATCTCTCTCCATCCAACCTCAACATGTGGATGCTGTACCCTGTGCAACTCTGATCGTCTCATACCGCTATCCAAGTCAACATATGAGATCTGACTAGGTGGCTCTGCCTCTCTCTCTCTAATGGGAAGAGATGACCCAAAAACACTGCTAGTCCCATCCATGCATGCCTGAAGGGGAATGATCTGATGCTCCAACGTGCCCTCTGATTGTACCATCAGGGAATCCAGTCGTTCCCCAATGCGGACCAACTTGGCCGCCGACTTGGCACAAGTCACTCTCATACCCTCTAGCTCCTGGTCCTGCAACAAAATGGCCTCCCGTACTGACGTGGCCTTCTCTCTCAAAACTCGAAGGTCCGTCCGAAGCCGATGATACCGCTGTTTGCGACCATCATCCAATACCTCTGTACCTGCTAGTGCCTCATCGAAGGTGGATATATCTCCTAACGCCTCACCCATCTGTCTGTGTGCTGCTACCACCCGAAGACTCGGACACGACTCCGGTCATCACCTCAATGGATGGCTCTACTGAGGTAGGCTCTACCTTCTCCACTACCACATCAACCGACATGGCCAAGGAGGTCTCCGATGAGGGTGAATCCTGTGTCACACTAGGTGTAACCTCAGACTCCCTGCAATCCTGTGTGCCCTCATCCTCCAAGTGCGAGGTAACCATTTTAATGGTTTCCCTCTCCGATACTCGGTCAAGCTGGAAAGAGGTATCCAACTTGTCCACCCAAGCTTTTTCTGAGCGCCTGGATGACTCGTCAAATGTCGGTAGATGGAATCTGTCCACTGTGCGCTGTAAGCCCCCATCATGTGAGCGCATGTTCCCTCTGTGAAAGTTGTGAGGTCTACTATCCCGCTGGAGCTGAACAAAATCTCTGAACGAGAGAGCCTCCATGAACTCCTGCCCGTATGCCTGGTACTCTGCAAAATAGCACCCATGTGGCCCGGCTCCGGCTCTCGTTGTGCTCCTGCCCCTATGTCTTCATCCAGAAAAGTGGGCATGGTAGGACGTGTGGGTGTATGTGATGCCGTATGCTGAGTGGCATCATGCTCCGGCAAATGGTGGGATGTGCCTGATCCCTCACCAATCTGAAAACTAACCTCCAACGCAGTGAGTTTCTGTGACATCACCTGCATGTGTTGGAGGAGCGCCTCTATAAATCTCCTCTCATCATCATCACCTGCCATCGGCTCTTTATGCTATGTGTCTACAGGCTTCTCAGAAACTGCACGGCTGCTGCAAAACCATACTGCTGCTTAACTTCGACCTCCGAATTACCCACTGAAAACTACTCAGAAAATTCTAGGAATTTGGGAAGGTGATCCTTGCCCAAAACCCAGAAAAACTGAGAAACAGTTTCTTCTAATTCCAACCTTCAAAATTTGACCCTTTGTATTTTGGCCCTTTTTCCAATTTCGTTTTTGGTACTGCAACTGCTATTGCTCTCCAAAATCTAGCAAACCTCTGTATGAACTCTTTCCCAATGTCATAGACTGCTAGCTCCACAGGCTGAGCCAGAACTATGCTCTGATACCACTGTAATATCCCGAATGGGAAATAGACAGCAATACAAGCATACGACAATATAGAAAATGCCGGAAATAGAACATAAAGCAAATACACATAAAAATGCCGGAAATGCTAAGCCATTTTATTAATCTGAGAATATAATGAGATACAATGGATAATCGGAATAAATGCACCTATCCTTGCTCAAGGCAAGTGAAGAACCCTCTCAGAAAAACGACATTTGCTAGAAGCGCATCAGTGCCGGAAGAAAGCGCCTAGTAAGCTGCTGCTGCTGGAATGAGCGAGAGCTGAGGGCTGGGTCCCCTTGCCCGGAATGCGCTGAAAATCGGCGGAGACCACACAAGACTCACCACCACGGGACCGACCCGGAAACCATGTACAAAACGGACCACCTCGAAATGCGGAGGAAACCCTCCTCTACAGAAAAGCAGCAACATCCCTCCGGGACCCGGTATGAACCTGTTGAATAGTGAGAAATGGGGCCACAACTCCTCGGAAACTCACCAAATGAGCATCAACTCCACAGGAATAGGCACCCACTCCTGCAGAAACCTCTACCACTGAACAGCTCCAACTCAAACTGCGTCCTCCCTCCAAGGACTGCGCAGTCACCCAATGAAGCTCAGCTCCTCAGCAAAACTCCCAACAAAACACCTGCAAATCTCCTGCTAAAGACTGAAGAAAAACCTTGCCCGAGCAGGCACTCGAAGTCCCCGGGGCCAAGGGCGAGATCTCCGACCGGAGACACTCAGTTCGCACTAAACAGTGCTGCAGACCGACTAAACAACCGGCGTGCTGAAGTAGATAGAAGTCTAGCTCACAATATCATCAACATATCAATAATGCCCAAATGAGGAGGCTCCTCCACCTTTTATAGCATTGGTTTCCCTCCAAAACCAACATCCTCTCTCTCATTGGCTCCTCCTTACCACGTGTCGTGTGGCCCCCTTGCTCCCCCCTTGGTCTGACGTTGCATCTACTAGGGAAACACTTTATTTTATTTAAGTGAGTTAGACCCCTTTTCTCACTTTTATTTATTAATAAACTATAGTCAGCAAAACTATACAAAAATCAAATATTCCAATTAGCGTTGCTAATTAGGAATATTACACTCAAGAAGGGGTACTTGGATTTTAACCTTTTCTAACTCTTTAGATAAACTGAAAGCTTGATTTTGTTTGACAATCTTCTCAGGTTCTTCCTGATTTCTACTAGGATTAGAAATCTGTTTAGGCACAGTAACAACCTTCTCCAAATTAATAGTATCAATAGACTTGTTTTGGGAAGTCTCAGCCTGTTGCATGTCTATTCCACTTATTGGATTCATAGGTTGTTTCCCTTTATCTGATTGTTTTATTGAGTTCTTTGATTGTGGAGTCGCCATTGGAGAAGGAACTGTCTCTTGCTTTTGTTCTTCATCATCCTGCATCCTTGATCTCTTTCTTGATCTTAAATCATATTTCTTATGCAACTCTGCTTGCATAAAGTCTGTAAATTGTCTACAATAATCATCCATCTCTTCTTGGTCAAAGGACACCTCGACTTCAGTGTATTCTTCTTCACATTCTTCCTCTTCTTCATCTTCTTTCATGTACATGGCAGATATCTGATCTTCAACTTCCCTTTGATCATCTTCAGCAGACTGTGAGGGTGCTGCTTCTATATATAATGGTGCCTGAACTTGATCTTGATCTTTCTCTCCCTCTGCAAGATTTGCAGGGGCTGTTTTCTAAATTGGGGATTGAAAACTCCTTTGTTTTGTTGTGTAGGCCTTTGGGAGTTTTTATTCTCTAACTCCATCTTTACTAACTTATTTGACAGATTTTTGATAACCTTTGTCATGTCATCAATCCTCTGATCCTGTGGTGATTCTTCTTTGGCCTTGCCTTTCTATTGAACTGACTGCTTTTCTTGTGTTTTCCTAGCAATAGTCATATTTGCTTCAATCTCCAAAGCATCAGTTTGGATTTGTTCAAGAGTAGGAGATCTCCTCTCCCTTAAAGTGAAACTAAAATCTCACACAAAAGCTCCAGCAAAAACTACTCTTGCTCCAACAGGAGGGGGTTTCATTTCTCTAGGTAAACTATTATACAATTTGTTGAATCTTTTAATAAAATCAATCATGTTTTCATGAGACTTTTTCTTAATAGCATTAAACTCCGTTAATGAGTAACCATGATCTCTTTTTTCACCCCATCTTTGGGTGAATTGTGTCTCTAATTCCTCCCAATTATTAATTGAGCCATTCGGCAAACTTTTAAACCATTTTCTTGCCTCTCCATTCAGAGACTGTACAAAAAGTCTCATCACTACATCAAGATGTTCAACATTTAGATTCTCAACAAAAGTGCAAAACAATGGCAAGTGTTGTTCTGTAGTCACTTCATCTTCACTAGTAAAACGAGGAATTAACTTGAGGTACTCTTGGGGCATGGCATTCATAGGTTGTGGAAGATTTAACGGTGTGTACCTGTCCGTCAAGAAAGCAGGGGCTGCCATGTTTATGCCTTGGTTAACCACTCCTTGAGTAGGTGGGGTTTGTGAACCAGTGGTGAATGTGGATGAATGGGGGTGAAACAACTGATATGGGAAGGGGTTGATGAATAATAGCAGAAGAACCAACAACTGTATTGGGTTGAGCTTGTGTGAATGTAAATGAAACAAACTCAAAAGATTGTTCTTCTAACCTTGGTTCTTGAAAATGGACTGGTGGGGAAAAGGATTCTTGTTCCGAGAAAGTGAGTTTTCGGGAAATATCCTTAGATGAAGGGTTATGTGAACTACTGCTAGGTGCAGGCAGCGTAGCATTAGGTGTAGAAAGGGTTTTTAGTTTTTGAGCTTTTTTAGAAACCAATTTTTTAGGATCTGACAGAATAGGAGCTTTCTGTTGCGAGGTGTCTGACCTCGTATGAGGCCTTTTATACACCAGAATTATGGAATAAAAACACAACCTGATATTTCCTCCTCTCTGAACAACCAAAGGAAATATGACAAAAACCCAGGGAATGAACTTCGCTTCTTCGTCCCCGGCAACGGCGCCAAAAAATGTTGTATCTTAAGAAACAATCCCTTGGCTGTGGTAAGGAATCAGTGCTCAAGACATTTATATATATATGTCACAAAATATTATATCAAATGATCTTTTCTTAATCACCTTCAGAATTTAATTATTAAAACCCTCAAGAATCTGATGCAACAAATGCTTCACAATGCCATTATCTGCTGATATTAAATGGAGTGATAAGAAGAACATGAAGGAAGCTCAAACTGATATGCTGGTGAACAGAATCTATCACTTTAAACTTCAGAGGAAATTTTATGAAAGTATAGTAGTTAAAATGAAGGAGCGCCCATTAAGGATATTTAACTCTTATTCACATATGTAAAAAGAGACCTGCAACTACATTACTTCATTTTATTCATAGAAGGAAATAGACAGAATCGAAACTGGAAAACATATCAACAACAACAGATGCAAGAATCTTGATCTTCATTCATTAATCATCAAAAAATTGAGTAAAAAATTTGCAGTAGTCCAAAGGTCCAAAACTTGGAACCTTTTCCATTATTCTCTTTCTCTTTAAATACAGTGTAAAGCAGTTTGTAACTGCTGAAACTACTCTTAATTACTGAAACTACTTGAAACTTCTTAAACTACCTATTACATATCATAAAAATGTCTTATTACAATTTAATTCTTTTAATAGAGATGAGATAAAACTTAAACTCTAATATATTTGCTGAATACAAATTGGTCCCGCTACTGCTACATTCTCCTGATTGGCTGATTTGTCTTTCTTTGAAGATGAGGGATCATTTGGTAAAACTAACATCCAAGCTTTGCATTTCTTCCACACTTTAATGTTTGTCTTAGGAGAATTAATCAGCTTGTGGTACTCCAACCTAAAGGCAGTGATTCTGTTGAATGTTGGTCTCTCTGTAAATAAGGTCTTCACCATCCATAATAGCTGAAAATGCCAATGAAGAAAGTTAATAATTGTTGCCCATAGAATGCTCCCCTGTAGGTAACTTCAAATTTTTCTTCAACACAGAAATCTCTGATTCTGCACTTTGTAGCAACTTCTGCACAATAGATCTGTCATTTGGACCTACTCTAATCTTTACAATTATCTTATTGAGTTCTTCATTTTGTGTTGTTAAAGCCCTGGAATTGGCTTTCTCCAATTTCAGTTGCTTGATCACCTTCCCAAGCATGTTCTCTGCCTTAAGAGCCATTGCATTAGTTTTGGTCAAATCACTCTCTATCAATTGACCTGTTTGCATGTGTAAATTTACTTTATCAAGCAAAGGAATCTTTCTCACATCAACAGTTAAATTTACAATATTAAAATTACTTGATGAACCAATAGTCATATCAGAGGGGTGAGAAAGAGCAATCTTCAACTGATCTTTTTCAAGATCCATGGCAGTCAGCAATCTTGTTTGGTGTGGGGTTATTTGATATTCGAATTGTGCCTCCATGCTAGCCTTCATCCTTTGATTTCTTTCAGCAATCTGTGCAAATACTTGTTTAATCAAAGGTACTTGCTCCTAAGCATCCCCATGTCTTCTTGGTGAGGCTGGAACATTCTGCTCATCTCCTAGTTGAAGTGAGAAACTAGGTTGAGCACCTGTTATGTCTTCATTGAATTTTGTTCTCTTCTCGGCTCTCTATTCTTCGTCTTTTGAGTCAACAACTGCCTCTTTACTCCTCTTTCTTGATTTCTCAGATATAATAGGAGTTTGTATATTAGAACCAACTGAACCTGCAAAACCCTTATTTGCTAGCTTCTCTTAGTCAGGTCTACTTTCATGAAGAAATGCTGAATACCCATTTTCAACTCTCCTGTTTGAAATTATTTTATGGGGGTCATAAGTCCACTTATCTCCTAACAGTAAGTGCGTTCCATCCAACATCATACTAACCTCATCAGCTGCTTGTCTCATGTAGACTATAAACGAACCCACAGACATAGGTAATTTAAACATATGTCCCTTTTTCATAGGTACAAAATGTATTTGGTCAACATTCAAACTCTGCCTAATGAACTCTAAGGCAAATAATCTCATAGGCACAAATGTAGGAAGCCTATATGGTTCTACCCTAGCCCCATAAAGTCTAATCTCTGAGTGGTCTTCATAAACATACCAATCTCCAAATTTACAATTTGTTCCCAACTGTAAAACTTCTTGAGCCTTTGGCAAGAAACATTGGGGAGAAACCCCGTTCAAAATCTTATATGCAGTAGACATGAAATGATTTGCAAAATCAAACAGACCCTTCTCATTTTGTTCCTCTCTTACTACATCAGTCCAAAACACTACTGACTGCCTCTTTTTATTTACATCCATGATGTTTAACCCCAAATGCAAGAATTCTTCCACATTTTGATACAAAAAGAGGTAAATGATAAGAGAAGGGAACCTGAATGACCCAGTTAATGATAAACTCTTAAGTTGAGTATTGACAACTTCTTGCCAATATGAAGGAATATCCAGCACTACTCCTGGCTTCATCATCAATGCAAACAGTCCCATTATTGATTTGTCAACTATGCTGTCGTCCTCCTTTCCCAATATCTTTAGAATACACTTCAGCAACGACATAACTTTTGTATCAAAAACTTCTATGGAGAATTCTTTATTGTTAGGTACAAACCGCTTCGTATTTGGCCTCAGGAAAAAGGGAAACTGATTGAATTCTTGACCTGCAAGACTATCATAATGTGCTGCCAATGACTCATCAGTGAATTGAACGTAAGATTCTGACTCAGGATAACATAAAGGTTGACGAATTAACTAGGCTGAGACTTGCAAAACATTCTCTCCTAGACAATTCATTACAAAACACTTGCCAGGATACATAACAGACACTAGCCAGTGCACAAACTCAGGAAAAAGATGCGTTTTAGGGATACATGCAGACAGTACCCCTGATTTGGCCATGGCGGAGAAAATTGGACATGCTTTGTCATTTGGACAGACCTGTTGATAAAATTGGAGGTGTTCTAAGGAGCAAACAGTGTCTCGGATATCCCTCTCAGTGTCCATGAGAGGAATATGGCTGGATGAACCAGAAAGGGATGAACGTTTAGCCATGATATTGCTTAGGGTGGCGAACAATAATGGAAGACACAGGTGCAATCAGGTTGACAAGAACAGAGAAATAACATTAGCCTTGCGAAAAGAAGAACCAGTTTAAATAGGTGGCGCGGGGTTTATAAATTAAATGCTGAGTTGTCGCGCTAAAAGACCGTTAAATGGTATCATGATGTGGTTGAAAGCTGTTGCCAACCAGCAACTTATGTCATTGCGGGAGGCCTCAAAGGTACGGAGCACTTATCAGGGTCCTGCCCCCGCAGTTAATCCTGACCGCAGATCTTGATCGACCCATCAGTCAACGGCGTCAACTGCGGAGGCACCCTCCACGTTAACTCGTGTGTCGAATGTGCCTGCGGGTTGCCGCCTTTCTCTTTTGACATGAAAATCTTTGGATCCCGCTCAGAAACTTGCTTGATTATTAACTGAGAAGTTAGGACCCACCTTCCCGAATCTCTTAAAATATTGAACTTCAAATTTATACAAAACATTACTGCTTTGAGTTAAAGTATGAGAAACTGTACTTGAACATATATTTTTTATATTTTTCCATTTTTTTGTATTTTTGAAAAATTAAAATAAAGGATATTGCAAATGAGCCACAACAGGGCTCGTGCTTGTTACAATGATATACTCATTAAGAGATTGACATATCACTTGTAGGAATTTAACCTAGGTGTGGTTGATAATACTTCTCACAACAACCTTGGAAAAAAACACTCCTCACAACTGCCTAGGATAGACCCAATTGACCTAAAATTTTTGGAATATTTATCCCAGGAAACCCCAAGGCACTTCCCCTCATTCCAAGGATGGTACCCAGGATAAACCAGATTCTCCAAGGCTAGAGGTTGTATCAACATATCACTAGCGAGAATAAAACCTGAGTGGCAAAGCTAACAATCCATCCTCCCAACCACCCGAGCTAGATCCAATTGACTAATTTCCAACTCTACTTGTTGTGCCGCACTTCTCGCAAACTTTGATCTAACTTTCATTTGATCTACACATTGTTCATTTCTATGCAATCTTTGTTTTGTCATGTTCTATGAACGTTGTTAATCTTTGTTTTGTCATGTTCTATGAACATTGTTTTCATCATCCACTTTCCTTTGTTACAAATATGTACGTATTGGTCTATAGCTTCTTTGTTTATCCCTGAACAAGGGAACTCCCACCTTAAGAGCTTATTACTTGAACAACGTTCAAAGTTTATTTAAAATAGTTGTGACCACAACTTATTATTATTATTATTTCTTAAATACATCTTATATTGTAGGAGATAATTTACAAGATAGCCAAGAAAAAAGGAAACAAAAGCAAAAGGTTAGATACAGTGATATCTCATATCCTTTGCTTGACATCTACTACAACAACAATAAACTTGGAATATGCCAAAGCAGTCGACTCTTTCATATCCTTAATCAGGAGGGAGCCTTTGGCAGGCAGTTGCATACAAACCTCTTCTTGCCAAGAATGAGAAAAAAAAATTGACCGAACTGACCTCATCAGAGAAGACATATTTTCATCTTAGTTTCCAGATTGTAATCAAGGTTGTGATTCGAAGTCAGTCCCAAATGCCTGAAATGTATAAATACCAATGATCCTAAGTCACCAAGAAGAGTTGCATGCCAGTGAAGTTGTCACTAAAGCAACACTAAATGATGATCTTGCACAAGCTGCCAGTAAGATTTATCATATTTACACTCCCATAAAAAATGCTTTAATGCTTTTGATGTTAGGAGAGGTGGATTTAGCAGACCATGACATACTGGAATCATTATTATTTATTTTCCAATTCCTGGGTCCTTCCCCTCTATACATCTCTATCCTAGTTGAGGGGTTTTCAGGGTTTAGTATAGATTCATGCTCCACTTTTTGTGTCTTGCAACTAGTTTTGTTTTCCCACTTTGTAATGACATTATGGTACTCAATAGTCCCATTGACCTACTTTTGTGGTCATTTGTTGGCAATACATGCTTTGGTGTGTAGAACCTAGTAAACAACTAATAATGCAAAGACTCAGAGCTTGTAGCTTAGTTGCAAATATCAAACATGATGTAACTGACGAGTCCATCTAACCTTAGGGTTAGAAAATGTCCATTGAGCATTTAATATTGAAAATAGAGTGTGTGTTTGATGCAAATAAAGTTTCTTGGAGTCATATTGCTGAAGCAGCTTCCTAAATGACCATCACTAATCTCTCCAAAAAGGCCCTAGCATATCAACATTCAACTTGTACCGATTTTTAGTATTGAATTTTCTATAATAGTACACAGTAGAAACTGATATATATTCTAATTTCACAATTACTTTCCAGTAGTTTCCAATCAAAGTTATATTATGTCATATATATCATTAAGCAATTACACAGAAAATCTCAACAACAATGCACTGAAAATAGTAGGATCAAAAGAGACAACCATGCACAATAGAGACAAGAAATTTACCCTAGGAAAACCCAACCTTGGGAAAAACCCAACAACTTTTATGCTTAGGAGAAATTGTTCTTTAGCAATATTTACAATTAAAAAATATTCTAGAAATATATGCTAAAATCCAAGTCTAAGATACCAGTCAAACCTGTTCAAAATTTCAGGTTAGTCAACACAGGTGAAATCCCCAAAAATTGTTACTTTTGATCAACTTTCAGCCTAGTCAATCTATCCCCTATGGTCAACTTCAGAACCTGTGCGGTCAACTTGTACCTGCGGTTGACTTTGTGGTCAAACATGCGGTAAAATTGTCCTTCACTGCAGTCAATCTTGGCCTCTTTTCTGTAGTCAAATTGAGCATGTAACTGCGGTTAAAGTTAGTTAGAAATCTTGGTCAAGTATAGCCAGTTGTTGGCTTGTGGTTTTTATGAACAGATAAGGCAACATCAGAGGTAAGCAAATGAAGAGCGGGAGTGGCTAAAGTGAAAGGCAAGCACTTCAAGCGTAGGTCAGGCAGACACTCCGCAGTCAAAAGAAGAAAGAGCTCTTACCACTAACCTTTTCGCATCACCAACCTCTCCGCTCATCGCACTTCGCATTTCGCAAAGCATAGCATTTACCCTCCGCTTCTCATAACTAAACACTCTCGATTTGCGATTTGCGGGTGGCCTCACCTCCGTCATGCCATGTCGCCTTTCCGCCATCGCACATCACATTTTGCAGCTTATAACACTTACCTCTCATTTCCCATAACAAAAACTTCCGATTTGCGTATGCGATATGAGTTTGGGCCCCACCTCCTTGCCATGTCACCTTCCACTCACCGCACTTTGCACATCACATATCATAGCCTTTAGCCCCGCTGCTCATAACAAAAACTTTCGATTTGCGATATGCGAAATGAGTTTGGGCCCCACCTCCTTGCCACGTCACTTCCGCTCATCGCGCATCGCCCTTCGCAAGTTATAACATTTACCTCCCGCTTCTCATAAAAAATCTCCCAACTCCCGATTTGTGATATGCGATATGAGTTTGGGCCCCACCTGCTTGCCACGTCACCTTCCACTCACCGCACTTTGCACATCGCATATCATAGCCTTTACTCCCGCTGCTCATAACAAAAACTTCCAATTTGCGATCTGCAGGCGGGCCCACCTCCGCCATGTCATCAAAGCCCATCCACTGCCTTTGTCCCACTCTTTTCAGTGTTGACCATTCCGCTCTGTGTTAGTGTCGTAGGCCCCACTTTAAGCTCTGCCATTTCTCCTGCTAACTCCACCATTACCTCTGCCATCTTCCCCTCATCTCTGCTCCCTAGCACACATCCGACGGCTCATGATCTATTTTGGCCCCCCCTTCACCTTCTGAAAGTTAAGACCGGGGGGGGGGGGGGGCGCGTGGGGGGTCCGAAATGGCTAGTTTTGGAAACCGCCTCCAATGCTACGTGTCAGCCTGCAGTGATTTCGCACCCCCCCATCCAATACCACAAACTGGACAGGCCCCCCTCCGAAATCCGGTCTCCGGTTTTGCAAGTCAAAGTGTAGCATGGGTTTTTGGCGGGACAAATGCAGCTATGGTGTGTTCAGTTTGTCCAAGAACTCCCCGTCGAAGAGCTAGGCACGCGCAACATGACTGGCCATTTCATAACGGTTAGTGGAAATCATGAGAATGAAGGAGTGGAGATTTTCTACGACAGGTGGAATCATGTGATGGAAGGAAAACTGCCCACTTGTTCACGGCTACTCCTCGTGCACCATTTTGAAGATTCCAAGATTTGGCCTCCGTGACCAACTATGTTTTTCTTTTATTGTTTGATTGTGATGTTTTGTTTGTGAAATCTCGATTTCACCTGATTCTGTTTCGATTTTCTGATTACGGGAGTGATTGGTTGATGCATGCTTTGCGAGTTGGTTAGGATATTTTGATTTTCACATGTGTGGGCCGATCATGAATTATTATTCGATCGTAAACCCTCAAGGAGAACTCTATATGTAGAGAGTTCAGAGATGAACGAAAGGTTCTGAATTTTGGAGAATTTTTGCTGTAGTTCTGTATGACTGTGCTCTTTATGCTCTGAGACACATTTGGTAGAGCTGTTTTGAACATAATATGATATACAACGCTGTTTATTTGGATTCTAGATGGAGCAATGAGTAGTATGTATCTGTGTTTTTTTCTTTATCAGTAATATCCTGTTATGTATAATGATTAATCATCTTTCAACATTCTGCTACTTTGATGATTCGTGTAATGTAGCTGCTGGTGGTAAGCATTTTGATTCATGAATTCGTGTATGAATAACGCTCATGTGTTAAACTTGCTGTGTCCCCTTAATTCGCGCTCCACGAATCTCTATTGCTAGTCACAATCCACCTACATCCGCTTCCTCTGAGTTCACGGGATACATATTCTTAAGACTTTTAAGCCTGTCCCTCCCGGGTTCCTCCTCTGTTCCTTCTCAACACCTCTACATATTTTGAAAGCCTCGTGCTCATTGTTTCATACTTGGCCCATTTGAAAAGCCACCGAGCCATACAACCTCCTGATCCCTCTCGTAGTATAGGGTAATTCACATGAATCAAACTCCAAAGTCTTCATCATTCCTGAACCACCAAAACCATTATTTTCTTAATCCATATTCTGTCAGAGGCACCCATATATTTGTCTACATCTAACCTCTGATTTCAAGATGTCCTAGGCACAGGTCTTTTGCAACACAAGGTTGTTTCTAGGAACTAAAACATCTTTTTGGTGCCGTTGCTGGGGATACGAATGAAGAAATCTTTTCCCTGGGAGATGACATAAATTCCACCCTTCAGAAAGGTGAGCAGGAAGGGTTGGGAATTGCGTGTTCCTCACCTTGGCAACTCCACTGTAAAATAGTCTTAATCAGAAGTAATCCTGGCTTTCACCAGGGCTGACACTAGATCCAAATCCACCATCTACCCCCACCTCTAAATCAGATGGTTGTGTCGGGTTTCCTTTTGAACAAGTATGCCCCCTTGGCCCTCCCTCAGCCTCTAAATGATATGCCGCAAGACTATCTAGAGCGGTTGTCGCGGTTTACAGGGGAAGCTAACACTTTGGCGCAGAGACATATTGAAAACTTCTTCGCTTTTGCTGAGAATGTGAATGTAGAGCATTTAGATGTGGTATTAAGGCTTTTCGTCCAATCCTTGGAGGAGAAGCCGGAAAATTGTTCAAGTCTCTAGCCAACAACACAGTCCACACTTGGGAAGAAATGGAAAATTTCTTCACATTAAAATGGGGAGAAAAGAGGGACCATGGATACGTTCTCACTGAGTTCAATGCTCTAAAAAAGAGACACATTAAGGAAGTAACATAATTCATAAAGAGGTTCAATAAGCTCTATAATAATCTCCCTGCTGAAATAAATCTTCCCCAAGCCACTGCTAAGGTGGTCTTCGCAGGAGCTTTCGAAGCGGAGTTTGGGTTCACCCTAAGAGAAAGAAAATCCACATCTCTGGATCAGATCCTGACTGATGCATTGGAGGTAGAAGCGAACTTTGCTTCTATTGTTAAATTCAAGGGGAAGACAAAACATGAAGCCAGAAGAAAGAACAGGGAGGAGGCTTCTACTTCAAATCAGGGGAGGGAATCACAAGAGTATAGGATTGAAGAAATGAATAAGCTAATTAAGAACCTCTCAAATAAGCTGATTAAGCTTGAATTGGAGGCCAAAAATTCTCCTCCTCGTCCCAACCAAATGATTCCTAACCGAGGGTTTAATTCTCAATATCGGAAGCCCCCTCTACAGATGTTGCAGTGGGAGAGGAAGGAAAAACAAGACTGTTAATTTTGGACAACTAGGTCCAAACTCCATGTTGTGATGCTCAGATGAAGATGCCAATATTTTTATTGGACTCCGCTTTCGGAGAGGTGCAAGATCGATTTAAAGATCATCTTAATTCGATGAGCAGAACATTTATTTTGAATTTACTCAAAATATGTGCAGGTCAGCTTTAATGTTTTGTGCCCCAATAGTTGTAATATTCCTAATTAGCAGTGGCTAATTGGAATATTCGATTTTGCTCAATTTTGCCGTCTATAGTTTATTAATAAATAAAAAGGTGAGTGGAGAGGGTCTATCTCACTTAGTGGAATAAAACACACTCCCTAGTAGCACAATGTTGTAACTTAAAGGGAGCCAAGGGGGGGCCAAGCACCACGTAGAGAGGGGGCCCACGTATGCTCTAGAAGAGACTGCGTAGATGAGGATGAGGACGTGGCAAGAGGGGGGCTACGTTGAGGAGATAGGCCTTAGGGTTTTGGAGGAAGGGCAACATTATAAAAGAGGGAGGAGCCTCCTCATTTGATTCATTCGTTGTTGATGATATTGAGCTGGTCGTTTTGACTTCTTGAGCACGCTGACTGTTTAGCTTGTCTGCAGCACTGTTTAGTGCGTTGAGTGTCTTCGGTTGGAGATCTCGCCCTTAGCCCCGGGGGACTTCGAGTGCCTACTCGGGCAAGGTATTTTCTTCAACATTTTGCGGGTGGTTTTGGTGTTTGGTTTTGTTGCGGAGCTGGGCATTCATATAGACTGCGCAGTCATTGAGAGGGAGGACGCAGTCCATCTAGGAGGAGCTCCGGTTTGGGATTTTTGCAGGGGTTTTCTGCCGGGAGATTGAGCAGAGGATCAGCCTTTGCATTTGGGAGGATTTTGGTGGAGTTTGAGGCCGTATTTCATTCATTCCTATTCAGCCTCTGCGCAAAGCCTTGGAGGCCAGCGTAATTCCCCAAGGGGGTGTTTTTCGGGGGTCAGCTATTTCTGATATGGTTTCTGGGTTTTGCCGAGATTGGTGAGTAGAGGAGGTTTCCAGATTTTCAGCTCATTCCGGCAAGGGGAACAGCCCCTAGTCATCAGTTCATTTCAGCAGTAGCAGCTACACGACAGTTTTCTAGCAGCTGGGACGCAGTTCAGAGAGCAGCCATTTCCTGTGTATTCTGAGAGTATTCTTCACTTGCCTCGAGCAAGTTCAGGTGCCATCACTCTGATCACCTATTGTACTTCATTATATTTCTCAGTTTAATAAAATGGCTTAGCATTCTCTCTCTATATTTCTGGATGATTTGTCGTACATTCTTTCTATGCTATTGTATGTCTGCTGCACTGTTATCTTTATATATTTTCGGGCATTCTAGTTCTATACCACTTGGTGTGTTTATCTTACACTCTTAGACAAAGTCTGGAAAGGGCCAGGTAGCCTCTAGATTTCGTCCTCTTTTCAGAGGCGACATATCTGGTAAATGCCCTCCCAGTCTATCTTTGGTTGGAGTTTGCCGTGTTTTAGAGATATCCCTGAAACGAGATATTACAGTGGTATTAGAGCATAGTTCTGGCTCAGCCTGTGGAGCTAGTTGTCTATGACACCGGGGAAGAGACCATATATTTGTTACAGAGGTAGGAAGTACAGAGATCGTGAGCGTAGGTTGGAGAACACCTACGGAGAGGGAGACTGTGTTCGGGTGGTGGACACAGAGCAGGAGGACCTGTGACAGACGCAGAGCAGGAGAAGCTTGTGTTAGATTCAGAGCGGAGAGAGTCGATGGCAGATGACACTGAGGCCAAACAGTTTGGGGAGGCACTCCTCAAATCGGTGCAGGATTTAGCGAGGCAGATTGAGGTGATGGGTCAGAGGTTCACCGCTGTAGAGGCTAGACAACGCGAGACCCCACAGGTATTCCAGGTAGGTGAGGGATCAGGTACATCCCACCATTTGCTGGAGCATGGTGCTGCTCAACGTGATACTACTCAGCCGATGGCTTCACGTGCACCTACACGCTCTACCATGCCCACTTTCTTGGGAGCAGACACAGGGGCGAGAGCCTAGCAGGAGGCAGAGCCTGGACACATGGGCGAATATTTTGCAGAGTATCAGGCTTATGGGCAGGAGTTCAGGGATACTCTCTCGTTTCGAGATTTTGTTCAGCTCCAGCGGGACAGTAGACCCCGCGACCATCATAGAGGGCACCGACATTATCATGATGGAGATACCCACCGCACATCTAGCAGATTCCATTTGCCCACATTTGATGGCTCATCAAACAGTTCGGCAAAGTCTAGGGTGGAGAAGCTGGACATCTATTTCCAGCTTAACCAGATGTCGGAGACGGAGGCCATCAAGGTGGCGACATTACATCTGGATGGTGAGGCCCAGGACTGGTGGTTCCATGAGATGGTTACACTCGGACACTCTACAGTGACGACATATGCCGAGTTTACTAGGAGGTTGATGGAGCGATTTGACTGGAGGGATTCGGAACAACACTTTGTTGAGCTGACAAGGCTCAAGCAGACTGGGAGCCCAGAGACATACATTGCAGATTTCTTGAGGGTTTCAGTGATGGTGCCAAATCTATCCGCGGCACGGATGATCTATATGTTTGTGGAGGGGTTAGTAGAGCCACTTCGGGGTCTAGTCAGATCTACTAGGCCAGTTACACTCCAGGATGCTATTAGCAGGACCAGGGATTTACAGGATGCATTGCCTAGGACTCAGACACCTTACCCCCAGAGACAGGGCTTCCAGCCCAAGGGGAAGGATGTGAGGATTCTGCCTCCCAAGGGGAATCCAGGACAGGCCCAGACAGATGATGATACCATGAGGGAGTTGAAGAAGAAGCGGCTGTGCTTTACTTGTCAGGAGCCGTGGGCACCAGGGCATAGGTGTGCTGCTGGCAAAGAACACTTCATTTTGGTCCCAGGAGCCCAGACAATGCAGTGTGCCCGATATGTTCCAGAGTTGGCAGTGATGATGGGTACCTACAACATGACCGATCACTTTTTTGTGGTCAACATACCGGATACCATTGTGGTATTGGGTGTTCAGTGGTTGATTACTCTGGGGAAGGTCACCATAGATTGGGAGGCCTTAGAGATGGAGTGGGATGATAAGAAGACTGGGAAGCATGAGAAGATCCGCGGGATGCACACTTACCCACCTCAGACAGTTTCGGCACATCGGATGGAGGCAGATTTCTGGAAGGGAGACATAGAGTGGGCGGTTGAGTTGCGGGCATCAGAGGCAGGGACCACCAGTCAGGCAGTTCATCCTGATATACAGGCCATCCTTGACAGGTATGATGCAGTGTTTGGGGATATACCACCAGGTCGGCCACCGGATCGAGGATTCGAGCACGCCATTGAGCTTGAGCAGGGCATTCAGGCAGTGATTACTACCCCTTATAAGCATCGGGATGAGATTGAGCGGGCCATCCAGGAGTTGCTGGCTAATTAGCAGTGGCTAATTGGAATATTCGATTTTGCTCAATTTTGCCGTCGATAGTTTACTAATAAATAAAAAGGTGAGTGGAGAGGGTCTAACTCACTTAGTGGAATAAAACACACTCCCTAGTAGCACAACGTTGTAACTTAAAGGGAGCCAAGGAGGGGCCAAGCACCACGTAGAGAGGGGGCCCACGTATGCTCTAGAAGAGACTACGCAGATGAGGATGAGGACGTGGCAAGAGGGAGGCTACGTTGAGGAGATAGGCCTTAGGGTTTTGGAGGAAGGCCAACGTTATAAAAGAGGGAGGAGCCTCGTCATTTGATTCATTCGTTGTTGATGATATTGAGCTGGTCGTTTTGACTTCTTGAGCACACTGGCTATTTAGCTTGTCTGCAGCACTGTTTAGTGCGTTGAGTGTCTCTGGTCGGAGATCTCGCCCTTAGCGCCGGGGGACTTCGAGTGCCTACTCGGGCAAGGTATTTTCTTCAGCATTTTGCGGGTGGTTTTGGTGTTTGGTTTTGTTGCGGAGCTGGGCATTCATATAGACTGCGCAGTCATTGAGAGGGAGGACGCAGTCCATCTAGGAGGAGCTCCGGTTTGGGATTTTTGGAGGGGTTTTGTGCCGGGAGATTGAGCAAAGGATCAACCTTTGCATTTGGGAGGATTTTGGTGGATTTTGAGGCCGTATTTCATTCATTCCTATTTAGCCTCTGCGCAGAGCCTTGGAGGCCAGCGTAATTCCCCAAGGGGGTGTTTTTCGGGGGTCAGCTATTTCTGATATGGTTTCTGGGTTTTGCCGAGATTGGTGAGTAGAGGAGGTTTCCAGATTTTTAGCTCATTTCAGCAAGGGGAACAGCCCCTAGTCATCAGTTCATTTTAGCAGTAGCAGCTACACGGCGGTTTTCCAGCAGCTGGGACGCAGTTCAGAGAGCAAATATTTCCTGTGTATTCTGAGAGTATTCTTCACTTGCCTCGAGCAAGTTTAGGTGCCAAACTCTGATCACCTATTGTACTTCATTATATTTCTCAGTTTAATAAAATGGCTTAGCATTCTCTCTCTATATTTCTGGATGATTTGTCGTACATTCTTTCTATGCTATTGTATGTTTGCTGCATTGTTATCTTTATATATTTTCGAGCATTTTAGTTCTATACCACTTGGTGTGTTTATCTTACACTCTTAGACAGAGTCTGGAAAGGGCCAGGTAGCCTCCAGATTTCGTCCTCTTTTCAGAGGTGGCATATTTGGTAAATGCCCTCCCAGTCTATCTTTGGTTGGAGTTTGCTGTGTTTTCGAGATATCCCTGAAACGGGATATTACAATAGTTGTGTCAGACACCCTCACCGATGGATATAAATTGGTCAACGTTGGAGGACATTTCAACTCATCTCATCCTCACTCATTTCTCTCTCCTCATCTAATTGGTTTGATGACCTTGGAGGCTCTTCTCTCCACATGTGGGAAATTTCAGCAGTAACTCTTTTCTGTTTTCGGCCTAGGGTTTCTGCAGCAGGTTTGACCAGTGTTGACTTTGGTCAATGCAAGGTCAAACGGAACTGAAACTCTCCCAAAAGTTAGATTTTCCAAATCTGCATTTTTTGGCACTATTCCCGAGGCAAGACGTTGACTTTGAGTTGGCTGCGTTGACCTAACTGCTGCTGCTATTTGTGTTGACCATTGACTGACAACATTGAATTTTTGAGTTGACTTTTGAGTTGACCATTTTGGCTGTCCTAGAGGGTTGTGTGACATTGCTGGTTGGCTGACCATATTGAGACTTCGCTGGTTGAAGCATCCTGCTGATCGTCGTAATGCACCAACACACTTATATATTTTTGGCTTGTCTTATGTCGATCTACTGGTATGTTCTATCAGCGTTTTACTTTGTTGTTATGTGATTGCTGACTGATATTGGGATAAAAACTAAAGTTGCATCAAGTATAGAACATCTACAAAATTTACAAAGACCACATTCAACCCCCTCTATACTTGGAGGGAGAAGTGGAAGGACAGGCTGAGGAAGCCCCAGACAGCCAAGAAAATCAATTCCTCGCTTACTCTGATGATGAGGAGGGTGAACTCATCCTGCATGAGGAGCAAGAAGAGAAGGAAGTCCCTCCAGAAGATCAAGATATTGACAATTACTGCAGACAGTTCATGGATTTGATGCAGGCTCAACTCCACAAGAAGTATGACCTCAGGTCCTTTAGAAAGAGAACCTGAGGGCAAGAACAAAATGAAGAGTCAATATCAAGAGAACAAACCCCTCCTACTCCTGCTAGTAAAGGGAAGAAGCCATTAGAAGAGTCAACCCCTCATAAGGCCACTGCATCCACTTTCACAAAGCAAGATGCTGATCCTCCCAAAAATGAGAAGTCCACATTTATACCCTTGAAACTGCTCGACCCTCCTAAAGAGCAGTTCAAAGAAGCCATTATAGAAAAAGGGCCCACACCCTTTAATCTCCAAGAAGAACGACCCATGGTGGTTTTTGGACCGCATGTAGAAAACCAGTTCCTAGCCTATTCTGAAGAAGAGGGAGGTGAGCTTACCCTCCATGAAGAAGGTGAAGAGCTGGAGTGTTTCCCAGAGGACAACACTAAAAATCAACAACAGTCTGGTGATCCGGAAACAGAGGCAGCAGAGCTTAATTGTCTAGATCCACAAGAACATCCTCAGGAAGCAGCGTTTCCTTCAAAAGTTAAAGACCAGTCAGAATTGCATGATGAAGACCATATCTCAAATTCTTCTTTCAATAGTACAACAGATTCTTACAAATCATGTTCCTTCACCATAAATTAACGAGAGTTTGCAGCTCCCTTGCAAGCTTTTGTGTGACAAAGAGAATGATAAAGAACACACAAATCACTTGACTACCGTGGATAATGAGGAAAAACAATTGGTTCCCTTGTTGTTTGAAGAGAATTGGTTTCAACACCCAAGCAAAGCAACAGTTTGGAATGAGGTTTGCTTTCCTGTTACAAATGTTCTAGAAGATCTTGTGTTGCATGTTTACCATGATCCTTTAGTCAGTGTATTGCAGTCATCAGTAAAGGAAGAAGCTGATGTATGTATCAGGATGTTTGTCCTACCATGGCAAGGTAAAGTTAAAAATTGGTTTGAGAATCCTCCAGCTGCTAGCATGAGCAATTTTCATCAATTCATGCAAATTTTCCTAGGTCGATGGGTAATCATGGGAAATGTATTTCTTATCATAGAAGAGTATGGAAATTTAAAAAGACAACCTGGGGAGACAGTATAGTATTTTTTAGCCAGGTTCAATAAGGTGTATCATTCAATGCCTGCTGATATAAGGCCACCCCCAGGAGTAGCTCTCTTGCACTACCCAGATGCCTTTAATCCAAAGATGGCATTCCAAGTAAGAGAAAGGGACATTACAACCCTTGAAGAAACACAAAATATTGCAGTAGATGTGGAAGTGAACCTGCTGAACAAAGAGGCAAAGTTTAAAACAAAGGAAGAATTGATCCAGTTTGATTCTCTACCTTTATGCTTTAATTCATCTCAGATTTTGAAAGTGCATCGTGGTCACATTTTCGTTGATAATCATAGGAGAAATCATGAGATGTTAGTGGAACCAATGCTACAGTCATCTAAAGCACTTCATGACCCAATCGCTGATATGCTGGATGGTTGGAGTTTTCAAGGTCAATTTTCATGCACACGTAATAATTTTAGAAGCTGCTATGATATAGATATGATGAGATAGTCTGCCCTATTAACTGGTTCAATAGAAGTATCTATACAAAATTCATCAGATAAAATGCAAATATGTCCCGATTTGTTTGAAGACATGGAGAACACATGTGTAGTACCAAGTTATGAGGTTGGGTCGATTGGGTTAGCATATTCAGAAATAGGTCAAGTGTATCTTGATCTAGTGGCTATCTATATTCAGAAATTATTCATCACAAAGCCACCATACCTTTTCATTGTTTCCGTTGTTGTTCAGGTTTACCAAGCTCCTTGCAATGAAGATCAGGCTGGGAATTTCTATCAAAAATCATTAACAGGTTTGTTCATGAGTTTGGTGAAAACAATGAAAGAACAAAGTTATTAGAGCAGTTGCTTGCCTAGTTACACTGGCATTATTGTATCATTTAGAATAGCAGTAATTCCAGTAGATTAGGGTAGGTAGGTGTGCAAATAAATTCAGTACTATGAGCATCTTTCCAGTTTTAGTTCAGATTGCTTTGTAGTTTTCTGTTCAAGTGTGTTTCAGATTTCAGTTTCAGCATGGTTCAGATTCCAACATTCAAGATTCAGGGCGCAACAGTGATTTCCGTTTTGATAGTTTGCAGTGCACAGCTTAGTTGTAGTTTTCAATTCAGATTTACAGTATCCATTTGTGACTCTATGCGCCCAATAAAACACAAGAAAGTGGTCTGCGATTTCTTGACACACTCGAATGAGTGCGTCGTCCCCAATGGAGCCAATGTTGGCTTGTGGTTTTTATGAACGGATAAGGCAACATCAGAGTTAAGCAAATGAAGAGCGAGAGCGGCTAAAGTGAAAGCCAAGCACCTCAAGCGTGGGTCAGGCGGACACCCCGCAGTCAAAAGAAGAAAGAGCTCTTACCACTAACCTTTTCGCATCACCAACCTCTCCGCTCATCGCACTTCGCAAATCATAGCATTTACCCTTCACTTCTCATAACTAAACACTCTCGATCTGCGATTTGCAGGCGGCCCCACCTTCTTCATGCCACGTCGCCTTTCCGCCATCGCACATCGCATTTCGCAGCTTATATTACTCACCTCCTGTTTACATAACAAAAACTTCCGATTTGCGATATGCGATATGAGTTTGGGCCCCACCTCCTTGCCACGTCACCTTCCACTCACCGCACTTCGCACATCGCATATCATAGCCTTTACCCCCGCCGCTCATAACAAAAACTTCCGATTTGCGATATGCGATACTAGTTTGGGCCCCGAAAATCCCCGGCAACGGCGCCAAAAATCAAATTGAGCACGAAACTGCGGTTAAAGTTAGTCATAAATCTTGGTCAAGTATAGCCAGTCAATGGTCAAACAACTAGTCAATGGTCAACCCTAGTGAAACATTAGATATGTTCAAACTTGGTCAATTCGTCCTCTAATTTGCTCATTTTTGCGACTGCTTCAAAAGATATGTTGTTGTTATGAGAGGTCGAAATGAGGTAGTCTCTCTGTGTATTTATACTTGTCAAATGGGTGGGTTTTGACCAAGAGTCACACCCATTCATTTGTGGGGCCGACTTGACACTTTTGGGCCTACATAAATCCCCAAAAATATAATAATTTTAATTTTAATTTTGATAATTTCCTAGGCCGATTTGACAGGCCTTTTGGCATGCGAGAATACCTCCAAATGCTACAAAAAGTTAACACTCCCTCTTAGCGAGAAGGTATTCTCCTTGGTTGCAACAAATTTCTCCTTAAGAAAAAATTCACGAGCTTTCTATGTTTATGCATGTCTATAGACAACTCTATCTTGGAGTGGACAATGTAACTCCCCATATGCATGTGGGTATATAGCGTTTTTGACCAAAGTCATTTATAGCTACTTAGACAAATGTGTCAATCTCCTCTGTGTTGATTTGTGGTAGCATCGAATGTGCTTTAAGTCTCAAAATTTGCAGGGAGGCTTAGGCACATGTATTCCAAAGAACCTAGTAAGGATTTTTGAAAATTCCACTCGGATTGTGTTTTATGGAAATAATTAATAATTTTTAATGAGACCCTAAGTCTAAACTTAAGAAATTAAAATAATTAATGGATATTAATTAAAACAGAGTGTGAATCTTCTAGAAAAGTCAGAGATCAAGTCAAGTTAATCTTAGTCGTTGATTAATGATTTAAGCTCGACCGTTGAAGTCTCAACGAGAAGATTATAAGAAGGACTTGATGGATCATTTGGAAGATACATCAGGAGAGAAAATGTAGAGATCGAAATTCTTTAGTGAGCAGTGCTCACGGAGAAAATCGATCGAGAAGATTTTTGTAGAGAGGGGCAAAGATAATTTTCGGTTGGAAGAGTTTCATGAATCGAAGAGTGCAAAGCAGAGGAGGTAGTAAAGGCCACAAAGAGTAGCGCAAAGGCAACCATGCAGAGGCTACACATGGACCGCACAGAGCTGTAGAGGGAGTTCGATTTTCTGTTGAGGAAACAGTCGGGGTTCAGTGCCCAATCACCGGAGGGAGTTTCCAGAGGCCAAAAGGGCCTCGTTTCCAATCAGATCCAGTGCAAAGAGAGAGGGTAGCATCAGTTGTGATGCAGACAATGCACAGAGTGACGCAGTCACTACGCAGAGGCAGCGTAGACTAGCGCATGTCAAGCTAAGGTCAATGATGGATTCTTGTGAAAGAGTGAGATTTTTCTCACGAGATTTTATTTGCCAGTTTCCTTAGTATGATTTGTCAGTGTCGACAATCATAGATTTGTACTCAGAAATTAATGCATAATAAACAAACCCTCAGCTGCTTGATTGGTTTTCCCGCATTGGGTTTTTCTGTGGACATTGGTCCAAAAAAAACGGTGTCATGTGTCTATGATTTATTATTGCTCAGATCTTGTTTCCGCACATTTATTTTCCGCAGTTAATTGGTGAAGGCTATAGTGTATGAGTTTTCTACATTTACCGTAGAACACAGTAAATAATTTGTGCAAGGAATTAACAGATAGAAGAATTTCATCAGGTGCTACAGTAGGATTCCAGATCTAGGAATTTTCACATGGTATCAGAGCTTGTTTAGCAGTGGAGGAGGAGTAAGAGAGCAGATCCAGTAGATCCATCATTGAAGAAGATTTGCAAGGAAATCTCTCTCTGAGTGAGCCGACATAGAGTTAACATTTTCTAGTTTCAGTTTGTTAGACGCAGAGTGAGCAGCGCAACAGATCAACAAGCTGGTGGGACGCAGTTTCTGTGTAGTAGTGGTTGTTGGTGTAGAAAGCGTCAGAAGAAAGTAGTTGAAGACACATATGGGGATTTCCGACCTCAGAGAGTTTCTTGGGCAAGAAACTCTGATTTTGTTGGAAATACTGAGAGGGGAGGTGAATCAATATTTCTTTCCAATTGTTATTTTTACCAGTTAGATCACTTTTATTTAGAACACAATATGAACAATAATCTTCAATCCTTCCAGGCACCAACCTGTACTTTGCCAAGCACCTACTTGGACTTCACGAGGCTCCGACCTCTAGGGCACCAACCCTATCTTCCAAGGCTCCAACCTGTACTTTGCCAAGCACCTACTTGGACTTCACAAGGCTCCGACCTCTAGGGCACCAAACCTATCTTCCCAGGCTCCAACCTTGTCACTTTGAGGCTCCAACCTCTAGGACTCCAACCCTATCTCTGGTACAAGCACCAACCTGGTCTTCTTGAGGACACCTATCCTCTATGGCTCCAATCCACTGCTTCAATTTGTCAAGATAAGTTTGATGATCTTCAAGGCTCCCAATCTCTTCGGCAATCTCCCCTGACAATATCTTCACTCTCAACAATGCCTTTTCCAAATCGCTTCATGAATGACAACCTTATCTTATCATGAAGGTGTCGCCACAACTCTTCATGGTACCCAAACAAAATCTCCAAGATTACCTCATGAGGGCTTCATCATGGTCTTCAAGACTGTCTCCAATAGGCTTCAATAGGTCTGCACACAATGTCCTTCAACAAGCTGCTTTAACGAGACTTCAAGGATCCTTCAATAACTGCTCTAAGGATTTTTCAATAGTTGCTCCAAAACCCTCACTTCAATGGCCTTCAAGATCCTATCCAAGTCTGCTATACAGATGACATTCAAAAGTCTTCAACTCTACCTTAGAAAGGACTGCTTCAAAGTGATTTCAATCCTAAGTCACCTGATACGGGGATACGGGGATTCAAGAATCGAATTCGGGTTACGGTGACCCCCGGAACAGGACACTTCCAGGATACAATACATTATATATTATTATATATATATATTAATATATTAAAAATTAGATATTTTTTACACAAATTCATACAAATTCATTGATTCAAACATAGATTTAAGATCTTAGATACTCATACATGATACATTGATACATCATACAATTGTCAAAATTACTCAGAAAGACAAGATAGTAAGATACTATAGTTTTCTCATTAAGTCATCAGAACCAAAATGTGTTACATAAGTACACTGCCAATGGCAAATAGAAATAGAAGATACAAAAAAACTACAGTCTGCAAGACTACAAGCCTGAAGCCTCAATGAGTCAGAGTTAATGAGTCATCAATCCTCATCATCATAATCAACATCACTGTCCTCATCCCGATCATCATGCTCACCACTGCTCTCCTCTTGCTCTGATGCATCCTCCTCCTCTTTCATCTCTGCATCTGCTAGTGTGGAGGATGACGCCTCTACTCTATCATCAAATTTTGACAGGCTCTAGCACTGGTGCATTGAGATCCAAGTTGGCCAATGCCAGCTCAACACTGCTGTCCAGACCCATATCATCAGGAAAGACATCCCACATCTTTGTCTTTCCCTTCAACCAATCCTCTCTCTGCCTGTAGATGAGACTAAGGTTGGTGTGCACATACACCATTGTCTCTGCCCTGGACTGCTCAAGCCTACTCTTCTTCACACTATACAAATTCCCATATGTGCTCCAATTTCTCTCGCAACAAGAGGTTGAAGTCACCTGAGAGAGGAGCCTCATGGCTAACTGTTGTAGAAGAGGGCTTGTTTCCCCATGAGTTGCCCACCAAGAATAGGGCTTCTTAGCCCCCCTGTCTCGAATCACATCATAGCCTGCAAATCGCCCAGTGCCAGTGGAAAACGCTGCAAAGACATCCTCCACCTCATCAAGGGATGCCCTCTCCTGAAAAATCCTCCTTAATGCATCTTTCCTCCCTTGTGAGATTTCACCATCCATGTGAGGAGGGAATTTGCGGGAAGGTCCACCATTCAGCCACTCATGGATGTAGTATTTTGGGTTCAAGGAGTGAGCCAAACAATGTAAAGGTGTGCAATTCTTGTCCCATCTATTGACAAGAATATCCTGTATGCTGGTGAAGAAGGCCTCTGGTGATGTCTCATACTCTGGGTACTGACTCTGTAAAAAAATGGTCCTCACAGACTCAATCATGGAATCCCATCCCTCATAAACCTCTCCTAGGATGGGTTGGTCTGTATCTGCAAATCAGAGCAAGGAAATGATAGGCTCCATGATCTGAATAACTAGATCTACCTTCTCCCACCATAGATCATCCAACACTGTGCCCTTCACTTTCTTTGAGGCTGCTTGATCCGTCTTTCTCCAAAAAGACCAAAACTCTGAAATAACCATGGCCCCAAGAGCGGTCTTGACCTCCCTCAACCTCTTCAATATGATGAATGAAGAGGCAAACCATGTATTTGCAATCTTCAACAACGATAGATTGCTGTACTCCTTGTAGATAGTGAGGGCATTTGTATGGTTTTGTACAAAGTTGCAAATATGCCGTGCATCCTCAATAATGGATCCAATCCAAAGCACATTAGAAGCAATAGATTTCAATGCCAAGTTCAATGAATGGACAATGAAAGGTGTCCAAAATATTTGTGGATATTTTTCTTCCACAATCATGCCAGCAACCTTGCAAACAGGTGCATTATCTGTAATGATTTTCACACAAGAATCAACACCTACATCTTCAATAATTTTACTAAATAACTCACCCATATATTGTGCATCCTTGTACTGTCCAAGTGCATCCATTGATTTCAAGAAAACTGGACCATTCAAGGATGACACCATGAAGTTGATGAGTGGGTGGCGTGTTGGATCTGTCCATCCATTAGAAACAATGCTAACCCCAGATGTTGGCCATGCTGATTTAATAGGCTCAAGCATTTTGTCCACCTCTTTCTTTGCCTTTGTCAACAATGTGGTTCTGAGCTTCTCTGACCCGGGAGGCACATACCCTGATGGAGCCCCATGACTAAGAGCTCGACACATCTCAATAAATAGAGGTGACCATGCAACATTAAAGGATATGAAGTTCTGATAGAAAAAAAATGCAATGGTGAGATCAAGCTCTTCCCTCTTCTCTTTTTGAAAAATCTTGTCCATTGGACCAACTGCAGTTGCCTTTCTCTTTGCTGATTGTCCCCTACTAAAAGTCTCAAAAGGGAACTTATTGCTGCTTTTCCTTAAGAATGGAAGGGGGTCATGATTCTTGGTTTTTTATTTTTTATTTTGATGCCACATTTGCCTCACTAATAAATTGCTCTTTCTCCATTTCCTTCCTCTGTGCCGATTCAATTGTTGTACAACATTTAATGCCACAACCTGGAATACCCAAAAAATGAGCTTTACGGAAATATGTGCAAGTGAAATGGCCATTGCAAAAATTGCATTTCCATGAACAATTTCCTCCTCCCTTTTTTCCTGCCCCTCCCTCTCTTGTCACATATTTCCACAATGGGTATTTGGGGTCAAGAGTTTGTTTTCCTTGCACATTTGAAGCTGCTGTTGCAGCCCCCCTTCCAATAGATGGAATACTTGCAGACCCTGATGAAACAGGGACAGGAGGGGCATCTCCAATGGGGACATTCTTCCCCTTTCTTTGCCTCTGTATTGCTTCCTTTGATTGAGCCATGAATACTTTAAAAAATAAACAAAAATAACTAAATATAAAACATATGCACATGCAAACACTAACAACAACTAAATGCAAAATATAGAGAGACAGTGCACTTACCAGATGCTCGAATCTCTTCGAAAGAACTCTCTTTCTCCTTGCTAACCCTTTCTTCTTGCAAACCCTTGCTCCTTGCTCACTTCACAAACACAAAACAATGAGGAAAAATGAGCGAATTCGGTGTTTTATAAAGCAAAATCGCACTTTTTTGAGACAATGAATCCGGCTGTATGGGATACGGCCGTATCCGTACAGAGTACGGTTGGGATTCGCCGTACCCTGTACGGATACAACCGTATCCCGTGAATCGGGTATGAATCGTGGTGAATCGTATCGGATTCGCCGGATTCAGGATTCGAAGCCCCTGGGGGACGAATCCAGTTTCTTAGTTTCAATCAAGTATCTACAATAGACTGCTTCAAGAACCAAGAATCCGCCGAGCTGCCTCCACAGGACTGGTTCCTCCTTCCAGCTAGGACTGTCCACACTTGTTTAATATGAGCTTCAAGAAAAAGGGTGACTGTACTGAGCCCAACAGTTTCCACAGATTCACTTCAGGTCCAAGGTAGGTGTCTCCTTGAATCTGCAAAGTGTGCTCTCACAGGTTGCTTTTCAAGTCCAAGAAGGTGTCTCCAAATTGCATGATTTAGTTCCAGCACACAGCCTTCAAAAATACTGTACACCAGGCTCCACGGATCTGCATTCTAACAGTGGATTTGGCTCCTCAAATGACTGTACATGGGACTTCAACAAACTGCCTTTACCGAGTTCCCTTAACACCATTAAAGTGGCTACAAAACACTCCATCCAAACCCTCCTTAACACATCACTTCAGCACCCAATTTCAGATTAGAAAGCTCCATGTAATGCTGCACCTGCGGCTTGAAGAGAGGGCCTTACACTAGGCCTCTTGGCCTTTAAATAGTCCTCCATTGTTCTGCAATTCCAAGCCACATTCCGATTCTCCACAAGTGATAGTCACAGGTACGAGCTCTAAACTGAGCATCTTCACAGGTCCGAACTAGAAGGAGCTTCTTGAAGGTTTGTCCGAGTCAGTTTAAATGAATGTTCGACTTCCTACAGGTTTACCACAGGTTTGAAGTCAGAAGTCTGCTATCCGAGCTTGACAGGAGCCTTTCACACTTGTTACTTTCTTAAGGTGATCTGAGCTTGAATAAGAGACAGTTAACCACACTGCTGCAATCCGACTTTTGTTCAGGTTCTAGCTTCCTGATTGTGTTTTCACCATGTTGAATGACTGTTTTCAAGATGTTTTAACCCAACAAAAATATTTTTAGCCCAAAACAGTGAACTTCCTTGTCTCCTTGGCCTCCTTTTTATTTCTGAGTTCCTTTTCTGAATTTCTCACCGAGCTGTGCCTCCAACATTGTAATCCGAGCTCTAATATATAGAGCTTTTCCATGTCAAAACGAAAAGCCACGTCACTTAGACAGGCCGACATGAGAGCTAGGACAGGTCGGCTCCAAAACAGGAATAATTATTGCACAACTTTAAAAATCAATGTCTTCCTAACCACGGGGAGTTTTGGGGTATATGAGGGCTCGTTGGAAAGAGGAAGGAGTCCTTTTTAAGATGGACAAGGGTTCATTTTGATATCCTTCCTTCAAGGTCCCCAAAAAAACATTTTTCTTGCTGACTGTCCTTGAATTCCCGTGCATAAAAATGATGGACAGTGAGCCTTCATTTAGAGAGATCTTCTTAAGTATTTTCTTGGTGACTGTCCTAGTATTTCTTGTCCATGAAGGGATGAACAGTAGGCTGAACAGTGAGCTCCTTAAGTGTATATGGATAGCTTTATCAAGTATATATACTTCCATCAATGCTATTTCCATTAATGCCAATTAAGTGATCTCCAAGTCACTTTATGTCATGTCACCAATCATTGTCCATGTAATCAAATGGTCCTCCATGTCAACATATAGACTCCAACCATGTCATCAAGACCTTCATCAAGTGTCATCACGTATGACATAATTAATTGTAGTCTTCTAGGTTACCAAACAAGTTACATTACTGACACTTGGCAACTTAAGAATATTTACCATCTTGATATCATGCTGGTTCCAGGCTTCTTTATCAAGAGTAAGCAAATCATCATTAATGACATCCTTATTAAACCAGAGGGACTTGTCATCATGAGCAAGGACATCTTTATACGAGGTCTGCATGATGTTACTTCTAGGGTTTTCCATTATGTTATTAGGACTTTACAAGAATATTGATCCCCATATTGACATCAATGACAAACTTAGACCAATAGATTTCCCGTGTAGAATCAACAAAGATCGTGTTTTATTTGGCTTGCTCCAGCAGGGAGTGTGTAGAGCTAGCTACGCAGAGGGCTAGAGGCAACAAATCGACAATGATTGGGTGAGATAAAAGCCCATGGGTTGCGTGACCAGGACCAGTTGGTGGGTGCCTCCAACTACGTAATCTGGAAGGCAAGGGATCTCCTTCCTTCTAGATGAACATGACCTCAAGATCTTTATCAACAATGCACAGGCTGAATCGGTAGATACCACACCATTAAGAGCCTTCAAGAAGAACATGGCTAAAGCCAAATAGTTGATCCTTGACGGAGTGAAGGATCATATTGTTTCACGCATTTCTGGCAAATGGACAACCAAGGAAATGTGGGATGCGTTGGCCACGCTATATCAGGTGTCTTCCGGGCAGCAGAAGATGTTTTTGGAGGAGAGGATGCAGACTACCAGGATGCAGAAGGGAGAGTGCATTGATCTATTCCTGTCTATACTTCAAGAGAACTGAGATCAGCTGGCAGCTGTGGGATCAGCTCCTCAGGCCACAAAGATGGTCAGAATGGCCCTAAATTGAGTGTCCGAAGACTATCAGGTCTTTGTCTAGAGCATCCTGGGCAGGGAGAAGTTACCGGACTGGGAAGCAATGTGGGCAACACTTCAACAAGAAGAGATGAGGAGGGATCTACTCAAGTGCAAACTTGATGGCAACAACAACAGTGGGACAAAGCCTGAGGAGGAGGAGAATGCAGCCCTTGCATCAAAGGGGCAGCAGGAGCAACGGAGACGAAAAAAGGACATCTCTAAGATCAAGTGCTTCCGGTGTGGTGAGATGGGACATTATGCCACACAGTGTCCTCTCAAGAAGAAGGACAAAGATGAGAAGCATTATCCGCAGGCTGCAGCTGCGAAGATAAAGGAGGAGAAATTCGCCATGATTGCCCATATATCGCCAGGGGAGCGTTGGGGTGATCTGGAGCTGTAGATTGGGAAGGATCCTTGAGAAGTCCACCTCTCGGATCATCACCTTTCTATGGGAGCCCAAATTAGTGATAGCAGGATGGACAAGTTTCAGTTGGTGCTGAGGAGTGTAGAAGTGACAACGCAATGGCTAGAGAGCACCAGAGACTGAGCAATGTAGAGCAGAGTTGACAGTAGTGCAGGTAGGCACAGTGTAGAGTCAGCAGCAACGCAGTAGTTTCAAAGGGACAATGCAAATATTAGCAGCAGTCAGATCTTCAACATGAGATGTATCTTACTGAACACTTAGTTTAGTTTTGGATGTTTTTCTGTTGCAGCAAGCAACAAAGTTGCAGTGCAGTAGCAGTTGGCAACAACATGTATGGTCAGCAGCAGCACGGATGCAGTGACACAATGTTGGTGGGCAGCAGTGTTAGACATAAATAGCGCAGAGGGAGATGTTGCAGAATCAGAGCAGTAATTCAGATGGTTGTATTGCTAGAGCACATTCCTCTCTAAGAGGGACTGTTGATTTGTTGTAGCATCATATGCGCTCTAAGTCTCAAAATTTACAGGGAGGCTTAGGTACATGTAATCCAAAGAACCCAAAAAGGATTTTTGAAAATTCCACTCATATTGTGTTTTATGGAAATAATTAACTATTTTTAATGGGACCCTAAGTCTAAACTTAGGAAATTAAAATATTTAATGGATGTTAATCAAAACTGAGTTTGAATCTTCTAGAAAAGTCAAAGATTGAGTCAAGTTAATCATAGCCGTTGATTAACGATTTAATCTCGGTCGTTGAAGTCTCAACGAGAATATTATAAGAAGAACTTGATGGATCATTTGGAAGATACATCGTGCGAGAATCTAGAGATCGAAATTCTTTAGTGAGCAGTTCTCAGGGAGAAAATCGATTGAGAAGATTTTTGCCGAGAGGGGCAGAGATAATTTTTGGTTGGAAGAGTTTCTTGATCCAGAGAGTACAAAGCAGAGGAGGCAGCAAAGGCCATAGAAAGCAGCGCAGAGCCAGCCATGTAGAGGCTACGTAGGGACTGCGCATAACTGCAGAGGGAGTTCAATTTTTTGTTGAGGAAACAGTGGGCATTCAGTGCCAGTCACCGGAGGGAGTTTCCGGAGGCTAGCAGGGCCTCGTTTCCAGTCAGCATAGAGATCCAGCGCAGAGAGAGGGCAACATCAGTTGTGACACAAAGACTGCACAGAGGCAGCACATAGCAACTCATCTCGAGCTAAGGTCAGTGCTGGATTCCCATGGAAGGGTGAGATTTTTCTCACGAGATTTTATTTTCCAATTTCCTCAGTATGATTTGTCAGTGTCGACAATCATAGATTTGTACTCAGAAAATTACTACATAATAAACAAACCTCAGCTGCTGCACCGGTTTTCTCGCATTGGGTTTTTCTGGGGACACTGGTCTAAAAAAAATGGTGTCATGTATCTATGGTTTATTATTGCTCAGATCTTGTTTCCGCTCATTTATTTTCCCCAATTAATTTGTGAAGGCTGTAGTGTATGAGTTTTCGATATTTACTGTAGAACACAATAAATAATTTGTGCAAGGAATTAACAAATAGAAGAATTCTCATTAGTTGCTGCAGTAGCATTCCAGATCTAGGAATTTTCAAACTTTGGTCATGACCCAATCAAGTCCTTATGAAAATTTCACCACTGAAATCCTGTTGCAGCAATTGGAATTAATTCTTCTAATTGTTAATTAATCAGCAAATTATTTTCTATGACAAATATCGAATAAATCACACTACAACCATCACAATTAAAACTGCGGAAATAATAGCGCTGGAAAGTGATAAATATGTTAGCACACACACATAAAAATTGACAATTATTTTAGACTAAAGTCCCCAGAAAAACCTAGCTTGCGAAAACTGTTGCAGCAACTGAGGGTTTTAAACTTTTATATTACTAAGCAACAACGAAATTCTGAGTACAATCTCGATGCCAAAAACTAACTATCCTGCAGAGAAAATACTGCCAAAAATAATATGAAGGAAAATACCCTCACTCCGAGCAATCCTGGCTCTTGACAACCCTTGAAAAGCAAGTCGTCCACCTTGCCTTGCACAGCTTCTGCGTCACCCTTGCACAATCTACTACATGCTCAACCCGAAACAAGCCCCCCATAAATCAAAATTTGTCCTGCCTGACTGGGAAACTGTCTCGTTGCCACCTATTTTGTCACAGGTCCAAGGAAGCAGCTGTACAAAATTTTTCAAAGTTCAGAATCATCAACCAGCTAGTTATCGTGTCATTGTAAATCCATTTTCTGCAAATTATATTGTAAATGATGCTAGTAAACTGTTTAATTATGTAACAACCTAGGTAAGCGTATGATTTTGGTGACAAATTTCATCCTAGGAGGTTTTTCGTCTCACCGCATTATGTGTGCTTCTGAACACGGATAATCGACAGAGTTTTTCCCTCCAGCTTAACCCCAAAGCTAGGGTGGAATTTATTGACAAAGTCTGAGGTCTAACCTAGTGTTTTTAGTCGAGTCTATTGTAAAAGTGGTTTGGGAATAATTTAAGCTATTTGGCTAAATTATTTTATTGCATGGTCCCTCACAATCAGACACAATCAGATGTAAAAATACTTTAGTGCATGGTCCCTCACAAAATACTTTAGTGCATGGTCCCTCACAATCAGACACCATGGCTAAAGTATTTGTGGGTGGAAAAATAGTTAATCCTCTCTTGTGTCAATTAATTAATTTTTTTTGGAAAAGATAAAAATAAAAATTAAATCCTAAGCCTGAAAATTAAGTGATTTTGAGTCAATTTTTTTTTTGTAGAGAAATTAGTTTCTCCAAGTGGATAGTGACAAAAAAAATTCATGGGTCAAAAGGAAGTTAATTTTTGGAGGTCCTTGACCAAGGCAAAAATGGATTTTTTAAGAAAATTTAAGCCCTTAGACCTTGGTGGTTAAGTCAAAGTCAAATTTTTGAGGAAAATAATCCAAAAAGTTAATTTTTGGATTATTAAAAACTGGATTTTATGAGAAATTCGAAAATTCCTCAAAAATAATTTTTTTGATGGCAGAGATTAAAAGATGAACAAATATTTATCAACGGTTGAGATTATTTTGACGGGGATCAAGCCAACTAGTCGTTATTTTCCACTTGGTGGATTTATCTATAAATTAAAATCCATTTTCTTCTCAAGTCACGATGATGAAAGCTCTGACATTAGTAGATGTAATTTCGTAACGCTAGTTTTTTTTCACTGATCTGTTGGGAACATTTGAAATATCATAATAAAAGACTTTGGGGTTCAGTTCATGGTGTTCTTTGTTCGATGATCTGTGGTATGTGCTGGGTATTTGCTTTCCTATATTGTGCTTAAAATTTTATAAGCTTGTTTATTCACTAGATGGTGATAACAACATTCTATTTGTAGCTTTTGGCTCTATTTTGGTGTTTTGATTCGCTATATGTCTAACAAGTTTTCTTGAAAAAAATATATAGAGTTTGCAGGTTCCCCGACCCTTGGGCCCCAATTTCACAGATTTTGGAGAAGACTGACCTTGTTTGGGCTCTGAGAATTTTGTTTGGTTTTCTTACTTCGCTTAGGCTGTGGGCAATACCATAATTTTTGAAACACATTTGAGATATTGTCATTATTCAACATTTCAAAAATTATTTCTCAATTTTTTACTTTTATTTTCAAGCATTGTATATTTGTATATAACTGGTGAATTATTTTTTGTAGAATAATTTTTTGTAAATAAATTACTCTAACCCTCGTTTTGCAACTAATTGGGGTTTGGGGTTTTATTTCAAATTTTTGTATTTATTGGGGATTTGGGTATTTTTATTTTTCATCTGTGCAGGTGAGTTTCAAGAAGATTTACTGGGGTTTGAGCTAGATCGTGGCCTTTGAGGGTAATATTTAGTCTCTAGAAATTTTTGCAGGGTGACCATTAAAGGATTTTGTAGTAATTTGGACTCAAAATTTGGCAAGGGTTTCAAATTTTTTTAGGGCCTTTAGGCCTAGCTTGCCTCTAAGCCCTAGCCGTTCCTTCTCCCAGCCTAGCCGCAGGCTCTAGGGCCTCTTTTCCTTGCTATGGGCATCTCCAAGCCTAGTCGTAGGCCTTAGCAACCCTCCTATCCCCTTGGCCTGCCTTCTTCCCTTTTTGTCTGCCCTCTGTTGCCTTCTCAACCTTGGCTGCAGGCCTTAAGACTCCTCTCCTGCCCTCCGCTACCCTCTTCTCCTTCCCACAGGGCCTTTCTCCTTAGCCGTCTCCCTCTCTTTTGCCCTGCAACACCCATATTTCTCCTCCTTGTTGAGATTTTGGGGTGTTGGAGTAGCATCAGATGTGCTCTAGCTCCCAAACTTTGTGGAGGGACTAGAGTACATAGGATCTCCAAGTCTCAGAAAGCGTTATGGGAAATTCCATTAGGTGTAAGAGATATTTAATTAATTAATCTTTTTAATTAAGGACCCTAAGTCTAACTTAGGAAAATTAAAAGATTAAAGGTAATTAAATTAAACATGTGATGAGAATGACTTAAGTGATGTGAATCAAACATCTTCTAATCTTAGCCATCAATTCAAGATTAGATCACGACCATTGAAGTTTCAATGAGAAAAGTATAAGAAGAGGGCTTGGGGTCAGTTGGAGAACACACACACTGGCAAAGCACTGAAACTAAGCTGGAATTCTAGGGCGTGGTTTGCTAAGAATTTAAGAAGTGTTTCAGTTGCAGCGAGGGGCAATATTGGCGAGGGGGATGGTCTAGTCCCAGACAAAGAGTACAACGAGGGCAGAGAAGCAGCAGACCAAGGCAGCGCAGAGGCAATAGCTACACAGAGTAGCCGAGAGCCCAGTAGGGGCAACAGGAGGCCAGGAGGGCTGACGTAGGCCCAACTAGGGTAGCACAGGGGCAATGTAACCCAGTCTAGGGTGACGCAGGCCCTTCCTGAGCAGCGCTGAGGCTGGTGCAGGCTAGGAGGGCTGACACAGAGGGCTTCAGAGCAGCGCTGGGGTTTCTAGAGGCTGGAAAGGGCTGAGTTCTGTAAATCCCGTTTGAGGGTGTGAATGAGTTAGTTTTTGTCTCTAGAATAGAGGTATTGTTGCAAATTTATTTCTCTGCCGGGTTAACCAGTTTGGTGCCTAGAACTGTTGTCTTAGAATCTGCTTAATAATAAAAACCCTCCAAAAGCTAGCAACACCGGTTTTCCTGCATTGGGTTTTTCCGGGGACATTTGTCCAGAAAATCCTTGTGTGTCACTTTGTCATTGAGCATGTTATTCAGTTTAGATCTGCATGTGTAGGCTGTTAATGTATTTACTTCAACGTTAATGCTGAAGTTTTCAGATTAATAACTTATGTAAGTAGGAGAAGTAAATCAAGAATTTAACAGTAGGGTTTCTATAATTTAGATTCAGAAATTTTCACACTTCTCCCCTCAGTTTCCCTTTTTCCTCCTCTGATTAGCCTCCCTCTCCCTCGACAAACTCCATCTTGTGAAAATTTCTGAATCTAAGTTATAGAAATCCTATTGCAAAAATCTGATTTACATTACCTACTTGTTTTCATTAATTTAACAAGTTATTTTCTTAAGACATCAAGAAAATATTAATGTAAATACATTGCAGCCTACACAACTATACAGATCAAGTATTGAGAAATAAATGAGGTATTCAGACAAAGGACACACTTATTTTCGGACAAATGTCTCCAGAAAAACCCAATGCGGGAAAATTGGTGCAGAAATTCTGAGGGTTTGTATTATTAAGCATCAGTAATTTGAGTACATCTAGGGTGCCATAATTTGGTTCACCCAACAAAGAATATCCTTGGCAAACAGAAAAATCGTGAGTTTTACCTCTCTTTGCAAGTCCTGGCTGATCCTGAACAGAAACTGGTGAAACGCCAATTGCCTCTGCATTGCCTTTGTGTAGTAGATGCGTAGGCCTGCGTGGGTCTAGCTGAAGGTTGCGTTGCCCCTTCTCTGCGCTGATTTGCCTCTCAGAAAATCGAGTTTCATCCCTGCCGACTTAGCAACCCCGATCTCCAGCAATTTCTGGACTGTCCCTTGGAGCCACTGCACAACTCCTACGTGGGCTTGCGTCACCCTCTCTGGGGTCTGTGTCACCTCTCCTGGTGGTTGCATTGGTTCCTCTTCATCTTTGCTATGTACTCTTGGTCCTCTGACCAACAACTGCTTCTGCCCCTCACTGCTGCATTGAATCACTTAGATCTGATCTTCGTTTGAGCACTACTCCATCAGAAGAATTCGATCTCTAGATTCAGACTCTGTGTGTGCGTTCTCCAACTAAACCTAAAGCCTTCCTTTATACTTGTTGATGAATAAACGACCGTGATCTAATCCTTAATCAATGACTAAGATTAAATTAGACTTGATCCTCGTCACTTAGAAGATTCTCACCCACATGTTAATTTAATTCACTTTAATTATTTAAATTCCCTAAGTTTTAACTTAGGCTCCATTTAAAATAATTAATTATTTGAATAACTTAAGCTCTGGGTGGATTTTCTCCAAATGATTTCTGGGTTTTGGAGATCTCATGTGTTCTAGTCCTTCCACAAAGTTTCAGAGCTAGAGCACATCTGATGCTACCCAAAAATAAACACATCTCTCCTAGACGCAACTCCTTTAGGGCTTGTGGCAGGCCTTTAAGGCCTTAGAACCCTTGGTCATAGGCCTTAGGGCTTACTCCAACCCCTCAACCCTTCCCTTGGCCAAGCGACAACCTCTCTAGGGCTTGCCGTGGGCCTCTTGGCCCTAGCCACAGGCCTAATAGGCCTTGTCGTCCCCTCCTTAGCTTTCTCCTTGCCTCATTTTCCCTCTCTTTAGCTCTGTGGGTAATTATTCAATTTCTGAAGCTATTCTATTGGTGTTTACAGTGATTTAGCTAACATTGGTGGATGTAGGTAACCTAACCATTGGGGGTAGTTGGGCAAGTTTCTTCAAGGCATTAAGGCCTAAGGGTTTGATCTCTAAAACCTATTCTCCTCACTGTTTGCTACAACATGAAAATCATTTCATGACTGTGATATTTGACTCATTTAATTGACACAAAATTGACTCACACATTGTCTAATGCATTGATGAATCAATTGGAAAAGTTGGTCACCCATAATTTGGCTGATTTCATGACAAGTAGGTGACTGTCATAAGTTCACTGAGGTCTAATCTATAACAGTGATATTAGCATCATAAGAAGGCATAACTAATTCATTATTTTGGTCTTGGCATCTCACATTTTGCTTCTAATATGCTCTAAAGTAATATAAATCACTGTTGTCATAAGCTGATTTGGATAATATTGGAACATAAGTAACATAAGGCTCCTATTGTTCATGCTCTAATAGTTCATTGTGGAAAATATTTGTTTTATTGTGCTATTCGAGAAGCATACTAATGTTCTCTTGTCTTGTGAGTTTCATGATCCTAATTGTGCACTAATAAGGTCACTCTCTAAAGCATTTAATGTTAAATCTATCTTGTTAAATTCTTGAGTCTCTTGGTTACATCACTTGTCTTTTGGAAAATCTAATTGTTTCTATCACTCTAATTGGCATTCAAGTAACTTGTTCCAATATCATTGAATGTCTCTTGAGAAATTTGTGATCTATAAGTGTCAAAGAGCCTTGGTTAATTGAGCATCTAATTGCAATAGTGGAATTAAGATCCAAGTGTTCTTAGATTGAAGATTTGTTGAATATCTCTTGAATAATAGGCCTTTCCATCCTCTCCTTAGCCTTCCTCCTTGCCTCATGTTCCCTCTCTTTGTCTCTATGGGTGATTATTCAATTTATGAAGCTAATATATTGGTGTTTACAATGATTTTCAAGTGAAATTTTGAGCTAACATTGGTGGATGTAGGTAGCCTAACCATTAGGAGAAGTTGGGCAAGTTTCTTCAAGGAATTAAGGCCTAAGGGTTTGGTCTCTAAATCCTATTCTCTTCACTATTTGCTACAACAAGATAATCATTTCATGACAATGACATTTGACTCTTTTAATTGACATAAAATTGACTCACACATTGTCTAATGCATTGATAAATCAATTGGATAAGCTGGGCACCCATAATTTGGCTTATTTCATGAGAAGTAGGTGATTGTCATAAGTTCATTGAGGTCTAATCTATAACAGTGATATTAACATCATAAGAAGGCCTAACTCATTCATGAATCTGGTCTTGGCATCTCACATTTTGCTTCTAATATGCTCTAAAGTAATATAACTCACTGTTGTCATAAGCTCATTTGGATAATATTGCAACATAAGTAACATAAGGCTCCTATTGTTCATGCTCTAATAGTTCATTGTGGAAAGTACTTGTTTTATTGTGCTATTGGATAAGGATACTAACGTTCTCTTGTCTTGTGAGTTTTATGATCCTAATTGTGCACTAATAAGCTCACTCTTTAAAGCACTTAACATTAAATCTATCTTGTTACATTGTTGAGTATTTTGGTTACATCACTCATCTTTTGGCAAATCTAATTGTTTCTATCACTCTAATTGTATAAGAACATTGATAATCTTATTGTCTCTTTTGAGTAATTGTCATTGGCACTTTGCGTTGTCTCATTGGCTAATTGTTCAAGGCATCAAGTGGCTAGAATCTAAGGGGAGGTATCGTTAACCAAGCCTTTGCTTGCTTCCCCTTGGCTTCTTTCTCACAACCTACTCTAGAGACTAGCTTCAAAATAGTTAAGAGGAAGGATACACCTAGAATAGACATCTAATTAAAAGCAATCAAGATTCTTGCATCACACCTAAGTCATAGGATTTGCATAGCATATAGGATAGTTGAGCATCTTAGAAACAGTTTTCATCCGGTCACTTGGTTCATAATTGATCAAAAGCAAGTAAGTTGACTCCATTAGGCACTGGTCTCATTAATAATTTAATCTAATCTCATAACTTGTTAAAATCAACCAAGTAGCTAGGCCTTTCAATCGTGTCTCCCAGACTTGTTAGTTGTTGATTTTTGGGTAGCATCGGATGTGCACTAGTTCCAAAATTTTGTGGAGGGGCTAAAACACATGAGATCTCAAAGACTCAGAAATCGTTTGGAGAAATTCCACCTGGAATGAATGTTATTCAAATAATTAATTATTTTTAATGGAGCCTAAGTTAAAACTTAGGGAATTAAAATAATTAAAGTGAATTAATATAAATGTGGGTGAGAAGCTTCTAAGTGATGAGGAACAAGTCTGTTTAAATCTTAGCCGTTGATTAAGGAATAGGTCACAACCGTTGATTTATCAACAGGAAAAGTATAAATGAAGACTTGTGGGTCAGTTGGAGACACACCGCGCAAATACTCAGTAACCCGAGGGAAGTTGATACTCCAGGAGAAGAGTTTGATTTCAGAGGGAGAGTTGTAGGGTGAAGGAAGAGGAGGGTATCAGCAATAGTGAAAGACTGAGGAGGAGGGACGCAGAGCAGCAGAGAGACAATGCAGAGAGGCAGTGCAACAGAGGACGCAGAGGTGACACAGTGGAGATTGGAGGGTCTCCAGGGTGTCAGAGTTTCTCTAGTGATTGGAGGAAATATATCTCACGTGTTTTCATAAATGTTTCTCCATGATTTTGCAAATCATTCCTCGTAAAGAGACTGTTGCTAAAGAATAATAAATAAACCCTCATATGCTCTACCGGTTTTCCCACATTGGGTTTTGCCGGGGACAATTGTCCAAAAACAACTGTGTTGATGTGATTGATTCCTGTGCTTGCATTTCACTATTCTTTTCTCTATGTACTTATGTGATAACTGCTGTAGAATTTATTTTGTTGTTTACTGAAGGGTTTTGTAAATAACTTGAGAAATATAAGTAGGAGAAATAAATTAGTTATTGCAGTAGAATTTCATGTTAGAATTTTTCACATTGGTTACCAACTTGTCCTTCATCTTCACATTTCATAGGGACTACCCCCCATACCCTGATGTTGGGAGACAGCTAGAACGGAGAGGTCGGGGATTAGAGTGACAACTCCCGACCTGAATCGTTGTCGCACCATGCCTGTACAATCTGAGCGACAACATGTCTCTTCGACACTCTAGAAATGTCTTTCAGCCTCTGGAGCTTATAACCAACTTCACCCCAGCAAAATCGAACTGCCCTCTGAAGGTTTTGTGCAACGTCCTTTAGAAAATTCAACCTCTCTGCAAAGTACTCACTGGATCTGGAAAAATCTTCCTCTGGCATCACTGTCCTTGTTGTTCTCTGTCTCCGCTTCCCTTCGGAAGCTCGAACTCTTCTGGCTACTGCCTCTGGAAAATCGAACTCTCCAAGGAAATCGATCTGTGTGTATGTTCTCCATCTACCCATCGACCTCCTCTTATAATATCTCGTTAGGACTCCAAAGACCAAGATTAAAACATAATCGATGGCTGAGATCAATATTTGGATCAATGTTGCAGGAAACGTCCCCCCTCGGCTCCAAGGCCCGAACCGCGTCCCGTACGGAACCGTACGGGATCCGTACCCGGAACCGCGGATCCGATTTTCGGAAACGCGGATCCCAAAAAAATTTGCGATTCCTGGTTTTTCGGATCCGTACGTCCGGATCCGCAATTCCGTGCAGTGGATCCGCGGATCGTACGGCGGATCGCTGTACGGAACCGTCGTGATTCCGAGACGGATCCGTACGGATCGCGAACGGTTCCATACAGTGTCGTACGGATCCGACTAATGTAGGTCAGAAAAATGATTATTTTGATTTTTTTTAAAATTTTTTGTCTTTGGTTGGATTAGTAGGTGAGTTAGTGCTGAGTTAGGGATAGGAGGAAAAAAATATAAGCTCTCTTTTACCTCCTTAGATATTTCTTAGATGCTCCCTCATGGTAATGTTAAATTCTTAAAGTAAAAGTGGCATTCTCATTTATTTTTCATTTTCATTACCATGAAAATTTTTAACATTACCATGAAATGACTCAGGATGTTTGAGAGTAGTTCCAGCCTGATCGGACTTCATATGGAGAAAATAGAATTTCATATCCTCTTCAAAATTCAGCAGACTTAACAGTTTTCAGGAATTCAGGATCAGTGGTATGGTGGCATGTCATTAGATTATATCATGTATGAGGGTATGTGATTAGCATTTAATCAAGAGCACCAAGCCCTATATGTACCCTAGTGTTGGTGGTGTTAATTGTTGAACTCCTTTGTCATGTCGTTAGCAAAAAATTACATTTCAATCAAGTCAAAATAATCGATCAAGCATGTTAATTTTTTCTACCATATTTTAAGGCTTGCATTAGGGTTTGATCAAAATTGGGCAATTTTGACTAATGTCCCTAGATAATCGAGGTAGAGGCAAAGGCTAGATAAGAGGAGAAGAATCTAGATTATAGATGGTTGATGCATCTATTCTAAATGGTTGATGCTCAAATAATTAATCATTAATGTACAATGGATGTCATATCTTGATTTATGTACAAATATGCATGCTTCCATATCTTCTACAATTAATTTGGTATTTTGGATATTTTTTTAATATAAATGCAAAAAAATAAAAATAAAAAAATATATATATATATATATAGTAGACGCTTCCAAGACGCTTCGCTTCCTAGATTTTTTGGAAATGACGCTTCCGAGTCCCCGCTTCCAAAAAACGTCCCCGCTTCGTGCAACGTTGATTTGGATCGATCCATGTGAGTTTCTAAATGTTTCACACCTTTCTTAATTAATACTGATTAATTAACCCATTTTCCTAAGTTTAGACTGTGGAAATATTTAAAAATAGGCTAATAATCTAATTGAGACACTTCTAGGTGGAATTTCTAGAAACTATTTCATGGGTTATGGAGAACTCCTGTGTTTTAGCCTCTCCACAAACTTTCAAGACTAGAACACCTCTGATGCTACAAAAACTAACACTCCCTCTTAGCCAGGAAGGTGTTCTAGTGTTGCATTGCTGCTACAACACCTTGTCTTTGTGTCACTTTATGTCACGCTGTTGATGTCTGGTCAATGTGAATGACTTTTACTGCCCACCAACCACTGCGCAACTCTGATGTTGCATTTGTGCTGCTGTTGACACTGCTATACTGCTGCCAACTATGCCAACTCTGCATTTGCATTGTAACTCCCTCCCTTCCGTTGTTGTTGCAACTGCAACAACAACTGAGAAGCATCCAAAATACCAAATCAACTGTGTCTGTGATTCATTTGTTTCCTGAGCATTTGACTGTTACTAGCCTCTGCATTGTCCACTGAAGAATCTGCGCTCAACTGACTTTGCAATGAGCCTCCTGCTCTGCTGTCAACACAACTTTGCGCTCCTCAGCACTTGACTGCAACTAGTCTGCAACTGTCACTCTGGAATTTGACTGCATCACTGCCACTGATCCATCCTACCACTGAATACTATGGGTCCCTCTAGCAAGGTAATGATCCATGGGGAGGACACCTCAAGGATCTTGCCCAAACCTCTGCAACTCTGGGACTATAACTCCATATCGCCCTAGCTCTCTCCTGGAGGTATAGTTGCAAACATGGCGAAGTCTGATCTAACATTGCTGAAGCAACTGCATTGCTGCTGCTACATTTGTGTTGTTATCACTGCAACTTAAGAAACCAGATTCGTCCCCCACCCCCCACATGTCCTGAATCCATCGAATTAGACATGATTCGTGTCCAACTTAGCGAATCCGATCGTGTCCGTACAAGACACAATCGTGTCCCGATATGCCAGACACGACCTACGCAGAAAGGCGTCCCAAGCTTATAAAAAAGTGATTTCTCTCCTATCTTTTTCACTTTGTGTTTGTTGTGAGTTGAGAGAGGAGCAAGGAGTAGCAAGGAGAAAGGGAGCGCTTTCAAGGAGATTCAAGCAACTGGTAAGTGCATTGTCTCTCTATTTTTTTGCATTCGGTTTGCATGTGCATATGTTTTACAAATTTGGGCATTTTTTGTTTATTTTTTACAGCATTCATGACTCAATCAAGGGCAGCAAGGAAGGGGCAAAGAAAGGGTAAGAATGTCCCCATTGGAGATGCCCCTCCTGTTCCTATTTCATCAGGGTCTGCAAGTATTCCATCTATTGGAAGTGGGGCTGCAACAACAGTTTCAAATGTTGAGGGAAGACAACAACCTCAAGACCACAAATATCCATTGTGGACATATATCACAAGAGAGGCAGGGCTAGGCAGGAAGATGACGGGAGGAGGCAATGTTGCATGGAAATGAAGTTATTGCCACAGCCATTTCAAGAGCACATATGACCGTGTGAAAGCTCATTTGTTGGCTTTACCAAGTTGTGGAATTTCAACTTGTACACAAGTTTCTTTAGCAAAGAGGAAGGAAATGGAAAGAGAGGCATTTGTTGCTATGGAAAATGTGGTTGTAAAAGCAAAACAAAACAAGAATGATGACCCCCTTCCATTCTTGAGGAAAAACAACAAGAAGTTCCCATTTGAGAGTTCTAGTGGGGGACAAGCAGCAAAAAGAAAGGCAAATGTGGTTGCAAAAACAAAACAAAACAAGAATGATGACCCCCTTCCATTCTTGAGGAAAAACAACAAGAAGTTCCATTTGAGAGTTCTAGTGGGGGACAAGCAACAAAAAGAAAGACAACTGCACTTGGTCTAATGGACAAGATTTTCCAGAAAGAGAAGTGGGAAGAGCTTGATCTCACCATTGCATTTTTTCTATTAGAACTTCATATCCTTTAATGTTGCACGGTCACATCTATTTATTGAGATGTGTTGAGCTCTAAGTCAAGGGGCTCCTCAGGGTTTGTGCCTCTTGGGTCAGAGAAGGTTAGAACCACATTGTTGACAAAGGCAAAGAAAGAGGTGGACAAAATGCTTGAGCCTATTAAATCAGCATGTTTCTGATTGATGGAAAAATCCAACATGACACCCACTCATCAACTTCATGGTGTCTTCCTTGAATGGTGCAATTTTCTTGAAATCAGTGGATGCACTTGGACAATACAAGGATGCACAATATATGGGTTAGTTGTTTATTAAAGTTATTGAAGATGTACTTGTCGATTCTTGTGTGCAAATCATTACAGATAATGCACCTGTTTCAAGGTTGCTGACATGATTGTGGAAGCTAGATATCCACAAGTATTTTGGACACCTTGCATTGTCCATTTATTGAACTTAGCATTTAAATCTATTGCCTCTGATTTGCTTTGGATTGGAAGCATTATTGGGGATGCACGACATATCTGCCACTTTGTACAATACCATAGAAATGCCCTCACTATCTTCAAGGAGTACACCAATCTATCATTGTTGAAGATTGCGGATACACGTTTTGCCTCTTCATTCATCATGTTGAAGAGGTTGAGGGAGGTCATGACCACTCTTGGGGCCATGGTTATTTCAGAGTTTTGGTCTTTTTGGAGAAAGACAGATCAAGGAGCCTCAAAAAGATTGAATTACACAGTGTTGGATGATGCCTGGTGGGAGAGGGTAGATCTACTTATTCAGATCATGGATCCTATCATTTCCTTGCTTCGATTTGCAGATACAGACCAACCCATCCTAGGAGAGGTTTATGAGGGATGGGATTCCATGATTGAGTCTATGAGGAACATTATTTTACAGAGTGAGTGCCCCATGTATGAGACATCACCAGAGGCCTTCTTCACTAGCATACAAGATATTCCTGTCAGTAGATGGGACAAGAAATGCACACCTTTATATTGTTTGGCTCACTCCTTGAACCCAAAATAGTACAGCCATGAGTGGCTAAATGGTGGAACTTCCCGCAGATTCCCTCCTCACATGGATGGTGAAATTTCACAGGGGAGGAAAGATGCATTCAGGAGGATTTTTCAAGATAGGGCATCCCTTGATGATGTGGAGGATGCCTTTGCAGAGTTTTCCGCTGGCACTAGGTGATTTGCAGGCTATGATGTGATTAGAGACAGGGGGCTAAGAAGCCCTATTCTTGGTGGGCAACTCATGGGGCAACAAGCCCTCCTCTACAACAGTTAGCCATGAGGCTCCTCTGTTAGGTGACTTCATCCTTTTGTTGTGAGAGAATTGGAGCACATATGGGAATTTGTATAGTGTGAAGAAGAGTTGGCTTGAGCAGTCCAGGGCAGAGACAATGGTGTATGTGCACACCAACCTTCGTCTTATTTACAAGTAGAGAGATGAGTGGTAGAAAGGGAAGACAAAGATGTGGGATTTCTTTCCTAATGATATGGGTATGGACAACAGTGTTGACTTGGCATTGGCGAACTTGGATCTCAATGAGCTAGTGCTAGAGCATGTCACATTTGATGATGGTGATACTGTAGAGGGGTCATCTTCCACACCAGTAGATGCATAGATGACATCGGATACAGAGGAGGATAATGCAGCAGAGGAGAGCAGTGGTGACCACGATGATGATGACAATGATGTTGATTATGATGATGAGGATTGATGACTCATGACTCATGAGCTACCTACTGCCTTGAGGCTTGTAGACTTGTAGTTGTTTTATATTTGCTATTTTGATTTGGCATGCCATTTTCCATTGGCATTGTACTACCTATGTAACACATATTGATTTTGATGACTTAATGAGAAAACTACAATATCTTGTCTTTCTCTTATTGGATCATTGATGAATATGTCTATTACTTTGTATGATTGTATGATGTATCTTTGTAAAACTTACATCTAGATGAAGATCTATGTTTCAATCAATGAATTTGTATGAATTTGTGTAAGAAATATCTAATTTTTAATATATATATATTTATATATATAATTTAATAAAATAATATATAACGTGTCTGGATGTGTCCTGTTCCGGGGGGTTAGTGTGTCCTTCGTGTCCCGTGTCCTCATGTCAGGTGACTTAGACTGCAACAGTGTACTTGATCTCCTCGGATCCTGAAGCACTAGATTCGATAGGGTTGCTCCCTCTAAAGCTAGACTCCCTTTGGGTCTCGATCTCCCTGTGGGAAATCTCTTTGCTCCCTCCTGACAACTCATATTGTCCTCTCACACTGGAAACTGGACTACATAACTCTGCGTTGTGACTCTTTTGGCTGGAATTGCACGTGCATCCTGCAACTGGGCTATTCGCACTGCTCGTGTTGTTGCAACTAGTTCTGCAACTATCTCTCAAGTACTCGCTGCAACTAGCTATGAAGTTGTCATCTGAATAACTGACCGCACCTACTGACACTGAACCATTGTGGGATCCTATAACAAAGGTGATGGTCTCGTTGCAACAATCTAGAACTGATTTGGTTGATCTCCTTGTTGCAATTGTGTTGGACCTTGCCCATTTGGCACAATGGAGTCTCATACTCCACTTAGATTTGGTGCCCCACTATCTCCTTTTGAGCCTTGTCCCTGGTTGGGACCCTTCTTCGCTTTGCAACTCGTAATAGACAACTTGCATTTCCTCCGACACCTGTCTCCGACAATTGGAAGTTGATTTGTTGTCAAGTTCTGCATTTTGGCTAAATCGCACGATTTGCTCTGGAAATCTTGTACGACCATCTTTGCAAAGCTGCAAAAATCTGCGAAACTCAAAAAAACTGGGAAAATAAACAAGAATAATCCTCCTCTCTCTTGCTCGGATGCTAGCTCTGTTATTTGCACTCCCTTTTGGAATGAGAAAAACTACCTGCTCCTACTGCTTGCTGCAACTGGAAATATTGGATTTTTGAACTAGAAACCCTCTGAGAAAAATTCCCATTGTGTGTGCACTTTCTCTTCCACTCGACACTGTTTCTGCTCTATCAAACTGATGCAAAACCCTCTGTGCCCAGACAAGAAATCTGCTAAGCGAAAATCACTCAGTTGCTGCGCCCTTTGCCTGTTGGGATCACTCACTCAGGCAAGCTGATTTCTTTTGCCAATCCTACACTGAAAAATCAAACTGCCCAACAATTCGCACTGGCTAGGCACTGCATAGCCCCCAGAAAATCGTTCTGTTGCTCCCTCTGAACAAAGAAATTTTCTGCTTCTGCTTTTGAGCTTCCCCATCTGATCAAAATCGCTCTGATAGCATTTGAAAATTTCACCACTGAAATCCTATTGCAGCAGCTGGAATTAATTCTTCTAATTGTTAATTAATTAACAATTTATTTGCTCCGAAAAATATCAAATAAATCACACTGCAACCTTCACAAATAAAACTGCGGAAACTAATAGCGCTGGAAACTGAGAAATATGCTAGCGCACACATAAAAATTGACACAATTATTTTTGGACTAAAGTCCCCGGAAAAAACCCAACTTGGGGAAACTGGTGCAGCAACTGAGGGTTATATATTATTAAGCAACAATGAAATTTCGAGTGCAATATGGATGCCAAATACTGGTTATCTTGCAGAGAAAATACTAGCAAAAATACTGTCCCTGCCCCTCTTGTGAAAATTCTATAATGGAGAATGCTACTGCAACTACTTATTAAATTTCTTCTATTGCATTGTCAAACACAATTATTTAACATTTCTCGTGTTAAATAACAAAATAAAATATGCTGCAGACTTCACGATTTACAAATCACATATAAAAATAACACAAGTAATCACACATAGACACCGTTATTTTTGGACAATTATCCCCGGAAAAACCCAATGTGGGAAAACCGGTGTAGCAGATCTGAGGGTTTCTTTATTATGCAGAAATTATGAGTACAAATGTGTGATTGTAAATGTCAATCAATCACCTGAAGAATTCTGATGAGAAAAGGCTGAGTGAGACAATTCTCACATCACCATCTGAGTTCCGCCACTGACCTGCACCCACATTGACTGGCTCTGCGTGATTTCTGCAGTGACTGCGTCACTGCTTCTGCTGCTTGTCGTGCCTGCTTCTGTGCTTGTTGTTGTGTGAGACTAGAGTGCTCCTTACTTTCTGAAATGTCCTTCTAACATCGGATGAACCCTCAGCTGCCCCTCCAACAGAAAACGAAACTCCCTCTGTTTCTTTGCGCTGGCCCAGCGTAACTACTGCTAGGGTAACTCTGTGCTGATGCTTTGGCTCCTCTCTCACTCCTCTTCATGCACTCTCCGTGCTTCAGAAATTCTCCCTCCTCGAGATTTCACCTTCCCCTCTCTGCAAATGAGAATCACTTCGATTCTTCCTCTCGCTAAAGAAATCGAACTCTTGATTCTTTCTCCGTCTGATGTCTCTTTCCATAGGCCCCTCACCCTCCTTATATTCTTCTGTTGAACCTTCAATGGCCAAGATTAAAACATAATCAAGGGCTAAGATTAATTTGGAGGTGATCCATGACTTTTTCTAGAAGATTCACACTAAGTTTAATTAATACCCTTTAATTAATCAGTTTCCCTAAGTTTATACTTAGGAAAACATAAAAAAATGATTAATTATTTTAATTAAACCATCTCTAAGTGGAATTTTCCAAAATCCTTTCTGAGTATTATGGAATACACGTGTCTTAGCCCATATACAAAATTACAAGGCTAGAGCACATCTGATGCTACCATAAATCAACACTCCCTCTTAGCGAGGAAAGTGCTCTAGCAAAACAACTCAATGTGCTGCTGTTTTGACTTCTGTAACATCTGCTGCTGTGCTGTTAATACTGCTCACCAACACTGCACAAGAAATGTTGCCTTTGTATTGCTGCTGACTCTGCTTACTGTTGCCAACTTCCATTGTACTACAACTCCCTCCTTCAACTGCGCTGAGGATCCATTTCTTACTGAAATGGATTTTCAGTCATACCCAACTGTTCCCTGAACTGAGTGAACTTCATTCTCCCCAGAGCCTTAGTGAGTATATCTGCTATTTGTTCGCCTATGGGAATGTACTGGAGTTTCACTGCCTCACGCTGAGCACAGTCTCTGATAAAATGACATCTGATGTTAATATGTTTGGACCGATCATGAAATATTGGATTTTCAGAGAGTTTGATACAACTCTGATTGTCACAATACACCAAGACACCATTCCTGATCCAACGTTGAAACAATACCCAGAGTACTTTTTTTGTCCACTGAGCTACCTGCCCAATCCGCATCTGTGAATCCACTGAGTCTGACATCCTCTCCTCCGCCATATCTGATATTGAATCTGACTGTCCCTCGTACATAACTTAGAACGTGCCTTGCTACGGCCTAGTGCACTCTTTTGGGTTCCACCATGAACTGACTAAGAGTGTTGACAACAAAGCAAATTTCTGGTTTGGTGTTAACAAGATACATCAATGACCCGATGAACTGTCTGTATAAGGTGGGGTCTACCTCTATATCTTCTGATGCATCTATCTTTTTCCAATTGGTGATCATGGGTATGGCCATGGGCCTGCAATCCTGCATTCTGAACCTCTTCAGAATTTCCAAGGCATACCTCTCCTGTCCCATGTGTAGAAATTTCTGAATCTTAATTCTTATGCAGAAATTCTCAACACGTATGCCTTGGAAAAACCCAAGGTGGGAAAACTGGTCTCTGGCTGCTGGAGGGCTCTATTATTAAGAATATTTCTGAATACACAATTCTGGGTTTTAGATCTGGAAAACCCTATATAGAAAACTCTAGATCTGCAACTCCTGGCTAATCTAAGACCAAAAATACTGATTGATCCACACCCTCAAACGGGATTTACAGAACTCAGCCAGATCTAGGCCTAGAAACCCCAGCGCTTCTCCTGAAAGACACTGTTGCTGCTGCTGCTGTCTGTTGTTGCTGCTTCTGCTGCTGCTGTCGTCTGCTGCTGCTGTTGCCATCTGCTACTGCTGTTGCCATCTGCTGTTGTTGCTGCTGTCTGCTGCCTTTCTCTGCGCTGTCCTTACTGATCTCTTCTCTGCTTCTTGTTTATTCTAGACCTCGGGATCAGATCATCCCCTTGGTCTAAATTCCCCTTTCTGCAACTGAAACACTTCTGAGAATTCTTAGCAACCCCTCCCTAGAATCTCAGCTTAGCTTCAGTGCACTGCCTTTGTGTGTCTTACAAATGACCCCAAGCCTTTCTTTTATACTTTTCTCGTTGACAAATCAACGGCCAAGATTAGATCTTTAATCAATGGCTAAGATTAAAAGAAAGCTTGATCCGTGTGACTTAAGACAATTTCATCACATGTTTAATTAAATTCGCTTTAATTATTTTATTTTCCTATATTTTAACTTAGGAAATACATTAAAATAATTAATTAATTTAATATCTCCTAAACTAGATGAAATTTCCCAAATCCATTTCTGGGTCTTGTAGATCAGGTGAACTCGAGTCCCTCCACAAAGTTTGGGAGCTAGAGCACAACTGATTGTACCCCAAACACACAAAATCTCAACACTCCCTCTTAGCATCAAAGGTGTGCTCTAGCACTACATCACACTTATGCATTACATGATTTTGGGCACTGGTTCTGTGCTGTTGAAGCTTGGCCTCCTGCCACTCAACTCTGCATTGCTGCTGCCATTTTGTACTGCTGCCCATGACTTTGCCACTGCCACTGCAACCACTGTACTGCAGCTCCCTCTCAATATGCTGCATCTGTGCTGCTCATAGCATTGCCATTGCTAATCTACTGCACTGCAACTTCAGTTGTTGAGAGTAACCACTGAATCTCTTGCCCAATCTTTGACAAACAAGTCATATGGGATGCATCCTCATCACTAAAGCTCCATAGTCTACAGATCTATGCTGGCACCTAAAGAACGATGCACATCGACAGTTCTGCCTGCGTAATTACTAATTAGACTCCCTCTGCACTATTGAAGTCACATCAACTCCTTGTGCTAAAATCTATCATGCCGCTGCTACACTGCGCTGTCCCTCTGAAGCTCTCTGCGCTGCTGCAGCTTTGCATTGCATAAGCAGTACTTCACTGCGCTGTTGAAGTCACATCAGCCTCTGCGCTGCTACTCCTTCTACGTTGTTGCTGCTATGCTCTGTGCTGCTCCTCCCAGCCTGAAGTCACATCAACTCCTTGTGCTAAAATCTATCACGCCGCTGCTACACTGCGCTGTCCCTCTGAAGCTCTTTGCGCTGCTGCAGCTTTGCACTGCATAAGCAGTACTGCACTGCGCTGTTGAAGTCACATCAGCCTCTGCGCTGCTACTGCTTCTACGTTGTTGCTGCTATGCTCTGTGCTGCTCCTCCCAGCCTCCATATCTGCCTCTGCTTATGCCTCATCTGTGATCTATGCACCCATTGCTCCACTTGTCCCGCTACTGTCTTAAGGCTGCCGCTTGTGATCCAAGAGATGAGTTGCTCAAGGATCCCGCCTTACTTCCATGTAGCTCCTCTACATGTCCATGTCACCCCACCTCCGTGGTTCATGAGCACTCATAGCTACATAATCTCCGGACCCATCATCTGCCACCGTTGCTTTGGAAGAAGATGCTTCCTTGTCCTTTTTCTTTTCTGGACAATGGTTGGAAAAATGTCCCATTTCGCCACACTGGAAGCACTTGATCTTTGAAAGATCCTTCTTCTTCGGCTTCTTCTTCGATGCCAAGGCTGCATCTTCCTCCTCTTCCTTCTTTACTTTGCTCAACCCAGGGCTGTGCTGCTTCTTGGTGAATCTGCATAGTTCTTCTTGCCATAGGATTGACCACAAGCTTTCCAATTCTGGGAGGTCCGCTCTGCCCAAGATACTTTGGACAAAGGTTTCCCACTCATCCATGACTGCATTGAGGGCAGTCCTGACTATCACTGCATCATCTACGGTTGCACCCGTTGCAGTCAGCTGATCCGTGATTGATTGCAATTTGAAGAGGAAATGCTCGATGTCTTCTCCCTTGGTCATCATGAATGACCTCATTTGGGCTTCCAACAACATCTTTCTTTGGACTGATTTTCCCTCATATAGGGAAGTCAAGGCCTTCCACATTTCATTAGTTGTCCTCTTCTCAGCTATGTGTGGTACAATATGGTCCTTGATATTGTCCATTATCAGCCGCTAGGCATGCCCAGCAGCGTCCCTATGCTTCCGTAGGAGATCCGCATCTGTCGGTGTGGCCAGGGTCTGCTATGCATGGTCTCTTAGACCATATGCCTCAAGGACAATCAGGATCCTAGCTTTCCACGCCAAAAAGTTTGAGAGGCCCTCTAGCCTATCATGATCACGTAGTCCATGAGGAGCCATCTGTTTAGAATGTGTCGGAGCTCCTCTTCTTTATGCTAGAGATCTTGGATCTAGGGTCCTTTACGAACTTGGCACCCTCTGCTCCCTCTGACACTTGATTTCCCTCCTTGGAAATCTACCAAATCAACTATGATTCAGCGTCTTCTTTGATCCTTTGATCAAACTGCAAGTTTCCTTTGGCAAGAAACTCTTTGAGAAGCTGATCTCTTCCCAACCTTTGTCACTTGTGCTAAGGCTAAAAATCTGAAAACATCAGAAATTTAACCCCACTAGCTCTTCTGAATTTTTTGTAGACTTTTCTGGATCTGATAGATTCAGATCTGAATCACATTGGTCAGCTTTAGACCCAACCAACGTTGTTTCTGAGCTGCCTCTGCGTAATAATTACGTGGGCTTGCTAGGAAACAGCACTGGACAACGTCACCCTTCCCTCTGCGTGAATCTACTCCTGAAAACTGCGCTGTCCCTTCAGATTTTCTTCTCTGCTGCTTTTCTAGCTGCTTTCTGCAGCTAGATCCTTCAGATTCTTCAGCTGGTGACCCTTCTAGATCTGCAATTGCTCTAATACCATATAGAAATTTCTGAATCTTAATTCTTATGCAGAAATTATTACTCTTACTCTGGTTAAGCTTCTCCTACTTATACAAGTTATCAACTGAATGAATTCAAGTTTAAAACACATAACAAATCTTTACCAATTTAGATCTAGAATAAGTACATGCACACATAGACAAAGTGACACAGTTATTTCTGGACAAACTGTCCCTGGAAAAACCCAAGGTGGGAAAACTGGTCTCTGGCTGCTGGAGGCTCTATTATTAAGAATATTTTTGAATACACAATTCTGGGTTCCATATTTGGAAAACCCTACAGAGAAAACTCTAGATTTGCAGCTCCTGGCTGATCTAAGACCAAAAATACTGATTGATCCACACCCTCAAATGGGATTTACAGAACTCAGCCAGATCTAGGCCTAGAAACCCCAGTGCTGCCCCTGAAAGACACTGCTGCTGCTGCTGCCGCTGCTGTCGTCTGCTGCTGCCGTTGTTGCCTTTCTCTGCGCTATCCTTGCTGATCTCTTCTCTGCTTCTTGTGTATTCTAGACCCCGGGATCAGATCATCCCCTTGTTATAAATTCCCCTCTCTGCAACTGAAACACTTCTGAGAATTTTTAGCAACCCCGCCCTAGAATCTTAGCTTAGCTTTAGTGCTCTGCCTTTGTGTGTCTTACAAATGACCCCAAGCCTTTCCTTTATACTTTTCTCATTGACAAATCAACTGCCAAGATTAGATCTTTAATCAATGGCTAAGATTAAAAGAAAGCTTGATCCGTGTGACTGAAGACAATTTCATCACATGTTTAATTAAATTCACTTTAATTATTTTATTTTCCTAAGTTTTAACTTAGGAAATACATTAAAACAGTTAATTAATTTAATATCTCCTAAACTAGATGAAATTTCCCAAATCCATTTCTGGGTCTTGTAGATAAGGAGAACTCGAGTCCCTCCACAAAGTTTTGGAGCTAGAGCACAACTGATGCTACCCCAAATACACAAAATCTCAACACCATGAAGATATCTCCATCTTTCTGACAAACTTCCTATCCTAGGAAGTAGTGCATCAACCCCAAATCCTTCATGTCGAATTCAACTTCTAGATTCCGTTTGCAATCATTGATGAGCCTAGATGATCCTGTGAGAAACAGATCATCCACATATAGTACTAGTACCAATGGCTCATCCTCTACCAGCAAGTAGTAAAGATTGGGATCCGCATCACTCATGACAAATCCCATCTTTTGCAAATAGTTATCTATCCGACCATACCATGCTCTCAGAGCCTGCTTAAGCCCATACAAGGCTTTCTTTAATTTGCATACATGAGACCTCCTTTTATGAGTCTCAAAATCCTCTGGTTCTTCGATATATACCTCTTCCTCAATTTCTCCATTCAAGAATGTTGTCTTGACATCCATTTGATGAATCTCCCATCCCATCTGTGCATCTAAAGATACGACAGTCCGGATGGAGGTATATCTGGCAACTGGTGCGAAGGTGTCCTCATAGTCAATGCCTTCCTTCTGAGCATACCCTTTTGCCACGAACCTTGCCTTGTATTTCTCTACACTGCCATCTGCAACGTACTTGATCTTGTAGATCCAACGTGATCAAACAACTGATCTGCTCTGAGGTCTGGGTATAACTTCCCAGACATCATTTGTCATGATAGAAGCATACTCTTCTATCATGGCATCTACACATACTTGGTGCTGAACAACTTCCTGAAAGCTGGAAGGTTCCTCTAATTGAGCCACCAAGGCCTAGTACTTGTCAGGGAGTCTGCGCTGTCTCTTCTCATCCCTGGAAGTCCCAATAAAGTTTTCTGCGTCCGTCAGTATTTGCTGAGCATCCCTGCTGATCTGATCACTGGTGGAAGGTTGCTTTCTCATCTCTTCCTCCTGATCTACTGGCTCCTTTGACTGAGTATCTTCCTGATCTTCCTCTGTGAAAATGTTAGTACCAGTCCTTGGTACCAAAGTCTGTCTTCCTGTTTATTCTTCTTGGTGGCCCTGCTGTTCTTGGACCAAGGGAACTTCTGTAGTTTGATCTTCTACCGGCATATCACGCGATTTTTGAAACGCTTTATCTTCCATGAAATTAACATCGCACCTTATCACAACCTTCCTACTGTCAGGAATATAGATCCTCTATGCCTTGGAGGTGTCACTGTACCCTACAAGATACCCCCTTTCTGCAGTTTGATCTAGCTTGCTTCTCTTCCCGCTAGGTACATGACAGTAAGCCATGCTACCAAATATCCGAAGATGCCCTACCTCCGATTTCTTCCTTGTGAAAACTTCCTCAGGAGTCTTCTTACTCAAGGCTCTATAAGGTGTCCTGTTTTGGATATACACTGTCGTATTGCAGGCTTCAGCGCATAAATATCGGGTAAATCAAGGTCAAATAACATGGCCTTGGCTGCTCCTACAATTGTCCTGTTCTTTCGTTCTGCCACACCATTCTGCTCTGGATTGTATGGCGCAGTCCACTCTCTCTTGATGCCCTCTTTTGCGCAAAAATCTATTAAGTCTCCATCTATGTATTCCCCACCATTATTTGAACGCAATGTCTTGATCTTCTTCCCCATCATGTTTTCAACGAGAGCCTGGAATGCTTTGAACTTTTCAAAAACTTCATATTTTGTCTTCAGTAAGTAGATCCAGGTAATCCTGGAGTGATCATCCATGAATGTGACAAAATATTTGCCACCTTTGAGAGCGTTAGTGGACATTGGTCCACAAATATCTGAGTGTATCAATCCCAAAATGATTGTTGCCCTGTTTTCACTTCTGGTAAAAGCTGCCTTAGCGTACTTCCCAAGTACGCATCCTCGGCATACATCATCATGCTCTGTGCTGAGAACAGGTGCCCCATCAACTGTTTCTTTAAGAATCTTCAATGCATCGTGATGCAGCTACCCCATTCTTCTATGCCAAAGTTCATTCAACCCTTTCTTGTCTTTGAGATTACTACTGACTAGTGCCATCGGGGTTTCGATCTGCAACCTGTATAGTCTGTTGCGTCTGATTCCGATCTGCTTTGTTTGCTTCCAACTGGGATGCTTGACATACACTTTTTGGTAAAGTGTATGTCATACCCTTTTTCTTGCAACTGGGATACTGAGATTAGGTTCATCCCAAACCCTGGCACATGTAGTACATCCGTGATCCTGACACTGGTTTCGGCTTCCGTCTGAAACACTACGGATCCTCTCCCAACTGGAGTGCACTTCGTGCTATTGCCCATAGTGATCTGGAAGTTCATCTCCTCTTCCCTATAGCTCGAGAAGTATTCTCGTACTCCAGTCATATGAGTTGAAGCCCCGCTATCAATATACCAGATTCCTGCCGATGCTCCCCAGGGCTTAAGGCTTGAAAGGTTGAAGTTTCTTTGATGTTATAAAAGAAGGTAGTTGTTGATCTCCCTAAGTTGAGAGGGAGCTTGAATAGAGTAAAGGGTATATCTCCCCAGTTAAGAGGGAGGGCATATTATGACATGTCATCAGTAAATACCTTGAAGGAAAAATGAAACCGAGGAATAAATGAAAGTACTACAATGGACTTGCAAACAAAAAAATTGAGAAGTACTGAGGTTGTATTAGTTGCTATTGAAGAAGTGAAAGAAGAAGAAAGTTTTCGACAAGTTGCATTTGGATAACTTGATGATGATATAAGTAGCAACAGAATGATCGAGGACCCCGAAGTTTTTTTGAAAATTCCTAAACCGGAATGCTATTGCAGCAACTGGAAAATATTCACCTAATTGTTATTCATTACTTAACAATTTATTTGCAGTTGTTCTACAACAAACACTGAATACATCACACTACAACCTTCACTACATAAATAAAACGCGGAAACTAGAACCGAGCAAGATGGAAATCAAACACACATATGACATCGTTATTTTTGGACAAATGTCCCCGGAAAAACCCAATGCGGGAAAATCGGTGCAACAGCTGAGGGTTTGTATTATTAAGTAGTAGTTCTAAATACAATCTAGGATGCCTTACTGGCCATCCATATAGAGAAATAACTGGCAGAGAGTTAGTGAGTAAGCGTTCTCATGCTATCACTGAAGGATCGACATTGATCCAACGCCAAACTGACAAGCCCCACGTTGCCTTTGCGCTGCCTCTATGTAGATCTGCATCACACTGGCTGGGAACTGCATCACTTCCTTCGGCTGATCTTTCTGCTGGCTGGGTGCTTTATTCTCTGGCCCTCTGATCTCATGCCCTGACTCTCGACACTGAAACTGATCTCACCCTCAGTAAAATTGTGAATCTCCTCAAGGCTTCAACGTTGCCTCTGCATGGCACTGCGGTGCCTAATGTAGCCCTTACACTACCTCTTCTGCGTCCTCTCTATTTCTTCTCTGCGATGTATTCTTGGCTCAGGAAAAATCTCCAACCATAACTATCTCTTCCCTTCACTGCAAGAATCAACTCGATGATCTCTCCAGTTGCTCTGCGCTGCTCACTTGAGAAATCGATCTCTAGACTCTCTCTCGATGTGATTTCCAAATGCCCATCAAGCATTCTCTTATAACCTTCTTGTTGAGAAATCAACGACCTAGATTAAAACATAATCAAGGGCTAAGATTAACTTGACTTGATCTTCGTCTTTTTCTAGAAGGTTTACACGTAGTTCTATTAATATACTTCAATTATTTTTTCCCTAAGTTTAGACTTAGGCTCCCATTAAAAATAATTAATTATTTTAATAAAACCCCATCTGGGTGGAATTTCCCAAAACGCTTTCTGGGTATTTTGGAATACATGTGTCTAAGCCTCCATGCAAAATTTGAGACTTAGAGCACATCCGAATATACCAAATCAATTGGTTTGTACTTACTTGTATATATATTTGAAGGTTTATCACTGATTGGGGTTGTGATTGTACATGATCTCTTCATAAAAAGGTTAAACGTTTGAATAATGCTTAGATTGGTGGATATGTATATGATTTAGTTGGTTAGAAGAGATAAATCATCTTGGGGTGAAAATATGCTTGGGAGGACATTTGGCCGGCCTATGTTTTGATTTCTAGATCCCGAAGTATCGAGGGAGGCATTGGTCTTAGAGCTCTGAGCTTGGATACAGACCTAGATCCCAAGGTTGGTGTTAGAGCTTATAATCCTGATGGTACCTAAAGTGGTTAAAGCTTGAGTACACCTTAGTCCCACCCAATTAGAGTACCATGGTCAGGTATCTAATCCTTAGCACTGCTTTTGTTGTGACTCTTCATAGAGCATATCATTTTGAGATCTTCCATGTACCTATGTATATATGTAATTATGAATACCTCCCTAGTTAAGAGGGAGTGTTGAAAAATTTAAGTAGTGTTAGTCTTCATAATTGTATTTGAGTCATGATGTAATGTATTTTTCAAAAGAAAGAAAAAGAAAATTTATTGTAAAAGAAATTGACTTACTAAAGCATGGGTTTTATGCTTGGGTCAATGATTAATAGGTCAAAGCTTCCATTGTAAGCTTCTAGGGTTTATGTCAAGAGTCCTTGTCCTTGTCATACAGCATATCATTTTGAGATCTTCCATGTACCTATGTATATATGTAATTATGAATACCTCCCTAGTTAAGAGGGAGTGTTGAAAAATGTAAGTAGTGTCAGTCTGTAATATTCCCAATTAGCTTTGCTAATTGGAATATTTCATTTTTGCTTTATTTTGCCGCTTTAGCTAGAAATAATAAATAAAGTGAGAAATAAGAGGGGTCACCTCACTTTAGTCACCTCACTTTATAAATAAAGTGTTCTTTTCCTAGTTGATTGACATTATAACTTAGAGAAGGGGCCTTGGGGGTCCACACGAGTATGATGGGGAGGCATCAGGCTGACCCAAGGTTAACTGCGCAGGTCAAAGGAGAGTAAGGACGCAGTTAAGTTTTGGAGGGAGTTTGGCATTATAAAAGGAGGGGTTCTCACCTCATTTGGACATGTATGTTTTGATATTGATATTGAGAGCTAGACTTCTGTCTGCTTCAGCACGCCGGTTGTTTAGTCGGTCTGCAGCACTGTTTAGTGCAACCGAGTGTCTCCGGTCGGAGATCTCACCCTTAGCCTCGGGGGACTTCGAGTGCCTGCCCTGGTAAGGTTGTTTCTGGTTTCACCCTTAGCTTCGGGGGACTTCGAGTGCCCGCCCTAGTAAGAGTATTTCGAGTAACATCCTTCGATTTGATGGTAGTCGACGACGGTTTCTTAGTGGAGATTTGGAGAAAGAAGCCCTTACGAGTGACTACGCGAGATCCCGAGTGGCGAGGGCATTTGAGAGAGGAGGGAAGGACCTTCAAGATCAGATACCGAGAAGGAAGGACAAAATTTTCCGGGAGGGGAAAGACTGACGCGAGATGCGAGAACACATTGACGAGATCCACATTGATGTCACTGCAACGAGATACGAGAGATATTGCAGATCTAGCTACGCGGGTGCAGATCTGGAGAGATAGCATTAGATCTAGCTTGGGAGATTGCAGATCTGAGGAGATATTGGTAGATCCAGCCTAGATCTGAAGAGATAACATCAGATCCAGCCTTGGAGGTTGCAGATCTGAGGAGATATTGGCAGATCCAGCATAGATCTGAAGAGATAACAGTAGATCTGACCTTGGAGGACGCAGATTTGGAGGGATAGGACGCAGATCCATCAGGGAGGACGCTGATCTGATGAGCAGGGTCATGTGAGTAGGGCTTGACAGCGTTTTCCAGCATTTCTAGTCTTGGGGAGCTGATCATTTCATCTGGAGATTGTGTGGCCAGCATTCCATCTGTTTCTGCGCTGTCACTAGCAGAGACAACGTTTTTATTGGTGAGGGTTGGAGGACCGAGATCAGCCATCTTCTAGTCTTCAGCTTATAGTTCCATTGCATTCCAGCAGCAGCTCTTCACAGCAGCTCTTCAGCCAGCTAGGACGCTGTCCTTATTTGCAGCCATCATTTGTTCTGAGAGGGTCTCCACTTGCCTAGGGCAAGGATAGGTGCACTCATTCTGATTATCTTGTACTCCTCTCTATGTACTTTCAGATTAATAAAATGGCTTAGTTTTCTGGCATTCTATATGTACTTGTTCCATGATCTGGTTCCATCATTGTATTTTCTATATCTGTCTGGCATATTTCTGTGTATTACTGGTTATTTCCCTTTGGGGATATTACAGTGGTATCAGAGCATAGATCTGGCTCAGCCTGTGGTGCTAGCAGTCTATGACGCCCGGGGATAACCACTACATCTATCGGAAGGAACGCAGGGAAGCTGAGAGTAGGTGGAAGTTTCCTTTCGGGGGAAGTGATTCTGATCAGGAGCCACCTGAAACAGATTCAGAGACAGAGCAGCCTGTGAGGGACACAGAGCAGCGGGATCCGATGGCAGACACAGCTGAAAAGCTGGATGCAATCATCCATCACATGCAGGATATGTCACAGAGGCTTGCAGCCGTAGAGGTAGCACAGAGAGAACCCCCTAGAGTTTTTCAGGTCGGTGAAGGATCGGGGATGTCTCGCCACATACCAGATGCTATTCCCATTGTGACAGCTCAGCGATCCACTATGCCCACATTCTCACCAGCAGACACAGAGACAGGAGTACAGGGAGGTGCACAGAGGGTCAATCCAACACCCACACGACACACCATGCCTACTTTCCTAGTAGAGGACGAGGGGTCGACAGCCCCGAGGGAGGTGAGTCCAGCTCAATGGACAGCCGCTTATACAGAATGGCAGGGCTACGGCCGAGGATTCATGGATACTCTCCCTTTTGAGCGCTATCTCCAGTATAGATATGGCCTCAAACCCCCTGAGCAGGAGCAGCACCAGCATAAGGGGCGAGGGTACCACCGTGATGACCACCGTGCGGCGAGTAGATTCCATTTGCCTATGTTTGATGGTTCATCGAAGACTACGGCAAAGTCTTGGGTGGAGAAGCTGGACATCTATTTCCAGCTTAATCAGATGCCAGAGATAGAGGCCATTAAGATGGCTACATTACATTTAGAGGGTGAGGCTCAGGATTGGTGGTTTCATGGATTGGCGACACTAGGGCATTCCACAGTGACGACATATGCCGAATTTACCAGGAGAGTGGTAGAGCGTTTTGACAGGAGGGATCCGGAGCAGCATTTTGCTGAGCTAACCAAGCTCAAACAGACTGGGAGTGCAGAAGCATACATCTCGGATTTCTTGCGGATTTCAGTGATGGTAGCTGACTTATCGACAGCTCGGATGGTCTATATGTTTGTGGAGGGGCTGTCAGAGCCACTGCGTGGCCTGGTACGGTCAAACAGACCGGCTACACTACAAGATGCTATCAATAGGGCTCGAGATTTACAGGATGTTTTGCCCAGGACCCGACTGCCTTATCCACAGAGACAGGCTTTCCAGCCTAAGGGTAAGGACACGAGGGTACCGCCTCCCAAGGCGAATCCTGGACGAGGACAGTTTGATGATGAGGCCAGGAGAGAGCTGAGGCGGAAGCGATTATGCTTCACTTGCCAGGAGCCGTGGGCACCGGGACACAAATGTACGGCAGGGAAGGCACATTTCATAGAGGTCTTCTCCGAGAGCAGCGGGGAAGAGGATGTGGAGGACGATGAGGAGGCAGGAGGATGTTATGCAGTGCAGAGTACCTTACCATCTCCACCACCCGATGCAGGTGGGGCATCATTCGCACCTACTGGGGGAGCTCTAGCAGCATTACGAGGAGTCCCCAAGTATCTGACATTGCGCGTACGGGGGACAGTGCGCGGACAGCGGGTTTCGGTCTTAGTCGACAGTGGGGGCCACCCACAACTTCATTGATGCCCAGATGGTTGCACGGAGAGGCATACCGACGGAGGGCTTTGATGGGTTTTCTGTTTTGGTACCAGGAGATCAGACCATGGCATGTGCTCGATATGTACCAGAGTTATCAGTGACGATGGGCACTTATACATTGACAGATCACTTCTTTGTGGTGGACATCCCGGACACCAACGTGATATTGGGAGTTCAGTGGCTTATTACTCTAGGGAAGGTCACGGCGGATTGGAAGGCCCTAGAGATGGAGTGGGATGATCCCAAGACGGGGAAGCATGAGAAGATACGAGGACAGCACACATACCCACCCCAGACAGTGTCGGCACACAGCATGGAGGCGACCTTCCACAAGGGAGATATAGAGTGGGCAGTAGAGTTGCGGGCTTCAGAGGCAGTGGATACAGGGCGGACAGTGCACCCTGATCTACAGTCTATTCTCGACAGATATGCAGTAGTCTTTGGGGATATTCCACCAGGGCAGCCACCGGATCGGGGGTTTGAGCACACGATCGAGCTTGAGCAGGGGATACAGGCCGTCATTACCACACCGTATAGGCATCCCAAGGCCTATCGGGACGAGATAGAGCAAGCCATTCAAGAGTTGCTGGCCCTTGGTCACATTCGGCCCAGCACTAGTCCTTTTGCTTCTTCAGTAGTGCTGGTGAAGAAGAAGGACGGCACATTACGCATGTGCATCGACTACAGGGCTCTGAACAAGAAGACCCTGAAGAACAGGTACCCCATTCCCAGGATCGACGAGCTGATGGATGAGTTGAGAGGAGCACGGTTCTTCTCAAAGATTGATTTGAGATCCGGGTACCATCAGATACGCATGAGGGAACATGACATTCCCAAGACCGCTTTCAGGTGTCATTATGGGCACTTTGAGTTTCTGGTCATGCCATTTGGGTTGACCAATGCACCTGCTACTTTCCAGTCTTGTATGAACCACATTTTCAGGGATCATCTGAGGAAGTTTGTGCTGGTTTTCTTTGATGATATCCTTATATACAGCAGGACTTGGGAGGAGCATCTCCAGCACATTGAGACGGTCTTGCACATTTTGGAGGAACAACAGTTCTTTGCCAAGCTCTCCAAGTGTGAGTTTGGATTGACGGAGATGCTGTATCTGGGACACATCATAGGAGTGGACGGGGTAAGAGTCCACGAGGAGAAGATCAGGGCTATCAGGGACTGGCCAGAGCCACGGAACGTAACAGAACTTCGAGGGTTTATTGGTATCTGCACCTACTACCGGAAGTTCGTCAAGGGCTTCTCACAGCTTGTTGCACCCCTCACGGAGCTTACAAGGAAGGGGGCATTCAATTGGTCGGATACAGCACAGCGAGCTTTTGATAAGCTCAAGGAGGTGATGAGCAGTTGTCCCGTGTTAGCATTACCGGATTTTACGCAGCCCTTTGTCCTAGAGTGCGATGCATCAGGAGAGGGGATTGGAGCAGTTTTGATGCAGGAGGGTCATCCGATTGCGTTCGAGAGCCGGAAGCTCCTTCCACACGAGAGGCTTTATCCCATCTATGACAAGGAGATGCTGGCCATCATGCATGCATTGGCCAAATTCCGGCAGTACCTGGTAGGTGGCAGATTCCGGGTGAGGACAGATCATAACAGCCTGAAGTACTTTCTGGAGCAGAAGCAGTTGCAGGAGAGGCAGCAGAAGTGGATCAGCAAGATCCAGGCATACGACTTTGACATAGAGTATGTCAAGGGGAAAAATAACGTGGTAGCTGATGCCCTTTCCCGTAGACCAGCCACGTTATCACTCATGAGCTTGGACGCTGACTGGAAGGCTCGACTACTGGTTGAGTACTCCAAAGATAGATTTGCATGCGAGGTGCTGGATGGACAGACAACAGATAGCAGATACAGGGTGGCCGATGAGGTCATCTATTACAGGGACAGGATCTTCTTGACTGAGGGGTCTCAGCTCAAGGAGAAGATACTCCGGGCTTCACATGATTCACCATTGGCGGGCCATCAGGGGTTCACCAAGATGTACAGGGCCATCCGGGAGAGGTTTGCATGGAAGGGCCTCAAGGAGGACGTACTCCGGCATGTCAGGGAGTGCGAGGTTTGTCAGCGGAACAAAGGAGAGATGAGCCATCCCGCAGGGTTGCTGCAGCCACTTCCCAGTCCGGAGGGGAAATGGGAGAGTGTCTCGATGGACTTCATCACGGGGTTGCCCACAGTACAGGGCAAGGACTGCATCTTCGTGGTAGTGGATCGGCTAACGAAGTATGCTCATTTCTTCGCCATTTCGGCACATCACACAGCGGCACAGGTGGCAGAGTTGTTTTTCCGGGAGGTTTTCAGATTGCATGGTCTACCCAAGACCATTGTTAGTGACAGGGACAGCCGTTTTATGGGTGGATTTTGGCAGGAGCTCTTCCGACTAGTGGGGACCGAGTTGACACCGAGCACTAGTTATCATCCCCAGACTGACGGGCAGACGGAGATAGTTAACAAGTGGCTAGAGGGCTACTTGCGTAACTACGTCAGTGGGCAGCAGAGAGCATGGCTGAAATGGCTACATCTGGGCGAGTACTGCTACAACACAACCCACCATATGTCCATCGGTATGACACCTTTCTATGCGTTGTATGGATATCATTCCCTATCTTTTGTGGATATGATGTTTGGTGTTAGCAGGGCTCCGCGAGCCAAATTATGGATCCAAGAGAGCCAAGACATCCTCCGGGCTCTCAAGGACAACATAGCCACAACACAGAATCAGCAGAAATTGTATGCTGATAAGGGTCGGGTGGAGAGACACTTTGAGGTAGGGGACCTGGTCTACCTGCGGTTACAGCCATACCGACAGTCTTCACTCAAACAGAAGGGGGCAGAGAAGCTTAAGCCTCGCTTTTATGGACCGTACAGGGTGATACGTAGGATCGGGCAAGTTGCATATGAGTTGGAACTGCCCCAAGGCAGCCGGATTCATAGCATCTTCCATGTATCATGCCTAAAGAAGGCACTGGGCCAGCACGTGACAGTCACCGGGGAGCTACCGCCGACAGATGATGAGGGGCACTTGGTGTTACAGCCGGAGGCCATTATTGACACCAGGGAGAGACAGCTGCGTAGCAGGAAGATCAGAGAGTTCTTGGTGAGATGGAAGAATTTGCCGGATGAGGATGCCACTTGGGAGGATGAGAGGATCTTACAGCATCCATCACTTCAGTTGCTTGAGGACAAGCAACGTTTTGCCGGGGGAGACTGTAATATTCCCAATTAGCTTTGCTAATTGGAATATTTCATTTTTGCTTTATTTTGCCGCTTTAGCTAGAAATAATAAATAAAGTGAGAAATAAGAGGGTCACCTCACTTTAGTCACCTCACTTTATAAAATAAAGTGTTTTCCTAGTTGATTGACGTTGTAACTTAAAAGGGGGCCTTGGGGGTCCAAATGAGTATGATGAGGGAAATCGGCGACCCAAGGTTAATTGCGCGAGGTCAAAGGAAATAAGGGCATGATTAAGTTTTGGAGGGAGTTTGGCATTATAAAGGGGGGTTCTCACCTCATTTGGACATGTATGTTTGATATTGATATTGGGAAACTGAACTTATGCCTTCGAGTGATAGGTTGTTTAGTCGATGCCCTTGACTTGTTTAGTGCAACCGAGTGTCTCCGGTCGGAGATCTCACCCTTAGCCTCGGGGGACTTCGAGTGCCTGCCCTGGTAAGGTTATTTCTGGTTTCACCCTTAGCTTCGGGGGACTTCGAGTGCCCGCCCTAGTAAGGTAATTTTCTGAGTAACATCCTTCAGTTTCAGTGGTAGTCAGCAGCAGTTTCTTGGTGGAGATTTGGAGAGAAGGAAGCCCTTCTGGTGACTACGCAGATCTGAGTGGCAGGACGCTGTTTCAGAGGGAGGAAGGACGCAGATCAGATCTGAGAGGAAGGACGCTGTTCCAGGGGAAAGAAGGACGCAGATCTGAAGACACATTGACAGATCCAGACTTGGAGTACGCAGATCTGAGGAGATATTTGCAGATCTAGCTCTGTAGGGTGCAGATCTGGAGAGATAACATTAGATCCAGCCTGGAAGATTGCAGATCTGGGGAGATATTGGTAGATCCAGCCTTAGATCTGAAGAGATAGCATCAGATCCAGCCTTGGGTTGCAGATCTACGAGGAGATATTCTTGGATCCGCTTAGATGCGAAGAAATTACGGTAGATCGACCTTGGAGGGCCTTGGTCTGGAGTTTAGGACGCGGATCTGGATTGAAGGCTTCGGATCCGGTAGATGCGAGCATATAGAGCAGCGAGATCCATCGGGGAGGACGGCGATCGGTGAGCGGGGGTCATGTGAGTAGGAAGCGACGGCGTTTCAGCATTTCAGCCTTGAGGAGCTGATCATTTCATCTGGAGGTTGGTGGCCAGCATTTCATCTGTCTTCTGCGCTGTCACTAGCAGAGACAGCGTTTTTATTGGTGAGGGTTTGGAGGATTGAGATCAGCCATCTTCTAGTCTTCAGCTCATAGTTCCATTGCATCTCAGCAGCAGCTCTTCAGAGCAGATCTTCAGCCAGCTAGGACGCTGTCCTTATTTGCAGCCATTATTTGTTCTGAGAGGGTCTCCACTTGCCTAGGGCAAGGATAGGTGCACTCATTCTGATTATCTTGTACTCTTATCTATGTGTTCTGAGATTAATAAAATGGCTTAGTTTTCTGGCATTCTATGTGTACTTGTTCCATGATCTGGTTCCAGCATTGTATTTTCTATATCTGTCTGGCATATTTCTGTGTATTACTGGTTATTTCCCTTTGGGGATATTACACAGTCTTCATAATTGTATTTGAGTCATGATGTAATGTATTTGTCAAAAGAAAGAAAAAGAAAATTTTATTGTAAAAGAAATTGACTTACTAAAGCATGGGTTTTATGCTTGGGTCAATGATTAATAGGTCAAAGCTTCCATTGTAAGCTTCTAGGGTTTATGTCAAGAGTCCTTGTCCTTGTCATCATGTAAAAGACCCTTCTTGGGCTTTATCTATCAAGAAAGAAATTTATTTTGATGTAAATTAGGTCATTTAGGCCTCCCCCATATAGTCAGCCTCAACCTGGACAATTCGACCTAATTGGGAGGCATAATCCACTATATAAAAGCAGCTACTCGACCTCATTTGGAGCACATTCACAAGAAGTTCGATTTGCAGTTGCTGGAGAAGAAAAGAGGGTGCGAAGTTCAAGAAGGAAGAAAAAAACCTACCAAAAGAGAAGGAAGTCTTTGTCAAGAAAACTAAGTTGATTTTTCTCTCTCTACTACCACACGTAAGAAGTTTTAGAGTTGTTGGGAAGGTCGAAATTGCAGACTTGACGCTGGGCCGCAATTCTGAAGCAGTAGGGACAAAATTATGTCTTTGATGCAGTTGATCTTTGAAGTTTGGAAGGACAGTTTGAGCGCTGACTTGGTGGAGTGAGGAAGGTCTTTTGGTCTGGTCTAAGGTCTTGGTCTATCTCAATTTGATTTACTAGTGGAAGAGTTGACTGGGTTTTCCCCTATAGAGGGGTTTTAGCCCTGATTGAGTGCCTATATTCGGTGTCGTTGATCCTCATGTTTTGATTTTATGGTTGCTTGATGAAAAGAAGATAAAAGAAGCACATAAAGAAAAGTTAATAAGACTACAAGAAAATCACAAGTAATTGTCAATATAAGAGAATCTTTCTACCTTTTTTATTTTCTAAGAACATATATACCTTTTCTGGGAGTACAAATTGTCATCATGAGGCCGACATCATCCTTTGGAGACCGACTTGTTCTCTTGTAGGCCGACCTGGTCTTGGAGGGACTTTTGACACACTTTGACTTAAATAAATTCTTTTTTGACTTGATACAAAAAGCCCAATAGGGTCTATTACATATAACAATGACTCTTTTGACTTTTTGACTCTGAAATGTTGAGATTTTGGGTAGCATTGGACGTGCTCTAGCTCTGAAACTTTGTGGAGATTTTGGAACACATGAGATCTACAAGAGCCATAAATCGTTTGGAGAAATTCCACATGGTGTAAAATTTATTCAAATAATTAAATTTTTTAATGAGGACCCTAAGTCTAACTTAGGGAAATTGAAAAATTAAAGTGAATTAATTTACACGTGGTGAGAATGTTCTAAGTGACGTGGATTAAGCTTTCTCTAATCTTAGCCTTTGATTAGTGATTAGATCATGGCGTTGATTTCTAAATGAGAAAAGCATTAAAGGAAGGCCTGGGGTCAATTGGAGGACACACACAGAGTCTAAGAGATCGAATTCTTTTGACGGAGCAGTGCTCAGACGAAGATCAGATCTGAGTGATTCAAAGAAGCAGTGAGGGGCAAATGTACTGATTGGTTCGAGGACCAAGAGTACAACGCAGAGAAAGGGCAACAGAGACGCAGAGGAGGAAACACAACCATCAGAGGGTGTGACGCAGACCCTAGAGAGGGTGACGTGGGCCATGTAGGGGCAGCGCAAAGCCTCCAAGGGATAGTCTGAAATTAGCTGGAGATCGGGGTTTCGAAGCCGGTAGGGATGAAACTCGATTATGGGAGAAGCTGATCAACGCAAAGGAAGGGTGACGCAGTCCTTTAGCCAGGGCCACGTAGGCTTACGCAGTGGTAGCGTAGAAACTGTGCAGAGCTAGCTGGGGTTTCACCAGTGACCGATCCGGAGCAGTCGGGACTTCCAGAGTGAGGTAAAACACACATTTATCTCTGTTTTCCGAGGTTTTTTCTGTTGGGTGAGCCAGATTATTGCACCATAGATGTACTCAAAAAACTGTTACTTAATAATAATAAACCCTTAGAACTGTTGCAACGGTTTTCCCGCATTGGGTGTTTCCAGGGACATCTATCCGAAAAATCATGTGTGTCCTTTGTTATATGTGCACTATGTTTCAGTAAATGATTTGTAAATGTGTAGGCTGCTAGTTGTGTTTACTTAGATATTTTCTAAATTATGTCTGAAAATAACTTGTATAATTAAATCACAAGTAGGAGAAGTAAATCAAGATATTGCAGTAGGGTTTTTATATGTTTGTATTCAGAAATTTTCACATGGTATAAGAGTGATTGCTGATCAAGTTGAAGCCATCAGCAAGACGCTGCAGATTTTTGTTGCAGGAAGAGCAGTTGAAGCAGCATAGATCCGGGAGAAAGCAGTTTAACACTAGTGTTAATTTTGGACAACTAGGTCCAAACTCCATGTTGTGATGCTCAGATGAAGATACCAATATTTTTATTGGGTTCCTCTTTCGAAGAGGTGCAAGATCGATCTAAAGATCATCTTGATCCGATGAGCAAAACATTTATTTTGAATTTATTTTTAATCTATTCAAAGTATGTGCAGGTCGGCCTTAAGGTTTTGCACCCTAGCAGTTTTGTCACACACCCTCAATGATGGATATAAATAAGGTCAACGTTGGGGGACATTTCACTCATCTCATCCTCACACATTTCTCTCTCCTCATCTGATTGGTTTGATCACTTGGAGTCTCTTCTCTTCACACATGGGAAAGTGCAGCAAGGAAGAAAACAGTTTTTGGATTTCTATTTTTGGCTAGGGTTTCTGCAGCAACTTTGACCAGCGTTGACTTTGGTCAATGCAAGGTAAACAGACCTAAAACTTTCCCAAAATCTCGATTTTCCTAATCCGCATTTTCTGGCACTATTTCTGAGGCAAAACGTTGACTATGACTTTTTAGCGTTGACCTAGCTACTGTTGCTGTTGCTGTTTGCGTTGACCGTTGACTGACATCGTTGACTTTTGGGTTGACTGTTTCGCTGTCCTAGAGGGTTGTGTGACATTGCTGGTTGGCTGACCATATTGAGACTTTGTTGGTTGAAGCATCCTGTTGACCGTTGTAACGCACCAACACACTTATATATTTCTGGCTTGTCTTCTATTGATCTGGTATGTTCTATCAGCATTTTACTTTATTGTTTATGTGATTGCTGTCTGATATTGAAGAGAAAGTAAAGTTGTATCAAGCATAGAACATCTACATAAATTTACATGGTATCAGAGCTGAGGTGAAGACAAAGCCCTAATTTGTAGCAATCACCGAAGAAGAGGATGGGTTCCTCAAACTACAATGGCTTTAAGGCTGGTGACAAATTGACTGGGAAGGATGACTTCCATGCTTGGAATATGACATTGGATCTTAACTTGGAAGACCAAGATGTCATGGACTATGTGCAGGGTAAAATCCAAGAGCCTCCATCCACTACAACTGCTGCTGCCAAATCAAAGTATAAGAAGGGGGAGATCAAAGCAAAGATGATGATCAAGGACTCAATTCACAAGAGTCTGGTTGCCTACATCTCTGAGCTGGGCACATCCAAGGAGATGTATGATAAGTTGGTACACATGTTCAAAGCCAACTTTGCAAATCAAGTCCTATTCTTCAAGAATCAATTGAAGAATTTGAAGGAAGGCAGGGATGAGTCTGTTCAATCATATTTTCTGAAGTTGATCGAGATCAGGAACAATCTACTGGCTATTGGGGAGACAATAGTTGATCGAGAGATGGTACTCACCGCACTTGGAGGGCTCTCATCCGAATGGCATGTGTTCAACACTACCATTCTCAATAACAATGTGATACCTGACTTTGACAAAGTACTATCGAGATGCGTACAAGAAGAGACAAGGATGAAGGGGTATGAAAATGAAGGAAATGGTGCCTACGCTGCTCATTCTAGAAAGAAGAACTTTGGTGGTCCAAATAACAAAGGAAGAGCAGGGGCCCAAGGAAAGAAGGGAAAGTGTTACACTTGTCATAGGCCAGTTCACTATGCTAGAGAATGCCCTTTCAAGAAGGATTCTCTCGATGATGATGACAACAACAACAACTGGAGGAATGACAATCAAAGGAACAACAGGTTCAAGGGGAAGAGGAAGGCTCCGTCTGGCAGAAATGGTCAACCTTTCAAAAAGGTCGAGAAATTCCAGGTATGAGGAATCAAATGTTGTTGATAAAAGAAATGAATTCATTCTTGTATCTGCCCTCTCTGTTGCATCTCCACTCGACACTATGGATGTCTGGTTGATAGATAGTGGTGCCTCAAGGCACATCACTGGGTTCAAGGAAGCACTCTCTAATATAGTTGAGAAGGATACTAATCTGGAAATTATCCTTGGAGATATTGCCACACATCCTGTGAAAGGGACAGGGACTGTGACCCTCCACTTGTCTCAAGGTCAAGTTTTTCCGCTTGCAGGATGTACTTTATGTACCTAATTTGAAGAAGAACCTTGTGTCTATATCGGCCATGGAGGACAAAGGTTTCAATGTGGCATTCATTGATGGAAAGGTACGCATGTAGAAGAAGAGCTTCAAGGAAGCTATCACAATTGGGTTTAGAGTTGATACACTCTACCAGGTTGGAGGAAGTCCACTGGGAGCGATGACATGTGATACTATCCGACAGACTGAACTATGGCACCGGAGGTTTGGACACCTTCACTACAAGGCCCTTCCCGAAGCAAGGAAGGTGGTGACAGGGATGCTCAAGTTCTCAAATAATCATGAAGGTGTATGTCAGAGTTGTGTCGAAGGAAAGCAGACAAGGGGACCTTTCTCCTCAAGTGTCACAAAGACATCTGATGTCTTGCAATTAGTACATTCTGATCTGTCTGGTATGCTCTGCCCGTGACATCCTTGGGAGGATGTTCTTATTATATGACGTTCATAGATGAATTCTCTCACAAAACCTGGATATACTTTTTGAAGAAGAAGGATGAGTCTTTCATGTGGTTTCGTACCTTCAAAGCCTTGGTGGAAAACCTGACAATGAAGAAGATCAAGATATCGAGGACCGATAATGGCACTGAATATGAGACGAACGAGTTCAAGAACTTCTGCAGAGAAGTTGACATCAAGAGGGAGACCACAACTGTCTATACTCCTGAGAAGAATGGCGTTAGTGAACGAAAGAACAGGGCCATTGTGGAAGCTGCCCGTGCCATGCTATGTGACCAGGGTCTACCAAAGTTTCTATGGGGAGAAGCTGCGAACACTGCTGTGTACATACAAAACCGATGCCTGCATTCTGCACTGGACACCAAAACTCTCGAAGAGGTTTTCTCCGGTAAGAAACTCGACGTCTCACATTTTAGAGTTTTTGGATGTCCAGTTTATTTTCATGTGCCGAAAGAGAAGAGGAGCAAGCTGGATGCTTTTGGGAAGAAGGGAATGTTTGTGGGCTACAACGAAACTTCGAAGGCCTATAGAGTCTATGTGCCTGGTCAAAGGGAAGTGGAGATATGCCATGATGTCACCTTTGACGAAGATGCTTCCCTGAGGAAAGTAGTCAATCTTCCGAGATCTGGGGAAGATCATGAAGCAAGCCCTGGAAATAAAGAAGAACTGAAGGATGAGACGATGCCTGATACTGAAGGATCGATGGACCCGTTTGATCCACCTCCTTCACTAGGGAAGAGACCATCATGGCTCAGGGACACTCTCGAGGATGCCGAGGGACATATGGCCCCAAGGGGGACACGAATGTCTGCAGGTTGAAGAAAGCTCTCTATGGGTTGAAGTAAGCACCCAGAGCTTGGTACGAGAGGATAGATAGCTACCTGATGAAGCTGGGCTTCACTCATAGTAATGCTGATCCAAACCTTTACTTCAAGGTTGATAGAGAAAAGCCTCTCATTTTGGTGCTGTATGTGGACGACCTATTCTTGACAGTTGTTGACCCTCTCATTCATCAGTGCAAGAGGGAGCTCGCTGCTGAGTTCGAGATGGAGGACCTAGGACTGATGCACTACTTCCTAGGCCTGGAGGTCTGGTAGAGACCTCGCGAGATTTTTCTTTCTCAAGGAAAATACATTGTGAAGCTTTTGGAAAGATTTGGTATGGTGGACTGTAAGTCTGTTGACACCGATGGAGCTCAACTTTAAGAAGTTGAGTGGCAGCGCTGCTGGGCCCTTGTTAGCAAATCCTACTGAGTATCGTCAACTCGTAGGGGCCCTGATGTTCTTAGTGAACACCCGTTAGGACATATGTTTTGTAGTGAACACTTTGAGTCAAGAGATGGTTGATCCTCATAACATTCACTGGGTTGGTGCCAAGAAACCCTTGAGATATCTTTGGGGCACGATAGACCATGGGCTGAGATACACTGCCGGGAGCATGACACACCTTGGATATATTGATGTCGATTGGGCTGGCAGTGTGGTGGGTCGCAAGAGCACATCTGGATGCTGCTTCACATGTAGATCTGCTTCGGGCAAGAAACAGAAGTCGGTAGCCTTGAGCACTGCTGAGGCCGAATACATTGCAACATGTATGGCCCGTTGTGAAGTCACTTGATTGCAAAAGCTCTTCAGTGAACTGTTCAAGCATGTGCTAGATGCCACATTATCCTTTGTGATAACTAGAGGGGGATTCGTTTATCATAGAATCTCGGGTTCCACGATCGATTGAAGCATGTTGATGGTTGGTACCACTTTATCCAGGATACGGTACAACGAGGCGCCGTAAGGCTCGATCATATAGGAATTAATGAGCAGGTCGCAGATATTCTCACAATGCCCTTTGGGAAGGTCATGTTCCTAACCTTCCGTGAGAATCTTGGTATTGTGGAACGACCTTATTCTCAGGGTCTCGTTGGACGATGAGCTCTTGGAGCTCTGGGGGGCTTTAGGGATAGCTTCTTGGAGCTATAAGAAACCACAGGGCTAGGCTTGCCAAACCTTGTTGGTGTGCTTCTGCCCCACCGTTGTGATGATTGAGTTGGTTCACCTCTCATTATCTGTGCCCCGTATGCATCCTACCCATTTGAGTTCCGGACTCATGGGAAGTACCTCTCATTTGGCGAGTGAGGTGGGAAAAGCTAGAGACTAGTAGCAAAGACTAATGGACGCCTTAGAGATTGCCGTACTCTCTATCTAGGATGGCACGGTCCAACCACTTGATCTGGGATCAAGTCTAGTGAGGTTTCGGACCTCCTACTGACTTTGGGTCAGATAAACCAACTTTGGGTTGGTATGAGACTCTTTGTGAGTCCTATAGAGGTTTCAGACCTCTGGGCTGAATCTGTCAGCTGGGAATGATGTCCCACTTTTGTTCTGAAATAAAGAAGCCAACCAAGCAAGTTATAGCGGGATGACGCACGATGTTTGGATTGCACAGGTGGATGGAGTTCTCCCTAATTGAGAGAGAGTGTTAATTTTGGACAACTAGGTCCAAACTCCATGTTGTGATGCTTAGATGAAGATACCAATATTTTATTGGGTTCCTCTTTTGGAGAGGTGCAAGATCGATCTAAAGATCATCTTGATCTGATGAGCAGAACATTTATTTTGAATCTATTCAAAGTATGTGTAGGTCGGCCTTAAGGTTTTGTGCCCCAGCAGTTGTGTCACACACCCTCAATGGTGGATATAAATAAGGTCAACGTTGGAGGACATTTCACTCATCTCATCCTCACACATTTCTCTCTCCTCATCTGATTGGTTCGATCACTTGGAGTCTCTTCTCTTCACACATGGGAAAGTGCAGCAAGGAAGAAAACCATTTTCAGATTTCTGTTTTCAGCTAGGGTTTTTGCAGCAACTTTGACCAGCATTGACTTTGGTCAACGCAATGTCAAACAGACCTAAAAATTTCCCAAAATCTCGATTTTCCTAATCCGCATTTTCTGGCACTATTTTCGAGGAAAAACGTTGACTTTGACTTTTCATCGTTGACGTAGCTGCTGATGCTGTTTGCCTTGACTGACAGCATTGAATTTTGGGTTGACCTTTGAGTTGACCATTTGGCTGTCTTAGAGGGTTGTGTGACATTGCTGGTTGGCTGACCATATTGAGACGTTGCTGGTTGAAGCATCCTGTTGACTGCCGTAACGCACCAACACACTTGTATATTTCTGGCTTTTCTTCTGTTGATCTACTGGTATGTTCTATCAACATTTTACTTTATTGTTTATGTGATTGTTGTCTGATATTGAAGAGAAAGTAAAGTTGCATCAAGCATAGAACATCTACATAAATTTACAACTAGGAGGGACACAGACCTAACAGAAGGGACGCAGAGCTAGTCTGCTCACGCAAAGTTGACGCAGATCCTGTCAGGCTCACGCTGGGCTGACGCAGTGGCTGACGTAGGCCCTAGAGGGTGACGCAGTCTGATTTAGAGAGATGTTGTGCTGGTTGCCAAGGCTGGAAGTGCAACTTCTGATCTTCAAAAGTTGTTGGTGGGGCATTGGTTTTGTCAGTGCAGAACAATGCCTAGCAAAGGTGACAATGTGAGGGGAAACAATCCCTCAGTAGATTTTGGCCAAGAAATCTAAGATTCGATCAGGAGGGTGATTGTAGAGGGCTAATTCGGCAGAATTGGCGGAGGATTTCCGGGATGGAAATCAGTTGTTAGAAGGAGTAGTTTCTCTAGAGGGGTTTCTATTTCCAAGAAACCCAGATCCGATCTTCTGTTAAGTGTAGCAGCAATAGGAGGGAGAAGAGGACATGTTTCGATTGTTTGAGCAGAGATGGCCCCGTATAGACTAAGAGATCACGATAGGTTAGAACTTTGCGATTTGGAAAGCCATAATCCTGATAGTCCTGGAGGAGTACGGTATCAGAGACCACGCGGAGAATGTCCTAGCTGTGTCGACCAATGCAGATGCTTTGAATAAGTTCAACAAAAATCAGGCGCGGGCAAAGCGCTTGATCATGGATGGAGTAAAGTATCACGTGGTCCCACACATTGCCGAGAATAAGACGATAAATCAGGTGTGGACAACCCTGACCATGCTGTATCAAGGAAGCTCCGTCCAGTAGAAGATGCTTCTAGAGAAACAGATGCGGATGTTCTAGATGCACAAGGGAGAGGAGATCGATCCCTTCCTCTTCAGATTGCAGACTATCTGAGACCAGCTAATCGCCATGGGGGCAACTTCGGATGATGGGCTGATGGTGAGGACTGTCCTGAATGCAGTCACCGATGGGTGGGAGATGTTTGTCCAAAGTATCTCGGGCAGAGCACAACTCCCAAATTGGGGAGACATGTGGGAAATCCTTCGACAAGAGGAGATCCGGAGGGTGACCAAGAGGGAATTCAGCAGCGGAGGTGTCAAGATAAAGGAGGAGGAGGAAGATGCAGCCCTAGCATCTAAGGGACATCAATAACAAGGGAAGAAGAAGAAGGACCTATCCAAGGTCTGGTGCTTCATATGTGGCAAACTTGGACACTTCGCCAACACTTTTCCTAAGAGGAAGGACAAGGAAGGTTCAGATTCCAAGGCAGCAACAGCTAGAGGGGACAGTGGCAAAGAAGATGATGTGGCCATGAGTGCTCATGTACCTCGAGAGAAGAGGTGGGGCGACATATATCTGTAGAGTAAGCTACAAATGGTGGAAGGCAAGATCCTTGAGGTGCCCAAACTCTTGAATCACATACGAGCTACGAGAGCCTTAAGACAGTGGTGCAGAAGATCATGGGAGGCATAATGGTAGTGCTAGTACGCTGAGAAGGAGCAGCGCAGTGCAGTGGCAGCAACAACGTGGAAGCAGCAGCGCAGAGGCTGATGGGATTTCAGCAGCGCAGAGGTAGTGCTTACGAAGTGTAGTGCAGAAGACAATGCAGTGCTTCAGAGAGACAACGTAGAGCAACATCAAAGGGTGCTTCAGTGATGAGATGTAGCCAGGCTGACTTATCTGTCAGTTGATTGGGTGTTTGTCCTTCAGTTGCTTACTTCTCCGCAGCTGAGTTGCAGTACAATAGTTAGCAGTGGCAGTGTTATAGGCAACATGATGCAACAATTTGAGAGGGAGCTGCAGTACAGATGTGGTAGTGACTGTCGCAGAGTCATGGGAAGCAGTGCAGAAATCAACAATGCAATGGATGAAGGGCAGCAGGCCAAGCATCAGCAGCGCGGAGACTGATGCTAGAGATAAGGGTGATGCTTCAGTGGTGAATTATTGCTAGGGCACATTACTCGCTAAGAGGGAGTGTTGAGATTTTGGGTAGCACCATATGTGCTCTAGCTCTGAAACTTTGTGGAGGGGTTGGAACACATGAGATCTCCAAAACCCAGAAATCGTTTGGAGAAATTCCACATGGTGTAAAAGTTATTCAAATAATTAAATTTTTTAATGAGGACCCTAAGCCTAACTGAGGGAAATTGAAAAATTAAAGTGAATTACTTTACACATGTGGTGAGAATGTTCTAAGTGACGTGGATCAAGATTTCTCTAATATTAGCCGTTGATTAGTGATTATATCATGACCGTTGATTTCTCAATGAGAAAAGTATTAAAGGAAGGCTTGGGGTCAGTTGGAGGACACACACAGAGTCTAAGAGATCAAATTCTTCTGACAGAGCAGTGCTTAGACGAAGATCAGCTCCGAGTGATTCAACGAAGCAGTGAAGGGCAGATGTAGTGATTGGTTGGAGGACCAAGAGTACAACGCAGAGCAAGGGCAACAAAGACGTAGAGGAGGCAATGCAACCATCAGAGGGTGTGACGCAAACACTAGAGAGGGTGACGCAGGCCCACGCAGGGGCAGCGCAAAGCCTCCAAGGGACAATCCGAAATTAGCTGGAGATCGGGGTTTCTAAGTCGCCAGGGCTGAAACTCGATTCTAGGAGAAGTTGATCAGCGCAGAGGAAGGGTGACGCAATCCTTCAGCCAGGGCCATGCAGGTTTACGCAGTGGCAGCATAGAGACTGTGTAGAGCTAGCCGGGGTTTCACCAGTGACCGATCTGGATTAGTCGGGACTTGCAGATTGAGGTAAAACTCATATTTATCTCTGTTTTACAGGTTCTCTGTTGGGTGAGCCAGATTATGGCACCCTAGATGTACTTAGAATATTGATGCTTTAATAATAAACCCTCATAACTGCTGCACTGGTTTTCCCGCATTGTGTCCTTTGTCATATGTGCGCTATGTTTCAGTAAATGATCTGTAAATGTGTAGGCTGCTAGTTGTGTTTACTTCGATATTTTCTAAATACTTTTTGAAAATAACTTGTACAATTAAATAACAAGTAGGAGAAGTAAATCAAGATACTGCAGTAGGGTTTCTGTAATTTTGTATTAAAAAATTTTCACATGAAAAAACCCTAGAAGCACACAATGGGTGCTTGACCTACAAATAAATTGACCTTGAGCATGAAACCCATCCTATAAAATAATAATAATAATCTTTCTGTGTTTTACATGAAATACATAAAATCAAGAATACATAAGATATTATGAAGACTGAACCTAGTTACAAATTTCAATAGTCCTACTTAACTAGGGAGGTAGTCATAATAGAAGGTGCATGGACATTCTCACACTGAAGAATTCTCATAAGAAAAGTTGGATGGTAAGCCATCTCATAGGCTATCTTTTCAGCTTATATCAGTGCATCTTATCATATCAACCAACATTGCCATATGGTAAGGCCTTGACCAACAACTCTATCTCTCCAGTAGATTAGAGCACAATGTTGGGGAGACAATGATTTATAGACACCCTCATCATTTTATCTCAAGGCACATACCCCATCCGGATGTTCAGTCCTTTTAGGACCATTCCTGTCTTGGATTTACACATCCTCAAAGTAATCTCCTCTTCGACTACCCTTATCTATTGGATGCCCCACCTCATCCTCAAAGAGTACCGATATCAGAAATGCTTACCCAATCCTCCGTTCTTTCTTCATAATATGAAGACAATAATGATGTGTCTATCTCTCCCTCTCAACTAGGGAGGATCTATTCATTCCTTTACATGAAAGGAATATACCCAAGCTCCCTCTTAACTAGGGACTTGTTTCCAGTAACTTCACTGAAACTTCGACCTTTCTCTTACCTCCAACTTTTCTACCTCTCGTAGTTTTCGCACATGAGGCATATCTAGGGTAATCTTGATCTCTTCTTTACTTTGCTTGGAGAGTGCTTGCTTCCTAAAGAATTCGGCTTCCCAAACAAGTTTTATTGCCACCAAAACGATAGTTCTAGATGGCTTTGTAATTCGGTCTACCTGTAGCAGATGTATGCCCTAATTTTCTTCGCACGTGTGAGGTAAAATAACCCGTAAAACAATGCGATTTATCTTCTTCTTATTCTCCTCTCCTTAGCTGGCTATTTCTTGTCTTCTATTGCTTAAAGATCGAACTTCTTGTGCTTCTACATCTTTTCTAAAGGAGGTTGAGTTCTGCCTTATATATAGGCTTCTTCATGAGGTCGAGCAACCCTTCAATAGGCCGACATGTCTTCTCAAGGAGGCTGACCTCATAGTAGATAGGCTGACTTGTTGACTACTATATGACAAGGTCTTGGAGGATCTTCTTGACATTTTTGAGTATACAAAAATTTATTTGACTTGATACAATAAGCCCAAATGAGTCTCCATACATTACATTGACTCAAAATACTTGTTGACTCAATGACAAACCCTAGAATCACTGAATGGGTGCTTGACCTATAACTTTGAGCATGAAACCCATGCATCAAGAATAATAATAAAAAAAAAACATTTTTGTCTTTTATATGAAATACATAAAATCATGTTTACATATGTGTCATTATGAAGACTGACCCTAGTTACATATTTCAACAGTGTCATCCTTATTTTCCTGGAAAAGTGATCTTCTTTGTCATAATCTGGCTATCTTTCATATTTCTACCTCATCAAGTCTTGTTCCACATTTATTCAATTCTAGTTGTAGGTGAATTTTGCTAACCTTCTTGTTGGTAGCCCTATTCCATCCAGATTCCAGACGCTTGCTTTCAAAAAATCATAAGTGAACGTCAAACCAAAATTACCTCTTTATGATGGCCCTTCGTCATAACATCCACCTTTGCAACATCAACATCCTTTTCTATACGAATCCATCTCCAAAGTTTCCATTACTGAGATTATCTTTCTTCATCATACTTATCAGGGTCTTCATAATTTCCTCATGGAGATGTCATAGCCAATCCTTGTTAACATCAGATGTTGATTATCCATACTATCTATGTAGTTGTAGACACATATTCACGAACTGTCCTTTTTACTTTTTTATATACTGCTTCCTCGGGATCTCTTTTCATAGCTCCTTTTGCATACGACAATTGTTGCCCACCACCTCATATTCTTCATGAGGTTATATGATGTTGATCCTTTTATGTCATGATGTAGAAGAGTTCAAGGCATATTTTTTTATGCCTTTATGTATTATTCATAAGGAAGAGTTTCTTCTTCTTCAATCATGCTCATGATATCGAGCATTCTAACCATTTTGTCTGTAGCTAAGTGATGACATGACTTTATCTGTCTATTAAAAATTACCAAATATATATGCATAACTCTTCCTTGATGTAATTGTGTAGGCTTCCTTTAGCAACTTTCTTTTCCTTTCTTGAAGATGAAAATGCTTCAACTAGATTGTCATGATGTACTTCTTTGTCACCATACCTTCATCCTTGTAAACCGTGGATCCCACATTAGATGGAACGTAGACTGTCTATGTAACACTTCTTCTTAAAGGTGAACCTTTTTCAGCAAAGATTCCAATGGAGGATCTTGGTGTTTTTATTCTACAAATGCTTCTTTCTAGTGATGATGAGGTGTTATGATCTCTTATCTTCCTATCTTGCTAGATGACTTGCTTCAACCATGCAAAGTGCTACTTCTACTATCCTTCTATACTTATATCAATGATGCCATCTCAATTATTGCTACAATGCATCTCATCATGATTGTAATGCCTCCTACCATGATTGTTGTCTTGAAACTAAACTCAATGTATGGGAGACATTTAATAATATAGGTCTTTCACTTCTTCATTCTTAGATTTCTTCTCTTCCGGTTCTTCTACTTCAGTCACATGGGATTCACTTGTTTCTTTCCTTTTCTTGTTTCCCTTCTTGAGTTTAGGAAAATTCCTTTTGAGTGCCCATATTCATTACATACATAACACCGAATCTTAGACATGTCAATTTTCTTTTGAAACTTCTTTCGAGGCTCAAAGTTTCCAAACTTTCCTTTCTTCCTTGTCATAACTGCAAATGCTTGTGTTTTCTCATTTGATCCAACGTCATTCTTTGCTTTTAATATGGTTTTCAATCTTACATAATTCCCATAGATCACTTAATGGTGTAGATTCCTTCTTTCCATAGATGCCTGATACAAAGTTGCCCCATTCATCTGGTAGTGCATTGAGTGCACAAGTGGTCATCTCTGGGTATGACACTGTTTCTCCTAGCTCTTTTAGTTGATCTCTAATTTGAGTCACCTTCATGAGATATGAAGCTACCCCTTCTTCTTTTGATACTTTCATCTTGTATAATTCATTTCTTAAAGATATTATTTCCCGAACTGTAATAGAGTACAACTCTACCAACTTGTGATAGATCTCTTTTGATGTCTTCAATTTTGCTACAAAGGGAATGATAGAATCCTTGATAGATTCAATGAGGATTCTTTGAGCCCTTATTTCTCCTTTCATATACTTTGACAATCCTTGAGATTGTTCTTGAGGAGGCTTTGTAACGGAGCCCTTGACATACTGAAAAACTTCATTTTCGTTGAGAATTGAATTCATTCTCTTCTTCCATGCAAGGTAGTTTGATGTACCAACAAGTTTATTGTTCTCCTTGTAGAAAGTAGTCATTTGGTTTGTAGGATGAGACACAAATATAAAGTACTTACTAGACAAATGAAGATGCCTCCTTGTTGATGATGTCTTCCACTAGAGTGTGAGATTTAGAATATGGTAGGGATGATCTACCTTCTTCAAAATGATGGTTCCTTTTCTTCAAGATGAGAGAGGGATGCTTTTCTTCAATATGAGGGAGATCACTTTGATTCCTTTGATGATAATGAAGAACGTGGAGGCTTCCCAAAATACTTCAAATGTGTAGAGTCCTTTCTTTGAGATGAAGTACTTATCTCTTGATTAAGGAAGAAATTGTTGTGTTGTAGGGAATTTTTAAATCCCTCTTTAACCTTTCCTCCTTAAAGAAGTGCATATGAAAACTTTATCAAATTTAGATTCCTTTGTTTCTTCATCCTGCGAAATAGGCTTAGCAAACTATTAATCGAGCTATCTAGCCACACCAAAGGCTTAACAATAAGGTAGCATCAACACAAAGTCATACCACATGCTATCAAGGAGATAAACCAAATATGCATCACAAAAATTCCGCTTGCATCCAACATTTCAAGTCTTGCTCTAGGGTTTCATCCTATAAACCCTAGGACTTTCTAATCCAAGACATCAATACAAGTCATAACCTTCATGTCTTCTCTAGGGTTTACAAATCCTAGGTCTTCTAATACTTGTACAACACAAGCATAAAGACTCCAAGACAAATACATCAATAAAGACTCCTTAGCTCCTTGATCATAACAACCAATGATCACCTTGTTGTTAGCTCTTCATTTTCCTAACAAACTTCCTTATAGCTCTTTATCTACCTTCTAACACTCTGTCCAACTGACTTGGGCACTTTTTAGCCCTCAACTATTCTCCTATAGGTATCGACCTACTTACAACCTCCTTGTCTGCCCTCAAGCCTTTCTAAGCCACGACCACCTTTGATTTCTTCATCGGGTGACTAGATGCCTTGTTGGCTGCTACAACAACCAAAATCCTCCTTGTTCTATCCCTTCTCAGCCACGACTACCTCAAATTTCTCTGTTTCCAACCTTCACCACTTCGTTCTGCCTATCCTCAGGTCTCAAACCATTGTCCAGACCTCAACCAACCCCTGTTCTTTAGCCTAGATTCCCTCGGTCCTTTGTCCTGTAGGTTTACGAGCCTCAAACTACCTCCTTATGTTCACTTCAGATGCCTTCTAACTGGCTCACCCAGCCCTTGGCTCTCCACAGGTAACCCTTAGTCAGCCCGTCCTTGATGTCTGAAGCCTTCAACCTTGCTTGATCCCACTGTAGCCTTGTTCCTAGGGAAAAAACAACCCTGCGACTATCCTAACTTGCACAATGATTACCCTAGCCTCTTGAATAGACATCATATCACTTCTTTGTTGGACAAATTACACATCTTGACCTTCACAACAGAAGATTTCCTAACCAAAACTTTAGAACAAATCCAAACTCGACTGCCTCTTAGACTCATCCTTCTCTTCTAGGCTGCGACTCTCTAGGGCTTCTTTTTCTCCAAAAAAGAGATCATTTTCGCTTGACGTTAGTGGCTTCTCTCTCAACAAAGCTCTCATACCATGTCGATTTTTCTAGAAGATGCATAGTATAAATCAATCTTCTGATCTAATAATTACTACCTGATGATCTTCAAACAATTTATCTAATGTTGGTGATATCATTGAGCAATTATACACAAACAATTTCAATAATAAATGCAGTGGGAACAATAAAGATCATAAAGAGACAAGCATGCACAATAGAGACAACAAATTTTCCTTGGGAAACCCAAAGTTGGGAGAAATCCCAACAACATTTCTTCTAGGAGAAATTATTTTTCATTAAGGTTTACAATTCTAAATTGTCCTGAAATTTGTACCAACATCCAAGTCCAAACTTCAGTCAATTTGTCCTCTAGACCATCATTATCTAATTGTACTTGTCATATTGTTTCCAAAGGTAGGTGGCACGCCATGTGGGCACTCTCAGTTGAGGAGATATGCTCATTTGAAGATAATATGTGGACCAATTCACCCAAAGTTAGTTAAACAATAATGACACCAAATCATAATGACATGGCTCCCCAACGTTTGTTGAAGGCATAAACATTGTTTGGAATATTATTTTCAAATTAAAATTATGAGCACAAGGTTTCGACATTTGGGATATGGATCCATGGTTGGCCCTCCAAAAAGATATGGCTTCTTATAAATATGGGGCAAACCCTAAATCACCAATATATTGAAAAAATGTGCATGGGTCATGTGGAACTATATTGGCGTGTTGTCAATGACCATGGTCACTTTTAATACAAGCACGTATGGAAAAAAAAACAAACAAACACTATAGGCACTAGCTGAGTCAACTGCTCAGTTCTCAATGTTCAACACTCCTAGTGAATGATGGTAACATGTCAGCACACTTATATCTTTGACCATTCGACAAGTATATATATATGTGGGCTAATGTATGCTAAGACATTATCGTGTGGAGAACGAAGGAATATGCAGTTCTATGGCAAAAGGATCTATCGTTTTTTTGAGTTTAGCACATTCGTTCTTGTTAAATGTGGCAACTAGGGCCAAATTCCACCTTGGGACAACTCTTATGATGCAGATGATATTTTTATTGGATTCCTCTTTTCGAGAAGTCCAAGATTGATTTAAAGATCATATCATTCGGACAAGCAGAAGTATGATTTTGAATTTATTTTCAGACATGTGCAAATTGTCAAGGTCAGCCTCAGTCAAATGTAGGCTTATGAAGCCCAATAGATGTGTCTCTTCACCCACAATGAAGTGTATAAATAGGAGTGACCTCTCTCCTCATTTGGACATCAATCACTCACACATTCTTTTCTCTCTCCACATTAGATTAGTTCGTACAACTTGGGTTTCTCTCTCTCTCTCTCTCTCTCTCTCACGTGTGGCAAAGGAGGCCGAAAATTTCAGAGACAAGTTGCAGACCAAAATTCCAGATTGCAGACTAGCTTTGACCAACATTGACCAGGGCTTGTTTGACCGATTTTCACTGTGTTTTTCTAGGCAAAATTCTATTTTTTGCAGGCTGTACTTGCTAGCACATAAATCGAGGCATTTGCTGAAGTTTGACATGCATTGACCACATGCCTATTTGACCGTAGGTTCGACCGAGTTTGACCATCATTTATGGGACTATTTTGGGTTGACTTTACCGTAGGTTCGACTGAGTTTGACCATCATTTATGGGACTATTTTGGGTTGACTTTGACCCTTCTTGAAGGTCGAGTTGACTGAGTTTGACTGAGTTGCTAAGGAGATGATTTGTTGCTAATTTGACCAACGTTGACTTTCTGGTTAGGGCTCAAAGTCGATTGTTGTTTTGACAGGGCTGATTTGACTGTGTTTTGGGCAAGTGAATTTGATTTATGTACTCTCTCTCTCCGCTGAGCTATTGAATAATAATAAGAAGAATTGATCAAAGGGTTTTCCCCACATTGGGGTTTTCCCCTTGCATCCGCCAAATATTGTGTCCTCTTGTCTTGGCTTGTCTTCAACATTTTGTTTTATGTTCTATCTGCATTTACTATCAATGTGATTAAGTTAATGTGATTGCTACTCGAAATAATTGGAAATTGTCTTTGCGCTGCTAAAGGAACATTGAAGTAAATTGTGCTAAGCATAGAACATACCATTGCTATCTAAAATTAATAGTTCTTGTCACAAATGCGATGACTGTTTGCACGTCCTAAGAATTCTATAAGAAGCGCTTGATCTAGGGTGCAATGAACAGTACGAAGTGCTTACTGGGTAATGCTTTGAATATAATGATTGCGGTAAATATGATGCATCAGATGTGTTTGAACACCGACACAAGATGGCTGTCACCAATACAATGGATGTTTCTGGTTACATTGCAATTACGATAAGCCTAACAGTAGAATTTGAGTGGAGAAGGTCGAGCAACGCCAAGCATCGTTATATAGATTCATCGCTCTGAAGATCGCTTGAACAGAAATAAATTTTCCTTGTCATATCAAATATTTTGGTTGATTTTTTTGCAACATTGTTATGACTTGGCCTGAGAATTTCTCCACGGTATGATCTAAGTATTCCTCTGCGGAATTATTATGACTTTATTTGAGTTGGTCTTTATGGCATCATTATGATTTGATCTGAGTTCACTGATTTGTGATCTTCATGACCCGATATCATGGTTGGATTCGTCATTAAAGTAATCACATTACTCTTATGTCTCTGATCTTGAGTGATTGCTGGTGTGCAATGAAGATATTGTGTGCAAACATAAAAACTTGTCTCAGTATGTGGGTATGATCTAAAAGTGGGGTTAATCCTGACTGAATTTGTTTTGGCATAACGCTTAGCAAAATTTTCATTCTTCTTAGTCCTGGAGTGATCTCTGGTGAGATCAAGAGGTTGGTTGGAAGAAGAGATCAATTGCATGAATTTTGAACTCGTATAACATGAGGAGGATGCCCTAGCTCTGTTTTGAGCATCTCCACCTTGGTTAATTTATCTTTGTAAGAAATCTCTGTAGAAGGTACGTCAATATCAAATCGTAATAGATAAAATAAGACAATTAATTAATGTCCAACAAATGACCAAAACTAGGTCAGTGTAACCATGTAATAGCAAAAGATCCACCATAACATGTTAGGAATCATCTGTAAAAGAATCCTCAAAAAGATGTAATGGAAACAATCGAAGTGGACTGTGGATAGAAACTACCTCACCAATAGCATTTGTACCAGAAGGATCATCTAGACAATATACTTGAATATTGTCTTGTTAATTTTCCACTGTTCTATGCTTAGCAGAGTCACTTATTTCAATTCTTCTTCAATCAATTTATCCAATATAATTCAATCTTTTAGTAACAATAAACAATTGTAGATAGAACAATAAATCCAATGCACAATAGAAGACAACCAAAAACAAGAGAGACATAGTATTTTGGTCAAAGACCAAGGAAAAACCCCCTTTCAAATTTCTTCTTCTATTAGATTGTCATCAAATGTTCAATAGAGAGATACAATGTTCCAATTCATCAACAATGAGTCAAAGTCAAACCTTCGACTATCCAAGAATCAACTAACCAATATCCAATCAAAGATGAACCAAAAAGTCAAATATGGTCAACAAGTCAAATATGCAATTCTAGTCAAATTCAACAACAACAATAACAACAATCAGTGAACGATCAATAGTCAACAGTCCTCCAAACAATTCGGTCAAAGCAACATCAAATTTGGCCTTCCAAAAAAATTGGTCAATCCAAGTCAAAATAGTCGACAAATTCCTTACAAAAATCAATCAAAGTCAACCCTTTGACCTGTGGAAACCCTAGCTGTAGGACTACGATCAATACTAGTCAAACTTGCTCAAAAAAGTTCGGTAAACCTTCCATTCAACTCGACCTCCCAAACAAATCAATAATTCGATCAAACAAGGTCAAAATATCCACAATCAACACTGGTCAAACAACCCTCAAACAAAAGTCAACACACCAAAAATTGAAAAAGCTTCCTTCCCTACACATGTGTGGAGTCAACCCTACAATTTTAAATGTAGTAGGAACCAATCAAGATTTGAGAGATGTGTGTGATGATGCTCTAAAGTGATGTGACATGAGGTCTATTTATGTGTCTCAAGGGGTCGAATTAGCTTGCCTAGGCCGACTTGTACTTTTGTGGACATGTGGGTTTCACCTTAAAATAATATTTTTCCTTGACCAAATTAAATTATTCCAAGGGCTAGTAGGGGACTTCTCTAGATGAGGAAGGCTTTACAATGGATGGAATTTGTCCCTGCGCTGCCAAATTAACATTCCCTCTCAGCTACGGAGAAATTTATGACTGCATCATAAGTCCGATCTCAAATATCTCGTCATCGTCATCAAATCATATCTCGTCTCTGCTCAGCTCTGCTCATATGTTGAACACTCAAATCTAAAGAAGAATCATCATAGGGGAGCTTCAACTACCACCTTATACCCAAGGATAATAGGCAAGATACCCAACTTCTTATGAGAGACAAGGATCACACATCCTATTTCCCGTTGATTTTCCCACCTTGACCCTCAAGAATCAAGTGGTAGAACACCTGCACCCTTTCACTTGGGGAGGATACCCAATTTACCAGAGGTAAGGATCACACACTCCCAAGTCTCTCCTCACCCACTGGCTAGATGGGTGGCAATCCCGACAAGCCTAAATTATGGGAGGATGCATGTGTGAAAATTTGAAGACCCAAATCCCTACTGCAATAATTTGATGTTATTTCTCCTACTTGTTAATTCTCATACAAGTTATTTACTGTGTTACATTGTAAACATCGAAATAAATAAAACTGTAACCTTCACAACATAAATAATAATGTGGAAACAAGTACTGAGCAAGAATGAAAATAACGCACACACAATTGACACAATTGTTTTGGACATTGTCCCCGGAAAAACCCAATTAAGGAAAATTAGTGCAACAACTAAGAGTTTGTATATTATGCAATAGTTTTTTAATACAATCTTAGGATGCCTTACTGGATATCCTACACAAAGAATCTGACTGGCAGAAAATTAGTGAGAAATACCCCACACTATCACTGGCAATCCAACATTGATCCAGCCTCTGAATGGCTAGTCCCAAGCTGCCTCTATGCAGTCACAACGCTGCCACTGCGCTGCTCTGTGTCACAATTGATAGGGACTGCTTCACTCCATCTGGTTGATCAATCTGTTGACTGGATGCTTGATCCTTTGGCCCTTCGGTCTCATAACCCGACTCCTAGCATTGGATCTGATCTACTCCTCAACAGATCTGTGGATCTCCTCACAGGCTCTATGCTGCCTCAGCGTAGCTCTACACTGCCCATCGTGGGACTGCGCAACCTCTTTGGATCTCTCTCTGCCTTCTCTGCAATGTATTCACGGATCAGGAAACTTCCAATCGAAAAACTATCCCTGCCTCTCACTGCAAGAAATCTTCTTGATGACTTCTCTGGCAACTGCTGCGCCACTCTCTTGAGAAATCGATCTCTTGATCTCACTCGATGTATTTTCCAAATGCCCATCAAAGTCCTTATAATCTTCTCGTTTATCAATCAACGACCCAAATTAGATTCTAATCAATGGGTTAGGTCATCTTGACTTGATCTTTTTCTTTTTCTAGAAGTTTCACACCTAGTTTAATTAATACACTTTAACTATTTTAATTTCCTAAGTTTAGACTTGGGAATCCATTAAAAATAATTAATATATCTAATTATACCTCCTCCGGGCAGAATTTCCAAAAAATATTTCTGGGTATTATGGAATACACGTGTCCTAGCCTCCCTGCAAATTTTGAGGCTTAGAGCACATTCGATGCTACTAGAAATCAACAACATATTGTGGTATACTTTGTCAAGTCTCAAACAAATGGTAGGGGAGGATCCCAACTTGTTGTAAATGACGAGGATCACATACACCCTACATGAAAATAGGAAAGATAGCCAAAATTTCCATAAATGACAAGGATCACACATCCTATTGTCTAGAGATCCCTCAACCCCAGGAGCTCTTATGGCTCAATTCCTTACCCTGGGAGCTGAGACAAGGGGGAAGAGCATAGGTCAATGTCCTCGATTAGCCGTGAATCTTACCCAGGAGGGTCGTATCCATCAGTCGAAGTTGCTCTCTAAAGACCAAGAACTTCCCTTTCGACAAAGCCTTGGTAAGAATATCTGCTATCTACTTATCTGTCGAAATGTGATGGAGTCTCACTGTTCCGCTCTGCACCATATCTCGAATGAAGTGATACATGATCTCAATATTCTTGGCTTGTCGTGGAACATAAGATTCTTTTCGAGTCGGATCCCACTATTGTTGTCCTAATGTATTACTGTTGTATCCAGAACCTGTTCAAATAGCTCTCCAAAGAGTTTCCTCAACCATATTGCCTCACAACTAGCCATGCTAGCAACAATATACTCTGCCTCAACCATGCTAAGGGCAACACACTTATGCTTCTTGCTCATCCAAGATATCATGGAAAATCCAAGGCTAAAACAACACTTTGATGTGCTCTTCCTATCAATAACATTTCCAGCCCAGTCAACATCACTGTATCTATGTAACCTCGCATCTCGGGTAGTATATTTCAATCCCAAGATTAATCCTTCCATGTAAGTATCTTAGCACATGCTTAGCAACGACCCGGTGCACATGTAGAGACTCAGTCATAAATTGACTCAAAGTATTGCTAAACATATGTCTGGTTTGTGAAAATTCCTAGATATAACATTCTCAGGAATCCTACTCCGACCAGCTGAATCTACTTCACCTACTTCATAAATTACATTACAAAATTATTTCAGATTACTTCATGAAACATTGAAGTAAATTACTGAAGCAACCTACACTTAATTAAATATGATTCTGAAACAAGGACACTGAGCAAAGAAAAATATACACATAGGACACCATTATTTTTGGACGAAAGTCCCTGAAAAAATCCAATGCAGGAAAACCGGTGCAACAGATCTGAGGGTTTATTCTTATTAAGCAGTAGAAAATTCTGAATACATCTCTGAATACCCCCAAGGTGATTCAGTTACAGAGAGAGAAATACTGGTAGAAAAAATTGTGAGTTTTACTTCACACAATCACTGGAATTTCCCCGTTGATCCAAACACTGGATGAGGTACCTCTAGAGGGCCTTGCGCTGCCTCTGTGCAGTCATTGCGTAGGGCTTGCGTCACCTCCTCTTGGCACCGCGTCACCCAAGCTGTAGATTGATATGCCTCCCGGAATCTCAGATCTTCGCTTCCTGGTCTCACACCCCGGCTCCAGGATTCTGAAACTGTCCCGGCAACAAAATCTCGGAAACCCTCTTAGCCTCTGCGTAGCCCTCCGTGGCTATGCGTCTGCTTCTTTGGCTTTGCGCTAGCTCTGTTGGATCTCTCTCTGCCTCTCTCTGTTGATGATTCTCTGGCTAAGAAAATCACTCTCTCTCGGGAAGCTATCTCTACCCCTCTCTGCGCTCGAATCACTTAGATTGATTTCTTGTCTTGAGAACTTTTCACTTAGGAAATTTTGATCTCTAGATACACTTAGTGTGCCTTTCCAAATGGCCCTCAAGCGTTCCTTTATAGTCTTCTCGTTGAGACATCAACGACCGAGATTAGATCTCCAATCAATGGCTAGGATTATAACTTGACTTGATCCATGTTCTCTAGAAGATTCACACTCTGTTTTATTAATACCCTTTAATTATTTAATTTCCCTAAGTTTAGACTTAGTTTAGATTTAGGGTCCCCATTAAAATAATTAATTTTTTCATTAAAACACTTTTTGAGTGGAATTTCACAAACTATTTCTGGGTTCTTTACAATACATGTGCCTAAGCCTCTCCACAAATTTTGAGACTTAGAGTACTTCCGAAGCTACCAACCAAAAATCAACACTCCCTCTTAGCGAGGAAAGTACTCTAACAACATGCCTGCTACATACTACTTTGACCCTGAAGCATCCTTTGTGCTGCTGATGTCTGACAAGTTGTCTACCAACCACTGTGGTGCTGCTGCAACTGTACAACTGCCCATGACACTGTCATTGCTGCATCCTGACTGCAACTCCCTCTCATGTGCTACATCTGCCTGCACTGCCTGCACTGCCACTGCTAACACTACATCTGCACTGCAACTCAGTTGCTGAGAGAAGCAACTGAAAACCACCCAAAAACTGAAGAAGTGTTTAGTGGATGCACCTTGGTGTTGAAGATCTGACTGCTGATAGCTACTGCGTCGTCCCTCTGATGCATTGTGTTGCTGCTGCTTTGCACTGCTCTGCTACTCTGCACTGCACTTCATTGTTGCTGCTCTGCACCAATGTGGAAAAAGTCGAAGTCGGGATTAAAACGACAAGGGTCCAAAAGTTGAAAAACTCGATAAAGTCTGGAGTTATTTGAAAAAGTCGGCAAAATTATAAAAGTACAAAGATATTCATTTTTGGAAAAAAATCCTTAATTTTTGGAGAAAAATCTTGATTTTTTCAAAAAAATATTAAAAAATCATTAAAGAAAATACCTCTCACGATTTTTTGGAAAAACTCCTAATTTAATCTTGAATTTTTCGGTTTAATCCCGACTTTTTCAATTGGGAAAAAGTCACCAAAAGCAACCTTTTGGCGACTTTTTCCACACTGCGCTGTTGCTACTCTACTTTGCGTCGCTCAGAAGTTGGCAGTGCTACCCACTGCATCTGCTGCTTCATCACTCCTTGGCTCCAACTGAACACTCCTCCATCCCGCCACTGCTGATCATGGGCACCCGTAGCAAGGTTGTGATCTAAGAGGTGGGCTCCTCAAGGATCCTGCCCAGTTGAAGTTCAAGGTGAACTACAGTTCCATGTCGCCCCATCTCCCTCCTAGAGATGCAAGGGCACTCAAGGCATACACATCCTCCTCGATCTTCGCGGCTGCAACCTTTGGGTCGTGCTTCTCATCCATGTCCTTTTTCTTCAGAGGTCACTGCGATGCAAAGTGGCCCATCTCGCCACATCTGAAGCACTTCACCTTCGAAATATCTCTCTTTTGTTTCTGTTGCCTTTGTTGTCCCTTCGATGTGAGTCTTCCATTCTCCTCCTCTAGATTCTTCGATTCACTCCCTCTGTTATCATCAAGTTTTCACTTGACTAGATCTCCTCAGCTCCTCTTGAAGAGCTGCCCACATCGACTCCCAACTAGGTAGTGTTGCCCTGTCCAAGATACTTTGGAAAAAAACTTGCCACTTCTCAGTGATTGCGTTAAGGGCCAACCTCACCATAGTTGTAGCATTTGGGGTAGATCCCACGACTGCCAAGTGATCACGGATTTCCTCAAGACTCGTTAGGAATGGAGTGATGCACTCCCCCTTTTGCATTTGGATCATTCGGAGCTTCTGCTCCAAGAAAATCTTCCGTTGCTCAAAAGTTCCTTCGTATAGCAAGGACAAGGCCTCCCATATCTCCCTGGCTGTGTTCTTGGCAGCTATCTGAGAGACTATATGATCTTTGACACCATCAAGGATAAGTCTCTTGGCCTTTGCCATATTGGAATTGTTGATTTATGGTAGCATCAGATGTGCTCTAGCCTTGTAAATTTATATACATGCTAAGACACATGTATTCCATAAAACCCAGAAATGGTTTTGGAAAATTCCACTTAGAGATAGTTTAATTAAATTAATTAATCGTTTTTTAATGTTTTCCTAAGTCCAAACTTAGGGAAATTGATTAATTAAAGGGTATTAATTAAAGTAAGTGTGAATCTTCTAGATAAAGTCATGGGTCACCTCCAAGTTAATCTTAGCCCTTGATTATGTTTTAATCTTGGCCGTTGAAGGGTCAACGGAAGAATATAAGAAGGAGGGTGAGGGGCCTATGGAAAACACATTGAGCACATTGAGCATTTGGCATTTTCGAGTTTGTGTGAGGAGACAATTTTTGGTAAGAATCAAATCGCTAGAGTAGGGTTTGCTAAGTGATGTTGATTCAGTGATCAGATCCAGAGAGGGGCAGAAGCAGAAACTAGTCAGGAGGACCAGGAGTGCATTTCAGAGAGGCAGTAGTGACGCAGAGATATATAGCGCAGTTTTCTGAAGGGGTGATGCAGTTCTTGAATAAACTCGTGCAAAAGTGACGCAGTTTCTCTTTGATTCAGTGCAGAGATAGCTGGGAGCTGGGGTTTTTGAGCCAGGAGGGCCAAAATCTAGTTTCGGATCAACTTAGATTAGTTTTTGAGCAGAGGTGACGTAGTTGAAGAGATTGCCCATGTTGGCTTACACAGTTCCAGCGTAGGCATCACGCAGAGGCAGAGAGGGGCTTCACCAGCGCTGTTCAGATCAACTAGGGATTTGCACAGTGAGGTATATCTCACAATTTCTTCAGCTGTCTAGATTTCTCTGAAGGGTGAGCCGGATATTGGCACCCTAGTTGTACTCAAGATTCTGCTGCTTAATAATATAAAACCCTCAGATCTGCTGACTGGTTTTCCCAAGTTGGGGTTTTTCGGGGACTTAGTCCAAATATAATTGTGTCAAATGTGGTTGTTTTTCATTGCATTTTGTTCAGTGTGTTTCAACACTTAGATTTATTCCGCAACATTATTTGTGTAGACTACTTCAGTGATTACTTCGGTATTTCAATGTAATGAAATAATTATCAAAATAATAGGAGAAGTAATTCAGATTGTTGCAGTAGGAATCCAGATTTAGGATTTTTCACATGGTATCAGAGCTTATTCAAGTTGAAGTGCAGGAGAAACAAGAGTGAACTAGCACATCAACGCAGGAGAGACTGTGATCTGCGTAAGCAGCAGCAGAGCCTCCCAGAGATTATGCTGTCCAGGCTAGGAGGGAAATCCGGTGCAGAAAAATACTACCTTTGAGAGAGTTGACAGAGGGGTAAGTATTTTTCAGTTGCAAAAAAGGTGGCGTAGTAGACCAACGTAGTTGAAGGACGCAGTTACTGCATAGTAGTAAGAGCTGGTGCATAAGCATCAGAAAATTTCTAAAAAACACAGATTGGGGATTTCTTGACATCAAAGATTTTCTTACTCAAAGAAGCTCAGTTTTCCCGTGCAGTAGCAGAAGCAGTGACTTACTCCACAAGGAGTGCGTAAGTCTAGCTGAGCAGAGGGTTAGAGAAAGAAATCGACAGTTGAGGAGATGGCCAGCAATGGACTGCGTGACCAAGATAGATTGGAGGGTGCCTCCAACTATGTTATTTGGAAATTTGAGTTTCTCCTTGATGAGCATGATCTAAAGGCCTTCATTGAAAGTGCAGTTGCAGAACCTTTGGATGCAACACATCTGAGACAATTCAAGAAGAATATGGCAAGAGCCAAGTGATTTATCCTAGATGGTGTGAAGGATCACATTGTACCTCACATAGCAGCAAAAGGCACTGCTAGAGAAATGCCGGTAGGGCTGGAAAAGCTATACCAAGGATCTTCCAAGCAGCGGAAGATTTACTTCGAAGAAAAGATGCGTAATACCAGAATGAAGGAGGGAGAGTGTTTTGACTCTTTCCTGTCTCGAATTCTGGAGAACCAAGATCAACTGTCAGCAGTAGGGGCAGCTCCTAGAGACTCAAAGCTGGTAAGGCTCACTCTGAACTCTGTTTCAGAAGATTATCAGGTCTTTGTCCAAAGCATTTTGGGCATAGAAAGACTCCCAGGATGGGAGGCGATGTGGGCAGCCTTGCAGCAAGAAGAGCTGAGGAGAGACCTCCTCAAAATCCATATTGAGGATGGCAGCAATAGTTCGAAGGTCAAGAAGGAAGAGGAAGAAAACACGACCCTTGCATCAAAGGGGTGATAGAGGCAAAAGAAGAAAGATCTATCCAAGATCAAGTGCTTCAGGTGTGGGGAAATGGGACATTATGCCACACAGTGTCCTCTCAAGAAAAAGGATAAAGAGGAGAAGCAAGATCCTCAAGTCGGAGTTTCCAAGATTGAGGTAGAAGGAGATTGTGCTATGTTAGCTCATATTCCGAAAGGAGAGAAATGGGTTGACTTGGAGTTGTAGATCCAGAATCTACAAGGTGGCAGGATCCTTGAGTATTTCCGGACTCTTGGATCACATGTGAGCTACGACAGCCTAAAGACAGTAGCAAGATGGACAGTCGCAACGAAGATGAGAAGACAGTGCAGTGGCTAGCAGTACTAGAACCTGATCAACGTAGAGAGGGAGCAACAACATCAGCAGTTGAGCAGAAACAACGCAGTGCAGTGCAGTGCAAAAGCAACAACAATGCAGTATTTTCAGAGAGCTAGTGCAGAAGTTAGCAACAGTCAGTCTTATTTTTCAGTTGCAGATGTACTTGTCCAATTTCAGATGTTTTTTCTGTTGCAATTAGCAATAGTGTAGCAGTGCAGTAGCAGCAGTAGTTGAGCAACAACAATAGATGAGCAGCAAGAGCACAGTGCATAAGAGGTGCAGCGTAGTGCAGAGCAGTGCTCATGCAGTGCAGCAGCATGGTTGCAGAATTCAGAGGGAGTTGCAGTACAATGGCAGTTGGCAGCAGTATGCATAGTCAATAGCAGTACAGATGTAGCATTTCTTGTGCAGTGTTGGTGAACAGCATCAACAACACAACAGTAGATGTTCTAGAAGTCAAAACAACAGCGCATTGAGTTGTTTTGCTAGAGCACTTTCCTCGCTAAGAGGGAGTGTTGATTTATGGTAGCATCGGATGTGCTTTACCCTTGTAACTGTGTATATAGGCTAAGACACATGTATTCCATAAAACCGAGAAATGGTTTTGGAAAATTCCACTTAGAGATGGTTTAATTAAATTAATTAATCGTTTTTTAATATTTTCCTAAGTCCAAACTCAGGGAAACTGATTAATTAAAGGGTATTAATTAAACTTAGTGTGAATCTTCTAGATAAAGTCATGGATCACCTCCAAGTTAATCTTAGCCCTTGATTATGTTTTAATCTTGGTCGTTGAAGGGTCAACGAAAGAATATAAGAAGGAGGGTGAGGGGCCTATGGAAAACACATTGAGCACATTGACCATTTGGCATTTTCGAGTTTGTGTGAGGAGACAACTTTTGGTCAGAATCAAATCACTGGGGCAAGGTTTTCTAAGTGATGTTGATTCAGTGATCAGATCTAGAGAGGGGTAGAAGCAGAAACTGGTCAGGAGGACCAGGAGTGCATTTCAGAGAGAGGCAGCAGTGACGCAGAGAGAGACAACGCAGTTTTTTGAAAGAGTGACGCAATTCTTGAATAAACCCACGTAGAAGTGATGCAATGTCTCTTTGATTTAGTCCGGAGATAGCTGGGACTTTGGGTTTCTGAGCCAAGGGGGCCAAAATCCAGTTCCGGATCAACTTAGAATAGTTGTTGAGCAAAGGTGATGCAGTTCCAGAGATTGCCCATGCAGGCTTATGTAGTTCCAGCGTAGGTATCACGCAGGGGCATAGAGGGGCTTCACTAACGCTGTTCAGATCAGCTGGGGATTTGCAGAGTGAGGTATATCTCACAATTTCTTTAGCTGTCTAGATTTCATTGAATTGTGAGCTGGATATTGGCACCCTAGTTGTACTCAAGATTCTGCTGCTTAATAATATAAAACCCTCAGTTCTGCTGCACAAGTTTTTCCAAGTTGGGTTTTTCCGGGGACTTAGTCCAAAAATAACTGTCAAATGTGGTTGTTTTTCATTGCATTTTGTTCAGTTTGTTTATGCACTTAGATTTATTCCGTAGCATTATTTGTGTAGACTGCTTCAGTAATTACTTTGATATTTCAATGTAATGAAATAATTATCAAAATAATAGGAGAAGTAATTCAGATTGTTGCAGGAGGAATCCAGATTTAGGATTTGCACAGGACTTGTACTTTGTTATTCTGATCCGGATCTGTAGGTACAACAACCACGTTGTCTACGAACGCTTTGAGATCATACTCGTCCAGAAGGAATTTGATTCGTTCCTTCAAGATCACATAGTTGGAGGATCCCTCCAACTGATCTTGATCTCTAAGTCCATGAGATGCCATCTTATCCGAAAATTTTTGAACTGCTCCCTCTTTCTCCCTACTGCGTAGCTTTTAGGCTAGCTTACGCACTCCGTGATGGAGCTGGTAAATCTGCAGCTCTTCTGCTGCCTAGCAAATGAGAAAAACTGAATTCCTCGGCAAAGGAACTCAGTGAGGAAGAATTCCCTCACTATGTGCTCTTCTTCTTCGTTTGACGCTTCTCTGCCGAACAACTGCTTGGAGAAAAAGCTGCGTCCCTCTGGCTCTGCGTGAAGGCTCTGTGCTGCTCCCTCTGCCTCAGCAAGATGTCGATCCAAAAGTCTTACCTCTTTGTCGACTCGCTCAGAGAGAGACCACCTCGAAAATTCAGCCCTTCTGGCTAGAACTGCGAAATCCCTTTGTGGATTCAATCTGCTGCTCCTGCAGCAATTCCGCCTTCGCTTCAGTGCTAGATCTTCTCTTCTTGTTTCACATCAAACGATCTGATACCATGTGAAAATTCCTAGATCTAAGACTCTCAGGAATCCTATTGCAACCAGCTGAATCTACTTCACCTACTTTGTAAATTACATTACAAAATTATTTCAGATTACCTCTTGAAACATTGAAGTAAATTACTGAAGCAACCTACACTTAGTTAAATATGATTCTGAAACAAAGAAATTGAGCAAAGAAAAATATACACATAGGACATCGTTATTTTTGGATGAAAGTCCCAGAAAAACCCGATGCGGGAAAACCGGTGCAACAAATCTGAGGGTTTATTCTTATTAAGCAGTAGCAAATTCTGAATACATCTTTGAATTGTGAAAATTTCAATCTAGAAAAACTTTTTGCAGTGAGATTTATTTCTCCTACTTATTATTTCAATAATTTATTTATAGAATTCTTCCAGTAAATTTCGAAATAAATATTATTGCAGCGTTCACTTATGTATATGCAGAGAGAGGAACAGTAAGAAATATAAGCATAAGAAACAATCACATGTACACACTTATTTTTGGACAATTGTCCCCGGAAAAACCCAATGCGGGAAAACCAGTGCAACAAATGAGGGTTTATATTATTATTCTTTAGCAATGAATTCTTTACAAGAAATAGATTGGCAAATTTCTTTAGAAAACATCTGAGATAGATTCTCTAGTTCCTTTTGGAGAATTTTAAACACCCGGAAGACCCATTATCTCCCTCTGTGTCACTCTGCGTGCTTCCCTACGCAGTCCCTGCGCTGGACTACGTCACTCTGCGTGGGCAAACTGCGCTGCCTTCTGTGGCCCTCTGCGTCCCTCTCTCTTCCTTCTTTGTCACTGCTGACTCCCTCTCCTTCTTCTGTCACTGCAACTCTGCCTTGCAACTCTCCCTCTGAAATCGAATTCTATTCCTTCAGAATCAACTTTCTTTGGGTTATTGAGTGTATGTTCGGCTTACTTTCCAAATGACCCTCAAGCCTTCTTTTATAATCTTCTCATCGACGAATACATGACCCAGATTAGAAGTTTAATAAATGGCCAAGATTAAAACTTGACCTGATCTTCGTTCTCTAGAAGATTCACACTTTATTTTATTAAAACCCATTAATTATTTAATTTCCCTTAGTTTAGACTTAGGGTCTCCATTAAAATAATTAATTATTTTAATAAAACACAAACCGAGTGGAATTTCCACAAACGGTTTCTGAGTTCTTTGGAATACTGATGACCAAGCCTCCTTGCAAAATTTGAGACTTGGAACACTTTCTGATGCTACAAAAAATCAACACTCCCTCTTAGCGAGGAAAGTGTTCTAGCAAAATGCCTGTTGCATTCTACCATGTCATTAAGCATCCTTTGCGTTGCTAATGCCCGGCTTCTGCCCCTCACCTGTTGCGCTGTTGCTTTCTGTACTGCTGCTGATGACCCTATCACTGTCACTGCCACATCTGTACTGTAGCTTTCTCTGAATCCTGAGCCTATCCATTCCTGCTATTGAAATGGATTCTTGATCATCTTCGTCTTTTCTCTGAAATAGACAAACTTGTTCTTTCCCAAAGCCCCTTTGGACATAGTCTCTGATGAAATGACAACTGATGTCAATGTGCTTCGACCGATCATGAAAAACAGGATTTTCAGAGAGCTTGATGCAACTCTAATTATCACACAGAATGTTGGTCGCCTCCATCTTCTCCTTGAGTAGTTTCACAAGCAATTTCCGAAGCCAAATGGGCTCACAGGAAGCCCTGCTCGTGGCCACATATCCAGCTTCTGTGGAGCTCGGGGCCACGAATTTCTGTTTCCTGCTGCACGAGGAGGTCATCCTCGATCCAACACTGAAACAGTACCCACTCGTACTTTTCCAATCTACTGGGCTTCCAACCCAATCTGTGTCAGTGAACCCACTCAACCTGATGTCATGCCTCTGGCTTATTTCAGTCCAAAGCTTACTGTTCCTTGTAGGTATCTGAGAACATGTTTGGTTGTTGCCCATTGAGCCCTCCTAGGTTCCACCATGAACTGACTGAGGGTATTGACAGCATAGCAGGTGTCTGGTCTAGTGTTTACCAAATACATCAGAGAACCTATGAGCTGCCTATACAATGTAGGATCAACCTCATCATGTTCGGACGTGTCAATTTCTTCCAGTTGGTAACCATTGCAGTATCCATGGGTCTATAGTCCTCCATCTGAAACCTTTTCAGAATTTCTGTAGTATATCTTCCTTGTCCAAGGAAGATCTCACCCTTCTGCTACAAACTTCCAACCCCAGAAAATAATGCATCAGCCCTAGATCCTTCATGTCAAATTCCGCAGCTGAATTCTCCTTCCAGTGCTTGATGAGCTTAGATGATCCTGTTAGAGATAGATCATCTACATATAGCACTAGTATAAGAGGCCCATCCCCTACCCTTAGATAGTAGAGATTGGGATCTACGTCACTCTTGACAAATCCCATTTTCTGCAAGTAGTTGTCAATTCGACCATACCAAGCTCTTGCTTCAGTCCATACAAGGCACTCTTGAGCCTGAACTTGAGTTTTCTGGTCATGCGTCTCAAAGTCCTCTGGTTGTTCAATGTATACTTCTTCCTTGATCACCCCGTTCAGGAACGCAGTCTTGATGTCCATCTGGTGAATCTCCCATCTCATCTGCACTGCAAGGGATATCACGGATCTAATAGGAGTATATTGGGCTACCGGGGAAACAGTCTCTTCGTAATCTATCCCTTCCTTTTGAGTGTACCCCTTAGCCACAAACTTGGCCTTAAATTTCTTGATGTTGCCACCTGCAGTGTATTTGATCTTGTAGATCCATCTTGAACCTACAACTGATCTGTCTTGAGGCCTGGGCACCACTTCCCAGACATCATTCGTCATGATGGAGCTATACCCCTCCACCGTCGCATCGACCTAAGCTTGGTGTTGAGCTGCCTCCCAAAAACTAGATGGCCCTCCAACCTGTGCGACCAAAGCTTGGTACCTATCAGGTTGTCTGTGTTGCCTCTTCTCATTTTGGGGGCCTTCGACAAACTCTTCTTCATCCCTCAGAATCTGTCACAATTCCCTGCTCGTCTTACCACTCGTAGTGGGCGGATCCACCTGCTCTCCTTCCTGCAAGTCCTCAGGAGATGTATCCCTTGGATCCCCATGCCTTGGAGAGGCACTCGTATTACCCTCCGCTAGTCATTTTGGTTGGACCAACGGATCCTCCTCAGACTGCGTAGCAGAAGGCATCTCCCAGGATTTTCTAAAGGCCCTCTCCTCCATGAATTTCACATCTCGCCGTACCACAATCTTCCTGCTCTTAGGAATGTATATACGATAAGCCTCCGCGTTCTCACTATATCTCACTAGATATCCCTTTTCTGCAGTCTTATCCAGTTTCTTCCTCTTCTCTTCAGGCACATGACAATATGCCGCACTGCCAAAGATCCTAAAGTGGCTCGCTTCAGGCTTGCTGCCAATGAAGACACTTTCTTGAGTGATCTTACCCAATGCGTTATGAGGAATCCTATTCTGTACATAAACAACTGTATTACAAGCTTCAGCCCAGCAAAATTTGGGCATGTTTTGATCGTACAACATTGCCCTTGCAACTTCGACAATAGCTTTGTTCTTCCGCTCTGCAACACCATTCTACTCCGGATTATACGGAGCAGTCCACTCTCTTCTGATACCTTTCCTTGTGCAGAACTATGTGGAGTTTTTATTTGTGTATTCTCCACCATTGTCTTAATGCAATGTCTTGATCCGCTTTCCCGTCATATTCTCAACCAGAGCCTTAAACTACTTGAATCGGCCAAAGATTACATCCTTGGTCTTCAGAAAGTAGATCCAGGTTTTTCTGGAATGGTCATCAATGAAGGTGACGAAATATTCGACACCACTAAGAGCTCTAGTGGACATTGGCCCGCAGATGTCTTAGTGTATTAAGCTCAACACACTCTTTTAGCCTTATTGCTGCTTCTATGGTATGCTGCCTTGGCATATTTTCTTAATATGCACCCTCTGTAGACATCGTCTCGCTTGGTGCTCAGTTATGGAACTCTTATGATAGTCTTATTGAAAATCCTTAGCGCCCCATGATGCAAGTGCCCCATTCTATTGTGCCATAGTTCATTCAAGTCCTTTTCATCAGTGCTGCCTATTAGTGCCATTGGGGATTTGAGCTATAACTTGTAGAGTTTATTGCTCCTGACTCTAATTTGTGCTTTCTTCTTCCAACTCGGGTGTTTGACGTATACTCTATTGCCAATGAAGTAAACGTCATAACTTTTTTTTGAAGTTGCGACATAGAGAGTAAGTTCATCCCGAAACTCGACACATGCAGTACATTAGTGGCCTGAAGCATATTACCAGCTTCCGTTTGAAATACTATGGTACCTCTTCCAATAGGGGTACATTTTGCCTTATTGCCCATGGTGATTTTAAAGTTCATTTACTCTTCTTGGTAGTTTGAGAAACATTCTCGCACTTTCGCCATGTGATCAGAGGCCCCACTGTCAATGTACTAGATCTCAGGGGAAGACGAGCTTGACACAAGCAAATTCTTCTTCCAATATGGATGCTAGAACAGAAACATCGTGATCCGTCTGCCCTTCCATGCTTCCCTTCTCTAGAGAACTGCGTGAAGCCTTCCTAGTTGCTGCAACAACGTCTGTTTTACATTCGATCGCCGGTTCTCTCCTCCTGTTACTCATCTCTAGCTTTGATACCATGTGAAAATTTCAATTCAGAAAAACTTTTTGTAGTGATAAATTTATTTCTCCTACTTATTATTTCAATAAGTTATTTACAGAATTCTTCCAGTAAATTTCGAAATAAATACTACTGCAACATTCACTTATGTATATGCAGAGAGGAACAGTAAGAAATATAAGCATAAGAAACAATCACATGTACTCACTTATTTTTGGGCAATTGTCCTCGGAAAAACCCAATGCGGGAAAACCGGTGCAGCAGATGAGGGTTTATATTATAATTCTTTAGCAAAGAATTCTTTACAAGAAATAGATTGGCAGATTTCTTTACAAAACACCTGAGACTGATTCTCTGGTTCCATCTGGAGAATTCTGGACACCCGGAAGACCCATTATCTCCCTCTGCGTCACTCTGCGTGCTTCCCTACGCAGTCCTTGTGCTGGACTGCGTCACTTTGCATTGGCACATTGCGCTGCCTTCTGTGGCCCTCTGTGTCCCTCTCTCTTCCTTCTCTGTCACTGCTGACTACCTCTCCTTCTGTCTCTGCAACTCTGCTTGCAACTCTCCCTCTGAAATCGAATTCTATTCTTTCATAATCGACTTCCTTTGGGTTATTGAGTGTATGTTCGACTTACTTTCCAAATGACCCTCAAGCCTTCTTTTATAATCTTCTCATTGACGAATCAACGAACCAAATTAGAAGTATAATCAATGGGCATGATTAAAACTTGACTTGATCGTCGTTCTCTAGAAGATTCACACTCTATACTATTAACACCCATTAATTATTTAATTTCCCTAAGTTAAGACTTACGGTCTCCATTAAAATAATTAGTTATTTTAATAAAACACAAACCAAGTGGAATTTCCACAAATGGTTTCTGGGTTTTTTGGAATACTGATGACCAAGCCTCCCTGCGAAATTTTAGACTTGGAACACTTTCTGATGCTACAAAAAATCAACATGAATGCCTCCAAGGTTATTCAGTTATAGAGAGAGAAATACTGGCAGAAAAAATTGTGAGCTTTACCTCACAGAATCACTGAAATTTCCCAGTTGATTCGGACAGTAGATGAGGTGCCTCTAGAGGGCCTTGCACTGCCTTTGCATTGTCACTGCGTAGGGCTTGCTTCACCTCCTCTTGGCACTGCGTCACCCAAAATGGTAGATCGATCTGCCTCCCGGAATCTCAGATCTTCGCCTCCCAGTCTCACACCCCCGACTCCCGGCTTCTGAAATTGATCCGACAACAAAATCTTGGAAACCCTCTTGGCCTATGCACAACCTCTGCGTAGCCTTGTGTGGCTCTGTGCTCGCTATGTCTCAGCCTCTCCTCTCTGCATCTGCACTGGCTCTATTGTATCTGTCTCAGCCTCTCTCTGCTGATGATTCTCCCGCTAAGAAAATCACTCTCTCTCCAAAAGCTATCTTTGCCCCTCTCTGCGCAACAATCACTTAGATTAATTTTTCGTCTTTAGCACTGCTTTCTTCAGAAATTTCGATCTCTAGATTCACTCAGTGTATCTTTCCAAATGACTGTCAAGCCTTCCTTTATAGTCTTCTCGTCGAGACATCAACGACCGAGATTAGATCTCCAATCAACGACTAAGATTATAACTTGACTTGATCCATGTTCTCTAGAAGATCCACACTCTGTTTTATTCATACCTTTTAATTATTTAATTTCCCTAAGTTTAGACTTAGGGTTCCCATTAAAATAATTAATTTTTTTAATAAAACACATTCTGGGTGGAATTTCCACAAACGATTTTTAGGTTCTTTAGAATACGTGCGTAAGCCTCTCCACAAATTTCGAGACTTAGAGCACTTTTGATGCTACCAAAAATCAACATGGTCGGGTGTTCACAAGGAACGTCAGTGCCTAAATCAACTCTCAATACTTAGAGGGATTCACCAAGTCAGGTCCAATAACTTCTCCAAATAGCTCCCTGAAGCTCATCTCCATTAGTGTGGCCATGGACTTCCATTTTGCCATTCCAAATATTTCCAACAATTTCACCACATATTTTCCTTGTAATAGAAAAATCTCACCATGCCTCTGCCACACCTCTAAGCCTAGGAAGTAGTGCATCAATCCAAGGACTTTCATTTCAAATTCAGATGCCAGCTCCCTCTTGCACTCGAGCATCAGAGGTTCACTACCTGTCAAGAATAAGTCATCAGCATATAATACCAAAATAAGGGGCATACCTTGTACAACTTTGAAGTAGAGGTTCACATCGGCATTGTTTCTTGTAAAACCAAGCTTCATCAGTTAGTTATCAATATGGACATACCAAGACCTAGGGACTTGCTTCAATCCATAGAGGGCTTTCTTTAACCTGCATACATGAGTTTTCCCGTCATGCATTTCAAAACCTATGGTTGCTCAACATATACTTTTCCTTCTTACTGGAGTATGCCATAAAGAAATGTGGTCTTCACATCAATCTGGTGAAGAGTCCATCCCTGAGTAGCAGCTAGAGCTACTATAGATCTAATGGTAGTATAGCGGAAAACGGATGCACAAATGTCATCATAATCTTCTCCCTCTTTCTATGAGAAACCTCTAGCCACAAACCTCGCCTTATATTTCTCAATGCTCCCATTTTCTCCATGCTTGATCTTGTACGACCATTTAGAAGTCACAACAAAACTTCCCTATAGGTCTCAGAACTAATTCCCATACATCATTCTTCATTGTAGATTCATATTCTTCGGCCATAACATCTTTCCAAACATGCTCTTTCACTACTTCTTCAAATGTGGGAGGCTTAGCCTATATGATCATGCACATAGCCACAACATAACCTTGTTATTGACATGGCTTCTGACTTTCTCTAAAGGTTGCTCTGGTAGTGACAAGTCTTGCAACATCCTGTAATGTATCACTAAGCAAATGTGAAAATTCCTCGATTGTAAAAATTGGAAACTAATCTCCTAACTTATGCAGTTAATTTGTCTTCAGTTAATTAAGTTAACGACAAATAACGAACAATTCACTACTGCAATCTTCACAACAAAATAAATTATGTTGCAAAAAAATAAACTGGAGCTGAGAAATTCATGCACACAATTAACACAATTATTTTGGACTAATGTCCCTGGAAAAACCTCGAAGGGAAAATCGATGCAACAGATGAGGGTTTATATTATTATGCAATAAATTCAAAAGATTACAACTTGGTGACTAAACTGGCCAACCCTTCGTGAGAAAATAGTGGCAAAACTATATGAGGGAAATTTTCCTTCTCCACAAGAAATTCGGCCTCTTTCTGGCGACTGGATCCAGCTCCCTAAAAACCCCTGCATAGGCTCTACGTAATGTTTGCACAACTTATAACTTTCACTCCCAGCAATTGCTTCAAGTTGCCTCGACTTGGCTCTCTATTTCACTGGAATAAATTCGCTTGGCCTTTGGAAAATTTTCTTGGCCTCTAGCAACTGAATCAACCTCCTGCGTAGCTGAATCAAACTGCCTCAATGGAGGCTTTGTGTAGCCCTTGCACAACCTCTCTAGGAAATAGATGTTGCTTCCCACACTCCCACTAAATTCCTATAGAAATGTCGGAAATATCACTGGATCTTATCTTCTGAATTATTTGCTGCCCCTCAATCATTGATGCTCCTCTACTGGTTCAAATTCTTCCCTCACTGGATCATTGTGCACCAGGAAATTCACATTGCCTAGATAATTGCTCTCTTAGTGGTGTCTTCTCCTAATCCCATCGATATGCTATTATGATCCCTCGTTGGAACTTCAATGGCCATGATTATATCCTCATCAACAACTAAGATCATCTTAGACTCTATCCATGTGAGTCTGTAGAGCATTCTCGATCATACTCAATTAATTCCCTTTAATTAATCGATTTCCCTAAGTTAAGCATTTTTAATTATCGATCAATTAATTTAATTGAGTGGTTTCTAGGTGTTTTCTCCCAAAACCTTTTCTGGGTTTCAGAGATCTCATGTTCCTTGGTCTCTTAGACACAAATCGAGTCTAGAAATCCTCTCACTAAAAATCACTGTGAAAATACTGCTGCTATCTTCGCATTGTTGTTGTAACTATTGCAATAATGAGTCTGATCTCCTAGATCCTGAAGCGCTAGCTTCCAAAGGGTTGCTCCCTTTGAAGCTAGACTCCCTCTAAATCTCGATCTCCTTATGGAAAATATCTTTGCTTCCTCTTGGCAACTTTCACTGTCCTCCTGCACTAGAACTTGGAATGCGTATCTCTACTTTGGGACTGCAACTAGCTCTTATACTGTCTATTTGACTGCATCCTGCGGACATTGTGTTACTGCAACTAGCTTTGCAACTATCTATTGGGCATTTGACTCCAACTAGTTCTGCTAACATTGAATCCTGCCATTGAATATTGTGGGCCCCTTTAGCAAAGGTGATGGTCTTGCTGCAACAATCTAGAACTAGTCTGATTGATCTCCTTGTTGCATTTGAGCTACACCCTGGCCAACTGGCATAACAGAGTGTCATATGTTGATTTATGGGTAGCATCGAATGTGCTCTAGCTCCGAAACCTTGTGGAGGGGCTAAAACACATGAGACCTCCAAGACCCAGAAATCGTTTGGAGAAATTCCCCTCCCCCCTACCCCTGGAGCCTAAGTTATTAAAATAATTAATTATTTTAATGGAGACCCTAAGTCTAACTTAGGGAAATTAAATAATTAAAGTGAATTAATATAGACATGTGGGTGAGAATGTTCTAAGTGACGAGGATCAAGTCTTTTCTAATCTTAGCTGTTGATTAGAGATTAGATCACGACCGTTGAATGTTCAACAGGAAAAGTATTAAAGGAGGGCTTGGGGTCAGTTGGAGAACACACACAGCGGTGGCACATGAGCTAAGTCAGGAATTCTGGGGCATGGTTTCCTTAGAATTTTCGAGTGAGCTTGCAGTGCAGCGAGGGGCAAATCGACAGAGGAATTTCAGATCCGAGGTCGAGAATACATTGGCAGATAGGCAAATTCGTACCAGAGGAGCAGCGCAGGCCAAGGAGGAGTGACGCTAAGGCAGCATAAGCCCAGGACGGGTGACACAAAGGCAGCGTAAGCCCAACAGGGGTGACGCAGAGCCAGAAGGGATCACACAGAGGGATGTAGAGCCAGAAAAAGGCTGATGCAGTCACTCAGAGAGCTGTGCTGGTGTTTCAGTGGGCCAAATAGGTCTCGTATTCAGCAGATACAGAAAGGGCGATGTAGCCACACTGAAGGTTGACGTAGTCACTGCGTAGGCACCTGTGGGGTTCTTCATCCTCAGTGGAATCAACCATATTATCTATCTCCAGAGATAGAGGTACATCTGTCGAGATTTTCTTTGTTGGGTAAACCACTAAGGGTACCCTAGATTGTATTCAGAATTCTACATAATAATAAAATCCTCAAGAGCTGCTGCACCGGTTTTCCCACATTGGGTTTTCTGGGGACATTTGCCCGAAAAATGTTGTGTGTCCTTTGTCGAATGTTCTTAATTCTTCAGTACTTGATCTGTATGTATGTGTAGTCTACAGTGTGTTTACTTCAATATTTTCTGAAAATAAATTGTTAAATTAAAAACACAAGTAGAAGTAAACCGGATTTCTGTAGTAGGATTTCTGTAATAAGGATTCATAATTTTTCACATGGTATCAGAGCTATTGCAGATCAGGTAGCGCTGAAGCCATCAACGAAGAGGCGAAGTTTCTTGCTACAGGAAGGCAGTTGTGACGCAGAGCCTATCTAGCTCATGCAGAGGCTCACGCAGACCCAAAGGGATGACGTAGAGCCGGTCTAGCTCACGTAGAGTTGACGCAAAGGCTCGTGCAGGCCCAGGAGGGTGTCGCAGTCCGAGAGGAGGTGACGTTGTGCCAGTTGCCGTGGCTGGAAGTGCAGTCTGGTTCTTCAAAGTTGCTAGTGGGGCATTGTTTTTGTCGGTGCATAACAGTGTCTAGCAGGGTTGACAAAGTAAGGGAAACAATTCCTTAGTAGAATTCTAGCCAAGAAGTCTGAGATCTGATCAACATAGTGATTGGAGAGAGTTGATTTGTCAGAATTGATGGAGGATTTCCGGGAGGGGAATCACTTGTTAGAGGGAGCATGTTCTCTAGAGGGTTTTAATCACCAAAAACCTAGATCTGAGTCTCTTGCTAAGAGCAGCAGCAAAAGAAGGGAGAAGAGTATTTGTTTCGACATCGTTGAGCAGTGATGGCCTCTCATGGATTGATGGATCAAGACAGGTTACATGGAGCATCTATCTTCGTCATTTGGAAGGCTTGAATCCTGTCAGTCCTTGACAAATATCGCATCAAAGATCATGCCGAGAAGGTTATAGTTGTTCTTGTTGACATCGATCCGTTGAATAAGTATGAGGAAAATCAAGCCAGAGCCAAGCGCTTGATTATAGATGGGGTGAAGGATCATGTGGTCCCACACATTACCGAGAAGAATACGACAAATGAGATGTGGACGACATTGACCACATTGTATCAAAATACCTCTGTCCAGAGGAAAATGCTTCTGGAGAATCAACTACAACTATTTCAGAGGCATAAGGGAGAGGAAATTGACCCTTTCAGCATTAGATTGAAGGCGATTCGAGATCAGCTAGTTGCTATGGGGGTCACTCCTGATGATGGTCTTATGGTGAGAACTGCCCTGAATGCAGTGTTTGAAGAGTGGGAGACCTTTTTCCAAGGCATATTGGGCAGAGCGACACTTCCAAATTGGGAAGACACGTGGGCAACTCTTCGTCAAGAAGAGATTAGGAGATTGACCAAGGTGGGCAACAGTAGCGAAGGAGCCAAGATCAAGGAGGAGGAAGATGCGGCTCTCACATCTATGGGACAAAAGCAGCAACGAGGGAAAAAGAAGAGAGACGTTTCAAAGGTCAGGTGCTTTAGATGGGGTGAACTAGGACATTTCGCCACTACTTGTCCTCAGAAGAAGGGCAAGGAAGATTCGGATTCTAAGGCTGCAGCAGCGAAGGGCGATGATGGGAGTGATGACGATGTGGCTATGAGTGTGCTCATGTGCCTCGAGAGAAGATGTGGGGCGACATAGATCTGTAGATTGATCTACAGATAGTAGCGTGGGGCAGGATCCTTGAGGTGTCCATACTCTTGGATCACATACGAGCTACAGGAGCCCTTAATAGCAGGATGACTAGAGTTAGTTGGTACAGAGGATCATGGAGGCACATTTGCATAGCTAGGATGCTGAAGACTGGAGCAACGCAGAGCGGAGGCAACAAGAGTGTAGAAGCAGCAGTGTAGAGGCTGATGGGATTTCAACAGCGCAGAGGAGCAACATCGCAGAGGCACTCCAGGGTCAGCGCAGATTAGCAGCAGAGGGTGTTTCAGTATCAAGATGAAGCTAAAGTGATTGTCTGTTAGGATTTTCGATGATGTCCTTCAGTTGCTTACTTCTTAGCAATTGAGTTGCAGTGCAACAGTTAGCAGTGGCAGTGTTATGGGCAGCATGATGCGACATTTGAGATGGAGTTGTTGTATAGATGAGGCAGTGATTGTGGCAGAGTCATGGGCAACAGTACAGAAGGAAACAACGCAGTGGATGAAGGGCAACATGCCGAGCATTAGCAGCGCAGGGGACCGATGAATGTTCAACAACAAAAGTATTAAAGGAAGGTTTGGGGTCAGTTGGAGAACACACACATAGTGGTAGCACTTGAGCTAAGTTAGGAATTTTGGGGCGCGATTTGCTGAGAATTTTCGAGTGAGCTTGCAATGCAGTGAGGGGCAGATCGACAGAGTGATTTCAGATCCGAGGATGAGAATACATTGGTAGAGAGGCAGATCCGTACCAGAGGAGCAGCGCAGGCGAAGGAGGAGTGATACAGAGGCAGTGTAAGCCCAAGAGGGGTGACGTAGAGGAAGCATAAGCCCAGCAGGGATGACACAGAGGCAAAAGGGCTCACACAGAGGGACGCAGAGCCGGAAAAAGGATGATGTAATCACTTAGAGAACTGCGCTGGGGTTTCAGTGGGCCAGATAGGGCTTGTATTCAGAAAATACAGAAGGGGTGATGTAGCCACACTGAAGGGTGATGCAGTGACTGCGTAGGCACCTGTGGGGTTCTTCATCCTCAGCTTAATCAACCATATTATTTGTCTTCGGAGATAGAGGTACATCTGTCAGGATTTTCTCCGTTGGGTAAACCACTACGGGTACCCTAGATTGTATTTAGAATTCTGCATAATAATAAAACCCTCGAGAGTTGTTGCACTGGTTTTCCCACATTCGGTGTTTCCGGGGACATTTGTCCAAAAAATGTTGTGTCCTTTGTCGAATGTGCTTAATTTTTTAGTACTTGATCCGTATGTATGTGTAGGGTGCAGTGTGTTTACTTCAATAATTTTTGAATATTTTTGAAATAACTTGTTAAATAAAAAACACAAGTAGGAGAAGTAAACCAGATATCTGCAGTAGGATTTCTATAATAAGGATTCAGAAATTTTCATGTCATACTCCTCCTGGATTTGGTGCCCCACAGTCTCCTTTCAAGCTTAGTCCCCGTCTACGACCATTCTTCGCTTTGCAACTGACACTAGACAACCCACACTTCATCCAGCACCTGCATCTGGCAACTGGAAGTCGACATGCTGCCTAGATTTGCGTTTTGGTTGAATCGTACGACCTCTTTTGGCAATCTCGTATGACCATCTCTGAAAAGATGCAAAAACTGCGAATCTCAAATACTTGAGAATTTTTATTTCACTCCAACTGGCAAATCGATCTGGAAACTCGTTGTTTCCTCTACAAAACCAACTTGGCCTCTTCTACAAATTCGTACCCTCTTCTTGCAGCCTGCACTGGATCCTTCAACTCACACTAGATCTTGAGAAATGCTCCTACAAATTAGATCTGGTGAATATTTTGCCTCCTTCTGTTTTTGAAGCTATTCGCACCTCCTCCGATATAGAGATCCGGTAACTGGAAATGAAGTTACTGCTACAGATTTTTGCGAATCTGGCTATTTGATCTGTTTTCTTCAACACTCCTCCTATAAACAAATTGACCTTCTCTAATTATGAGAATATTGGAGAAGTATATGCTGAAAGTCTGCTTCTCCTTCCAACAGCTCACTTCGCCTTTTGCTACTCGCATTTCCAACTGGAAATGCACAAATCTGTTCCTGCATTGGCAAATTTGATCCTGAACTTGCCTTCGGTGTGCTCCCTGGACTTCGCACTGCCTACAACTTCAACTAGATAACTCGCTCTACCTTTCAGAAATCCTTCTCTGGAAATTGGCACATGAGTTGTTGCTCCTGAAGTTCGCACTGCCTGTAGGCTCCATAGTTTTAAAAATCGATCAGCATGAAATGGAAACCGGTCAAACCGGCCAGTTCATTAGGCAACTAGGTCAAACCAGTCAAAAACCCAGTTTAAGGGCTGACTTCTCCAAAAAAAACACGTAAATTGGACCAAACTGACCAGTTTAGGACAAAATCAGCCGGTTTGTGGTCAAACTAGCCGGTTCATTGCCAGGGCCATGGCAGACCCACACAACGTCTTTTTGGAAGCTCCCTGGGTGTTTTGGAGGGAAAGTAAGGGTTGTTTCCCTCCAAAAACACCCTCTCCAAACCTTTAAAAGGATCTCATGCCCCTCATTTTCCTCACACATCTTATTTGGAGTTTTTGTGAGTTTGATTGGGAGATTGGAGAGTGTTGAGTTTTTGCTGGAGTAGTCATCTTCGAGGCTTGGAGTTGGAGTGGGAGCTATTTTGGAGATATTTTGGAGCTGTTAGTAGAGCTGGCATCTTCAAGAGGAGGCTAAGGAAGCTAGTTTTCATTTCCAAGTAAGGATTTTCACTTGAAAATTTCCTCATTTCACTATTGTCCATGTATTAAATTTTTTATGTGTCTTATGCTATCAAATCTCTAGTTCTATGCTATCAAATTTTGTTGGCTACATATGCATTTTTTTTCCTAAATTTATCTTAGGTTTTTCTTTTTTCTTAGTTGCATTTTTCTTAAATGACAAATTTCTTTGCAAATTTTAATTATTTCAAGCCACCATGGCTCCAAAAGGCAAGGAAACTGCATGGGCTCATTGTGATGTGATTGATGGAAAAATGAAATGCAAATTTTGCAATAAATCTATTGGAGGTGGGGTTATTCTCATATTGAAACAACACTTGGCTGGGATAAGAGGCCAAGTAAAGCCATGTGAAGCACCAAAGTAAGTGTTAGGTCCTATTAGGGCACAATATCTTGGCAAGTTTGAGAAGCTTGAGGAGAATAAGGCTAGGGAGAAGGCCATTGAAGAAGAAATTGCGAGGAAGAGGGAATTATTGCAAGCCATGAAAGAGAGTGGGTATGATGATTATGAGAATAAAAACTCCTCTTCTATCTGTTCCACTAATGACCCCTTTCACTATGTTCCTCGTTCTCTTGGAAAACAATCCAAAGGAACAAAGAGAACAAACATCCAGAGTTTTTTCTCATCCTCTGGACCACTGCCTCTGCTAATCCCACAATTCATCCCAGCTAAGTTGTCAACCCACTTGGGATGAACACTGGAAAAAACAATGCAAATAAACTTCTTATCAATACATTGCTAGATGGTGGTATGATGCAGATATCCCATTTAATGCTGCTCGCTCACCTTATTACCAAACTATGTGGGACTATGTTATAACTGCAGGAAAGGGCTTCAATGGCCCTAATATGCATTGCTTGAAGGGAGCTCTTTTGAAAAAAGGTATTTCTTCCATTGAGGAGTATTTGGCTGAGTATAGAGAGTCATGGCTCAAAACAAGGGATTCCATCATGTCAGATGGATGGACCGATGGAAAGAACTGCACTATCTTTAATTTCCTTGTTTCTTGCCCTCAAGGAACCATGTTTTTGAGATCAGTTGATGCATCTGATAAGGTGAAGGATGCAACCCTTTTATTTGAGCTTTTGGATGAGATTATCCAGGAAGTGGGGGAGCATAATGTTGTGCAAGTCATCACAGATAATGCCTCAAACTATGTTCTTCCTCGAAAGATGCTTGCGTCCAAATATAAGACCATATTTTGGACTCCAAGTGATGCACATTGCATAGGCCTCATGCTTGAGGACATAGGCAAAGTGGAGTGGGTATAAAACATTGTAGAGCATGCCAAGTGCATTACAAAATACATCTACAACCACTCATGGGTATTAACCCTAATGAGGAAAAACATTTGGGGCAAAGAGCTTCTTAGGCCTGCAATTTGCTCGAAAGATGCTTGAGTCCAAATATAAGACCATATTTTGGAGTCCATGTGCTGCACATCATGAATATGTACAATTTTCCCATAACCCAAATGAAATGTAGAAAAACCAAAGGCCTTCACTGAATAATTAGAGTTATCTCCAAGAATGATCTTCAAATTAGTCTCCCGCTCAACCAGTTTTGAGAGGACTTCAACATACCCAATGAAGTGTCTAGAGGCCCCACAATCTACCAACCAACTATCTAGCGAATCCAGAGGGGAGGAGTTAGAAGTGCAGAAATAACAAAGTATTCTGATTGAGTAGTAGCGACATAATTTCTATACCTTGTGCTCCTTGATCACTTTTGAGGACGGCGACCTTCATCACGATCATCATGAGCATCTCTTCTTATATTATTGAACATGTTGTTGTTGTATGACGTAGGATCATTCTCATCTTCCTAATAGTCTTTGGCAAAGTGTCCATACCTATAACACTTGAACCATTCAAATTTGTCCTTTCTAAATATTCCGTGAGAGTCCCTGGATGTTGTTGTCGACTTTCTTGAATTAAAAGGTTTTCCTCTCCTTTATTCTTCTTGTCTTGAGCAACAAAGGTAGAGGGCTCTCCTTTTTCGTGCTTTTGAATTCTCCCTCTAGAAATCATCCTAGTTTCTTCTTGAGTACACTTCCCAACCATCTCATCAAATGTCCAAAACTTGTCATTGTTTCTTATAGTAGTAATAAATGTCTCCTAAATTGGAGGAAGAACTTGAAGTACAATGAGTACCAACTGTCTATCAGACATGGTGTAATATTCCTAATAGGAAATTAACAGTGAATAACAGAAAACATGCGACATGAACAACATCCAACAATTACATGCACACACACAAAATCAAATAGACTAATTATGCCACAAAACTAGGTCTTTTTATTAAATTTCTGAGCAGAATAAGTACAATACAATCAAGGGAAGAGGAATGTGGGCTTGCTACAACAAGCAAAGCCAACCTAGGTTGTGAAATCATTGCCCAAGTGTTGGAAACTATGCCCACTAAATCTTTGCGCTGACCTAGAATTTTGTTGTTGCTGCTGCTGGAAAGAAACTAAGAAATCTCCCTCTATAGTGCTCAAAATCTCTTGAAAATGCAGTTGGTGCTCCTTCTCGAATAACCCCACAAAACCCATAAGTGAATTGGCCTCATTCTCACATCCTAGAAAAACCACAAAATAGGGTCTATGTGAAAATTCCTAGATCGGAATCCCTACTGCAACAACTGATATTATTTCTTCTACTTATTAATTATGAATCAAGTTATTTACGGTGTTACATAGTAAATATCGAAATAAATTCTACTGCAGCGTTCAAAATAAAAAAATTGCGGAAAGTAAATGCAAGGAAAAATACTAGCACAAGTATAATCACAATGAAATAGTTATTTTTGGACAATCTTCCCCAGAAATACCCAATGTGGGAAAACCGGTGCAGTAGATGAGGGTTTCTTTATTATTCTTCAGCAATAATTCATGTTCAAAAATTCCGGATAGCAAAATAGAAGAAGAGACACTGAGAGAAATTTACTAAACAAATTCTCACTCTTTGCAGCGTTTTTTTGACCTCGAAGAGGACCTCTTGTCCTTACTCTGGCCTCACTACGTCACCCTCTGCACAGTGACTGTGTAGTGCCTGCGTCACTGCTTTTGGGTTGGTGATCTGCGACCCTCCTCTGTGCTGCCCCTTTTTGAAATTCCCTGCACTCTTGGATTAATGTTGATCCCTCTCTCTCTCCTACTTGCAACTCTCCCTCTGATTCAATTTTCTGTTGTCGAACTTCAGTCACTGAGAAAATCGATTTGCTACCTACATTGGTGTGTTCTCCAAGTGCCCATCGAGTTCCTTCTTATAATCTCTCGTTGAGATATCAACGGCCAAGGTTAAAACATAATCGATGGTTAAGATTAACTTGGACTTGATCTTCGTCTTCATCTAGAAGATTCTCACTAGATTTAATTAATACAATTTAATTAATCACATTTCCTAAGTTTGGACTTGGGAATACATTAAAAATGATTAATTATTTTAATTAAATCGTCTCCAGGTGGAATTTGCCCAAACGATTTCTCGATCTTGGAGAATGCATGTGTCTTAACCTCCCTGCAAAATCTTGAGGCTAGAGCACATCCGATGCTACAAAAATCAACACTCTCTTTTAGTGAGGAATGTGTTTTAAGTGTTGCAACCTCTTGAAGCATCACTCTAAATTCTGTACCATCCCGGCTGCGCTGCTGATGTCTAGCTGTTGTTGCACACCAACCATTGCGTAGCTCTCTCTGCGCTGCATCTGTGTTGCCACTGACCCTGCATTCTGTTACCAACTACTGCATTTGCATTGCAACTCCCTCCCATTTCCTGCTGCTGCAACTGAGAATCCATTTGTTTCTGCTACTGAAACGAGTTTTCTACCATACCCATCTGCTCCCTGAACTGGAAGAACTTACCCCTACCTAGAGCCTTCATGAGTACATCTGCTACCTGTTCTCCTGTGGGGACATACTGCAATTGAACTGCCTAGTGTTATCGGAACTGAACCGGTTTTGGAAAAACGGTGAGTCCGACCGGTTTGGAGGCAAAACCGGTCTGAATCGGAAATGACCGGTTCGGTGCTAAATTGGCTGGTTTCGGCACCGAACTGGCCGATTCAGTACTGAACCAGTTTGGACCAGTTCAGAGACTGGTTCCACTAGCTCACAAGCCTGGGCATTAAATTTTTTATTTTATTTTATTTTATTTATTATATTTCCTAGTTACTAACACTACCCTAGCGCCCCCCCACCTTCTCCCCATGCCCCCCTAAAGCTCTACTTAAACACCCCCACCCCTTTATTTCACTCACACTATTCTTTCTAGCCTCTTGCAATTCTTGAGCTGAGTTCGGTGAGGAGACTCAGAGAGTTTTTTGCAGATTTGAAGATTCATATGGATGCACATGAATATATCTGTTTTTTCTTTAAAATATGACTATTTTATGTGTTTTTGGTAATTTTTTTTTCTATTTTTTAATTTTCTATTCCAACTGGTTCGCGGTCCACATGGTTTTCCGATTCGGTTTTGATAACATTGGTACTGCCCCACGCTAAACACAATCTTTGATAAAGTGACATCTGATATCAATGTGTTTCAACCTATCATGAAATACAGGTTTCTCAGAGAGTTTAATACAATTCTGATTATTGCAGTAAACATTGGCTGCTTCCATCCTCTTTTTGAACAAACTCACAAGTAGCTTTCTAAGCCATATAGCTTCGAATGTTGTTGTGCTAGTTGCCATATATTCTGCTTCCGCTAAGCTCATAGCTACCGACTTTTGCTTCCTGCTGCACCAAGAGATCATCCCTCATCCAAATCTAAAGCAATACTCGGAGGTACTCTTCCGGTCTACTGAACTTCCTGCCTAATCTGCATCTGTGAATCCACTTAATCTAACGTCATCCCCTCGGGTATATTTCAACCCAGATCCGACTATTCCACGCATCCGACTATTCCACGCACATAACTAAGAATGTGTCTTGCTGCTGCCTAATGTACCATTTTTGGTTCCACCATGAATTGACTAAAGATGCTGACAACGAAACCACTGTATGGCATGGTGTTGACCAGATACATGAGCGACCTAGTGAGCTGTCAGTACAAGGTGGGGTCCACTTCCTTGTCTCCTGATGCATCTATATTCTTCCAGTTGGTGATTATAGGCATTACCATGGGTCGGAAATCCTGCATTCCGAATCTCTGTGGCATATCTTCCTTGCCCAAGGAATATCTCCCCATTTTCTGTCAAACTTCCAACCCTAGAAAATAATGCATCAACCCCATATCCTTCATGTCGAATTTTGCTTCAAGGTTGTTCTTGCAGTCTTTTATGAGCCCTAATGGCCATGTTAAAAACAATTCATCTACATATAATGCCATAATAAGCAGCTCATTCTCCACCATCAGATAGTAGAGATTAGGATCAACGTCACTCTTGATGAATCCCAACTGCTGCAAGTAACTATCAATCTGACCATACCACACTTTGGGTGCCTGCTTGAGCCCATACAGGGATTTCTTTAACCTGCATACATGAGTTTTCTTCTCACAAGTCTCGAAGCCTTTAGGTTGTTTTATATACACCTCTTCTTCTATCACTCCGTTCAAGAATGTTGTCTTGACATCTATCTGGTGAATCTCCCATCCCAGCTGAGTTGCAAGGGATAGAACGGATCTGATAGAGGTATATCTAGCGACTGGGGCGAAGGTCTCCTCATAGTCTATCCCTTCCTTTTGTGCGTACCCCTTTGCCACAAACCTAGCCTTATACTTCTCGACACTCCCATCTGCAGCGTACTTGATCTTGTAGATCCACCTTGATCCTACAATTGATCTATCCTCTAGTCTAGGTACCACTTCCCATACATCATTAGTCATGATAGAACTGTATTCTTGTACCATGTTATCCACCCACACTTGGTGCTGTATGGCTTCCTGAAAACTGGAGAGTTCTTCAATTTGTGCTACCAAGGCTTGGTATTTGTCAGGTTGTCTACACTGCCTCTTGTTGGTTCTAGGAGCTCTGACAAACTCCTCTGCTTCTCTCAATGTTTGGCGTACTTCCCTAGTGGTTCTACCACTGGCGGTGTAATATCCCCAGAGGGGAATAACCAGTAATATAACAGAAATATGCCAGACAGATATAGAAAATGCAATGCTGAACCAGATCACTGAATCATGACACATGTAATACCAGAAACTGAGCCATTTTATTAATCAGAAAGTACATAGAGAGAAGTACAAATAAATCAGAATCAGTGCACCTATCCTTGCCCTAGGCAAGTGATGACCCTCCCATACAAGAAAATGGCTGCAAATAAGACAGCGTCCTAGCTGCTCTGGAGATGAACTGCGCTGGTACTGGCTGATCTCTAGCTGCAAACCCTCTCTACTGGAAAACGCTGTCTCTGCTAGTGACAGCGCAGGAAACAGGTGAAGCACAAGGCCCTCAATCCCCCAGACAGATGAACCTGCTACAGAATGCTGGAAACGCTGATGAGCCCCTCTCACAATAGCCTGCTCCTCAGAACTGCGTTTCTCCTGATGGATCTGGAGCCTCCAATCAGATCTGCGTCCTTCCCTTCCTGATCTGCGTCCTCCAATATCAGATCTGATGCCAAACCCTCAGATCTATACTAGATCTGGAACTATCTCCTCAGATCTACAGCCTCTAGGGCTAAATCTGGTGTTATTCCTTCAGATCTGGGCTAGATCTATCAATATCTCCTCAGATCTGTCACTCCTCCAGCTGGATCTAGTGCTAAACCTCCAGATCTGCAACATACAATACTAGATCTGCAACATACAAGACTAGATCTGCAAGATCTATCCTTCCCACAACTGGATCTAGCAATAAACCTTCAGATCTGCAACCCTTACCTCCAGAAATGGACAACGTCCTCACTCTAGGGCTAGACAGCGTCCTTCTGCCTTCCAAAACAGCGTTTTCTCTGCCAGACTGGAACTGCGTCCTCCTTGGACAGCGTCCTCCCCTCCTGAAAGGCACAGCGTCCTCCTTCCAGATGAGACAGCGTCCTTCTCCTTCAAGAATCAGCGTCCTTCCTCCTCTTCCTCTGCGCAGCCACAAGAGGGCTTCCTCCTCCTCAGATATACTTCAGAAATTGCTGCTGCTTCACTGCTGGAACTGAAAAGTGTACTCAGAATAAACCTCACTAGGGCGGGCACTCGAAGTCCCCCGAAGCTAAGGGTGAAACCAGAAAAACCTTACCAGGGCAGGCACTCGAAGTCCCCCGAGGCTAAGGGTGGGATCTCCGACCGGAGACACTCGTGCACTAAGCAGTGCTGCAGACCGACTAAACAACCGGCGTGCTGAAGCAGACAAAGTCTAGCTATCAATAAGAATATCAAATCATGAATGATCAAATGAGGTGAGAGCCTCTCCTTTTATAACACCAATCTCCCTCCAAAACTCAACTCATCCTGGATCTGCGCAGTTTACCTTGGGTTAACCTTATGTCTCCTTCATCATATCCACGTGGACCCCCCAAGGCCCCCTCTCTAAGTTACAACGTCAAGCTACTAGGAAAAAGAACACTTTATTATAAAGTGAGTTGACTAAAGTGAGGTGACCCCTCTTATTTCTCACTTTATTTATTATTCCTATCTAAAGCAGCAAAATAACACAAAAATGCAATATTCCAATTAGCAAAGCTAATTGGGAATATTACAGGCGGTGGGAGACTCAATCAAATCCTCCTCCTGTTCTTGTTGTTCCATTTGTTCGGAACTACCTGGATCTCCTACTCCTAAGGAAACACTGGTGTTGGTCAATGTACTCGATCCTAGTGTCTGTCCTCTTGCTTTTCCTCCCTGTTGTCCCTGCTGCTGTTGGACTAATGGAACGTCTACTAACTGATCACCTGCAGGGATCTCTCGAGATCTTCTGATAGCCCTATCTTCCATGAACTTTGCATATTGTCTTGACTCTTACTACAATCTTCTTACTGCTAGGAATGTAGAGCTTGTATGCCTTTGAGGTCTCGCTATACCCAACGAGGTACCCCTTATCTGCAGTCTGATCCAACTTACAACACTTCTCGTCCGGAATGTGGCAATACGCCACATTCCCGAAAATCCTTAGATGTCTTACTTTTGGCTTTTTCCTCGTGAAGATTCCTTCTGGTGTTTTCTTCCCCAATGCTCTATGAGGAGTTCGGTTGTGGATGTACACCACTGTGTTGCATGCCTCTGCCCATAAAAATCTAGGCAAGTCCTGATCATACAACATAGCCTTTGTTGCCTCGACTATTATTCTGTTCTTTCGCCCCACTACTCCATTCTGTTGTCGATTAAATGGAGTTGTCCACTCTCTCTTGATGCCCTCTCTTGCGCAGAAGTATGTGAAGTCGTTATCTGTATACTCTCCATCATTATATGAATGCAATACCTTCATCCTTTTCCCTGTCATGTTCTCTACGAGAGCTTTGAGCTCTTTGAACCGATCAAAGACCTTGTTATCAGTCCATTAATTTCCCAGGGTTGTTATGTTTTTCAGTTAAGGAAATTTTAGAGGTAACCACAAACCTACTTTTAAGCTTTAGGATCTAGTCTTCCTAATGCTCAGAGAGGGATTTCTCTTTATAATTTAACTTAGTTGTTTTTAGTTGATTTTAGGCTAGTTACCTGAGTTTGATTGGTTTTGGTTTTGATTTGGGTTTGGTGGTGGAATCACTAATTCAAATGGATAGATGCAGGTCTGCTTACCATTGGGCTAATGGAGTCAATGTATCAAGCAACAGAAGCAAGATCAAGGTCTAAAGGAAGTTTTCACTGGGCAAGATCGCTGAGCTGATTTAGATCTTTAGGCTAAATGATGAAAATGGTTTCAATCGATATGAGAGAGCAGTTAAGGATTCTCAGATCTGGATAATGAGTGAAATGACAGAGGCCAATCGAAACTAGGGAGCAATTGAGAATTCCCTAGTTTGGATATCAGAAGAAATCATGTAAATGAAATAACAATTCAAGACAAAGTGTTTTTAAGCAAATTCTGAAATAAAACTCCTGTTATACATTCAGATTCAGAAAACATTTAAGTATGTGAAAAACTTAAGAGAATAACAAAGAACAGTTGAAAGTACTTCACTAAAGTGGCTTAACACATGAATCCAGTAATATAATGCCTTTATTGCTCAATCCAGTCTACTGACTTGAAAATGGTACAAAGAATCCTCTGGTTCAAATCAGTGCATCTATAGAAATGTTTAGCAATCCACAATCCACACTCACTACTTCGAGTTGTGAAGTATTTATACAAAAAGTCTTATTAAATATCCTAAATTGACTTAGGAATTATTCAAGGAAAAACAAATATCTTCATGCAAGAAGATAGAGACAGCTATCTAACTAATGCAATCAGTCCCTTCTTTTATTGATTTGTTGTTTGCTTTATTGATATTTTTGCTGCTTTCTCTCTCACTGTTGCTCAACAATGTCTTCTGTTGAGTGTCCTTCATGCTGGTTGCTTTTTACTGATTTATCTCTGTTTTGATTTTAACCATCTGGATTTCATTTGATACACTTTAAACTCTGATACTCTTTACTGTGACTGTTGTTTTTCACCTTTGATCTTTGACTTCTTTGTTTACTGTTTTACCTTTCAAAGTAAATCAGTGAACTTCTCCCAATCTTATGTATCTAGTAATTTAATCTTTACCATTCTTCTGAATATCTCATCAGCCTTTGTATACTTTGCAAAAGTGGGTATGTTAATGAATAGATGTTTTACCTCATGCTGGAGGTAAAAGAGGTTCTCAAAACTATGATAGAGCACTTTTCCTGTTGGAATTCCCTTCAGGGATGAACTGTTGGCTTGTTCCTTTGCCACTTATTTGATTTTCCTATCATAATCCTCATGTTTCATCAACCTGTCATTGATAACTAGAGGATTGGGCAGAATTTTCTGCCTCAAGACATCAAATTTCACCATAAATCTGGTAATGGCAAGCTCCATGTTCTGGCATTTTTCTTCTAGTTGTATCGTTAAGTTTCTTATAGAAATCACCTTTCTAACTTCAAGAATTGTTTCTGTCCTGTCACTAATTCCAATTTCCTCTAATTTTTGCTTGTTCTTGGAATTAAGAAACTTAATGATTTCATTTGCTTCCTCTTGCATTTTACCAAGTTCTTCCTTGATTTTCCGAATGGCTTCATTTGCTGCTTCGATTAAATCCTTTTGCTCAAATATAACTAGAATTGATGGCCAAATATCATTGATAGAGTCGATGATATTAGCCCATAGCTACTGCTTGGCTTGAGCAAGTGGAGTTCTTTCTCTAATTTCTGCACTTTATCTGTCAATCTGTTTGTTTTCTGCACTTCATTCTTATGAATGATTTGAACTAGTTTCTTCTCATCCTCTAGACTTTTTCACTGTTCTTTAAGTCTGTTTATTTCATTAGTTTGTATGGACATTTCTTGCATTGCTTTTACTAGTTTACCTGCTTCATCACTTGGCTGTACTGATGTTGTAGATGATTTTGTTGCTGAAGTAGTTGCTGATGTAATAGGAAGTGATGTAGCTACTAGAACTGATGGAGCTAATGACTCTGCTAAAGGAGAAGGAACAATTGTAGTGACTGTAGGAATAACAGTGACAGGGATTGCTTCCCTACTGGCTTCTTCTCGTGTACTAACTTATCCATTTCATTTTCCATTTCTTTCAATTGGGCAGTTAACTGAAGAATGAGGTTCATCATCTCATCTTTTTTATTTTCATCCTGTAATACTTCTTTGGCTTGTGGATGTTCAGTAGGAGGCAATTTGAGTTGTTTCTTTAATACAACAATGTCTGCATTCTTTTTCTTTATGAGTTCATTTGCAACTTTAATGTTAGTGGGATCATATCCCACTTCTATGACCAGTTCTTCTAGAGATTTAATCATGTTGTCTTTGGCTTGTGAGGAGGCCTTTTCTAGCTTTAGCTGACCTTTGATGTTTTCTAAAGTGTTTTGCAGCTTCTGAACACTCATGGCTTTATTGGTCATGGTAGAATACAACATTTCACCAGCTTGTTTGTGAAATTCTACCTGGTCTATAGGATGAAGATCCTTGGCCTGAAATTCATATGATGTCTTTTTATAATCTGTTGATGTCTTAGGATGTTTCACTGTTGGCTACAGGAAAGTCATTTGCATTTTCTGGTCTTGTAGTCAAATGTTGAAAGCAACCTGCTTTGGTCACTAGGTGTCTGCTTCCAGTATTGGGTATAAGTGTCTGCTTTTAATGCGTCATTCCTGATCTTGATTTCCTTGTACTTTTGCATGATATCCTGTTCTTGATTGGTTGGTTTACTTGAAGAAGACACTTCAACACTATGCTGCTTTAAAATGATCCGAGTGTTAGATGTTGAAGGTTGGTGAGTTTCTTCAGAAACTGCAGGTGGTGCATTGTCTTTTATCACTGGGTCTTTATCAAGGATCTCAATTGTCTCAAATTGCTCATTTATAGGATTTAATTTTGGCTTCTTCGTGTACATCAATTTAAACTTAGTTTCAGTGGTATAGGACCCTTCTTCTCTGCCTCTCTTAGAGTTCCTATCCTGTGGGTCTGGAGTCTGCATAATTGAACTGGTTTCTCCCGCTCTTTCAAAGTATTCTCCAACCATTTAGACTGATTGGAGTACTTCTCTATATTTGGCTTGGAATCATGTACATAAGGAGTTAATTTAAATTTGACTCTTAACTTGCTTATAACTCCTAAAGAATCATAATACCATTGGAAACTTTGACTGAACTTAAATTCCTGCAAATATTTTTCTGCTTGTTGACCTGCATCTCTACTGTTGCAAAGAAAAGGACCAATCTGATTCTTTATCTTACACTGTGTCTTCTTTTTTGCTGACAAGAAATTTATTTCATCAGATTTAAGGATCTGCCTGATATATTCAAGTGCAAATAACCTCATTGGGAGGTATTTGGGCAGCTTATATGGAAAAGTATTAGATCCATATACCCTAATCTCTGTGTGTTTCTGATAAAGGTACCAATCTCATGTCCTACTATGTTCTAATAACTGCGAGACATTTTTTATATCGTCACTAACTCTTGGTTGAACGCTATTGTTCAGCATGTTGACAATAGGATAAATGAATGAGTCAATGAAGTCTGTGTTTGTGAATTCTGCTGAATCTTTCCTGATTAAGGAAGTCCAAAAGATCACTGACTGAGGGTTACCTTCAACATCCAGTTTTTGAAGGTTTATTGCAAATCTTTCAGCTTGGAAGTATAAGAACATGTGAAACAGAACAGAGGAATACTTGAAGACTCCCTCTTCAGGCATTTTTACAAGTTGTTCATGAATTGTATTAGAGAGGTACTGGGCAAAATTGAATATGGTAGTAGGAGGCTGACCAGGGGAGAAAATAGAAAGAAACCCTAGGACTGAAGCATCAACATGCTCATACTGTTGCAAATAAAAGGACCAATCTGATTCTTTATCTTAAACTGTGTCTTCTTTTTGGCTGACAAGAAATTTATTTCATCTGATTTAAGGATCTGCCTGATATATTCAAGTGCAAATAACCTCATTGGGAGGTATTTGGGCAGCTTATATGGAAAAGTATTAGATCCATATACCCTAATCTCTGTGTGTTTCTGATAAAGGTACCAATCTCATGTCCTACTGTGTTCTGATAACTGCAGGACATTTTTTATATCGTCACTGACTCTTGGTTGAATGTTGTTGTTCAGCATGTTGACAATAGGATAAATGAATGAGTCAATGAAGTCTGTGTATTTGAATTCTGTTGAATCTTTCCTGATTAAGGAAGTCCAAAAGATCACTGACTGAGGGTTACCTTCAACATCCAGTTTTTGAAGGTTTATTGCAAATCTTTCAGCTTGGAAGTATAAGAACATGTGAAACAGAACAGAGGAATACTTGAAGACTCCCTCTTCAGGCATTTTTACAAGTTGTTCATGAATTATATCAGAGAGGTATTGGGCAAAATTGAATATGGTAGCAGGAGGTTGACCAGGGGAGAAAATAGAAAGAAACCCTAGGACTGAAGCATCAACATGCTCATCAGTGAAATAACCCAGAATATATGACAACATTGTGATGATATGTCTGGTTCTTTCAGAGAATATAGCTGTTGGGTAAGGAGGATTAGTCTTGGGGGTTTCTACTGATGAGGGGATGAATGTTTGGAAAATCTGGAACCTCTTGGGGAAGTCCAGATTCAGATATAACTGAGTAAGGGTCTCAATAGACAGAGGGGTTTCATCTGGTCTAGGTTGAATCTGTAGCATTTGGTTTATTGATTCAGTTGTGATAGTAAATAAAATCTCTTTACCAGGGGTTACCATGGCTCTTTGATCAAGGAAATAACAAGTTTGGCAAAGTCTAATAACCTTTGGACACTGGAAGGTCTGTGGGACAACATACTTGGGCAGATTGGATTCCCAAAGGAAAACATCATCAGCTTGGTCAACAGACTTGTTATGGCTCCAGCAATGGAGCTCAAGGAGGTTAAACTCAGTGACAAGGTCACTAATTTTAAAGTCTCTGTCTGCTAAGGGAGTGTGTTCCACATCTACAACTGGAGGTTGTAGGGGATTTACAGTTACAATACCTTGGGAAGCCATTTTAATAAATTAATTACTCTTCTATGATCAATAAATAATATCTAGCCTCTTTAAAATATTGTGACAAGATTATTTACAGTATGCAGAAGGGTTTGAGAGGCAATAGGGGCTTTTCTGTGGTCTGCAAAGGCTTTAAACTGGTTCAATTGATTAACTGGTTACTTTCTTGATTAAGAACAGGCTTTAGTATTTTAGGAATACCTGGAAAAGACGAAGCTTTTCTGATTGCAGAAGGGGTTCTAAGGCAGCGAAGGTTTTTTGAGGCTCTACTGATCTTTATACTGCTTTAGTTTGGTTCTGCACCGGCTTTATCAGCGAAGAGGTTTGAATTATGATCGAAATGGCTTGATAACAGGTTGGCAGAGTAATCTGTTGCTCAGGAATAGGTCGGAAATGCTATATTCGTGCAAAACTGTAATAGAAATGGTGAAAAGGTTCGAAAGGGCGGCTTTATGCTTTTTAACCAATCTATGTTTAAACATTAATGCGCGGGGTCAAATTTCAAATGTGAGTGGTGGTTTTGATAACGGGCGGAAAACAGGCTTGAGTGGTTTTCGCATTGGCAAAGGCGGGTGGGCGGTATTATTTTGGAGGATGCAATGCAATGAACGACGACCACGTAGCATGGAGCGGGGACGTGAAAACCACTTATTTCGCAAGGTCTTAGAGTTATTAAAAGTCGGGCATTCGAGAATGCGACAAAGGATATTGTCGATTGGATCTGGGGGATAACGATCGGACGGATGTGCGAATGAGCGGAATCCGTCGGGGATTTGATAGGCGTGGGACCCGGGTTTTAAGTCAATGCGGGTTATGTGATATATGCAAAGGGTTTATATTACATGGGGTCGAGACTTTATAATAGGCGGGGTTATATGTATAGTGGGCCCAGAAATATATATTGGCGGGGCGATAAAACTATATATTAAATTAATCATAAGGGGTTTGAGGAAATATAATTAAGCGAGATTTAATATATACGAGATAAATGTTTATATACAGGAATTAATATAATAAAGTTAAAACATGTGATTAATATGAATATGATGCAGGAGAATGTATTATCAGTGGGAATGTAAAATACACTAGTATGAATAACATCGGGGTGGGATTTTCATAGTGGGGCCCGACATTATTTAAAACAAATACTTAGGATAAATGTATTTTAGGGATATTTTGAATGAAAAGGGAAGTTAATAAAGGGATTTTACTTTTCCAAAGATAATATGCTTTTTAACTAAGGAAAAGGGGTTTTTGTAAGAAAAAATGAATGAAGTAAGGGGAAAGAGTTAAAATGAAGGGGAAGGGGTATTTTTACAAGGGAAATTAGTTTTAGAATGAAGTTAGTAATATGAAATGACCAATTTTTGCTATCCATGCCTTGTGAAAACTGCTTCTGCCTACCCATCATCTACCCTAACATTTTTTCTTCATTTATTCGGGTGCATTTGAACTTGCAGACCCTTTATCTTTTCTTTTCAATAAGCAAACTATCTAATTCTAACCTTATTACTTCCAATGGTTCAGATTAAACTGTTGAGCTCATAAATTATTCTCTACCTAACTACTGATCTGCCAAGGTTAAACAATTTGGCTAGATCTTTATTCTCTATCTATCAACATGAAATTTAAAGCATGAAAGATCAATATTAAGCAGTTTGACTATCATGGATTGTGGCATTTTTGATAAGCTGCACACAATTTTATTTTGCAAAGTAAAGTAAAAAGTAGTGGCATTTGAATTTGCATCACTTTCAGGATCTATTTTTTATCTTTTTTTTGGTGGGGTTCATATCTTATTTTCTTTTATTAGTCCTTTGATTTTTCTTTTAGGGCTTGTACCCTCTTTACATTTTTTATTTTCTTAATATGGGAAAACAATTTTGCAGAAAGGAAAAGTATGTACATATTACAAGACTAATTATAATCAATTCAAAATTATGAATCCTATTATTATAGGACCCTAACAGACCTCGTCCTTGGTCTTTAGGAAATAGATCCATGTTTTCCTAGAGTGATCATCAATAAAGGTGACGAAATACTCGCCACCACTGAGAGCTCTGATGGACATTGGACCAAAAATATCTGAATGTATCAACCCCAACACACCATTTGCTCTATTATCACTTATGGGAAATGTAGCCTTTGCATGCTTTCCTATTACACATCCTCTGCATACGTCATCATGTTCGGTACTGAGGACTGGAACTCTTGTCACAGTCTCTTTGAGCATCCTAAGTGCTCCATGGTGTAACTGTCCCATCCTCTTGTGCCAAAGTTCGTTCAGCTGCTTCCCACTATTACTATTACTGTCTATCAGTGTCAGTGGAGAATCGATCTGCAACCTATATAACTTGTTGCTTCTAATTCCAATCTGTCTCACCCTCTTCCATCTAGGACGTTTGACATATACCTTTTTCTTCATGAAGTATACATCATACCCTTTGTCTTGCAACTGGGACACTAAAATCAGGTTCCCAATCCTGACACATGCAATACATCAGTGGCGCTAGTACTGGTTCCCGCTTCCATCTGAAATTCGATGGTGCCTCTCCCTACTGGAGTACACTTGGTTCTATTTCCCATAGTGATTTGGAAGTCCATTTGTTCTTCTTCATAGCTAAAGAAATATTATCTTACTCCAGTCATGTGAGATGGAGCTCCGCTATCAATATACCAGATACCAACTGATGTCAAACCCGATAGACATGCAAACTTGTCCTTGATCTGGAAGATATTTCTGAGGCTTCTTGACTTTCCATACTTATCTGTGCTATTTTTCCTTTCTATCGCTGATGCTTTTCTGCCCAGCAATTGCTGCAAAAAACTGTGTCCCAACATAAAATCTGGTCTGCGCTGCTCTCTCCGCCTTTGGAAAATCTCGATCGAAAAATATCTCCTTCTTTGTTGACTCACTCAGAGAGATTTTTTTCACGAAATTTTGTCTTCCCAGCTATGGACTGTGCAACCCCTCTTGGATTTTGATTACACATTCTTTTCGAATTCCCTCTTCTGCTCAGCGCTGGGCTCTTCCTGCTTTATCTGTGTGCTATGATATCATGTGAAAATTCCTAGATCAGAATCCCTACTTCAACAACTGATATTATTTCTTCTACTTATTAATTCTGAATCAAGTTATTTATGATGTTACACAATAAATATCGAAATAAATTCTACTGAAGCCTTCACAATTAAAATACTGTGGAAAGTAAATGCAAGGAAAAATAATAGCACAAGTATAATCACAATGACAATTATTTTTGGAGAATCGTTCCCGGAAAAACCTAATGTGGGAAAAACGGTGCAGCAGATGAGGGTTTCTTTATTATTCTTTAACAATAATTCATGTACAAAGATTCCAAATAGGAAAATAGAAGAAGAGACACTGAGAGAAATTTACTGAACAAATTCTCACTCTTCATAGCGTTTTTCTGACCCCGAAAAGACCTCTTGTACTTACATTGTGCAGTGTCGGTGTCACCCCCTGCGCAATGTCTATGTCACTTCCTTTTTTGCTGGTGATCTGCGTCCCTTCTCTGTGTTGTCCCTTCCAAAAATTTCCTACACTCTCGGATCACTATTGATCCCTCTCTCTCTCCCACCTACAACTATCCCTCTGATTCGATTTTCTCTTGTCGAACTTCAGCCACTGAGAAAATCGATTTGCTTGGGAAACTGAGTACCTGCACTAGTGTGTTCTCCAGGTGCCCATCGAGTTCCTTCTTATAATCTCTCCTTGAGATTTCAACGGCCAAGATTAAAACATAATTGATGGCTAAGATTAACTTGGACTTGAACTTCGTCTTCATCTAGAAGATTCTCACCAGATTTAATTAATACAATTTAATTAATCACATTTCCTAAGTTTGGACTTAGGAATACATTAAAAATGATTAATTATTTTAATTAAATCATCTCCGGGTGGAATTTTCCCAAACGATTTCTGTGTCTTGGAGAATGCATCTATCTTAGCCTCTTTGCAAAATCTCGAGGCTAGAGCACATCCGATGGTACAAAAATCAACATTGTATGGCCCAATGCCTCCGACAATTCGCAATACCTAGATTTTTTGTAGAAATGCCCAAAAATTGAACGATAATCCTCCCTCAAAATTTTCTGTAAATTCCCCCCACCAAACTCCTTATACCATTAGCCGTCACACTCCCAATTTTTGTTTCTCCCTAGCCTTTGCGCAATCCTGACAGTGAGAGCCTGCACAGGTCCCAGAAGGAAAAAATTCGACTTCTATTATTCTCTCACTCTCTAGCCTGCACATCACCCACAATCTTCAGCAAATGCCTAGCCAAATGACCCCTAAATTTCCTGGGATTTCTCCTGCACTACAACTACCTCCTCCAAGTGTGAATTTCTCCAGCGTCTTGGCCACACGCAGAACTGGGAAATAAACTCCTGCTACAACTCTAGAATGGCTCCCAATGTGTCCAAAGGCTCCCCTAGGGTGACACTCGTGGTTCACCGATGATGGAGTTGAGACCTCTACCTAGAAATCTCCTTGTGCTTAGCAGCACGATATTAGCTTCGCTAAGTAGCTCTAACAAATAGTGTGTTCAATTGTAAGATTATCAAAAGGCCCCAAATGTTGGCCCTCATCTCCTATTTATACTTGTTGCCTTCTTTACCCTCCTTGTGGGCCCCTTTTTCCACTAAATCAATCTTCGTCCTCAGTTGCCTTAAAGGGGTGCATATTCCTTGGTGAGTGGCCCGGACAAACCACCAAATTTTTTATTTTTCCTATGTTCCTAAGTCAAGTGCCAAAAATTATTGTCATAGCCAAAATTTTCCAAAATTGTAATTTCTCTTATGTAGCTTAAGAAATTGGGGATATTACACATGGATTCTCCAGCATTCAACAATTGATCCTTGAGTTGGGATATCTTCATGAAATATCACTGCGCAGTCTCCCCTTTGTTCATTTAGATGTCCTTGAGTTGATTTTTCAAGGAGAGAATATGATTCAAATTGTTGACCTCATACATCCCAAACAGTTTATCATAGATATCCTTGGACTTCTTCAACTTTGAAATGTAAATAAACAAATGATCTCTCAAAGAATCAATAATTTGTTTCTTGGCTTTGATCGCACCTTTCTTGTATTGTGGCTTTGGTAGCAACAGGAGCATTTTTTGGAGGCTCAGGTACGTTTCCTTCCACGTATTAAAAGACATCATTCTCATTCAAGGTTACTTCCAACCTGATCTTCCAAGCAGCAAAATTTGACGAGTCATTCAACTTCTCTCCCTCCTTGAAGTATGAGGTAGACATCTTGACCAAGTAGCCTCTTTCAATTAGATTCCTTCAAAGGTGATTGCTTTTGTCTCTTGTCTCCTTGGGCTTGTCTTCACCTTAGCTCTAATATCATGTTAATTTTCCACTGTTCTATGCTTAACACAATCACTTATTTCATTTCTTATTCAATCAACAATCAATTAATCCAATATATGTCAATCTTCCAGTAACAATAAAGAATTGTTAGATAGAACAGTAAATCCAATGCACAATAGAAGACAGCCAAGAACAAGAGAGAGACAATAATTTGGTCAAAGACCAAGGAAATGCTCCACAAGGAGGAAAACCTGTTCAAAATTCTTCTTCTATTAGATTATCATCAAATGTTCAGCAGAGAGAGACAATGTTCCAATTCATCAACAATGAGTCAAAGTCAAACCTTTGACTATCCAAGAATCAACTAACCAACATCGAATAAAAGATGAGCCCAAAAGTCAAATCTGGTCAACAAGTCAAATCTGCAATTCTGGTCAAAGTCAATAGCAGCAGCAGCCCTAATCAGTCAACGGCCAATAGTCAACAGTCCAACATCAAATTTGGCTTTCCAAATAAATCAGTCAACCCAGGTCAAAACAGGAAACAAAATTCTTACAGAAATTTGTCAAAGTCAACCCTTTGATCTGTGGAAACCTTTGTATAACTGTGGTCAACGCTGGTCAAACATGCTAAAAAATTCGGTCAACCTTCCAGTCAACTCGGCCTCCCAAACAAATCAGAAATTTGGTCAAGCAGGGTCAAAATATCCAAGGTCAATGCTGGTCAAACAGCCCTCAAACAAATGTCAACACACCAAAAACAGAAAAAGCTTCCTTCCCTTCGCACGTGTGGAGTCAATCCTGCAATTTCAGATGTATTATGAACCAATCAAGAGAAGAGAGATGTGTGTGATGATGCTACAAAGTGATATGATATGAGGTCTATTTATGTGTCTGAAGGGGTCAAATTAGCGTGTCCAGGTCGACTTGTACTTTTGTGCACGTGTGTGTTTCACCTTAAAAGTAATATTTTTCCTTGACCAAATTAAATTCTTCCAAGGACTACTAGGGGCTTCTTTGGATGAGGAAGGCTCTCCAATGGAGGGAATTTGTCCCTGAGCTGTTAAAATAACAGGGCTTGTATACATGATGCAAAAAACTTGATATGCAAAACTGACAAGGTCATGCTTTGATCCAAGGTTTTGCTCGATAGATCAAACCCAAATGCAGAGTGCATGATAGATTTGCATTGTAAACTACTTTAGTAGTCTCATTCAGAATATCTCTGTTGCAAATTTTTACTCATGCATGCTTTAACCCCTTGAAGACAAGCCAAGCAAGACTTGAAGACACAACTCTCTATGTTAAAATATCGCATATATAGTTCCTCCTTATTAAATTTACCCAAATATGAGCATCCCCATTAAATAGGGCATAGAACCATTCTATATTTCCCACCCTAAATTACTAATATCCTTACGATCTCAAAGCAAACAAATTAATCTGAAGTTAACTGCTGAAATTTGCTTTCTTAACATAGAATCAGTCACACAATAGTTGAAAGAGTAAATAGTGGAAGCATAGATGTAATATACACATACATAGATGATTTTTTCTTCAAATATGATTCTCCTTCCTTAGATCAAAGTTTAGAAGGTAAGCTTTGCAGCTTGCTAAATGAATGGTTGTACAGTCCACAAAAGCATCCAAAAATAGAACTATACAACTTGTAGAAGAGGTGTACGACCTGTAGAGAAAACCAGGAAAACACCACAGTGGAAATAAAGTGGGTGAAGATGGACACTTACCCACACATAGGATAAAAAGTATTTCCTAAAGTCACTTGGGAGGCATGACTAATTGGCAACGTGGGGCCTAGTGGTCAAGTGGCAGCGTGGGAAAAAGGGACAGCGTAGGTAGCGTGGGACCAAGCCAGCACAGAGAGAGATGGACAGCGTGGCTCAAGGAGACAACACAGTTGATGGTGGGGCCTAGGTGAGAGGAAGGCTCTCCAAGCATAAAAAGGGAGAGGGTCTCCTCATTTTGATTCATTCTGATTATGCATCTATGTTATTTGTCTTTTGACATTGAGCACGCTTACTGTTTAGCAAAGTTTGCACGTACTATTCAGTACATCGGGTGTCTCCGTGCGGAGATCCCAACCTCAGCCCCAGGGGACTTCGAGTGCCTGCTCGGGTGAGGAATTTCACCATTGTTTTGTCGGAGGGAGTTGCAGCAACCACAATTGGAGGCATTCACTGGAAGAGACAGCGCAGTCACTGAGAGGGAGGACGCAGTCTTGGAAGGAGGTGGTTCCGGATTGAGGGTTTATAAGGGGATTCAGCCCGGGAGACTTGGAAAGGGGTCAGCCCTTCCCTATTCCAGCATTTTGGTAGAGTCGAGGGCCATTATTTGGAATAGAACATTCAGGGCCAGCGTTACTCATTGGAGGATAGCGTAGTTCCTCAAGGGGGTCATTTTCGGAGGTCAGCCATTTTTGGAAAGCTTTCTGAGCTTTTCTAGGTATTGGGTGTAGAGGCTATTCCCAGAGTTTCATAATTTTCCGAGGAGGGGAGCAGCCCCAAATAGTCTTTCATTCTAGCAGTAGCAGCAACACAGCAGCAGTTCTAGCAGCACTGGAGATTATGTAGTCACTAGAGGAGCAACCATTCTGGGTTATATTCTGAGAGTATTTCTACGCTTGCCTAGCGCAAGCCAAGGTGCCATCATTCTGATCACCTTTGTACCCATTTCATCTTTTAGTATTTAATAAAATTGCTCAGCATTCTCTCTATTGTGTGTCTTTCATATGATGTCTCTCTAGTTGCTGTATGTCTTGATTATGTGCTTCATATTGCTGTTTATTTTTACTTGGAATATTATAGTGGTATCGGAGCTCATAAACTTGGCTCAGCCTGTGGAGCAGATTGTCTATGACACCATCAGGAAAACCATACATCACCTACTGGGGAAGAAAGTATAAAGACCAAGAACGGAGGTTAGAGCTCACTTTCGGGAAAGGTGATAGCGTTGCAGTAGTGGACACAGAGGAAGAGGAACCAATGGCAGAGGAAAGAGATGTCGGGAAGGAGTTCAGAGAACTTCTCTTCAAATCAGTGCAGGATTTGTCGAGACAGATAAAGGAGATGGGGCAGAGATTCATGGCAGATTCTAGACAGCGTGAGACCCCAAGGGGTTTCCATATCGGAGAGGGCTCGGGCACATCCCATCATTTCCAGGAGCACATCACTGCACAGTAGATGGCATCACACACACCTCCATGTTCCACGATGCCTACATTCCTTGCCATAGACACTGGGGCTGGAGCACAGCAAGAGCAGGCATTGAGCCATATGGGAGATTATTTTGCTGAGTATCAGTCCTACGGTCAGGAGTTCAGAGATGCCCTCACATTCCATGACTTCGTTCAGCTTAAGCGGAACAGCAGACCCCGCAACCATCACAGAGGGAACATGCATTCACATGATGGGGACATGCAGCGTACTGTAGGTAGATTCTATCTACCGACATTTGACAGATCATCCAAGTGTTCGGCAAAGGCTTGGGTGGAGAAGTTGGACATATATTTCCAGCTTAACCAGTTGGCGGAGACAGAGGCCATCAAGGTAGCAGCGCTGCACTTGGAGGGCGAGGCCCACAACTGGTGGTTTCACGGGATGGCTATGCCGGGGCACTCAGGAGTGATGGCATATGCAGAGTTTACACGGCGGGTGATAGAGCGGTTTGATCGGAGGGATCCAGAGGAGCACTTTGTTGAGTTGACCAAGCTCAAGCAGACTGGAAGTCCGGATACTTATATTTCAGAGTTCTTGAGACTTTCTGTGATGGTGCCTGATTTATCTGCAGCCCGGATGATCTATATGTTCATCGACGGATTGGCAGAGCCTCTTTGGGGGTTAGTCAGGTCGACGAGGCCAGCTACACTCCATGATGCAGTTGGGAGGACTAGGAATTTGCAGGATGCATTACCCCATACTAGAGCTCCTTTTTCCCAAAGACCGGCATTTCAGCCGAAGGGGGAGGACATGAGGGTTCCACCTCCAAAGGGGAACCAGGACAGAGGGCCTCTGGATGATGGTACCAGGAGAGATCTGAGGCGGAAGAGGCTATGTTTCACATGCCAGCAGCCTTGGGCACTCGGACACCGTTGTGCCGCAGGGAAGGCACATTACATTGAGGTCTTCTCCAACAGTAGCGGGGAAGAGGAGTACGAGGAGATAGAAGCAGGAGGCAGCAGTACAGCACAAAGAGGGGATCATCTGCCACCTCCACCACTAGGAGCGGGAGGTGTAGCTTTTGCACCTACCGAGGGAGCCCTTGTATCCTTGTGGGGAGTTCCCAAATACTTGACACTGCGTGTCCGAGGCACAGTGCGGGGACAGCGTGTCTCAGTATTAGTAGACAGTGGGGCCACCCACAATTTCATTGATGCCCAGCTGATATAGCGGAGGGGCATACCAACGGAGAGCTTTGATGGATATTCGGTACTGGTTCCAGGTGACCGAACCATGCAGTGTGCCAGGTATGTGCCAGCTTTGGCAGTGACTATGGGGACATATACCGTGACAAATCACTTCTTCGTGGTGGACATTCCGGACACCAACGTGATACTGGGGGCATAGTGGTTGATCACGCTGGGGAAGGTCACCACTGATTGGGACACCTTGGAGATGGAGTGGATGGATAAGAAGACTGGGAAGCACAAGAAGATTTGGGGTATGCACACCTACCCACCACAGACAATTTCAGCACACAGGATGGAGGGAGATTTCCAGAAGGGGGACGTAGAGTGGGCAGTGGAATTGCGTGCTTCAGAGGCAGGATCTATAGGGCAGGCCGTACACCCAGATATACAGTCCATTTTAGACAGGTATGCCACGGTTTTTGGAGAGATACCACAAGGGAAGCCACCAGATCGGGGGTTTGAGCACACGATCGAGCTGGAGCAGGGCATCCAGACTGTCATCACTACACCCTATAGGCATCCTAAAGCCTATCGGGATGAGATTGAGAGGGCCATCCATGAGCTCTTACCTCTTGGACACATCTGTCCTAGCACTAGCCCCTTTGCTTATTCAGTAGTGTTGGTGAAGAAGAAGGACGTCACATTGAGGATGTGCATTGACTACAGGGTTCTGAACAAGAAGACCATGAAGAACCGGTACCCCATCCCACGGATCGATGAGTTGATGGATGAGCTAAGGGGGTCCAAGTTCTTCTCAAAGATTGATTTGAGATCCGGGTACCATCAGATTCACGTGAGGGAGCAGGACATTCCCAAGACCGCTTTTGACCATTTTGAGTTCTTGGTGATGCTCTTTGGGTTGACCAATGCCCCGGCCATTTTTCAGTCATGCATGAATCACATCTTTCGCAATCACTTGAGGAAGTGTGTGTTAGTGTTTTTTGATGACATCTTGATTTACAGCAGGACATGGGAGGAGCACCTCCAATACATAGAGGTTGTACTGCGCATCTTGGAGGAGCAGCAATTTTATGCCAAGCTCTCCAAATGCGAGTTTGGGTTGACAGAGATGCTCTACTTGGGGCACATCATCAGGGTGGACGGAGTGAGGTCTACGAGGAGAAGATCAGGGCCATCATAGATTGGCCAGAGTCGAAGAATGTGACGGAGCTTCGGGGATTTGTAGGTATCTGCACCTACTACCGGAAGTTTGTCAAGGGATTTTCCCAACTTGTAGCACCCCTTACAGATCTCACCAAAAAGGGGGCATTCAGTTGGACCGATACAGCACAAAGGGCTTTCGACAGGCTCAAGGAAGTGATGAGCATCTGTCCGGTTTTGGCATTACCACATTTTACACAGCCCTTTGTCCTGGAGTGTGATGCATCAAGGGAGGGGATAGGTGCAGTTTTGACGTAGGGAGGCCATCCCATAGCTTTCGAGAGCCGGAAGCTGCTGCCACATGAGAGGTTGTATGCTATATACGACAAGGAGATGTTGGCCATCATGCATGCACTTGCCAAGTTTTGGCAGTACCTGGTGGGGAACAGGTTCAGAGTGCGGACAGACCACAACAGCCACCGATTTTTCCTAGAGCAGAAACAGTTGCGGGAGAGGCAGAAAAAGTGGGTCAGCAAAATCTAGGCATACGATTTTGACATTGAGTATGTCAAGGGGAAGAACAACGTGGTGGCTGATGCACTTTCATGCAGACCGTCGGCGTTGTCCTTGATGAGTTTGGATACGGACTGGAGGGTTCAACTTCTGGTAGAGTACTCCAAGGACCGTTTTGCCTGTGAGATTTTGGACGAACATGTGACAGATGACAGGTACAGGGTGATGGACGAGGTGATATACTATAGGGACAGGATCTTCTTGACTGAGAGCTCCTAGCTCAAGAAGAAGATATTGCACGCCTCACATGACTCGCCATTATCAGGCCACCAGGGGTTCACCAAGACCTATAGGGCCATTAGAGAGAGGTTCTCTTGGAAGGGCCTCAAGGAGGACGTACTCCAACATGTCAGGGAGTGCGAAGTTTTCCAGCGTAACAAGGGGGAGATGAACCATCTGGCAGGGTTATTGCAGCCTCTTCCCATACCCGAGGGGAAATGGGAGAGTATTTCGATGGATTTCATTACAGGGTTGCCCACTGTACAAGGCAAGGATTGCATATTTGTAGTCGTTGATCGGCTGATTAAATATGCTTACTTATTCGCCATATCAGCACGTTACACTACAGCACAAGTGGCGAAGTTATTCTTCAGGGATGTTTTCAGATTGCATTGTCTTCCAAAGACCATTGTCAGTGACAGGGATAGCCGCTTCATGGGCGAATTTTGGCAGGAGCTTTTCCGTTTGGTGGGCACAGAGTTGACACCGAGTACTAGTTACCATCCCTAGATGGATGGGCAGACAGAGATAGTGAACAAGTGGCTGGAGGGCTACTTGTGTAACTATGTCAGCGGGCAGCAGAAGGTATGGTTGTGATGGTTACACTTGGGGGAGTATTGTTACAACACCACTCATCACATGTCCATCGGTATGTCTCCATTTTATGCATTATATGGGTATCATGCTTTATCTTTTGCTGATGTGATGTTTGGTGCTAGCAAGGCCCCTAGGGCCAAGGATTGGATCCAAGAGAGTCAAGATATACTCCGAGCTCTCAAGGACAACATGGCTACAGCACAGAATCAGTAGAAGTTGTATGCCAACAGGGGACGTGTTGAGAGACAGTTCGAGGTAGGGGACTTGGTCTACTTACGTTTGCAGCCATATCGGTAGTCCACGCTGAATCAGAAGGGGGCTGAAAAGCTCAAGCCCCGCTTTTATGGACCATACAGGGTGACACGCAGAGTTGGAGAGGTTGCATATGAGTTGGAGTTGCCCACTAGTAGTAGGATTCATAACATTTTTCATGTATCATGCCTAAAGAAGGCATTAGGATAGCAGGTGACTGCAACAGAGGAGCTTCTGCCCACTGATGATGAGGGGCATTTGGTGCTACAGCCAGAGGCCATTATTTACACTAGGAAGAGGTAGCTGCGGAGCAGGATAGTCAGAGAGTACCTGGTGAGATGGAGGAATCTACCGGATGAGGATGCCACCTGGGAGAGTGAGAAGATTCTGCAACATCCATCATTGCAGTTGCTTGAGGACACGCAACGTTTTGCCGAGGAGGACTGTAATATTCCCAATTAGCAATAGCTAATTGGAAATATTAATTTTGACCATTTTACTTTAATAAAGTTAAGTTGTAAATAAAGTGGGTGAAGATGGACACTTACCCACACTTAGGATAAAAACTATTTCCTGAAGTCACTTGGGAAGCATGACTAATTGGCAACGTGGGGCCTAGTGGTCAAGTGGCAGCATGGGAAAAAGGGATAGCGTAGGCAGCGTGGGACCAAGCCAGCTGAAAGAGAGATGGACAGCGTGGGTCAAGGAGACATCGGAGTTGATGGTGGGGCCTAGGTGAGTGGAAGGCTCTCCAAGCATAAAAAGGGAGAGGGTCTCCTCATTTTGATTCATCTTGATTATGCATCTATGTTATTTGTCTTTTGACATTGAGCATGCTTGCTGTTTAGCAAAGTCTGCACATACTGTTCAGTACATCGGGTGTCTCCGTGCAGAGATCCCAACCTTAGCCTCGGGGGACTTCGAGTGCTTGCTCGGGTGAGGAATTTCACCATTGTTTTGTCGGAGGGAGTTGCAGCAACCACAGTTGGAGGCATTCACTGGAAAAGACAGCACAGTCAGTGAGAGGGAGGACATAGTCTTGGAAGGAGATGGTTCCGGATTGAGGGTTTATCAGGGGATTCAGCCCAAGAGACTTGGAAAGGGTTCAGCCCTTCCTTATTCCAGCATTTTGGTAGAGTCAAGGGCCATTATTTGGAACAGAACATTCAGGGCCAGTGTTACTCATTGGAGGATAGCGTAGTTCCTCAAGGGGGTCATTTTCAGAGGTCAGCAATTTTCGGAAAGCTTTCTAGGCATTTTGGGTATTGGGTGTAGAGGCTATTCCCAGAGTTTCATAATTTTCCAAGGAGGGGAGCAGCCCCAAATGGTATTTCATTCCAGCAGTAGCAGCAACACAATAGTAGTTCCAGCAGCACTGGAGATTACGCAGTCACTAGAGGAGCAGCCATTCTGGGTTATATTCCGAGAGTATTTCTACGCTTGCCTAGCACAAGAGAAGGTGCCATCATTCTGATCACCTTTGTACCCATTTCATCTTTTAGTATTTAATAAAATGGCTCAGTGTTCTCTCTATTGTGTGTCTTTCATATGATGTCTCTCTAGTTGCTGTATGTCTTGTTTATGTGCTTTATATTGCTGTTTATTTCTACTTGGAATATTATATATATTACCTGTTGTATGACATCATACAACTAATGTTGTTCAACTAGCTTCCACCTTGTGTTGTACTACTATTATTGTATAGCCTGCTGTATGATTTATGTTGTATGACTTTTGGTGTACAACCTCCTTCCTAAATGCAAGATCCTCTTTGGCTAACTATATTTGCTTATCTGTGATCAAGCTTTTCTATGTTGTCCTATTTATGCTTTGTTGAAACCCTAAGTTTGCAAAACCTTAATATGGTATTGAGGTGTAAGATTTGAATTAAATCTGTCATTAATACAATGAATACACGTTTCCTTAGGATATATCAACCGCAAAACATAAGATATTTAACTTTTCCAGTGAATTACAAAATATAATTAATTACCCACTTTTCGTAGTGGTCAGTTCTGACGTTTTCTTGAACCACTTTCAACGCATTCATATTGAAAATTGTGCAAGCTTTTGTCTAAGCTGCATTTCTCAGCACATTTTAGCGAAGAATGAATTTTACACCCATCCAAGCATGTCTTTAAATGCTTCAAACTTCCCTTCTACTAAGCTTTTGGTCATAATATTATCTACCTATCGATTTATAGGAACACACTAGAGCTCTATTACTCTTAGGAATCCTATCTTGTATGAAGTTGTATTTGATTGATGTTTTTGGACCTATCATTGAAAACTGGATTCTCATGGAGTTGGATACAACTCTGATTATTATAGTATATCACCATGGGATCCAACTTTGATTATTATAGTATATCACCATGAAATCCAACTCTTGATCAAACAACTCCGCAAGCAATTGTTCCCATAGCTAGATGTACTTTGCCATGTATCCTGCATCTACCAAGATAAGTACCACAAATTTTTGCTTTTTGCTAAACCAAGATATCATCATCGATATCAAGCTAAAGTATCACCTTGAGGTGCTTTTATCGTTTTCTGTTTTACGAAGCAGGGAAGTTTTTGGTTTCCCCCCAAAAATCTAGGAAGCGAAGTGTCGTGGAAGCATCTACTATATATATATATATTATATTTTTTTGCATTTATATTCAAAAGAAACATGCATACTTTTATATAAATCAAGATAGATATGGCATCCATTGTACATCAATGATTAATTATTCCAACATCAACTATCTAGATGCATCAACCATCTAGAATCTAGATTCCTCTTCTCTTGTCAAGCCTTTGCCCCTACTTCGATTCTCTAGGGATATTAGTCAACATTTCCCAATTTTGATCAAACAACCTAATCCAAGCCTTATAATATGGTAGAGAAAGCTTAACATGCATGATCAATGATTGACTTGAGTGAAGGGTACATTTTTGCTAAGGTCATGACAAAGGAGTTCAACAATCAACAACACCAATACTGGGGTACATATAGGGCTCAATGCTCTTGATTAAATGCCAATCACATGCCCTCATACATGATATAATCCAACGTAACGCCACAATCCCATTGATCCTTAAAACTGTTAAGCCTACTGAATTTTGAATGTGATATGAAATTCTATTTTCTCCATATGAAGTCTGATGAGGTTGGAACCACTCTCAAACATCCCGAGTCATTTCATGGTAATGTTAAAAATTTAAGTAAATGGATGGAAATGAAAGATAAAGGAGAATGTCACTTTATCTTTCATTTCCATCCTTTTACTTTAAGAATTTAACATTACCATTAGGGAGCATCTAGGGAGCATCAAGGGGCACCTTGAGAGTATATTCGGAAAGCGTAGTTCCTCACATAACAGTTCGAAAATTCTAAAAGAAAAACAAAACAAAACCCTGTGGAACTGTGTGAAACATCCATCGTCTTTCAGATCTGCTTGCGATCCGTGATGGATACATGCTCGAACCTCCACGAATCTTCACCCGATCCTTTCCAAATCCGCAGATCTGGCAACTGGAACCACGGATCGGGTCTCCGCGAATCCGATTTTCCAGGAATCACCGAAAAGTGGTGGAATCATGGATCCGATTTTCGGATCCGCGATTCCGCTAAAGGATCAGTGGCAGTTCCACCTCCTGATCCTTGGGGGGGGGGGGGGGGACGGTTCCTACAACATTGGTTTTACCTACCCAATCCAAGTCATATACTGCTACAACTTCACTTCACTATCTACAAGATATATCAGACCATACTCTACTATGCCCTGCAAACATGTGAGCACATATTTTGCTACTACCCAATGCTCTTGACTCAGCTCCTCCATGAACAAGCTCAAGGTGTTAACTACAAAACATATATCTGGTTTGGTGTTGCAAATATACATCAAGGGTCCACCAACTTGAATCTAAAGTTATTGTATTCTTCATATTGGTGATTGGGTGTGATCATAGATTTGTAGTCCTCTTTCCAAACTCTCTTTAGGATCTCAATTGCATACTTACCTTGCCCAAGAAAAATCTCCTATGGCTTTTGACAAACCTCCAAATGCAAGAAGTAATGCATCATATTGATGTCTTTCATCTCAAAATCAACTGTGATATTTGCATTGAACCCTACAATGAGCTTTTCTGCATTTGTAAGAAACAAGTCATCTATGTTTGACACCAACAAAACAAATGGATCATTTCCATCAAATATAAGTTGGAATTTGGTTTCACTTTTATTGAAGCCCACACTCTGCAACTATCCATCGATATTGGAATGCCATTGCAATTGTGCTTGTTTGAGACCATTCAAGGCCTTCTTATGCCTATAAAGTGGGGACTTCTTCACCTTTACTTCAAAGCCCTAAGGTTGTTGTATGTACACTTCTTTCCCAATTATTCAATTAAGGAAAGTTGTTTTCACATCCATTTGGTGTATCATCCATCCCATAAATGAAACTAGGGACATATTTTCTCTAATAAAAGTGTACTTGGTAATTGGAGAAAATGTCTCCTCATTTCCCATTCCCTTTCCTTGGGATAACCCTATCGCCACAAGCCTTGCCTTGAACTTCTCGATGTTTCCATTTGTTTCATGCTTAATTTTATAAAGCCACCTAGAACTTAATATTAACATCCCCTTTCGTCTTGGCACAATATCCCACACATTAGTCTTCATGATAAAGGTGTACTGCACCATAGAATCCCACCAAACTTGTTAGTTCGGTGCCTCTTAAAAGGAATGCTCTAAATCTATGATACAAATCAACAATGTCATATGGTGTGCGAACTTCTTCATGTTGATTTTTGTAGCATCGGTAAGTGTTCCAAGTCTCAAAATTTGCAAGGAGGCTTGGACATCAATATTCCAAAGAACCCAGAAACCGTTTGTGGAAATTCCACTCGGTTCATGTTTTATTAAAATAATTGATTATTTTAATAGAGACCCTAAGTCTAAACTTAGGGAAATTATACAATTAATGGGTATTAATAAAACAGGGTGTGAATATTCTAGAGAACGAAGATCAAGTCAAGTTTTAATCTTAGCCATTGATTAGACTTCAAATCTGGGCCGTTGATTCATTAATGAGAAGATTATAAGAGAAGTCTTGAGGGCCATTTGGAAAGTAAGTCGGGCACACACTCAGTAACCCGAAGGAAGTGAATTATGAAGGAATAGAATTCGATTTCAGAGGGAGAGTTGCAGGGTAGAGGAATCAGAGGGAGTCAGCAGTAACAGGGGTCGAGGAAAGAAAGACGCAGAAGGCTGGAGAAGGTAACACAGAGCAACAACACAGAGAGCTCACGCAGGGTGACACAGTCTCACGCAGGCACTGCACAGAGAGACACGCAGAGGGAAGTAGAGACGATCTGTGAGTCTCTCGGGTGTCAGAAATTCTCTAGTGGGTTCGTGAGAATTTATCTGAGGTGTTTTCCAAAGAAATCTGCCAATCTTTTCGTTGTAAAGAATTTCATTGCTGAAGAATAATATATAAACCCTCATTTGTTGCACTGGTTTTCCCGCATTGGGTTTTTTCGGGGACAATTGTCCAAAAATAATTGTGTCTATGTGATTGATTCTTATGCTTGTATTTCTTACTGTTCTATTCTCTGCATATACTTGAGTGAATGCTGCAGTAGTATTTATTTCGAAATTTACTGGAAGAATTCTATAAATAACTTATTGGAAATAATAAGTAGGAGAAATAAATCTGTCACTGCAGAAGTACTTTCAGGATTGAAATTTTCACATGGTATCAGAGCAAAGATGAGTAACAAGAGCCGAGAATCGATGATGGAACGAAGATTAGACGTTGCTGCAACAACAACTCAATAGGGTTCACGTAGTTCTCCAGAGAAGAGGGAAAGCATCAAAGAGCAAATGGATCACGACGTTTTTGTTTTGGTATCCAGATTGGAAGAAAAATTTGCTTGTGTGTCAAGCTCTGCTTCTCCTGAGATCAGTTATATTGACAAATGGGGCTTCTGCTCACATGACAAGAGTATGATAATGTTTCTCAAGCTACCAAGAAGAGCAGAGTAATTTTAAAATCACCATGGGCAATAAGGCGAAATGTACCCCTGTTGGGAGAGGTACCATAGTGTTTCAAACAGAAGCTGGTAATAAGCTTCGGGCCACCAATGTGCTGCATGTGCCTGGTTTGGGGATGAACTTACTCTTTGTGTTGCAGCTTCAAAACAAAGGCTATGGCGTTTACTTCATTGGCAAAACAGTATACGTCAAACACCCGAGTGTAGTCGAATATTTTGTCACCTTTATTGATGACCATTCCAGGAAGACCTAGATCTACTTTCTAAAGACCAAGGACGAAGTCTTTGATCAATTCAAGGAGTTTAAAGCTCTGGTAAAGAATCTGACAGGAAAGTAGATAAAGACACTGCGATCAGACAATGGTGGAGAATACATCGATAAAGACTTCACAGAGTTCTGCGCAAGGGAAGGCATCAGAAGAGAGTGGACCGCTCCGTATAATCCGGAGCATAATGGAATTGCAGAGAGAGAATAGAACTATTGTCGAGGCTGCAAGGGCAATGTTGTATGATCAAGACATGCCCAAATTCCTGTGGGCTGAAGCTTGTAATACAGTTGTCTACGTACAGAACAAGATTCCTCAGAGTGCATTTGGGTAAGATCACTCCAGAAAGTGTCTTTACTAGTAGGAAGCTAGAAGTGAGCCACTTTCGGATCCTTGGCAGTGCGGCATACTGCCATGTGCTTGAAGAGAAGAGGAAGAAACTAGATAAGACTGCAGAAAAGGGATATCTGGTGGGATATAGTGAGAATGCAAAGGCTTACCGCATTTACATTCCATAGAGCAAGAAGATTGTAGTACAAAAGGATGTGAAGTTCATGGAGGAAAAGGCCTTCAGGAAATCCCGAGAGATGCCTTCTGTTACACAGTCTGAGGAGGATCTGTTGGTCCAACCGCAACGACCTGCGGATGGTAATATGAGTGCCTCTCCAAGGCATGGGGATTTAAGGGATACATCTCCCGAGGACTTGCAGGAAGGAGAGTAGGTAGATCCACCCACTACTAGTGGTAGGAGGAGCAGTGAATTATGACAAATTCTAAGGGACGCAGAAGAGTTTGTCACAACCCCCAGAGATGAGAAGAGGCAACATAGGCAACTTGAAAGGTACCAAGCCTTGGTAGCTCAGGATGGGGAACCCTCTAGTTTTCAGGAGGCAGCTCAGCATCAGGTATGGGTAGATGCAGTGGTGGAAGAATACAACGCCATCATGACAAATGATGTCTGGGAAGTGGTTCCTAGGCCTCAGGACAGATCAGTTGTGGGTTTGAGATGGATATACAAGATCAAATATGATGCAGATGGCAGCATCGAGAAATTTAAAGCCAGGTTTGTGGCTAAGGGGTATGCTCAAAAGGAAGGGATAAACTAAGAAGATACCTTCGCCCTAGTAGCTCGATATACTTCTATTAGATCTGTGATATTCCTTGCTGCACTGATGGGATGGGAGATTCACCAGATGGACTTCAAGACTGCATTCTTGAATGGGATGATAGAAGAAGAAGTATATATTGAACAACCAAAGGGCTTTGAGACGCATGAGCAAAAAACTCATGTGTGCAGGCTCAAGAAGGCCTTGTATGGACTGAAGCAAGCCCCTAGAGCTTGGTATGGTCGAATTGATAGCTACTTGCAGAAGATGAGATTTGTCAAGAGTGACGCAGATCCCAATCTCTACTATCTGAGAGTAGGCGATGAACCTCTGATACTGGTGTTGAATGTAGATGATCTATTTCTGACAGGATCATCTAGGCTCATCAAGGAATGCAAGGAGAATTTAGCTGCAGAATTTTACATGAAGGATCTAGGGCTGATGCATTATTTTCGGGCGTTGGAAGTTTGGTAGCAGAAGGGTGAGATCTTCCTTGGTAGCAGGAATGGATAGGCTTAGGATTCAGAGGGAGCTGCAGTACAAATGAGGAAGTGATAGTGACAGTGTCATGGGAAGCAGTACAGAGGGCAGCAGTGCAATAGATGAGGGGCAGCAACCAAGCATCAACAGTGCAAAGGATGCTTCAAGACAAAGTAGCATGCAACAGGGATATTGCTAAAACACATTCCTTGCTAAGAGGGAGTGTTGATTTTTGTAGCATCAGAAAGTGTTCCAAGTCTCAAAATTTGTAAGGAGGCTTGGACATCAGTATCCCAAAGAACCCATAAAATGTTTGTGGAAATTCCACTTGGTTCATGTTTTATTGAAACAATTAATTATTTTAATGGAGACCCTAATTCTAAACTTAGGGAAATTAAATAATTAATGGGTATTAATAAAACAGAGTGTGAATCTTCTAGAAAACGAAGATCAAGTCGAGTTTTAATCTTAGCCATTGATTAGACTTCTAATCTGGGTCGTTGATTCATCAATGAGAAGATTATAAAAGAAGGCTTGAGGGTCATTTGGAAAGTAAGTCGGGCATAGACTCAATAACCTGAAGGAAGTCGATTCTGAAGGAATAGAATTTGATTTTAGAGGGAGAGTTACAGGGCAGAGGAAGTAGAGGGAGTCAGCAGTAACAGGAGTCGAGGAAAGGATGCAGAAGGTCGGAGAAGGCAACACAGAGCAGCAGCGCAAAGAGCTCTTTTAGGCACTGCGTAGAGAGACATGCAGAGGGACGCAGAGAGGAGCTGTGAGTCTCTCGGGTGTCAGAAATTCTCCACAGGGTCCGTGAGAATTTATCTCAGGTGTTTTCCAAAGAAGTATGCCAAGTCTTTTCCTTGTAAATAATTTCATTGCTGAAGAATAATATATAAACCCTCATCTGCTGCACCGGTTTTCCTGCTTTGGGTTTTTCCGAGGACAATTTTCCAAAAATAATTGTCTATGTGATTGATTCTTATGCTTGTATTTCTTACTGTTCTATTCTCTACATATACGTGAGTGAATGTTGCAGTAGTATTTATTTCGAAATTCACTGGAAGAATTCTGTAAATAACTTATTGGAAATAATAAGTAGGAGAAATAAATCTATCATTGTAGAAGTATTTTCAGGACGTAAATTTTCACACTTCAAAGGTCTCCTCTCTGTAAATTTGCTTCCTAGGAGCCTCACTCCTATACATCCCTCAATGTTTGAGTGAATGATTGGGGTATTCCGATGCAATTGGAAGGTACTAATGTTTCCTCCTCCTCCCCTGAAGGTTGTTGTATTCTATTGGAATCCACTTGTGTCTATGAAGACCTTGGCTCAACCTTTGTAGCTTCCTACTCCTCATCCTTTGTCACTACAATTGGTTATTGGGATTTCTTGGATGCAATTCCTCCTCAAACTTTACATTGTTTCTCACTATTATATTTTTTGGCTTTGGAATATAAACACTGTGGGTCTATATTATTTTGTGGCTTTGAAATCTCACTCTAACCTACAAGTAGACCCTTCTTTTCTCACTACTAATTTTTTTTGCTTTGGAATATAGACACTGTGGGCCTTTAAAGTCTCATTCTAGCCTACAAATAGACTCTTCCTATTAGAGGGCCCCAACTTCGTCATTTGCTCTATAGTTATATGAATATTAATTGGACAACCGAAAATCATAAATGACTCATCTCTATCTTCACATCAATGAATGCCTCCTTTGGTGTCTTGTCCTCCAAGGTCTTGTGAGGACACCTGTTTTGGATGTAGACTGTTGTGTTGCATGCCTCTAACCAAAAAACATTAACAAGTCTTGGTTATGAATCATGGCCTAAGTAGCCCTTATAATGGATCGATTCTTTCGCTATATAACCCCTTTTTTCCATGGGTTGTATGGAGTAGTTACATCGATCTTTATTCCTACCTGCTTGTACTAATGCTTGAACTCCTTGGAGTGAGATATACTCACCCCAATTATCTCAAGACTTAGGTCCTCTCCCTTATCTAGTTCTCAACCATAACTTTAAACTCCTAAAACTTGCTAAAGGCCTTATCCTTGGTCTATAAGAAATAGATCCAAGTCTTGCGAGAGAAGTCATCAATAAAGGAAACATAATGCATTCATTCTAAGATTGGTGCTACTAACATCAATCACAAATGTTTGAAACAATCCTAATGCGCTTGGTCTGGAAATTAGACATGGCATGCTTTCCAAGTATGCATACTTCACATACTAGACATGGCATGCATAATTCGCTACTTGGGAAATTAGACATGGCATGCTTTCCAAGTATGCATACTTCACATACTCCCTGCTACTCAATGTTGAACTCTGGAAGATCTGTGACTGTCTCCCTTAGAATACGAAATGCCTTATGACATGGTGGTGCAACATTCTCTTCCACTTGTGCCACTACTCACACAAATTTTCACTTTTAGGTACTACGACTTGAATAGATTCACTCTACAACCTATATAAATTTCCTTCTTTGGCCCCTATTACTTGTGTTGCTTCTAGAACATATTCCTTTGACATGATGAGGATTTTCTAGTTCTTAAACTCTACTACCTATATCCTCCATATAACTGAACTTGAGGCTTGGGACAAATAATACATCATTAAAGTCTAAAGAATTATTTCACTAGAGCTGGAAGAGAATGGTACTAATTTGTGATACTAGGTACTTGGAATCATCACCAAGCTCCACTTGAACTCTCGAGTTGTGCTCTTTTAGATTGGTAAAATGTTGTTGGGTTGATGTCATATGCCGAGCTGCCCCATTTTCCACATGCTAAGCATTTCTTGGAATCATTCTCTTATAAAGGAAAGATACCATTGAGAAATACTTATTTAATTTGGTAGCAAACTCGTTCATTTGATTTTTGCAAAAGTTCCCCCCTGCTTTTGTTGCTACTGCACTTTGCCCTTCTTCTTGTTTGGACATTTTATGCACAATGCATGTGCTTATGACAAATGAAACACTATATCTCGCTGAAATCCTTCTTGGCTAGCTGGGAGGTTGATTCCTCTTTCTTTTCCTTGCCCTTGTTGGATCCTTTTCCTCTTCCCTTCTTTGTTTGTCCAAATAGGGCAGGGTATTGTAATCGCCCTTTTTGTTAGCCTTTAACTCCATCAGAATATCCTCTTGCATACAATCACCCCATAGTCTTTCAAAAGAATGAAGATATTCTTGAGCATAAATGCCTTCGACAAATGTTTCTCAAGAAGTTGAGAATCCATTAAGTGTCGTGTTCACTAGCTCTGCATCTTCAATCTTCTCCCCAATTGTTGCTAGTTGATCACAAATGTTCATGACCTCCACCAAGTAACTAGTAACTATGTTTGATCTATTCATCTCTATAGATTTGAGTTTGTTTTGCAATACCATCTTCCAATTTATGTTTTCACTGTGGTAGAGGCCAACTAGGGAATCAAACATCTCCTTTGTGGTGTTCTTTTTAGATATGTGAGGAATCAAGTGATCCTTTACAACATCCATAATCATTTACTTAGACCTTAATTCCTTCCTCTTGTGACCCGCCAACTGTTGCAACTCTATAGGTATAGCCACATCTTTCATGACATTCCAATAACAGCATACTCTTGATTTTTCAAGCCGGGAGATTTGAGGCACCTTCCATTTTGTCCTCAAGTTTGAGCCTAACCACTACTATCTCTTAGATTTAGCCACAACCTCTGAAATATGATTAAGACAAAATATTTGTCCCATAATGTAATGCCCCTTCTCAAGGAAGAACCACAATTTTGCAATTTTGAAGCCAACACAATTTTGGACACTAACTTAGGAAAAGTGGGTCAAAATATTTGAGTTGGTGGAATGTGGGGGCCACCCCCACATGAAATACACAACTCATGGAGGATCAAGTCGATTTGTCTAAGGGAGGTCAAAATATTTGGTGGAGGGGGCCACAAAGGGAAGAAAGGCAGCAAATATAAATAAGAGGAGGGCAGCTATTGGGATCTTTTGATAATTTGACATTCACACCATTGTCGCTCAAGTTGTTCCTCTGAGTCATAAGTGTTGTTTAGCACTATTGGCTTGAGGGGTCCTGACCTAGGTTCATAGTTATAGCTAAACCAGCAAACCCTCCAACTACTGGCCCTTTCGGCAGTGATCTGCTTGCGCAGACCAAAGTCTCACCCAAAGTAGTATGGGGGGGTGTTGGAACCAGGTTTCCGCACCCTGAGGGAGGAATTGATGAGTGGTCCTCTGCAAAAACCCACAACAAACTTATACCAATGCGTGCACAGAGACTGCACAAATACTACAGAATACCACATATTCCCTATCACTTTGGTGCAGACCAACAGAACAAAAGTCGATCCAAATCACAACACATCAAAGACTTAGCAGATCTATTATGTATCAGCAATTATTCATACGTTATCCAAGATCTTGCGCAATAGCTTATGACATAACACAGAGATAGTATCACAGTAATAGTGTTCATTCAGTGCAGACAACAGATCAGAGCCAGATCTCGCTCTTACTTAACAAGATTCAGTATTCATGCATAATCATAACACTTAGCTCTGTGCATTCATAAGTAAGCAAACAAATAGTGTGATCTCCTCAAAGCATAACAATAAATAGCACAGATGCATAACACAAGAAGTTCGCCAAAACAATTCCTTATATTATCTGTAGATATATCATTCAGTACATTAATCTTCCTTACAGAACAACCCTTACTAAACCCTTACAACACCCTTCCACGCACACAGCGAACGGAGTCCACACATAGCAAGGACTAGGTCTACGCGCACACAACCAGCAGGAGCCTTTTACCCAACCCTAACCCGACAAGACTCTTACAGGCTATTTGCAAGCAAAAGCATAAGCTATCTTCCATAATCATTATCTACTTAGTTTAGACATCTTATATCTATTATATGTGCCTCGCGCGCGGATACTATGGTCTCAAACCATGGTTTGAGACCCATAGTTTACATTTAAGTTAATTTAAACAAAAATAGGGGACTTTGACCACCCCAAGGCCCTTTGATTTCCTTTGCGCAACGCGCACATACAATGTTACCCAAAATGGAGCTTTGAAATTTGTGCCTCAGGGGACCTTGCTCCAACAAGCACTAGCGTTTTCCAAGGAGAGAACTCACCCTTTCTTTTGGTGGACCTTGAGTGCCACCTTAGGGAGGTGATTCTTAAATTGGTGAAGAAGAGAATTGTTGGGGTTTGTGGTGCCTGTTATCGCTCAAACTAGTAGGGGTCCTAAGAGGGAATCCTATATGGCAACTACTAGGTCAAGGGAAACAATGGAGAAATAGTCCACTGTCACCTCAGCTAAGGCTCCCTGCTCTTTACGAAATTTCACCAATGGGAGGAGACTCGGTATGATGGAATCACGAGAAATATATATGATCAATGATAATGTAAGGATGTGATTCCTAGGCCTATTCACAAGAGAGCCTCGATTAGGTGGGTTGCTTGCTTCAGAAGAAAGGTGATGGGATCTCTAGGAAGGGCTAAGAGGATTCTCGAGGCTAGGATTTGGGAAATATATATGATCATGATAAGGTAAGGAGGTGATTCCTAGGCCTATTCACAAGAAAGACTCAATTAGATGGGTTTCTTGCTTCAGAAGAAAGGTGATGGGCTCTCTAGGAAGGGATAAGTGGATTTTCGAGGCTAGGGTTTGGGAATATACCTAACAAAGATGATTCCTAGGCTGGGAAATCCTTATGGAGAATTGGTATTTGTATGATCTTTGTGGAATTTGCGTCAATAGGTTGTGGGATCACGCGGGACCAAGCAGACCCAAAATTAGGTCAAGGGCATGGAGTTGATCACCGAATGAGGGGCTTGATCTAATCAGGGAGGAGAAGAGGATGAAAGGGAAAAATTTATTTGAGGTTTGAATTCAATGAACCTAACAAGGACACTAGCCAAGGGAAAACTAGGGCAATAAATGGTCCTTGAGCTAGGGCTTGCTATATCTCGTGATCCCACCATCGTATTTGCTTCAAATTTGGAGTTCCTCTAGATAAAACCTCAACGCAGTTGTGAACCAAAAATCGAAGTGTCTAGATGGCTAGATTGTGAGATAACTGATGCCCTAGGTGACCTATGTAGGGTAGGCCTAGAAAAAGAGGGAGGTGAAAAGAATAGCCGTTGAAAATGATCACCAATGGAGGATTAGTGCCTTGTCCTGTGGGAGAGATGGATTCAAGGAGAATTTATGGTTTGGGAAGAATTCTCCCAATCAAGGAGGCCTTCAACAACTTTGCATGACCTTTAGAGGGTCGAATGATGAAAAAAGTGAGGCGTTGGATTTTTGAGGAGGCTCAATGAAGTCCAAGGGGTGCCATGATGTAGAAATGGACTCCATACATAGTGGACAAGGGGTTGGCCCCTTTTTTTTCAAGCCAAAACCTGTAGTGCTCCCAAGTGAGTGTGGGGGCACAAAGGACATCCTCATGGGTCTCCAAATGGATCGAAGATGCTTGTAAACCATATGCAAGGGCTAGAATGATGATATTAAGCCCTCCCTCTGTAGCGGAAGAGATTCTCTGGACCCTGGAACATTTGCCAAGTGTATGGTGCGAGTGTGGAGCCAGTTGGGCATGGTGAACCAGGCGCATCATCCTCATCCAAAAGGTGGAATACGAACAATCCATGAGTGTTGTTGGGGATACTTGAAGTAATCTCTGCTATGTTGGCCCAAGGCTCTCAACGCTCACCGTACAAGTGCTAATGTGGCCCTCTGGAGGGCTAGGACCCGGTATAGGGAGACCAAGCCCCAAATGGAGATCCACCTGCAATCTTGCATAAGATCCAATGCGTCCCCTTGCCCTCCAATACAACGAATCATTAGAATAGTCAAGTAAAAGAGCTTACAAGTCATGGAATCAATGGGGTACTTCATGGTGACATGCCCTTCCATAGTGGGCTTCAGCTTGTACAAGTGTCTCCAAGCTCAATAGGGTTAATCAAGGACCCTATTAGGTGGTTTAAACCTCTAAAGGGGTTGACATGTCCATGGTACATCCCTCAAATGGTAGGTGGAAAATGATATAGTAATGGAGCGGAATGGGGATCAGAGGAATCATCAAGACCACATGTCATGGTACAAGGGTAACAATAATAGGGAGCCCACACCTGGGTATATGATTGTAGGAGGGAGCAAATTGTGGAACATGAGTTACTCCGACCTTTATTTTTCCACCCTTCTTCATATGCCTTTTGCCTTTGATTGATTTTTCTTCATAACTACTCGAGGCTCCATGGGATGAGAGTATGATGTGTAATATGTAGTAGTGGATACCCCCTAAGGTGGGGCAGTTCATCGCCCACCAGGTGTTGGGACAATCATGTGTTTCTTAATGATAGAGGGGGCTCATTTAGGGCCTATAGGAACCAGGGTGATGGCCATGGATAAGGGGTATAACTCATGTTTGGATTTTTCCCACTTGCTAAATTTGTATGTCCCGACCATCTTTTGCATCTTGTGGTACATTTCATGTTGAGAGTGGCCAAATTATGATTTTTCTTTTCTTTTTAGCTGCATCAACCTCCAGGGCATCGTTCTAGACACGCTCCAAGCTGTGGACACGTGGAGGGGGAGGCTAACCTCATGTGGATCCAATGGACACATGTGGACCTAGATGGGAAAAGATATTTATGGGGGCTAAAATGAGTGGAAGGGGAGTGATGTAGGTGGTATCGGGAAGCAAGACAACGCAACCAAATTCGGCATTTCCTATGTAGTGCTAAATCTAAAGCTAATGGCCAGTAAAGGAGATCCTACGGGACTAGGATACAAGGGTAACCATGATATCGGACAGTGGAGACAACAATACAGACCTAAACCCACTCTTTTCGCCGAATCTCCCCACCGATCCATGCCCAAAATTTCCCATGACAAGTAAGGAAAATTACTCAACTATACCAATGAAAAGCCATACCTTTGGGGTTAGGAGGCCCACCTTCAAACATACATTCATGACAAGTGGTTGAGGGACCACATGGGTAGCTCTGGTGGTAGAGACATGGCACATTGAGCTATCTGGTGGCTGCAAGGGGTTGTTCGCTACCGGCGGAGGACCATCTAGGAGAAAAAAATTCTCCGATATACCCTACCCACAGGTGGTGGGTAACAGTGCCTTTTATCCATTACCCATCCAGTTCATACGCCATGGAGGATGTGGAAGCAAAATTGTGCCTCCAAATAGAGCAAGCTTTCAGGGGTATTTTGGCCAGAGGATTTAAGAGGAATTTCATTAGAGGTGGACCAACAATTGTGGGAAATTTCAGAGCTGAAGGATGTTGCTCTTTAGAGGGCCAAATTTGTCATTCTTGGGCCTACTCAAAGGGTCACTGCCAACTGGGTAGAAAATTCATGGGATTGGGAGTTGCTTTGTTGTGCGGGATTTTGGGGAAGAAATTCTCCCACTCTTCCGAGGGTAATTTTTGGAGCATTTCTACAACATATTGAGGAGAGATAAGGGCCACATACAGTAGTGGTGATTTTGAGGGACGAGTTTCTGGAAAGGAGGGCGTAGCATAAATTTGGATAATTCTAGGAGGTTGGAATGAGCCCAATTCCTTTTTGGGTTTTGCTGAACTAGCCCTAATGAGAACACACCTAATTTTGCAGAATTTTTGGAGGTGTTCCGAGCACTCAAACTATAGTTTGTCTATAGCAGCAATGCAAAAAATTCTGGGTGTAGCGTATAGCTTATTGGAGCCATTTGCTTGGGAATCTTCAACTATCTTTGCCTAGGTATTTGCCTGCTTTCATAGCAAGCCCAGGTGCACACTTTCCATCACCTATTGTAATAAAATTCTAGCACATTATCAATAAAATGGCTCAGATTTCTTATGGTTGCATTATGGGTTTGTAATCTATGCATGGTTGTGTCAATTTCCAGAATTTTGTGCTTATTCATATATTATTGCTAGTGCATGTCTTTGGTACTCTACTAAATATTTCCATTAGGAATATTACAGTGGTATCATAGCATGTTCTTGGCCAGTTTGGGGAACAAGAGCAAGTGATGCCACCAAGATACCAAGGAGTGGTTTTCCAGAGGGGTCGTGGAAGAGGAAGAGGCAGGGGTCGAGATAGAGAGGGAGCACTGGACCCATTTTTTGATATGAAGGTGGAAAACATCCGGGGACACATGGATAACCAAAAGGACAATGAGCAACCCAATCAGGGAAGTCAGAACTATATTTTAGAGGAGTTTCTGAGGACAACCCAACAGATTTGAGGCAGGGGAAGCTTATGATGGACATAATGCAGCAGGTGATGGGTCTACATGTTAATGGGAGATCGGAGGAAGAACCCCAAGGTGATGGACATTCTAGAGGAGGAAGTCGTACATATCAGCCCATCTACACTCCTCTGCGTGGCCAAATAGGTCATCCTACTATGCCCCATTTCGTGGATGAACCAAAATCGAAGAGATATCCTGACTCAATTGCGGATTTGGTCAACTCGGTTGCGTCGACCATTGATAAGTATGAGGAGTTAGACCCCAGGATCAGGAGAGTGATGTCCTTTGGGGAATACATCCACCTCAAAGAAAGATGCACTACTGGAGCCAAGACACACTATAGAGGGGGATAATCGAACAAGGAGGTGCAGAAGATCGTGGAGAAGGTCACACTCCCTAACTTTGATGGGTTGGCTAAGAGTTCGGTTAGGGCATGGGTTCAGAAGCTAGACACCTTTCACCTGAACCCCATGCGGGAGACTGATGCCATCCAGTTTGCTACACTACATCTAGAGGGGGATGCCCAGGAGTGGTGGTAACATGGGATTATTACATTGGTGCACATTCACATCACCTCTTACACTGATTTTACCCACAGACTGATTGATAGGTTCGAGAGGAAGGACCCTGAGTTGCATTTCAAGGAGTTGGCTCACCTGAGACAGACAATCAGTGCATAGGTTGGTTGTGATGGTGTCTGATTTTTTTTCACTGAGAAAAAATTCGTAACTTTTCATTGATATAGAAAAATTACATGTTACATTTTATGAGTACTGTCCAATATGGAGCATGAAATATCACTGTATCCTCACCACGGAGGCATATAGTTCATGTATCGGTGCAATATATGCTGCAAGTATCATGTGCAGAAATACAAATCTGATCAAGCTATGTATATACAATGCAGAAAATAAAAAATAGTTGTCAGTAATAAATATCATGGTGTCCATAAGCAAAAATAAATCTCCATATGTCAAAACTGTCAAAATGCAGTCAAGGAGTGACTGCTCCCATGTCCTGGAAGTCATCAATGAACAGTATGTGAAAATATCTGTAAACATGTGCACCATCATGTTCAATGATGAACCGGCTGCCCCACTCTAGCTCCGCGGCTTCTTTGGATAGTTTATTTGCCACTTTGTTCCTCTGCCTATAAATATGAGTGACAGATATAGAATCAAAATGAGTTTTTAGATGAAGGACTTCGCGCAATAAAGCTGAAAGTGTGTGGGTGTGGCACTGTGCAAGTGAATTGAACCAGTTAATGACAACGAGTGAGTCTCCAAAAATCTGAATATTGTTGCATTCTTTTTCACGGGCAAATAGAAGAAGAAGTCGTAGGTATAGGAGCTCTGAAAAAAAATTTGTACCAGGACCGAGCCCCATTTTGAGATGATAATAATGAGTATGATATGAATAGAACCGCCCACCCCCACACCCATGATGATTTGAGGCCCCATCAAAATATGCCCATGGCTGGTTATGGTCTATATGTTCAGGAATGATGACCTTAGATTGATTCGATAGTGCTTCATCCGGTATGAGGCTATAGGTGGCAATGATAATAGCACAAGTGTGCTCCTAGATCACCGGTCGGACTTCAAATGTATGCTGATTACGTCCAATCCAAATGCCCCAAGAAATAATTAGTGGTAGATTTCTCAGTTTAGTGCAAGTAGCAGCCTGCCACCACGTGGACCAGGCCTCTACTATTGTAACGCCTTGCCAGATGATGGGACACCCCAGCACGTGATTAACCATATTCCATAGTATTCTGATGGCTGGGCACTCCAGAAATATGTGTTGAGCATTTTCTTCGTGTGCAAAATAGAAGCAGCATCTAGACGGGCTGGAAATGGTGCGCCGATGGAGATTGTCCATTGTCAGAATGCAGTTGTGTAGAATGCACCACAACAGTAGTCAAAATTTATGAGGTGCCTTCAACTTCCAAATTGTTTGCCACCACCAAAGTTTGTCCTGGGGCTTCTTTAGGTGGCTAAGAGTGATATAACCTATCTTGGGGGAGTAAATCCCTTTGGGCGAGAGTGCCCAAATAAGTTGGTCGTCCTGATCCGAGAGGCGGATATGTGAAGCCTGGAGTGCTCTGGTGTACCTGAACCAGTCAAGGTGACCTACCTTGGGGATCCCAAGTGCTTGAGCAGTCAGCCATTTCTGAGGGTGCCAATTTGTCCGATCCGGGTTAGCCACCTGTGCAAGATGACGGAAGCCAGCATTGGCCAAGTGATCAATGATCCAGTTCGGCAGTTTGAAATTTTCTCCACTTCTCGACCACGAGTCAATGCCCACTCTGACAGAGTGGCCCGAACCAATTTGCCATGTTAGCCCTTTTTGTATAAGGTGGATTGCTTTTGTGATGGCCTTCCATATGATGGATGATCCAAGACAGTTTTGAATATCACCTCTAATCCATTCAAGGGTGTTCCTAGGTGCAATATATTTGGCAACTGTAACCTCCTTCCACAGACTTTGTCCAGTTAACAGATGCCAACCCATTTTTGCAACCAGAGCAGTAGCAAATAAATGGAGTTCCTTAATGCCCCAACCACCCCACTGTTTAGGCCGGTTGATCCAGTCCCAAGCCATCGAGGCAAAGATGTGATCCTTGGTCGAATTCCTCCAGAAAAATTTTCTACAAATTTGTTGTATGCGATTGGTAACGCCTTTGGGAAGCCATGCAAGCGACATCCAATAAACAGGGATGGCTTCTAGGACAGATTTTATTAATACCAATCTACCAGCCTGGGAGAGCCACCGATGGTGCCAGATGTTGATTCGGCGCTCCACTTTGGCAATCAGCCAATTCCAATCTTTAATCTGGTAGTCATTAGGCTTAAGATGGAATCCAAGATATTTTAGGCCATCCTCGATATTGTTGCGCACATATGGAAATTTAGCAGTAGCCATGCCCTGTTTTAGTGCAGAACATCGAGTCAAAATAATGGTGGATTTGCTTTGATTGGGAGACATGCCCGTAGCTCTACAGAACAATGGAAGAATATGTTCAAAGTGTAAATAGTCCTGACAAGAACCATCCAGGAAAATAAGCACATAATCCACAAATAATAATGTGTCAATTGCAGGATCTCATTAACATAAATGCCATGGAGGTCCTCGTCTTCCTTTGCCTTTTTGATTAGAGACGAGAGTCCCTCCATGACAAGTACAAAGAGCAAGGGTGAGAGAGGACAGCCCTGCCTAAGACCCCTCCTAGCATGAAAGAAATTAGATGCAGTCCCATTTAGGAGAATGTTGAAAGATGCATTGCTGATACAACCCATTATCCAGTTAATAATCAGTGGGGGAAAACCGGTATGAATGAGTATGAGATGGAGATAATTCCAATTGACCTGATTGAAGGCTTTTGCAAGATCAATTTTGAGGATGGTGCTCTTAAGATTCTTAGTTTTAATAGAATGCAGGACTTCTTGGGCCGTACCAATGGCTTCATGAATCTGCCTATGATGAAGAAAGGCAAATTGTTCTTTAGCAATATGAATAGAAAGGATGGGTTTAGGGTTTAATTTGATTAGCAATGATCTTAGAGATGATCTTGTAGATACAGTTACAGAGTGATATAGGCCTGTAGTCATGGAATGAGGCAGGGTGATCAAGTTTAGGGATAAGCGCAATAAAAGTAGAGTTGAAACCATCATAGATATTTCTGGAAGTGCGGCTTTCTTCAATGACAAGGAGAAGATCTCGTCCTAGGAGCTCGAAGAAATGAAGATAAAATTCAATAGGCCATCCGTCGGGGCCAGGGCTTTTATCTTTTCTGAACCATTTAAGAACCCCTTCAATCTCACACATGGAGATCAGTGCATTGATCTGCCTATTCATTATCCACAAACTTGTTGAAGGTTCTAGCAATATTCATGATATCCGGCAGGTTAATGTGGAGTGGAGCTCTGTATTGATTTGAGAAATGTCGAATACCCAGATCCTGGAGTTGTGCATGAGTTTTGGCCACAAATCCGATATGGTCTGATAATTACCAGAATGTGTTAATATTGCGCCTTCCTTTTGCATGCTACTGACAAAATTTGGTATTCTCATCTCCAGCTTGTAGCCAAATTGCTCGGCATCTTAACCTCCACTCCTCTTCTTTGTGACGAAGGATTTTTGACCTGGTGGATTCAAGAGAAATGAGATGCTCCTTGGTGGCAGCTGAACGGTACCCCAAATAATCCGAATCATTGAGCTGAGTGATTTCAAGTTCAACAAGTCGCAACTCCTATTCCTCAAGCTTTTTTTTCCCCCTAGCCCATTTGATAGTGATGGCCTTGATACGTTTAAGATTATCATTAAATACCCTTGCAAGTTCCCTGTCCGGATGTTGATCAATGATGCCACTCTTGTACAACCAAATTATGGTAATCCAGATCCTATAGCCATCTAGAATTAAACTTGAAGGGTGGGCGGGTGTAAGAATTCACGTTGGAATTATCCCAACTTTTCCACTAAATTTCTGAGTTTTGCTAGAGATAGACTTAGTGTTAACTCGACCAACAGTGTAATCACTGCTACAGCTATCATCCTTTCCATGAATAAAATCTAAGAATATATATATATATATATATATTTCAGCAGTGATACGATTAAATGAAGATCAACAGTGAAATTTAATCTTTAATCTTTCATAAGGAACTAGTCTATACATAGAAAAATACCTAGAATAGAGCTGATGAGTTAATGGTGGTTCTCCTTGTGATGCTGTGAACAGTTTACCGAAACAATCAAATCCTCCCAGCCAATCTAGGAACAATCCTAGACCTAGAGGATGTCTCCTTTGCCCCTGTGCCCAGAATTCCAAGAACCCAGAGACTCCTTCTCAGACAGTTTATCTAACTCAAGCAGAATTCGTTTCTTTGTTCTCCAAAAACACCCCTTTCTCCTCCATATTTCATAACTTAAATAATCTCCCTCCACCGCCTCTTACCTCCCGAGGTCTTATCCTCATTAATGGTGATATTATATGTATTTATGGTGGTGTGCTTTCCATTATCGTGGATAGGAATATAACTTAAACAACCTTCCTCCACCGCCTCTTTCCTCTCGAGGCTTTATCCACCTTAATGTTGATATTAAATGTTTTTATGGTCATGTGATCCATATTAATGTGGTTATGAATATAGGTATGGAGGTGGGATTATACGATTGTCTTATTTATGGAATATGGGACTTTACATTTAAGTACTTTTAATATTAATTTTTAATATTTGCATATCCATTTTTAACTTAATGAGTTAACTTTATTATATCATTTTCTTTTGTTAGTCCTTTTCACTTAATTAAACTTAATATTAATCTGAAATCTTAACATTAAGTCCTTAACTTATGTAATCTTGATATTAGTAGGTAGATGTACTAGTGCGATGTGTGCGATATAGGTAGGTGTAGCTATCAAATGCCATATATCGTACACACGCTAATATTATTGTGTATAACTTGGGAATGGGTCATTACATACTTCCTCCCTTCAGAAAACTTCGTCCCGAAGTTTAGGGTTTTATATACTTTTATCAATATTGCGTTTTTAGAGATTAGGGTGATTGTAGAATGCTTGTAATTTTAAGATTGAATTTCCGTTTGAATAAGTATGTATCTGTAATTTAATTGTTACTTCCCATTTCAACCGAATCTCCAAACTATTCTAAAATCATCCTATCCTTCCTAATCTCTTCCACTCCCATCCTATCCGTCCTCTACAGGAATATGCCATGGCATCAGTTTCACTGATCCACTCATAGACCTTAAGGATATTAGTGTCGATTACATCGACCTCACATGCTTGTAGGCATCCGGAAGTCATCATCACACGTATAGAGGAGCATGACTCGCATAGTCCTCCAATGACTCCAGGTATTGGAGAATAAACGGTGGGCAGCACCTCCACCCCTCCCAGTAGGACCAGGGTCAACACCCTATTGTGGGATCTCAGGGAGTCTCAACTGTTCTTGGAATTCTGTCATGACATAGATTGTTTCAGTAATCTTTGTTCTGCATGGTAATCACTGGTACACAATCTGCAATGTAAACACTCGTACACACATTACAGCATATGCATCTATATTGTTCATAACAAATTGTTACCCATATAACAATCTCTACACATTCCAAATACATTGTTATTTATGATATTGATCCTAGAACTTATATAACATACTTGGTTTTAAAACTTTTGTCCACATAGATATCAATATGCCCAATACAATTTCTCATTTTAGATACTACTTCTGTTTAGTTCATACATGTTCCATTTATGATGCATTGTTTTAATTATTTTCAATCTGTATACCAATATGTTTCACTTTCATATTTAAAATGTAGTTACTCTTCTATTTCCTTTCCTTCAATCATATTCAAAATGTAATGAAATGAATCGATAGATAGTTTCATCTATAACGTTTAATCTATGATTTCATATTCTTGCAATGTTAATTTAAATGACATATTGCATATCGGTATCCATGCACCAGTATATTTTAAACAAACAGCGTATGTCCTGTATCACTAGAGTGAAGTAGCATTCTATCTTTATGGGTATCCGTGTACCAGCAAAGTAAAACTCATCCTTACGTAATATTTCAAAATAAAGTTTCAAGTATCAAAATAGAGCAGTCATATACATATAAAGTTTCCAGTGTCTCAAAATTTAGCATAAGTTGGGGTAATTTTGGCATAAGGTCTCAGCATCCTCCCAAGTCGCTGATCCAGGACTATATTTGTCCCACTGGACTTTAACTTGGTCTATCCGGCGATTCCTGAGTTGTCGAACCCTACGTTCCAGAATACGTAATGGTTCGCCGTTAGGGTTCCCTTGTCCGATACCTGCAGTTCCTTCCATTGAAGGTCATGAGATTTATCAGCAATATAGTGTCGTAAGGTAGATACATGAAATACATTATGAATTTTGTGCAAGTGGGGTGGCAGTGCAAAACGATAAGCGACAGGTCCAACTTTTTCCAGGACTTCAAACGGTCCTATAAATCGGGGGGATAATTTTGTCCCCTTCCCAAACCGAATGGTGCTTTTATTTGGTCTGATGCGGATGAAAACCTGATCTCCTACTACATAGCTTCTATCTGTCCTGTGAGCGTCAGCATAACTTTTCTGTCTATCCTGCGCCTCTTTCAATCATTGCCTAATCAGTTTGACCTGATCCTCCATCTCTTGGATCAATTCTGGTCCGACGATTACTTGATCTTCTAATCTGCCCCAACTCAACGGCGTTTTGCAGGGTCTTCCATATAATGCTTCAAATGGCGACATCCCGATTGAACTGTGATAACTATTATTGTAAACAAATTCTACCAAGGGTAGGTACTTTTCCTAGCGCGACTGTTGGTCCATAACATACATCTTTAGCATATCCTCAAGTACTTGATTTACCCTTTCTGTCTGCCCATCGGTCTCCGAATGATATGCTGTACTCAAATTTAACTGAGTTCCCAAGGTCGACTGCATACAATTCCAGAACCTTGATGTGAACCAAGGATCTCTGTCGGATATGATTTTCTTAGGTACTCCATGAAATCTGATAATTTCATTTATGAATACCCGAGCTACATCAGCTACTTCATAAGTATCTCTTACTGGGATGAAATGGGCGCTTTTTGTTAATCTATCCACCACAACCAAAATGGCATTATGCTTTTGTTGCGTAAGAGGCAGCCCAACGATAAAATCCATAGAAATTATCTCCCATTTGGTCATAGGGATGTCGTGAGGTTGTAAGGTGACGATGATCAACTTTTACCTGCTGATATTCAAGACACCTAGCGACAAATTGGACAATGTCGTTTTTCATGCCTGACCAGAAGAAGAGTCTTTTAGTGTCAGCATACATCTTCTTTACCCCAGGATGTGCACAATACATTGCTCGGTGTGCTTCCTTCAAGATGGTGTTTCGGAGATCTCCACTATCTGGTATATATATCCTTCCGTGAAATTGTAGAATTTCGTCCTCTTCCAGATCATATCCTTCGAACTTAGGTTCCTTCGAATGGTTGCTCTCGAGCCCCGATCTTACTTTTAAGTACCAACTATCTCTTACAAGATGTTCAAGTACTTGATCTCTCAAGTTCACCCTGATAGGTACAAGGGAGAATATTCGAGGTCTTCTACTTAAAGCATGTGCTACAACATTCTCCTTCCCTTTTATATATGAAATCACAGAATCGTATTCGCTTAGGAGTTCACTCCATTGTCTTTGTCTTGCATTTAAGTCTCTCTGGGTGAATAAATACTGCAAACTTTGGTGGTCACTTTTAAGCAGAAAGTTTCTCCCTACTAAGTAGTGTCTCCACATCTTTAAAGCTAAAACCACCATGGCTAACTCTAAATCATGCGTAGCATAAAGTTCTTCATGGGGTTTTAATTTTCTTGAAGCATATGCTATTACGCCTCCTTCCTGCATTAATATTGCATCTAACCCTTGCTTAAATGCGTCGGTACACAGTAAAATCTTTATCCATATCCGGTACTCGCAAAATTGGTGCACTAGTCAATAATCGTTTAAGTTCAGAAAAAGCTTTATCACATTCCTCAGTCCATTCATACTTAACACCCTTGCGCTGGAGGTTTGTGATTGGCTTTGCAATTTTGGAGAATCTCTCCACAAAGCTTCGGTAGTAACCTGCTAAACCCATAAAGCTACGCACTTCATGTGCATTCGTAGGTATCGGCCACTCCCTGATTGTATTTACCTTTTCAGGATCTACAGAGATTCCTTCGCCTGATATGATATGACCTAAGTAATGGATTTCCTTCTGAAAGAAAGCGCATTTGAATAATTTTCCATATAACTTGTGTTCTCTGAGACAAAATAACACTATCTGAAGATGCTCTTCATGCTCCTTCTCATTCTTAGAGTAAATGAGAATATCGTCCAGGAAAACTTGTACAAATTTGTCGAGAGATTTGCGGAGAACGCTATTCATAAGGTTCATGAAGACTGTAGGTGCATTGGTCAACCCAAATGGCACCACAATGAATTCATAATGCCCAAAACGAGTTCAGAATGCAGTGCTTAGAAACATCGCTCTCGCTAATCCTGAGTTGATGATTACCCGATCACAGATCGATCTTTGAAAATACTGTAGCTCCTTTCATTTGATCGAAAAGGTCGTCAATGCGAGGCATTGAATACCTATTCTTTACCGTGGCCCGGTTTAAATCTCGATAGTCCCCACACAGTCGTAATGAACCATCTTTCTTCTTGACAAAGATTACAGGAGCACCCCATGGTGAAACATCGGGTCGAATGTGCCCTACATCTAACAGTTCTTTCAGCTGTATTTGCAATTCTTGAAGTTACGGGGCGGTCATTCGGTAAGGAGTTTTAGATATAGGTTTCATACTAAGTTTCAATTCAATGGTGATGTCTAGCTCTCTCTTAGGAGGCAGCCCTGGTAATTCCTTTGGAAAAACATCCGAAAATTCTGATAGAATCGGATGCTGATCTAAGGAAGGCCCTTTTTCTTTGCTTACCTCTTGAACTGCATGTACTTGACAACCCTTCCTTAAGCATCGCTTCATTTGCATAGCTGAGATGAAACGCAAGGATACTTTCCTCTTAATACCTTGAATTTGGATTATCTCTCCCACATCATTCAAGCAAAGTATTGTTTTCCCGGAACAGTCTACCCATGCTCGATGAGACTCTAACCAATCCATTCCTATCGTAATTTCCTAGGGCCGTGACATATACTTTTAGTTTGGTCAAACAAACTCCTAAATCAACTTTGCAATCCTCAACACTTAATTCTACCGATTGAAGGTCTCCCAAAGCCATTTCTACCTGTCTAAAATCGTCCTATTTGCAGGCCGCCAACCCACATTTATTTAATGCATAAGATGAAATAAAACTATCAGGAGCTCTAGTGTCAAATAAGATTTTGAGTTTTATTCCGTTGATAGTACCTGAAGATTCCACTACCGTGGATTGATGTGCAGCTTGGTTGTTGTTGACGACAGCATGGATTCTATGATTGCTTTGGGCATCTGATGATGGTTCTTTTCCTGTTCGCCGAGAGTTTTCTGGACAATCACACCGAAGATGAGGTCTTCCACACCCCCAACAGTCCACCCGAGCTGGTCCCTTTGAGTTTGACTGAGAATTCCTAGACCAAGAGTTTTGTCCCCTGGTGTTGCTTCCTCTCCCATTCCTTCCTCGATTACCAGTCCCTCGAGACCTCCAAGCACTGATGTTTGAGGACTCGGAAACTATTGCATTTATGGTCTTGGGAGCTCCTGCCCCCGCTCCTCTTGGGGTAAACCTGTTACCATAAGGAGGTGGTCTCGAGTTATTTCCTCGGAAGAAATTTCGGGGAGTCCTTCTTGTAAATGCCTGCGGTATTGGTTCAGCTGGCCTGAAATCCCTTTTAATCCCCAGATGTTCTTCTGCATAACGAGCACATTCAACCGCTTCTGCCACCGTCGATGGCTTCCACATTCTTACCATGGCTCTGATCCAAGGATTTAATCCAAATACGAAACGCTCAGCTTGGCGTTCATCCGTGTCTAGATAAGGAACATATTTTACAAGTTCCATGAACTTTATCTCGTATTCTTCCACGGTTTTACCACCTTGGGTTAGAGTATGGAAGGCTCCGACTTGCTGCTTTTAAAAGAAAGGTGGTAAGTATTTCGCATGGAATCGGTCCACAAACAACTCCCAAGGAACGACGTCTGACGTGAAATGCAGTTGTTTTTCCATATTCCCCCACCAAATCAGAGCATTCCCCTTGAGTTGGAATACAACGATCTTTGTTTTAGAAGTTGAAGAATATTCTCTTAATGCGAAGCATCTGATCATCCCTTCCAACCATGCTTTGGCATGTTCTCTAGCTCGTCCTCTAGAGAATTCCGGGAGTTTAATCTTTTGTAGTTCCTGTGAAATATCTTCTCTATGAGGTTCGTCATCAAAATCCTTAGGCTTTTCTGAATGTCTTTCTCTGGATGACATCGTTCCTCCTTGTTCCGAGTCGACTGCAACCCTTTCAATGTTTCCAAAATGGCTTCTAATGAGCTCATTACAGTAGTAAGATCGAGTGGAGCAACAGGTGCTGACGGTGATCTTGATGGTGGCGATAGTGATGGTGAAGGTGGAGGCGACGCATTTCACTGACGCTACCGCCTTTGGTACGTGTTAAACATTGTGACTTCTCCTGAAAATCATAATAAATTTATGAGAAGTGGGTAAATTTTCAGACTGATAGAATATAATTGTCGTAAGATTTGAGCTTGCATACGGGTATAGTTCTTTTGCTGTTTTACCTGCAGGCAGGTCTTATTGGTACCGAAGTCAAGGAGGGTGGCAACACGACCTCCTTGTCCTATTCAGGGTATTTTATGCGTACTAACTCTAAAGTGAAATGCAGGGGTTTTCATAGATCAAAGTGTTAGTTTGTAAATTTTTCTAGAATGTTTTAGTCCTAGATGCAGTTATAGAAGGGATTTATTGATTTTCAGCTACTTATAACTATAACTAATACTTGAATATTGATTTTCTTCACCCTTGTGACTCTCCCTGTCTGCGTAATAAAATAAAAGAGAGTAAAATTTCAATTATTTTGTATAAAATCAAACTCTAAATTAATTTATAAACAGTGTTAAATTTATTTATTTTTTAGTTTGATTCCCCACAAGTTATAAGTAATTACTATGCATATAAGCAAAATACTTTATTATACCCCTTTCAATCGTGAAAGCATTTAAACTTTTACATCATATATATATAAAAGCTTAACTCATAACTTTCCATATGCAAAAGTTATTTAATATTCAACTAACCTATGGAATTTAATATTCGAAAACAATGAGGGTTGTGATGATAATTACGCTGGAAGGTTTTTAACATTTAATTAAAATTGATATAATAATGACATATAATATAAATACATATATAATTTGGACTTTTGCATATGTATTTTGATTTCACACCTTTCAAACCCGTTGGTGGAATCGTGTTGGTATAGAGGGGGAGGTCACAAGTTCAAACCCAAACCTCGACCCCGTATATTATTTTTTTTTGTACCACTCCTAATGAACATGACTCTTTGGTGGAGGAGCGCACCGATGAGAGAGAGGTCGCGAGGTCAAACCTCGGCCTTTGCCCTCTGTGCTACCTTTTCATTCAACGTACACATGTTAAAAATATTTACAACCAGATCGGCGGCTATAACATATATATTACTCACGGTAAGTCGTGAATTTTAATAAATCTGAACCATTGTATTATCAAAACGGATTTTTGGTGGATTTTGGTATATAAAGGATTTATACGCCGCATTTTACCAAGGGTTAAAGTCGGCTATTTCCGCAAATTTTAAAGTCCGAAATTTTTATAAACGGGGCGTTCTTAAACTAAGGATTTAAAGTCGGATATTAAAAACGACCAAATGTAATTATCAGCGTCATAGGCGGCATTTTTTTAAACGATGGGTTAATGTTGTAGTGGAGCGTGGAGCGCAAATATTAAATGGTGGCAACGCCGACTTTGAGTTTTCGACAACGAATCCCATGTAAACTAGATGGCAATTCGCTGTCTAGGTGTTCATTATCTCATTCACAGACTCTTCTGATACTTCTGAAAGGACGGCCCATAAATCTTCAGTCCTTGCATTTTTCCAAGCATATCTCTTCACGTAAGCATTGAGACCTTTCTTGAATAACGCTGAATGTTGGACAGTCTGCATTTTATCGTGTACAATATGATGATGAGCTTGCAAAAAGATTAAGGGCTGCTATAGCAGTAGGATCTTTGGATGCAACGGATAGGTTTGGCATTTTGGATGACACACATGCATTATGCTCTGCCTGCAAGCTGCCATTATCGGCTTTACTTTCTCTAATGGATGTTTACAGAGAAGAGCTTGACTATTCCGTGCTATTGTGCTTAATTGATATCGCTTACAAAGTTTCTAGCGTGGTTGGTGATGCTATCCCCCAGTCAGCTGCTGATTTTAAATCGTTCACTATCAATCTGCTTCAGTTTGCAGTTGAGAAACTGGGCTGGGAGCCTATTCCAAGTGAGAGTCACTTGAACGCAATGTTAAGAGCCAGATATTGGTAGTCTTAGCTCAGTTTGGGCATGAAGAAACTAAAGTAGAAGCGAGAAGGCGATTCAATGTTTTCTTGAATGACAGAAGCACAACAATTCTACCTGCAGACATCAGAAAGGCTGCATACATAGCTGTCATGCAGAATGTCACAACCTCAGATAACTCTGGATATGAATCTTTGTTGAGAATTTTCAGGGAGGCAGATCTAAGTCAAGAAAAGTTCGCATTTTAGGTTCAATTGCATCATCTCCAAATCCTTCTGTTCTCCAGGAAGCGCTAGACTTCAGTTTGTCTTCTGAGGTGCAGAACCAAGATGCAGTGTTTGTACTATATGGAATTAGCAAAGAGGGACGCGAGACTGCCTGGCTGTGGTTAAAGGAAAAGTGACACCGCTACATATCGAAGCATATGAAGTCATTATCTGAACGCTAAGTTTGTTCTTTGCTGGTCTGAGTTTACCTACTTAAAGAGCCGAATTTGCTTCTATTCATGTTCACATATATTAAAAGGTTTTTAGGTTGAGTTATTACTCTTGCTTGGCTGAATTTATTGTCGATAACAAGGACAGAGGACTGATATTATAAGGCTGAGTTTACTCTTTATCATTTCTGAGCTCTGTAAGTTTGTTAAAACAGTGATAAAGTGGTTGAATATTGCTAGAACTATGTTATTGTAAATCTGGTTTGTCTGTAGAAGATATTTTACTATAGTAATAAATATAAACCAGAATGATAGTGTTCCTTAAAATGAATGCTGAAGCATATTACTGTTCTGAATGACTTATAACACAATTGCTAGTTAAACTTAAAATCTGTCTATCTTCCATAACTAAGACTGAAGACTCAAGCAGGTTTAACCTCAATCTAACAGGTCCGAGATTTTGAACAAGAGCTCTGATCTGTATTAATGTTTGTCCACTTTAAAATTGGAACAGCCATAGACTGGTTTAAACACGCAGAAGCTTATAAATGAAATTTAATGGGCCTATAAGGTCGAAAAAAGGGTTTGAAACACCCTCTGATACCATGTGTAAGAATTCACGTTGGAATTATCCTAACTTTTCCACTAAATTTCTGAGTTTTGCTAGAGATAGACTTAGTGTTAATTCGACCAACAGTGTAATCACTGCTACAGCTATCATCCTTTCCATGAATAAAATCTAAGCATATATATATATATATATATATATATATATATATATATATATTTCAACGATAATACGATTAAGTGAAGATCAACAGTGAAATTTAATCTTTAATCTCTCATAAGGAACTAGTCTATACATAGAAAAATACCTGGAATAGAGCTAATGACTTAATGGTGGTTCTCCTTGTGATGCTATGAACAGTTTACCGAAACAATCAAATCCTCCCAGCCAATCTAGGAACAATCCTAGACCCAGAGGATGTCTCTTCTGCCCCCGTGCCCAGAATTCCAAGAACCCAGAGACTCCTTCCCAGACAGTTTATCTAACTCAAGCAGAATTCGTTTCTTTGTTCTCCAAAAACACCCCCTTCTCCTCCATATTTCATAACTTAAATAATCTCCCTCCACCGTCTCTTACCTCTCGAGGTCTTATCCTCATTAATGGTGATATTATATGTATTTATGGTGGTGTGCTTTCCATTATTGTGGATAGGAATATAACTTAAACAACCTTCCTCCACCGCCTCTTACCTCTCAAGGCCTTATCCACCTTAATGTTGATATTAAATGTTTTTGTGGTGATGTGATCCATATTAATGTGGTTATGAATATAGGTATGGAGGTGGGATTATACGGTTGTCTTATTTATAGAATATGGGACTTTACATTTAAGTACTTTTAATATTAATTTTTAATATTTGCATATCCATTTTTAACTTAATGAGTTAACTTTATTATATCATTTTCTTTTATTAGTCCTTTTCACTTAGTTAAACTTAATATTAATCTGAAATCTTAACATTAAGTCCTTAACTTGTGTAATCTTGATATTAGTAGTTAGGTGTACTAGTGCGATGTGTGCGATATAGGCAGGTGTAACTATCAAATGCATATATCATACACATGCTAATATTATTTTGTGTATAACTTGGGAATGGGTCGTTACAGCGGGCAATCAAATCGCCAGCCGTGAATTACATATAAACAGGTGAGTGATCAGAGATTCCACCCCTACCAACCCACTGTCTGGTTTTAACAATATGATAATGGAATTTCTATTTAATAAGAAATCGATCGAGTCGGTGTGCCAATGTAGCCACACCAGAACATCTGTTTCTCCAGGTAGGTTGAAGCTTCGTCATGCCGATGTCGATCAGTTCGGCCGATTCCAAATTAGTGGTGAAGAAGTCAGATAGCGGATCTGGTATTGCATGAGGTCCCCAGGATTCCGAAATCCCCAACGAGAAATTAAGATCTCCACCCAGAATGATATGTGGTTGTTGAAGGAGCGAACAACTCAGTAGAGAGATCCAGAATTGTTCTCTGTTAGTGCAAGGGCCATAAACATTTATCAGGGTGAAGGAGTGCTCCAAATCACCAATGGTAACCTCAATTCCAATGACACCCTCCTAGCCCCAGCTGTTAGACATCTGAGTAGTCTTGTTGTTTATACCCAAGGCACATCCACCAGATCTACCCCGAGCATCCAAAGTCACGAACGACCAGTTCAGGAGAAGAGAATTAAGGATGTTTATGATAGTAATGTCGTCCCCCAAAGTTTCTTGGAGGGAGAGAGCATCAACGGGAGTAGTGGACAATAGTTCTTTTAGAGCCAATCTCTTAATGGGGTTGGCAAGTCCCCTATAGTTGAAAGATAGACACATCATGGGGGAACCCCTCCTTTGGGTTTTCTTGCTCTAAGAATCCGTAAAATGGATGATTGTCTGCCAGCCTCAACCTCAAAGTTTGCCCTTCTGATGGCCTTTGATATAGCCGATGGTCTACCACGAGATCTGGATGGTAAAATACCCTGTCCCGATCCAATACCGAGCTCAGATAAGGGGGTCAAGTGGGTGATGGATCGAAGGAAGTATTGGTGTCCGACCGATAATGAGTCTGTGCTCGAAGTGGATGGGAGACCAGTAGACTCGGTAGAGGTGTGGGGGATGGTATGGGGGGTAGATGCAACAGAGCAACTAATGGAGTGATAAGATACCTCAGAATGATGTGCAGTAATAGACAATACAAGAGTAAATAAATTATGACAAGAGGCAAGGGGTAGAGAGGTACCCGGAACCGTAGATGAGTGGGCCAGAGTGGAAGGAGCTGTCGAAAAATGGGATCGGGCTTGAGTAATCGGCCAGGACGGTAACACTGGCTCGGACCGCGGAACCGCTTCGCACTATGGCTACTCCTCAGAATGCATCAAGATAGTAACAGGGTCCGTTTGCGTAGCCACATGAGCAATCTTTTTATGATGCGGGATCCCACCCCCATGAGTGGGCATTCTTTATTTAGATGACCCGCCTCGTGACAGTGTTTGCATCTAAACGGAATCCCCTCATAATCCAGCAGTTGCTGCCAAACCATCCCCTCAAAAACATATTGTAATTATCGTGCAGTCCATCTCGGGTGTCCAAAAAGACAAGAATGCGAGCCACAGCACGATTACCAGTCACAAGATAAGATCGGTCATGGTCCAGATAGTGACCAAAATCTTCACCAATACTTCGCAGAGCTGTATCGTTTTAGAATTGAACAGCCAGTCCAGGTAATCGCATCCAAATAGGTCTGGCACCCGAATTTTCTTTGTTTGGATCAAACAGTGGGAACCATCTCTTCAAGAGGACCGGATGTATCTCGATATGCCAATATTGGTTAAGTACCCAGTCCACCTGTGTTGGCAGTGAGAAAGTGAGAGTAAACCAGCCCCTGGTGAGGAGTGAGACTTCTGGTAGCTTCTCCAAAAGCCCGCCCCAAATCCCCTCGGTCCAGATTTTGAGTCGGGCGGTGGAGTATTTACGCCCGCATACTTTCCCGACAAGCATAGTGGCAGCCGTTTTCTCAAGGTTGTCCATGCCTCTGTCGCGACCAAAATTGGTATTTCTGCTACGCCAGTTCTTGGTCGATCGCTGCTTCTTCCCCCTGTGAATGGCACCCAAAGCTGCTTCAGGATCCCCAGACCCCTCCGAATCAGATGAGGGAGGTAGAGGATCAGCCGACTGTGCTTCAATGGGAATATTGAAGAAAACCCCAAATGCCGCCACCGGCTCAGTCCCAGCAGAGGATGAATTTTGCGGCACTTCCCTAATGTTGAGGTGTTCGAAGGTAAGAGTCGCAACGCCGATGAATGTCGAGTCCTTTGTCGACAGTGGAGCCGAAGAAGCGATATTCACCTCAGGTAGGACAGGAGTGTCCAACGACTGATAATCCCATAGACTGATGACAGAAGGCAATGGGATAGAGTAGTTTAAGGGTTCCAGACCTTCCCCAATAGGAGTCGAACAACGCGCCAAAGTAACCGAAAGAGGCAGTAATGGTGCCAAATTAACTGGTGTAGGAATCATGTCCTCCACCTCAGCCTTATCATTCAGCCCCCAAATGTCCATACCCTCCAGCGGGTCTTCCGAATAGTCAACCTCCTCTTCGTAGGAGCTCATGCCGACAGATGTAGCTGAATAGTAGAACACCGTCACAGATGGAGAATGAGCTGCAGAGAAGCGACCACAGGTCGCACAAAGCCCCACCACAGGGACTCGCACAAACAGCCCCAGGTAATGAGCACAGTCCAGTTCACAGAATATTGCAGGCAGCTAATGTGATAAACTGCAGAGATGCCACAGAACCCCAGCGCACAGAGATAAAGACAAAAACAGCAAATAAACCGGGCGATATCAGTGAGAGCACTGTCTGATATAGTGCTCAGTGCCGCAGGTGGATTGATAGGTCCGAGACCCCCCAAAATCATGAGATATCAATAATGGTGGGGACCAAACCCAAAATAAACAAATGGTATCCGTTACCTTGCCATCAGTTAAGCCAGAGCAACCCATAAAAACTAGAGTCGTGATGGTGTCTGATATCTTGGAGGCCCAGTTAATTATGTTGTTTGTGGAGGGGCTTTATGAGCCATTGCGTGGTTGGGTGAGGGCTTACAAGCCCACATCCTTACTGGATGCTATTTCCAGGTCCAGGGACATGATTGACGTAGTACCTAAGACCCAGGCCTTAGTACCCATCAGACCCATTGCCCCACAGGGGAACCAGGACAGTCGACCACCCCAGTGGGATTGAGGACGTGGCCATTTGGATGAGGAGACCAAGAGGGATCTCAGGAGGAGGAAGCTATGCTTCACGTGCCAGGAGCCTTGGGCACCTGGGCACAAATGCTCCAAGGGCAATATCAAGCCTAGTTCGAGTCCCTTTGCTTATTCTGTGGTGTTGGTGAAGAATAAGGACAAGACTCTCCGCATGTGTATCGACTACAGGGCCCTCAACAAGAAGACACTGAAGAATAAACACCCTATCCCACGCATTGATGAGCTTATGGACAAGCTTAGAGGAGCGAGATACTTCTCTAAGATCTGTGCTTGGGGTTATCACCAAATCCGGGTGAGGGAGCAGGACCTCCCCAAGACTACATTTCGTTGTCATTATGGACACTTTTTGATGATGCCCTTTTGGCTAACCAACACTCCAGCCACATCTCAGTCCTGTATGAACCACGTGTTCTGTGGGCAGTTGCTGTTTTTTGTCCTTGTCTTCTTCGACGACATTCTTATCTATAGCCTTACTTGGAAGGAGCACCTCTAGCACCTGGAGGAAGTACTGCACATACTTGAGGAGCAACAATTGTATGTGAAGATTTCAAAATGTGAGTTTGGATTGACCGAGATGTTGTACCTTGGGCATGTGATAGAAGATGATGGAGTGAAGGTACACCAACAGAAAATTAGGGCCATCTTGGATTGGCCTACGCCCAAGAACGTGCCTGAGCTGAGGGGATTCTTGGGCATTTGCACATACTACAGGATATTTGTGAGAGGATTCTCACAGCTTGCAACACCCCTTCAAGATCTAACAAAGAAGGGGGTCTTTGAGTGGACGCAGGTAACAAAGGAGGCATTTGAGCGCCTAAAGAAGATCATGAGTATTTGTCTCGTTTTGGCTTTGCCAAAGATTAGATGGCCATTTATGTTGGAGTGTGATACCTCTGGTGAAGGAGTTGGGGTCATGTTGACGCACGGAGGCCACTCTATAGCATTTGAGTAGGAAACTGCTGCCACATGAGCAGTTGTACTCTATTTATGACAAAGATATTATGGTTGTGATGAATGCAATGACCAAGTTGAGGCAGTGTTTGGTGGGCAACTGGTTCAAGGTGAAGACTGACGACAACAGTCTTCGGTTTTTCCTAGAGCAACAAACATTATAGGAGTGGCAGGATAACTAGGTGAGTAAAATACAGGTATACAACTTTGAGATTGAGCATGTCAAAGGCAAGAAGAATGTGGTAGCAAACGCACTTTCACAGAGGCCTGTGACACTATCTCTGATGGATGTTACCCAGGATTGGAAGGCTCAACCCTTGGTTGAGTATTCCAAAGATAGGCAGACTTGCGAGATATTGGATGGCACATGTGCGGTGATAGGTTCAGGGTGATGGATGACGTGATATACTACAAGGATGGGATCTACATGGTGTCGGGATCTCAACGTAGGGAGAAGATTATGCAGGCCACTCATGACTCCCCTCTAGTAGGGCAACTTGGATTCCTCAAGATGTACCATGCCATAAGGGAGCGTTTTTCATGGAGGGGTCTCAAGGGAGACGTATTGAGGCATGTGCAGGAGTGTGTAGTTTTTCAAAGGAATAAGGGGGAGCTATCACACCCAGCAGGGCTATTTCAGCCGCTCCCTATCCCAGAGAGGAAATGGGAGTGTGTCCATGGACTTTATCACAAGGCTCCCAGTTGCACAAGGACAAGATTGCATTTATGTTGTGGAGGAGAGATTGACCAAGTTTTCTCATTTCTTCGCCATCCCTTCGAGGTCTTCTTCCTCTCAGGTAGGGGAGTTGTTCTTTAGACAGGTATTTCGGCTACATGGTCTTCCAAAGACCATAGTCAGTGATTGAGACAATAGATTAATGGGGGATTTTTGGCAGTATTTTTTTCAGATTGGTGGGGACAGAGCTTACTTATTATGAATATAATTCATAACAAATAGAATAATACAAATAAATGTAAATAATAATAATCAAATGATGATTATCTTAATTAGTCGTTAGTTAAGTGAAAAGGCATGTCTAAAAGACATGCCTAGTCATGAAAGGCCACCTGCCTAGGTATAAAAGCATGGCCTCATTGTAACATTTATCATCACTTATACATTTTATATATTAATAAATTATTATTACAAATACCTCTTGTGTATTTTACAATTAAAGTCAACAAGCATACAGTTTTGTTGCTTTAGTGGTATCAGAGCCATGCTGCACAATATAGTCTCACGAGCCTATGAACGTAGTTTACAAGCCTATGAACATAGTTTACCGTACAATGTGCCATTACGTGTAGATCCTAAAGAAATTAAGGAGATAAGAAAAATTCAAGAAAAACTTCAACAATTAGAAAATTCATGTGCAAAAGTTACAGCATGTTTTAAAAAAAGTTATGCAGAAAACCATAATAAAGAAGATGATAACGACATTAAAGAAACCAAACAATGTGAAGCAGGAGAAGAAGATTTTGATCAGAATGATGATAGTGAAAAAGATATTAATGGCGAAAATGTAGCGAACTATGGATCTCTCAATTTGGGAATGCTTGAGATCGAAATTAAAGCCACTAAAGATGTTGAAGACATAGAGGAAAAAGTAGCTGTCAAGCAAGATGTTCTTCAAGTCCAGAACAAAGTCGTTAAAGATGGCGATGATATAGAGAAAGCACCCATCAAGCAAGAAGGTTGTCAATATGCAACCACTAAAAAAATTAAATATGAGGATGGTAAATATGAAGAGAAGGTGGAGACAAAAAATCAGGATAACAATGTTACAGGAGAAAAGGATTTAATATCAGTACCTGTAGAAGCAACCAGTGACAATACTACTGCAGAAGAAACTGTTGAATCGGGATCCAGTAATGTTAGGTTGGAGGAAAAACTGTTAGATTTAGCCATGACCAATGAAGAAGTTGCTAATGAGAAATTGTCATCTGCTATTATGGGGCAAGAGCATGGCATTGTAGATGTCGAGAATGAAAATTTGTTAGATTCATCTCTGCCTGTCGAAGAAGATGTTGTCAATGAAAAACTGCCATTTGTGGCTCTGGAGAAAGTGCAGAATATTGTTGGAGATATTGAGAATGAAAAGTTATTAGATTTACTCCAGTCGAAGGAAGAAGATATTATTGAAGGTATTTATGAAGAAAACATTCAGAAGTTTGATCGAGATTTAAAACGTGACAGGGAATCTGTGAAAATATATCAGAAAGAAAAGGTTCAGCTTCAGAAAGAGTCCAAACATCAGAAGAACCGACTAGATAATATAGAGAACATCGTGGAAGCACTAAATAGAGTTCAAGAGGGTGTTGCGGCAAGTTCAATGACGGTGGAATTTTGGGTTGGTGGCGCGATAAAGATAAAAAAAATAGTTTCAAAGGTTGTGGCAGCAGAAGATCCAAATTCGGTTACAGACATTGACCTGACTCTTACTGATGATGAGCCCCATTCCCAGCCAAACCTATTCGAGGACAAAACAAATCTATACACCAGGTGGAAAAAGTTGCAAAAAGAGATTATGTTCATCGACATTCAAGAACGGTACGTAAAAGAGGAGCGGAAAAATCTGAGAAAAGAACTTGCCATGGCGTAGGAGGAGGTAAAGAAAATCCAATCGGTGTCGCTGCCAATCGGCAGTTATTGGAAATGGTGGACGAATATCCCCGCGCCACTCTTTCTCTCAACAAAATTGTGCCCAAGCTGCCCACTGAATCGCCCGATGTCACCTGCCTCTTCAAAATCATGCACTTCGTCATGGCTAAGGGCATCTTCCGCGCCTCCAAAAATACGCGAGAGGGCAGTGCCTTCAAGATGAGATATGGCCTCATGCCCGTGTCCAAGTGGCTTGTGAAAGAGCGGAAGCTTTCGATGGCGCACATGTTGATGCAAAAAGACGAGAGAATGTTAGCGTCGTGGCACCATTTCAACAAGTGCATGGTCAAGGGGGGTGTTGCCTTCAAGAAGGCCAACGGTGCAGAGATCTGGTCTTATGCCTCTGATCATCTTGACTTCAACAACTCCATGGCCTGCAACGCTAGAATTGTGAAGAATGTTATTTTGTCCAAATACCAAGGCGTCCACTCCCTCAATTCCTTGGTTGACGTAGGGGGCGAGACTGGAACCGTCGTGGAAGAGATTGCAACAATGGCCATTGATGTCAAGCGAATACAACAGGAGTTCTACTCTGCCATTCTCTTAACCGCGGGTCAAACGCTGCAAATCACTCTTCATGTGACTTGTGGTTCGGACTTGGAGTATCGAAGAAATTCGAACCAGCTTCGAATGATAAGGGACAAAGAGCTGGACGATGGCTATGACAAGGACGGATGAAGACTACGCAAAAGAAGACTATCGAGACACAGAGACCAAATGAGTTATCTGTAATGAAAATGTGTCACGTGCCCTGCAAAAAAGGAATAGGTCCAATAGAAAAACGTGATATAAAGACATAATGGTTACTGAGTTGTCTCTTACCGTACAATATAATTAAAATGACTTAATAAAACAAAAAATCATAAGGTTTTTTATAAAATTATTATAATTTTATTTTATTTATAAAGTTATATTATAATAAATTTTATAAATTGCTTAATATATATATATATAATGAAAAATAAAAGGGAGAAAAAAAAATATATATAAAAAATAATAAATAAAAATTAAAACTAGTTCCCAAATATGTTGAGCTACTTGTGACTACTCAGATTTATCAAAAATGATCTGGAAAAGTGAAGGCAATTGTTCGAGATCAAAGTGAAGTAAATTTCCTATAATTAAGCTTTGAGGACAAAGCTTTTCTGAGAAGAAGGCAATGTTATGAATATAATTCATAACAAATAGAATAATACAAATAAATGTAAATAATAATAATCAAATGATGATTATCTTAATTAGTCGTTAGTTAATTGAAAAGGCATGTCTAAAAGACATTCCCAGTCATGAAAGGCCACCCGCCTAGGTATAAAAGCAGGGCCTCATTGTAACATTTATCATCACTTATACGTTTTATATACTAATAAATTATTATTACAAATACCTCTTGTGTATTTTACAATTAAAGTCAACAAGCATACAGTTTTGTTGCTTAATTACTCCTAGCACTAGTCATCACCCTTAGACAGACGGGCATATCAAGATTGTGAACAAGTGACTAGAGGGGTACTTGCACAATTATGTGACTGGGCAGCGAAGAGCGTGGGTGAAGTGGCTTCACCTGGGAAAATTCTAATACAACACTACCTACCATATGTCGATTGGTATGTCTCCTTTCCGAGCTCTTTATGGGTATGATGCACTTTCTTACTCTTAATGATTTTTGAAGACAGCAGGGCCAAGGACCGGGTCCAAGAGAGCCAAGAGATCCTCAAGGCTCTCTAGGACAATTTACAAGTGGCACAGAACCAACAGAAAATGTATGTTGACAGGCGCAAAGTGGAGAGGCAGTTTGAGGTGGGGGACATGGTTTACTTATGTCTCCAACCTTACCGACAATCATCACTGAAGCATAAGGGGGCCAAGAATATCAAGCCCCTTTTCTATGGGCCTTACAAGGTAGTCAGAAGAGTTGGGGAGGTAGCATATGAGCTAGTGCTACCCCTAGAGAGTTGGATCCACAATGTGTTCCACGTTTCATGCCTGAAAAAGGCTTTGGGACAACAGGTTGCAACAACCACTGAATTGCCTCCTTTGGATGATTAGGGGCACTTCGTACTGACACTAGAGGCCATCTTGGAGACACGGGAGAGGAAGTTGAGGAGCAGGGTCATTCAGGAATACTTGGTCTAATGGAAGGACTTGTCGGTTGAGGATGCCACATGGGACAGTGAACAAATCTTACAACATCCCGCATTGCAGTTGCTTGAAGACAAGCAACATTTGGGAAGGGAGGACAGTGTTGTCCCTTTTCAATAAATTTTGCTAAAAGAAGAACCACGATTTTGAAATTTTTAAGCCAACACAATTTAAGAACCAACTTAGGAAAAGTGGGTCAAAACATTTGAGTTGGTGGAATGTGCGGGCCAACCCCACATGAAATACGTACCCCATGGAGGAAAAAGTCGATTTGGATTAGGGAGGTCGGAATATTTGGTGGAGAGGCCCATAAAGGGATGGAAGGAAGCAAATATAAATAGGAGGGAAGCTATTGGGACCTTTTGATCATTTTTCATTCACAATATTGTTGCTCAAGTTGTTCAACTAAGTCACAAGTGTTGTTTAGCACCAGAGTTTTCCAAGGATAGAACTCACCCTTTCCTTCGGTGGACATTGAGTGCCACCCAAGGGAGGTAATTTCTAAATTGGTGAAGAGGAGAATTGTTGGGGTTTTTGGTGCCTTTCAACCATTACCCATCCAGTTCGTACTGCACGGAGGACGCAAAAGCAAAATCGTGCCTCCAAATAGAGCAAGCTTCCAAGGGTATTTTGGCTGGAGGATTTAGTAGGAATTTCATTAGAGGTGGACTAGCAATTGTGGGAAATTTCAGAGCTGAAGGGTGCTACTCTTTAGAGGGTCAAATTTGTCATCCCTGGGCCTGCGCAAAGGGTCACTGGGTAGAAATTCGTGGGACTGGGAGCTGCTCTCTTGTGCGGAATTTTGGGGAAGAAACTCTCCCATTCTTCCGAGGGTAATTTTTGGAGCATTTCTATAGAAAATTGAGGACATATAAGGGCCACATACAATAGTGGTGATTTTGGGGGACGTAGTTTCTAGCAAGGAGGGCGTAGCATAAAATTGGGTAATTCTGGGAGGTTGGAATTAGCCCCATTCCTTTCTGGTTTTGCTGAACTAGCCCCAAGGAGCACACACCTAATTTTGTAGAATTTTTGGAGGTGTTCTAAGCCCTCAAACTCCAGTTTTTCTACAGCAGCAGTGCAAAAAATTCTGGGTGCAACTTACAACTTGTTGGAGTCATTTGCTTGAGAATCTTCAACTATCTTCACCTGGGTATTTTCTTGCTTTCATATCAAGCCCAGGTGCACACTTTCCATCACCTATTGTAATCAAATTCCAACAAATTATCATTAAAATGGCTCAGATTTCTTTTGTACTTGTTCATATGCTATAGCTAGTGCATGTCTTTGGTACTCTACTGAATATTTCCATTAGCTATATTACGCATAAACCCTTTAGAATATCAACTAGAATCTGTTTGTGTATATTTCCACAGCTCGTAACAATGTCTAATGTCTATTTCTGGATTTTTTGTTATGTGCACGTTAGAGTTGGCCAACGTTTCAAGTGGACTCACCACTCATTATCAGGAACTCAATCAAAGCATAGTGGATTGGAAAAGAGTGTTGGAGGTTATAAAGGATGAAACAATAATATGAATGTCAATATGAACATTAACTTAATTTAGTAAATGGAGAAATAAAAAATAAATATGACTAGGAAATCTAAAAGTGGAAATTTTGACCATTGACCAAATGTAAGACTTTTTAGATAGATGAAACCCAATAAAAATATTTTGCCAATAGAGATGAGGATTACATTAATGAAATTTTTTATATAATGAATAGAAAATCTAACTTAAATTATTAATAAGATAATATGAATAATATTAAAATAAACCTCTATAATTATACAAATAATACAATTATTATTATTAATGAACTTGTTAATATACTATTATTCTTGAGAAAGAAGGAAATAACTACAATTAAAGGGAAGATGGAAAGGAATGGATTAGCCTAATTTTACCAAGATAGATGGATTAATGTACTTTTTATTATTAAATATTCCATTGTATTATGATATATCAATAAGAAAGAAGGAAATAATGATAAAGGTGGAAAAATCTAAGAGCCTCGTAAGAGATAGGTGAGAGTTAAAAGATGAAGGTTAAAGGAAGAGGGGCCCAAGGCGAAGGGGGAAGGGGGAAAGGTTCAAGGGAGATGGGAGATAAAGGAAGAACCAAGGAGAGAAAAAGGACAGGTTCAGATAAAGGAAGAGACAAGGGAGTAAGGGATGGGAAAGAGAAACAACATGATCATATGAAGGAAGGACGATCGATTAATGACTAAGATGGTGGATAAGGAGTTTCCAGGAGTCGTTGATTTTATAGCTATCTTTTTTATTAAAGTTGTCTATGTGCTTTTAGATCTCCAAGGCTTCCCGAATAAACTGGGTTGACTAAAGAGTGGCTAGAGCTAGGATTTTGGTTTGGTCAAAGTTGATGAGGTGCTCGGTTTTAAAGGAGTGTTCGGCCAAAGCTAATTTCAAGACATAATTGTGGTTCGTGTCGACAATGTGCTCTTTCAACCAAGCTTTAAAGGACCTACCAATTTTTCCAATTTAAGACTTGCCATAGGAACATGGGATTTGGTAAACCTTGAGGGGCCCAACATTGGATCCATTTCATCTTTAGGAGATCTGAATAATTGCTTTAGGGTTTTGCAAGGTTTAAATAAGGTTTTAATGTTATTTTTTGCTAAGAATCTTTAAATTTTATCGGTGTTGCCTTTTATACAAGGAAGAGAAATGAGAGCCCTTGGAGGGGGCAAGGGATCCTTGCGGTGGTGCGAGCAAGCATATGTAAAGGCTTTATTGATTTGGAAAGAAGAGTGGTCATTCTTGATGAGGGCTTTGGTTCGGTGAGGCCTTTCTTTGGCTAGAAATTGGGGATAAAATTTTTTGACAACTCTAATGAAGAGGGTTTTAAGGACAACATACTTCTGAGTAGGATAATGATGAAAGTGGGCATGGAGGTAACAATCAGTGTGAGTTTTCTGGCAATACACTAGGAAGAAAAGGGAGCGATCAGGAAGACGAGTAACAATGACATCCAGAAAGGGAAAGGAGGAGTGCCCTTCCAATTCCATAATGAATTGGATATGCGAGGAGAGGTTTTTAAGGTGATGAAGGAAAGCCTGTAGGACAAGAAGCCCATGAGGCCACACTACGAAAGTGTCGTTAACAAACCGATACCAATATTTCAGTTTATGGTGCCATTAGTGAAGGGTCATAGTATCGATATGCTCTATTCATAACAGGTACCCTTGAAGGAGAAGAAAGCGAAGGTTAAGCAAATTTTAATGAGGCCAAGGGTTTTAGGGTCAACAAGCTTAGATATTAGTTGTAAGTTCTCCGGAACAGGGATTTTGGTGAAGAGGGAAACGACATCAATGCTCACCATGATGCCATTGGGGTCAAGTTGAATGGTCTTGGCTCTTTGAATGAAGTGGGAGGAATATTTAATGAAAGACTCTGTGGCACCAACAAAAGGTTGAATTTTGGTGGCTAAAAATATTTCCTCTGTTAACCTTAAGTCCCCCTCCTAAACTTTCAGAAAAAGGCTTCAATTTTGCCATTGTCCCCCATAGAATCTTGGTAGAGGACATTTTTTGCACTATTGAGTACATCACTAAGGGCATTCCTTCTCATGAAGTCGAAGAAATTAGACATGAATGTGGTAGAGTTTTAAGGAAAAAAAAAATTCCCAGCCCAACCTTTCTAAAGAGGAGTTCCTTGCCATGAAGGAGCTTAACAATAACCTTGAAATATTGGCCCTTATAGCAGATAAAGGGAATGCCTTGATTATATTGAATTCTTCCGATTATGAAGCCAAACTTTGTTAAATCCTGGCAACCTCTTCTTACAAACTGCTATCCAAAAGTCCTATTAATTCTGTCACCAACTTGGTCACCCAAGACATCCTCTTATTTCGAAGTATCTCATCGCTCAACACCCCGTAACGCCGAAAATCTGTGGGCAACGAAAGATTCATGAAAAGGACATTCCCTTGAGACCCATAATGAGTGCCATTGGTGCCCCTACTCATGCCCTGATTTTTTAGCCATCGAGCTTCAACCCTTTGTTGGTGCCACTGATTCTTTCATTAAAGATTCCTCCCACTTCATTCAAAAGGCCAAGACCATTAAGCTTGACCCCAATGACATCATGGTGAGCTTTGATGTCGTTTCCCTCTTCACCAAAATCCTTTTTCCAGAAACCTTGGAACTAATCTCTAAGCTTGTTGACCTTGAAACCCTTAGCCTCATTAAAATTTGCTTAACCTTTGCTTTCATCTCCTAGAAGGGTAGCTGCTATGAACAGATAGAAGAAACGGTTATGGGATCCTCCCTATCTCATGTTGCCACAAATATCTTTATAGAGCATTTCAAGACTATGACCCTTCACTCATGGCATCATAAATTGAAATGTTGGTATCGGTTTGTTAACAACACTTTCGTAGTGTGGCCTCGTGGGCTTCTTGCCCTACAGGCTTTCCTTAATCACCTTAATAACCTCTCTTTGCATATCCAATTCACTATGGAATTGGAAGAGCACTCCTCCCTTCCCTTTTTGGATGACCTTATTACTCGTCTTCCTGATGGCTCCCTTTCCTTCCTAGTGTAGTGCCAAAAAACTCACATAGATTGTTACCTCCATGCCCGCGCTCATCATTATCCTTCTCAGAAGCTTGTTGTCCTTAAAACCCTCTTCATTAGAGCTATTAGAATTTTTTATCCCCAATTTCTAGCCAAAGAAAGAGCTCACCTAACCAAAGCCCTCATCAAGAATGGACACTCTTCTTTCCAAATCAATAAAGCCTTTAGATCTGCTTGCTCTCACCACCCCAAAGACCCCTTGCCCCCTACCATGGCTCTCATTTATCTTCCTTATATAAAAGGTAACACCAATAACATTTCAAGATTCTTAGCAAAAAATAACATTAAAACCTTATTTAAACCTTACAAAAACCTAAAGAAATTATTCAGATCTCCTAAAGATAAAATGGATCCAATGTTGGGCCTGAGGGTTTACAAAATCCCATGTTCCTATGGCAAGTCTTACATTGGCCAAATTGGTAGGTCCTTTAAAGCTTAGTTGAAGGAGCACATTGTCAACACGACCCACAATTATGTCTTGAACTCAGCTTTGGCCGAACACTCCTTTAAAACCAAGCACCTCATCAGCTTTGACCAAACCAAAATCCTAGCTCCAACCCCTCTTTAGTCAACCAAGTTTATTCGGGAAGCCTTGGAGATAGAAAAGTACCCAGACAACTTTAATAAAAAAGATGGCTATAAAATCAATGACTCCTGTAAACCCCTAATCTACCATCTTAGTCATTAATCAATTGTCCTTCCTTCATATGATCATGTTGTTTCTCTTTCCCATTCCTTACCCCCTTGTCTCTTCCTTTATTTGAACCTGTCCTTTTTCTCTCCTTGGTTCTTCCTTTATCTCCCATCTCCTTTGAACCTTTCCCCCCTCCCCCTTCGCCTTGGGCCCCTCTTCCTTTAAACTTCATCTTTTAACTCTCACCTATCTCTTACCTGAGGCTGAGATTTTTCCACCTTTATCATTCTTTCCTTCTTTCTTATTGATATATCATAAATAAATGGAATATTTAAAAATAAAAAGTACATTCATCTATCTATCTATCTTGGCAAAATTATGCTAATCTGTTCCTTTCCTTCTTCCCTTTAATTGTAGTTATTTCCTTCTTTCTCAAGAATAATAGTATATTAAAAAGTTCGTTAATAATAATAATTGTATTATTTGTATAATTATATAGGTTTATTTTAATACTATTCATATTTATTATTATCTTTTAATAATTCAGGTTAGATTTTCTATTGAATATAAAAAATTTCATTAATGTAATCCTCAGCCTTATTGGCAGAATATTTTATTGGGATTCCTCTATCTAAAAGTCTTACATCTGGTCAATGGTCAAAATTTCCATTTTTAGTTTTCCTGGTTCATATTTACTGTTTCGTCCTTTATAACCTGCCCAACACTTTTTCCAATCCACTATGCTTTGATTGAGTCCCTGACGATGAGTGGCGAGTCCACTCTAAACGTTGGACAATATCAGTCAGAGCTCATTTTTGATACCATGTTAAAATTTCCAACCCTAGATGACTGATATCCTTATGATCTCAAAGCAAACAAGTTAAACTAAATTTATTGAACTACTGAGATTTAATTTTTAAGCATAGCATCAATCACAATAGTTGGAAAAGTAAATAGCTGAAGCATAGATGAAATATACACACATACATATATGGTTTCTCTTTCAAATTAGCTTTTCATTCCTTAGATCAAATCTTACAATGTGGCGTCATAGCTTGCTAAACCAATAGTTGTACAGTCCACAAAATCACTCAAAAACATATCTGTATGGCCTGCTAACGAGGTGTATAACTTGCACAGAAAACATGGAAAAATATAGCAGCAAAAGTACAACCTATATGACATTGTATGATACGACTGATTTCTATCCTATGCTGAACAATTGTTGTTGTATGGTCTCCTGTACAAGTTCCTTGTTCCCAAACTTTGGCTCTTTTCTTGGTACGTAGATTTTCTGAATTGTGATTTATCTCTTTTATCTTCTCTTATTAATGCTTTGCTGAAACACTAATCTGCTAAAACCCTAATATGATCTTGATATGTATGACTTGGATTAAATGTAAGTCATCAATGTGTTAAATATACTTTATTATTCACTTTAGGCCATGTTGGCTGCAAAACATAAGACATTTCACTTTTTCCTAAGTGAATTACAAAGTAGAATTAATTATCCACTTTTCCGAGTGGTCACTTTCGAAAATGTCTTCAACCACTCCCTACACATTCACATCAAAACTTGTGCAACAAGTTCTTATTTGAGCTACATTTCTCAAAAAATGTAGCAGTGTAGATGATCCACCATAATAGGCTAGGAATCATCCTTCAAATAATCCTCTATTCATGTCGAAACTTGTGCAACAAATTCTTATTTGAGCTACATTTCTCAAAAAATGTGGCAGTGTAGATGATCCACCATAATAGGCTAGGAATCATCCTTAGAATAATGCTCAAAAAGATATAGTCGAAACAATCCTGGAAGACTGAATAAAAGCTTCATCAACTATAACATTTATAGTAGAAGGATCATATAGACAATACAGTGGAATACGGGCCTGTGTACTTGATCTGAAAAACTTGAAATGCAAAACTGAGAAAGTTATACCTTGATCAAAGTTTTGGCACAAGAGATCAAACCCATATGTGTAGTCCATGGTGGATCTGTAGGATGTAATGTAAATTATATTAGTACTAGTAGTATCATTTAGAAGATCTCCACTGCAAACTGCTACTCATGCATATTCTTCAATCCTTTGAAGACAAGCCAGGCAAGACTTGAAGACACAACTCTTTGTAATAAATATTAAATATTGCATACAGGTTTCCTTAATTTCAGATTTCCCAAAGATAAGCAGACCCATTGAATAGGGCATAAAGCCATTCTAAGGTCATTAGGTTCAACGAAGGAGACGACTTTGCAAAGTTTTCAAAGGATATCCCGTATAGACCCAGGAAGGAACTAGTAATATCTCTTCCAAGAAATTTGTAGTGTATTATTTCTATAATGGCCATAGCCAAAATAATGTATCCTCGGTGAAAATATTGTTTGAAAATAGATTTCAAAGAGAGGGAAAAAACTTAGGAAATCGTAAAAAATAATTCCCTAAATCTGTAGCCGTTAGGGCAACGCCTCTAGCTGAAGATATGCGGATCACCTATAGAAAAAATTAGGTTTCAAAAACCTATTTTTCAGCCTTTAGGGCAATGCCATGAGCCAAAAAATCTTCAAAAGACTATTGTTGGAAAAAATCAGATCTAGAAAACCCAGTTCCATAGACACAAAAAATCTAAGTTGCACAAAATGCCAAAACGTCTGGAAGTTTTCGAAACATGTACGGTTGGGAATGTGACCCCCAAAAAATGGATACGGCGAGTGAAACGTCATATATATGTATGTGTAATTTTTTTTTACAAATAAGTTAATAATCCATTATCTTGCAAGAAAAAAAAAATGAGACACATAAATGACATTTTAAAAGGAAAGACCAGCCTGTAAACTCAAATAGATGATTACATGGTTCAAAATCCAAAATTATCTTTTATAGATGAGGCTGCACATCCAAGATTCGAAAATCATCCTTTATACGTGAGGCTTTACATCCAAAATCAGTACTTATACGTAGCTATATGTGTTGAAAATGAAATAAAACATGAGCTAATGACAAGTACAATTACATATCTTAAAATCCTCATCCTCATCTTCGCTAGCAAAAACAGGACAAGGTGCTTTTTCAGCAAAACTAGAGCGTGCATTGATTAAAGATAATTATTTTTTGGAGTGATTAGAGATAAAATTTAGTGGTAGATTAAATCTTTTTTGGCCATAGAAGTTCCCCACACCCCTTTTGGGTGCTTGAGTGAGCCCCCATAAGCAAAAAAGTCATATAAACGGGGCAAATTTGGGCTGAAGCAGGGCAGATTTGGGTCAAAATGCTGCTGAAACATTGCAGCGGCGTTTTGGTGGCATTTCCAAATCAGGAAACACTGCCAAGGTGTTTTGGCCATGCTTTGGTCGCATTTCAGGTACCAATACACTAGCTTGGGGGCCATTTTCTGCGACATAGCAAAAAAATGATGGAAACAGCAAAAATATCTGAACTATTGTTGAAAATGACGGATCTAGAAACCCAAGTTTCGTGGTCACCAGAATATGATGCCACTAGCCAAAAGTCTCCAAACAGTTCTTGAAAATGCTAAGATAAATCAAGAAGTAAACTCTAATGTTAGGAAAATGCTAAAATAAAAGAAGTAAACCCTAATGGTAGATGCAACAAGTTATGGACAAAATTTCTGTAATTAGTGCAAAAGACATGTACAAGCAACCATAATAAAGCACATTTCTAGCTAGCAAACATGTAGAAACATCCCTGATATTACTACTTCAGTTAATGTTTCTTCCACATGTGAAAACTGGTCAGTGAAATATCATCAGGAACAACCAATAAAAATACCCTTAAAACAAAAATTAAATGAGCAGGGAAGGTTCACACATGGTTTGATATTATTAGCTTTTAAACTTGCACTTCATGTGGTAAAGTCCTAATCCCATGTCCTAGCCTAGGGGAACTTAGGAAGGCTGCACATTGTTACTGTTATCGCAAAATCTAGCAACTTAGTGCAAAGATTTCACAACTGCAAGGTGCTAATACTAGTGATACATCAGAAGTGCTACCTGTCACTCAGACAACAACTTCAATTGTTTTAGTGAAGGATGGATTTGACACAAGGGAGGCTTCCCTAGTAGCCTCTAGAATTCTTAAGTCCACACACTATCAAGTCTAAGGACACCTATGTAACTATTTAATTCACCGCCAATGGAAGATAATAAACAATGTAAGGGCCGGGCGGTTGTCAAAATAATTTTCAGATTTGAGTAGATAAATTAAGCCCTTCACACAAGTAATAATCAAGTAAAATTAGGGCTTGAATGATGGATAAAATTAGTGTTTACACAACTAACAAATTCTGAATTTTTTAATGCATATGGCAGCCAAGAAATCCTAGATATTCAACCCTAATTGGGCTGTAAATAAAATCAGCAAGCTAATTTATGATGCTAAGATGAATTTTCAGGTAAAATACATGCACAAATGCCAAAACATGTTTGATATTTTATGGTTGAAAACGAGTATATTGCTGTTATAAAACCCTATCGTTACCCTAAAACATGACATAAAAGTGAATTTAGAATTTATGATTGACTAAAAAGGAGAAGACTTGTGCCTACTATTTTTTGGACATATCGGGTCAATTAAGGACTCCCTTGAAGAGATATAAGTAGATATAGGGTAATATATAGTCTTGTCCACTATAAACCCTAGAAACCTTACTAATAACTTCAAAATTATTTAAGACAAGGTAGTCCACTTCCAAAAGGTTTTGAAGAGAAGGGCTTTTTCAAGGTGAAACCAATATAATTCACCACTAGCACTAGAGAAGTACAATCACACTTACATTCATTCATAAACAAAACCACAAGATAAAGAGAGACCACTTAAGAAATCATTCATCCTTCGAAACCCTAGCAATGAGGATCCATGTAGTAGTAAATCCATTCATATAACATCGTCCTCAAAAAGGCACTCTAACTAGCGATCCATAGTGATTTAAGAGAAAAGAGAAGAATAATAGAGAAGTAGTGATATTCCTCCACAAATAGCAATGATTTACAAGTGAGAAGTGATTTTCTTATTTATATGAGAGATCAAGCTCCCTTTTCATCCAATAAAATTGCCAAGAACATAAAATATCTTCATCCAATAAAATCCCTAAGAACATAAAATAATGCCTTTATCTCTTACAAAACCTAGAGAGAAAGCAACAACACATGAATTATCCATGATACAAAAATGGAAAGTTTTCAAATACACCCATCAATGGACTAAATGTGACCATAGGACAAAATGTCCACCATAAATGCATGCTTTATCTCACTTGTGTGGCATATTTGGCCTCATAAATTGGATGAATCACTAAAAAATGAAGTGTACAGGCTTCAAAGGTGCAACATTTCATCATCCAAGTGTCATATAACCTCCGAAGGTTCGAATGCCTCTCCAAGTGGTGTAAAATCATCTCTAAATGTGTGGTGCAACCTCGAAGGGCTCGATGTCCTCCAAATTATCGGAACAACCTCTAAAAGAAGTGGGATGTAGGTGACCTGAAAAAGGTGTGAATAAGCCTCCAACATCCTCCAAAGGAATCAAAGTTCATGTTCACAGTACATACCATATCCATGAGAAGTACAACATCCAAGGAGAGGCTCTAAGTGCCCAAATGTGACCATTATGAGACATGCAGACAAGTCAGTGCAACATAGAAGGTGAGTCATGTCATATGCCAATTCCATTTGGTATATCACATGAGGTATAACCTTCAACTTCTCAATAACTTATAAAATTCATGCCATTTTCCAACTTTAGGTTTGGAAGGTTCATAATTAACCCCTATTAGGTGTGCCAATATCCAAGAAGAATGGCATTTCCCATGAAACTCATCAAGAAGTATGTGTAATGATAGATGGAATGGCATGAGTTTTCACTTCATGAATGGTGTTACATAATCATGTAAGGTTATTTAAGATTTTCATTTGCATGAGCACTTTTGTAAAGGAGTGCATTGATGATTGAGTTACCACCCATTTCCCGACACTGTGTCTTACTACCCCTTTCTTGTGTTTTTCTTTTACTTCATTTCATGGAGTCCCCTTTTCTTGCTTATGCGTTTATTGCATGTGTGTTTAGGATAATCTTATTGAGTCTTTTTTAAGTATGCATTTCATTGCATAGGAATTGGGGCAATGGCCTCATAGTAAGGGGCTAGAGCTTAATCCTTTATGTTTTGACTTATTATTCATATTCCTTCACTTTCTTTTGCATTTTGAACTTTATATTTCACTCTTTCTTGTTGATAAAACTACATCAACCTTTGCATTTGGGCCCCTCCTTCTCATGGGATTATGAAGCATGAACCTATTGTTGAATTTTATAGCTATGATTGGTCTTCATAATTAAATGTTTAGCCCTTCAAATATATGTAAGACATGTTCTTCATGTCGGCTTCAAGAGAGGGAATTTTGAATTTCTAAATTTGAATTTTTGGCTCCAAAAATATCATGTCAGGCTTCCTAAAGATCAATTTGGCCTGCCCTTATAGACACACCTATTTGGGTTCATCCAATTACTATATATACACATTTGGCCTCATCACTTGAGAGGTAATTCAGGTCACCCATTCATAGATATATTCTTCTCTTCATGCGAAGATAACAAACCTAATTTGTGGGAAGATGGAAGTCTCTTCTGAGGCAGATTGGAGAATCTCTAAGGCAAAAGAATTATCTGAGGCAAACAAATTTTTTTGAGCAAACCTATTGGGCAGAAGGATGAACTCTAACAGGCCTATTGGGAAAAATGTTGAACTCTAGCAGACCTATTCGGAAAAGGGCAGAACTTTAGCAAACCTATTGAGCAGAAGGTCAAACTCTAGTAGACCTATTGGGAAACATGCTAAACTCTAGTAGACCTATTGAGCATAAGGTTGAATTCTAGTAGAATTATTGGGTAGAAGGTCGAACTCTAGCAGACCTGTTGGGCAGAAGGCTGAACTCTAGCAGACCTATTGAGCAAAAGGTCGAACTCTAGCAGACCTATTGGGTAGAAGGCTGAACTCTAGTAGACCTATTGAGCAGGAGGTTGAACTCTAGCAGACCTATTGGGCAAGAGGTTGAATCCTGAGAAGACCTACCTATCAGACAAGAGGTTGAACCCTACACAAACCTACCTATTGGGTAGAAGGCCGAATTCTAGGCAAACATCTTGGGTAGAAGGTTGAATTATGGTCATACCATATCTCGGCATATTGACCAAGTTTTGATATTAGTTAGGTTGAATTTATTTTGATTACAAGGATCTGATTGTTTCTCTTGTTGAATTCAATAATTTCTCTAAGGAAAAAGGTTGTTGGGTTTTTCCCCCAAGTGGGTTTTCCTGGGGTAAAATATTTTGTCTCGTGTTTGGCTGTCTCTTTATGATCCTATTATCAATTTTCGTTCAACTGTTGAAGATTTTTTGTGTAATTGCTTAATGATGAATGTGAATACAAGAGGATTTAAAATAAAAATCATTAAAGTAATTATCAACTAGATTTTTTGTGTAATTGCTTAATGATGAATGTGAATACAAGAGGATTTAAAATAAAAATCATTAAAGTAATTATCAACTAGATTTTTTGTGTAATTGCTTAATGATGAATGTGAATACAAGAGGATTTGAAATAAAAATCATTAAAGTAATTATCAGCTAGAAGACCTTGAAAACCCAACATGGAATCAGAACGTGGGTAAAAGCGCATCGTTAAAAGAAGCTAGTAAATTTCAAATTATCCTCTATGGCTTGTTCTGTCACTAGCCCTAGAAACCCTAGTACTATTTTAGTGTAAAAGGGACAAAAAATATTCTAGAAGAAGCGTAGATCTTCCATGTTGCTCGTGTCCTACCTATGTGACCTATGATCCATGTTCTAATCTGAAAGACAAATTTGTTTTGTATCTGAGATAAAGAAGAAAATGGTCAAATCCCTAGTTTGATCTCTCAAATGGGACAAATGACCTCAAGAAGGCCGAAGCATACTTGCATTTGTGGAGAGGGTCGAAGCCCTTTATTTATAGGCCAGAGGCCTCAATGTGCTTTAGTACTCCAAGAAGACCTCAGAGCCTATCACAGAGGGTCAAGGAGGCCTCAGAGATTGTTGTTGTGGGTCGAGAAATTTCAGGAGAATTGAGGAACCTCAGACAGTAGCAAGAAGAACTCCGAAATACCTTTGAAAAAGCTAACAAGTTGTCTCTTGTGCATTTGTTTTCTTAGTTCTCTTTGAAAATGTGTTCTAGATAAGGATTGATAGAAGATACTCCAACAAGGCACATTTAAATCTAAGATTTGATGAATACAATCTAGTATCTATCTTGAGTGTTGTAGTATGCAGCCTAATCATGTGAGTATGGAGCAACTATTGCGATGATTGAGGAGGAAACATGTATAATTGAGCATTGAATACATATGCTCTCTGGTGTTTTAAAATTTAGGAGGCGACATGTATGATTGAGCATTGAAGACATGCTCTCTGGTGTTTTAAACGAGTGGTATTATGGTACATTAAATTCTATCTTCTTTATAGCAATCAAATCTTGTGTGATGAGCATTGTATGAGGATGAGATCGAGATGTGTGAAGGTTTGTTTCATTGTGATCACAGTTTCATTCCTTGTTCTAGAGTATGACCATGGACCAACTCCAATTTGGTATCAATCTCCAAGCTATTGCAAATTGATATTGCTACCTCTAGCCTATGGAGCGACTAAGTAGTAACTTGATCGCATGTGAGATTGTGGAAGCAAGTTCGTGTTTGATGCAATTGCAAAAGTGGAGACTTAAACCCATCACCATTTGCATCAAAATCGAAATGAAGGCATGGAATAAAATGAACAAATTGAGAACAAGTGTGCAACTAGTAATCCAACATTCGATGGAAGTTTGTTCAGTATCATATCCAGTCTAGAAGGAAAAAGTTTTATAATCTCGACTCTAGATTGAAATATAGCGTGAGCACCATATATCTTATTCATTGACGTGATTGATCAAGAGAAATTTGTTTGTGCCTTGGTGGATTATGTGTTAGTATCTCTATGGACGAATCCCTTGACTCTGTTCTGCGCTAATGTAAATCTTTGATTTGGTTTTTTGCTAGAACAGATCGAAAGTTACTCCAAAGCGATATGTAGCTGAGGAGAATGGTTTTATCATATAAACCAAGAAAAGGTCATATCACTTGCACTAATATATGACCCCTTTCTCTTGGAAGAGTTGCTAGACTTAAAACCGTAGTAGTCCTAAAAGATCTATCTTTAATAACGATTTTGCATATTGATCAGATTCACTTGTTTCAAGTGTCATGAACTTTCAAGGCATATTGATGATTTGAATTTAAAAGTTTTTCAATGCCGAAATTTCTCTCGCAAAGATCAAGTCACCTTAAATATTGGAGTTATCATTTTAAAGAACAAGTTATTGTTGTTGTTACAATGATTTTGAAAAGGCCAAGGTACTTGAAGGACGAAGGGTTTGTCGATGTCTCTTCACATCTCAGAGGAAGAAGGCTCTAAAGCACAACATGAATAAGATTCACAAAAAGTGTAGAAGCTTTAGGAGTGGATGAGTTGACAACCAGACTTGATACTACTTTATCCACAATGTCATGTCTTTCCAAAAACACAACATGGTAACTAGTAGTGGAGCTCCAAGACATGTGAATTATGATACAAAGGGTTTCAACAAATTCTAATGACAAGAGGAAGGAATGCAAGTAGAGATCTTGTATGATAGATTGCAATGTTTCCCCGAGTTTAATAAAGTCACCATCAGATACAACAGTCATGATTTGGTCAAGTTATAGCCAAAGAAGTGTTGAGTAGGTGGTTTCTGCAAGCTATTTGCAGATCCCACTTAGTAAGGCATGGATGGACACTGTCATAAACCAGAGTTCCTCCAACCTTAAGGAGTCAGTTACAGAAGAACTCTCTCAGCAGGAGGGAGTTGAAGGGGTCTCACATAAAATAAGAAAAGGGTCATATCAATTAAGCCAAAGAATGATCTCACTCTTAGAAGAGTTGGTAGTTTTAGGGTTTGTAAAGAGTCCTAAAATCTAGGGTTTTGTCCGCAAGCGCCAGAGTTTTTATTAAATATAACCTTCAAGATTTTTCTAGATTCAAAATATTGATGATTCCACTAAACAAAGAAACCCTAACTCATGCAAGGAGGGAAAGGCAAGAACACACATTAATGGCAGATAAAGATGAAGAGCTTGCAAAAGGATTCCCATGATTTCTGGAAGAAGGCAAGGATAAAGAGGGAGCTGACAAATTCCCTTCAATTCTCAAAGATAAGTATTTAATATTTTTCTTGATTATTCTTTTATTAGTTACCGCCTTATCTTTGTTCCTTTTGCTGGATTATAATCTTTCTTCGATAGCTTCCTAATGTTGTTTGAAGGTACATTATGAAGGCTACTAGGGCTCTGGTAGTTGGAGGAGGCATCAACAAGAACATAGCAAAATTTGTGGCAAAATTACTTGTGTTCAAGAGGGAGAAATGGAACAAGACATCTAGAACCATGTTTGATGACTAAAAGAGCTTCTAGTTCAGAGGGAGTAGTCTGTCAGGCCAGCAAGTCTAAAGGAAAGATTTATATGAAAATTGTGTCGAGATTTGAAGAGAGATCAGTGATGACTTCCAAGGGGATCTACAAGGCCTAGTATGCAGCAAATGGAAGCATAGAGAAGTGCAAAGCAAGATTCATGTAAATTCTCCTAGTAAGAGGGAGATGACCATGCTAAGACATTTTCTCTAAATTGTTTGGTACACTTCTATTAAAATTATTATATCTATGATTTTTGTCGAAGGTTTCACCAAATGTATGTAAATAATAAAATATTGTTTTCCTCAATGCGGTAATTGAAGAAGAAATATACATAAAGCTACCTCAGGATTTTGAGGGACATGAAGGAGTCTTTGGAAGAAGGCCTTGTACAGGCACCTCAAACTTGGCAGTCTTGGATTAATGGATCAAGGTTGATCTTGTCATCATGTGACTTGTTTCTAACAAAGGCAGAAAGACTCACGTGATTGAGGGAGTGCTCAAGCCCTCTTTAGTGACAGAGGAAGTTAAGGGCTCAAAAAGAATTTGAAATGAAGGATCTTGATTATCAGACTAGATAGTTGATGTGCTTCAGTGAGTAGATAACAAAAGTGGCAAAGGGAGCATCAGGGTTGCCATAGCAGGATGTGTTTCAGAGTGAGCACCCAATTAGGGTGACCAAAAATCAGTCATGATGATGGCTCCAACAAAGGAATTCGATCAGTTTATTGTTGAGCCAAGACATTTAGCTTAACATTTATTGAAGTACCTACACGGTATAGTTGGACATAAATTGAAGTATTGAAGTACCTACGTGGTATAGTTGGACATAAATTGAAGTATTGAAGTACCTACACGGTATAGTTGGACATAGTTTGAAGTAAGGAAGTACAGTTGTAGGGATACATATTTAAATTGGACAATGAGTGCGGGAGACAGAGAATATATCTGGATGTTGCTACACTATGATTTCTTGGATGAGCAAGAAGCAAACATTTGTTGGACTCAGTATTTTAGAGGTCTAGCATATTGTAGCTTAGTTGGGGGGTTGTGAAGCTAAAATAAAAATCATTAGAAGTAATTATTAGCTAGAAGACCTTGAAAAATCAACACCCATAGGTGTGAATTTTAACAACCAATCCAAAAGGAGGGACAATGGAGATGGGAAAGATGGAACGTGTTATGTATGGATTGGGCCATGGACATGTTACCCCTATGAAAGCCCCCTAATAGCACCTGCCAATCCAAGAGTGACTACAAATAAGTTGAAATAACTAGAATATGACCATAAATTCAATAAGCATAAATTCAAAGCTTTGTGATCCATTACCCAAGTCGAGTCAAGGAGTTATTTGGACTTGAAGGACATGTTGTTTATTCGAGGGCTCAAAAAGAATTTTCTTTCAATTTCAGTAATTAAGGATAGGGGTCTCGCAATTGAGTTCGAGAAAGGTAACATGTCTATTATTTTGGAAGGATCTATCCTAGACACAACTCAAGTGATTGGTGTTAGAGAAGGTAAATTTTACAGGTTACTAGTTGAGCCTCTTTGAGCTCTAGTTCATAGCAATGACAATCCGTGTAATTTGTGGCACAAGAGGATGGGACACTTGCATTATAGAGCATTCCACATTCCCTATTTAGAAGGACATAGTTACGAATTAGAGTGGAAGTATCAAGCCAATTCATTGAATTATGGTTTGGAAAGAGTATTCCATTGTAACTATCATCCCCACAGGGAAGCTTCAGTACAACCAATATTTTTCAATCAATCATGTACTCATCTATTAGCAGGCACCTTAAGGTTCAGTACAACCAATATTTTTCAATCAATCATGTACTCATTCATTAGGTTGACCAACCGCAACTAATTGGAGAATGAGTAGAGGTATGAAGGGAGGGGCAGGTAAGACAATTAAGTATTCAAAATCGTAGGTACACCAAGCCATTGGAGAGAATATCAAGAACTATACTCTTATGCAGAGAAACTATTAGAGGTTTTTGCAAATTTTGTTGGAATATATAGATACATTTTCTCGTCATATTATGAATTTTAAATATTTAAATAAGTGTTTTTTATTTTTAATGTATAAATGGATTTAGTGTCCTAAAATACCCCTGGAACACATAATTTTTGCAGATTGCACAGCTAAAACTTAAGTGAAATTGACAGCAAAGAATACCCGAAAATGGATTTAGTGTCTTAAAATACCCCTGGAACACATTATTTTTGCAGATTGCACAACCAAAACTTAAGTAAAATTGACAGCAAAGCATACCTGAAAAAGAGCAAAAACGTAGAACAGTTAGAGTACTGCCTTTTATGCCCCACCCTTCCTAAACGTTTATTTATCCCCATCTCCGTCGAGGACATGACAAAGCGCTGATGTGCGCCACCAAAGTCGAACACGGAATTTTTTTAACTATTTGACCACCTACACATTTAATAAATAACAATTTTCTTTCCATCGTGAATCCGGTTAGCCTATATTCAAATCCCTAAGCAACACCCCTCATGCCTACGCAACCCATTATGCAAAAGCTACACCGTACGCACACTTACTTTCTCAGTTGTTCCCATCGCCCATTAGGCCAATGCACTTCGTTCCTCTAGGGGCTCATTCTCCAAATGGAAAGGATTGGTCATAAATTTTTTTGGTTCTTCAACCAGATCAGCGTAATCAATTTGTGGGGTAAAGTGAATCCGATAGTCTCAAATGCGATGGCTATTTAAACCATTGAAGCCCTTACCTTTGTTCCCTCCGCTCCATCTTTCTTTAGCATCATGGCTGTTAGTTTATTGCTCTGGATTATGAGATGGTTTCCTACTTTCTTGGTGTAGACACTGGGGTCAGCTAGAGAAGGCAGTGTCAAGAAGAAAGCTATCCATTTTTGCATACCAAGCTCAAGAAAGTTTAATTACTTATCGCTACACTTATTGGTGTTGGAGCGCGGAAGCATAGAAGCTTGGTTAATACTTGCTTATGGTCCAAGAAAATGACAATTAACAGATTGATTCAGACAATCTACAGGTGCAAACAAATATTCTACAATGGAAACAGAAAAATTGGTTGTTTTTTATTTTTATTTTTTTATAAATTTATTTATTTGAACTAGGCTAAGCCTAGGCTAGGGACAGCCCCAATGTTGGATGGAAGAAAAATTGGCCCATCAGTGGCATTCTATCACCAGGATTATGTAAAGCTCAGTTGAGCTTGGACGCCCAATGGGATAGTTTAATTCTCCCAAAGGTGTCTCTCATCCTCAGCCCCCTCCCCATGAGATGTGACCTAGTGAGGACCTTAGTCACTGGGTTCGGCGAACTTAATGGTTGAAGTTCGAAATTCGCCGAATTTGAACCGAATTCGAACAAATTCGAATTTGTTCGCCGAACTTCAAGCCGAATATGAAGGTGAACACGAACACGAATTTTAAGCCGAACATCAACGATTTTTTTGAAATTCGGGTAAAAATTTGATTTTATTCGTTTAGTTATTAGGTTTTGGCATTCGATTTCATGTTTTATATGTGGAAATGATGTAAATGTTTGAGCAATAATCCTATCATCTATGTGTTTGCAATGTGAATTATGCTTTTTGAAAATTGACATGCTTATTTATTTATGTGCATCATATTTATCTTTCAACATGCTTAAAATTGTTATATATATATATATATATATATATATATATATATTTTTTTTTTTTCAAATTTCTATATGTCGAATTTTATGCCGAACTTTATCAGCAAAATTTTAGGTGCCGAACTTCATTTGAATTTCAACGTCGTCGAACTCGAACACGAACACGAACCTGGTGACTTAGGTGAGGACTAAACCCCTCACAAACCAATTGGTTTACAGCTCATGGTAAAGAATTGGGTTATTAATGAGGAAAACCAGTACGAATTGGAGTGGAAGGATCGAGCCAATTCATTGAATTATGGTTTGGAAAAAATATTCCATTGGAATTGGAGTGGGAGGATCAAGCCAATTCATTGAATTATGGTTTGGAAAAATTATTCCATTGTAACTATCATTCCCGCACTCAAGTTAGCGGGCACCTTCCTTCACTAGGCTGACCAACCGCACTAACTGGAGAATGAGTAGAGGTATGAAGGGAGGGACAGCTAAGACAATCAAGTATTCAAGGGCAGAACCTTTTTGTGCTGCATTCAGAATTGCAGGTGCACAGAGCCATTGGAGAGAATACCAAGAACTATACTTTTATGCGAGCAACTATTAGAGGTTTTTGTCATTTTCATCAGAATCTGCAGAAACAATTTCTTGCCAGATTATGAATTTTAATTGTTTAAATATGTGTTTTATATTTTTAATATATAAATGAATTTAGTGTCTTGAAATACCCCTGGAACACATTATTTTTCTTAGAGGTTTTGTCATTTTCATCAGAATCTGCAGAAACAATTTCTCTCCGGATTATGAATTTTAATTGTTTAAATATATGTTTTATATTTTTAATATATAAATCAATTTAGCGTCCTGAAACACCCCCGGAACACATTATTTTTGCAGATTGCACAGCTGAAACTTGAGTGAAATTGACAGCAAAGTATACCCGAAAAAGAGCAAAAACTCAAACAGTTGGACTACTGCCTTTTATGTGCCACCCTTCCTGAACACTAATATATCCCTATCTCTATTGGGGACATGACAAAGCGCTGATGTGCACCGTCAGAGTCGAACAGAGAATCTTTCTAACTATTTGACCGCCTACGCATTTAATAAATAACAATTTTCTTTCCATCGTGAATCCGGTTAGCCTAATATTCAAATCCTGAAGCAACACCCCTCATGCCTACGGAACCCATCATACAAAAGGTACACTGTACGCACGCTTACTTCTCAGCTGCTCCTATCGCCCATTATGCCAATGCACTTCATTCCTCTAGGGGCTCGTTCTCAAAATGAAAAGGATCGGTGATAAATTCATTTGGTTCTTCAACCAGATCAGCATAATCAATTTGTGGGTTGCTATGAATCCGGCACTTGATAAAATGCGATGGCTGCTTAAACCACTGAAGCCCTTACCTCTGTTCCCTCCGCTCCAGCTTTCTTTGGCTTCATGGCTATTAGTTTATTGCCCTGCATTACTATAAATGTGTTTTGAAATTTCTTGTAGAATCCCTTGCATTAATAACTAGAGGTCTTTACATTTGGGAAATATGGTAGTGTGCTTAAAGCAATGACCCTAGCAACTATCAATAGCCTTACCTTTTCTTTAAGCAAGGACCCTAGCAGAGCCTTACCTTTTCTTTAAGCTTTATTAGCTCTTTTTGGTGTTCTTTTTAAACAAAATTCTTTTGGTTCTTCAATCAGATCAGCATAATCAATTTGTACTATGTAGGGTAAAGTGAATCCGCCATTCGATCAAATGTGATGGCTGCTTAAACCAATGAAGCCCTTACCTCTGTTCCCTCCGCTCCAGCTTTCTTTGGCTTCATGGCTATTAGTTTATTGCCCTGCATTACTATAAATGTGTTTTGAAATTTCTTATAGAATCCCTTGCGTTAATACCTAGAGGTCTTTACATTAGGGAAATATGGTAGTGTGCTTAAAGCAAGGACCCTAGAAACTATCGAGAGCCCAACCTTTTCTTTAAGCTTTATTAGCTCTTTTTGGTTTTCTTTTTAACCCTTAGATTTCTGGCTACTTGTGTTTGTTGTTTTTAGATAAGGTAAGCATTTATTAGTCTCTTTATTCCATTAGTTTCTACCTATAACAACCATCTTCAGTATTTTAGAGTCTGTACTTGGTCAATTTATATACGAAGTTCTTTTCTCACTCTATCGACCCCGACTTTATAGAAGTATTCTGCCCGTTTTTGACTCGGTATACCCCATCTAGGTGTGAATCCTTTCCCAACCTGTAGCTAATCCTAAGCTCATAAGATTAGCCTACAAAGGCACTTCGTTCGACAACTTCTCCCCTATAAACCTATAAAGCTTGGTAAGACCTATTCTTCCAAGGTAGCTAATATTTACTAGCAGAACCTTCAGCTAGTAAGTGCAGAGTTTACAATTATTGGTTTGCTTTCATTAGCTGCCAGTCTACTGGGTAAGACCGGGGCGTGCTATCAGTAATCCAAAACTACAATCAGTCTCACTTAAGATTGTAAACCGGACCCATACAATCAGTTGTCAGGCATTATTTGAATTTTGTAGTGACATATGTTGTAGCATTTTTTTATCCTTTGATGCCGTAGCAAGAAGTCTTTCTCTGGTTTAAGAAGATTAAATGCTTCTATTATAATTATAATGAAAATTTCAGAAAGCTATTGTGTCTCAAAATTTGGAACACAAACATTCATAAGCTACTCTTCAATTATTTTTCATATTTCTGTCTATGTTTAAGCATTTTTGCCTGTTTAGGATTATGCTTAATATCTCACTTTATTTTGCTTAATGGTTAGCTTTTGTCTCTTTATTGTGCTTAATGGTTAGCTTTTGTTGCAGGCTACAGCAATCGGCTAGAAGATGAATATGCATCAAAAGACGACATTTCCAGTGGCTTTTGTTGAATATGCATCAAAAGATGACATTTCCAGTGGCTTTTGTTGCAGCCTACGGCAATAGGTTTCCAGTGGCTTTTGTTGAATATGCATCAAAAGATGACATTTCCAGTGGCTTTTGTCGTAGCCTACGGCAATAGGCTAGAAGATGAATATACATCAAAAGATGACATTTCCAGTGGAGTTATGATATTAGCACTAATATTGGCTGTAACTATTTTCAATTTGATCAAGTGTGTAACAAACTCTATTTTGTTGCACTTCGGAACATTTATGTAAATTTTGTTTTCATCAGTGAGCTCCATACAATTTTCAAACAGGATATAAGGGTTAGATCAATTGCAAGGCTGAGCCACTTAGGCTTTTTTAACTTAAAAGTTAAAAGTTGACATTAATTTACAGAAGAGTGGAGACTTCCATCACCATTTCTAGAGAATAGGTGGAAATGAGGTTGCAGCCATGCTGTAAAGTGCAGAGCAAGTGCTCAAAGAATAAAATATTAGCTCTAATGCACAGATTGTAACAGGTTGCACAATTCAGGATGGCATAAATGTACACTTTTGGGATCAAACTTTCTAATGAAATAACCTAGTTGATAAATCTTGTTGGTTGTGTAAATCTACACTCAATATTGTATTGCACCGATTGTAACAGGTTGCACATTTTACTATGGCATAAATGTACACTTTTGGGATCAAATTATTTCTAATAAAATAACCTAATTGATAAATCTGGTTGGTTGTGGAAGAGGATATTTACATAAATAATGTTTGTTTTGTTTAAAATTAGAATACATGCATCTTGGCAAGGACCACTTTTGTCATTAGTATGTGATAAGAATCTGGAAATATTCGAGAATAATATTCCAATTGTAGTTATATGTTATCATTGCTTATTGTTTTCACATTGTCTCACAAATTTGTTTAAAGTAGGTTAAGAAGTTATCTGACAGCTTACAAAATTTTCCCTAAACCTGGTCAACCTTAGTTGACCTTATCTTTACAAAATCACCCAATAACCGTCAGTGAAATGGAAGAATTTGCTTAAAAGCATATATGTATTTCCAAAAGGATAAATTTCATTACATTGGTAAAATATTTGTTTTACATAGTGAGCTCCCTAGATTTACATCATTAATAGATGTGAAATGAAAAATCCATTATCTTTACAAATTTACCTAATAACCCTGAGAAAATGGAAGAATTTGCTTAAAATCATATATGTATTTCTAAAAGGAGAAAGGACAAATTTCATTACAATGGTAAAATATTTGTTTTACTTTTTAAGCTCCCTAGATGTAAAATGAAAAAACCAAGGTTTGAATTGGTGGAAATTTGTCTTTCCTCCTTAGTTCATTTGCAAATTGACTACATGCACATAGTTATCCTACATAAAAACTTACAATAATTATCCCTTAAATTTCTATGGAATATGCAAAATAGCATGGATCTTTGACTTTCATGTTCAACCTCTTCAGTCTAGGAGTCCAAGGCAAAGAAAGAAATAGGGACAAAGAACTCCCAAAGCATGCAGAGGCCAAAGATTGATTTTTTCATATATAATTTGGTCCTCATAAAGCATGGGTTAATTTCTTGATTTATGAAGTTGTTGGACATTCCAATTGTCCATCATAAAAAAATATTTGTGTTTGGAATTAATTTGCATGGCCAAGTTAGTCATTACATTTGTCTGAAAATGGAATTTTCTCAAGATGTTTTTTAATTCCCATGCATTGAAGACTAGAAGGCTTTCTGTCTTTTTGGTATGTTTTTGTCCTTCTAAATGCCCGGTGTTTTCTAAGTCTCTAGCAATTGTGTCCTTAGCTTTGGGCATTTAGATTTCTATTATAACATTAATATAGTAAATTTACAATACAAATGAATTAAAGTACTTGCAATCTAACACAATTTCAAATCTAGTTAAGATACAGTTTCAACAAATTTTCATGTACGTGATTAAAAAAATATAGATTTACATTTTATGCATGTTATCCTTAGCATTCCAAGAGAGAAAGTAAACCTCTTCAAACTCAAAATAAATGAAATCTACAATTGCATCATCCAATAAACCAAATTTACTCAAGGAAAGGAAAATTATTCAAATAAGACTTGCAAATTACAGTGCCTCTAAGATACATCCTTTTGGTTTAGCATCTTTTCCATAGAAAATGCCATCTGCATGAAAAATAGAATTAAATTAACTTTCCATCCAAATGAATGATGGATCAAAAAGAAAATAAATTGCACTCTTAGCTAAGTATTTTAACAATAGCAATGTTTTCAGTAGACATCCCGTCTTTCTTTCCTACTTAACTTTGCAAGTAAACTTTAACCAATATGGAACATATAGGCAATATATTTACAACCCTAAAGGTCATTTATATTTATCATAAGAGACATGGATACATAAATTTGCAATGCCAACCATGTATGAAAGAATTTCATCAAAATGATTTTCAAGGTCGATTTTCAAATTTAACATAAAATTGTTATGTAACAACATATAATTAAATTACTTCTCTTTCCATATGAAAGGAAAAGATGAATCAATAGAAATCCTTACATCTAATATGATTTGCATAGAAAATTCCTTTGCTAGCAAAAAATTTCAGAAATTAACATAAAATTGTTATGTAACAACATATAATTAAATTACTTCTCTTTCCATATGAAAGGAAAAGATGAATCAGTGGAAATCCAAAGGAAAAGATGAATCAATAGAAATCCTTACATCCAATATGATTTGCATAGAAAATTCCTTTGCTAGCAAAAAATTTCAGAAATACTCATCCTAGAAATTTGCATACTATCCAAAAAATATCATTGAACTTTACAAATATTTTTGAAGAAATATTCATCAAGCAATGAATTTCAAAAGTGATTATCCATAAAATTATAAAAATAAAAGCCATCAAAATACGAAAATAAATTATTCAAATATTTGGGATACTTCATTTCTATTTTGCAAGAATTTCAATAAAATGCTTCAGAAAGTAAATGGTAAATTATCATAAAAATATATTATCCCTTTCTAGAAAATAAACAGCCAAAAAAATAGAACTAAATATAGTGTTGAAGCCATATTGAATGCTAATGTGAATCAAGTTTTTGCCTACTTCAAACAAGAAAACTATATGCAAGATTGTGTGGAAAAATCTTTAAAATAAAATAAGATTGTGTGGAAAAATCTTTTAAAAAAAATAATAGTCAAACTGAATTGAGAATTAAGAAAAAAATATACATTAGAGACAAAAAAAAATCTAAAAGCTTCAATAAAAATAAAAACAAAATACTGGTGTTTAATAGAAAGCAAACTAGGAAAAATGTTAATTTTTTAATATTCTAATTGGCATAGTACATGCACTATTAATATAATAATTATATTTTGGGCACTTAAAAAAATAAGTAATATAAAATTTCTACTAAATATTTGAGGAATTGTAAAAATTAATTATAACAAATCATCTCAGTTCAAAAAGATTGATTATTTCGTAGACACATTAAATAATTAATTAGTTGTCAAAATTAACATACCTAAGACTAAACAAAGGGAAAATGAATATTCATGAATCAATCCTTTTACAAGCTCCCAACCAAAATAATGCTTTAAATAGTGTCTCTTGAATGTTCATGAAACAATCTTTCTACAAGTTGAGAATCAATGTAAAGCCTTAAAATAGTGCATCTTAAAATTATATATTTAAATAATGAATTCTAAAATTTTATTGCACTAAATAAGATAAATGTTAATTTATCTTATTAACAAATATATATTTAAATAATGAATTCTAAAATTTTATGCATTAAATAAGATAAATGTTAACATTTATCTTATTAACAAGGGGTCTCATACACCAATTTGGTGTGTGGCTTGGATAATAATAATATGATATTCATTATCCATTTTATGTTTATATATTGTATAATTTAATTTATGTGATAAGAATTATTCTTTTGTTTTGTTTGTCAAGTGGATCAAAGATTATATCAGGTTTGACTTACCTTGGAGATAGCACCTTGCTTGGGCCACACCATCCCAGCCCTTAACATGATTGGATTGTTGCCCACAGAATTTTGAAATAGTATACCCCATCACTATGCTCCATGGACTATGTGATAGAGTTATTATTTATGTTATATGTATAGATTTTATAATTTAATTTATGGGGCAATGCCAATTTTAACCTCACGGATAAATTGACTAATTTTATTTTTATGTAATTTGATCCAGTGAAAATATTTAGATAACTTAACAAGATATTACAATATCTTAAGCTAGACAATATTGCAATTATTTCAAAAATTGTAAAATTAACCATTTATTAAAAAACACTTACAAAATTGAAAAAAAAAAATCATCAAAAATTTTTGAAGAAAATAAATTATAAATAAATTATTTTAAAATTTTGAAGAACATCCAGAAATATTTACTAAAAACAAATTATTTAGTTTAACTCTTTTGAAAGTAAAGTAATTCGGAATGCTTTTTTTAGAAATTTTCAAAACAGATTATATATATGTTATATGTTAAAAAGTTTCGTAAATTATCTTAAGAATTCCATCAAAAAGTTCCCTCAAATTACTTTATAGGAATCTCATCAAGGTCCTGTGTATTTCATACCCGGAAGCCATGTATTAACAAGATCAAGAACAAATAAAAAATAAAAGAGAAAAATTAAGAAGGAAAGAAAAAAATAAATAAATAGTTTATTATACCTACAATTGAAGGACATGAAGGAAGAAATAGAAGAATTGGGGATAGTGAAATAAAAGAAATGGGAATAGTGACTAATTGGTACCATGTCTCAGATATAATTGGTACGTTGTAAGTGGTATGTCTCAATATTAGTCAGGATTAGTTAATAACAGTTAGCCTTAATCATAGGTAGGTAAGTATCTGTACGAGCAAGGGAAGAAATGGCCAGCATAGGGAAGAAGCATAAGAAGCACGGCATGGCCAGCAAACAGAGGGATGAAAAGCCCGCCACTGACGCATTCAGTTGTGTTATGTGCGTTGGTGGTCGGTTATCCTCACCTTCCGTCCAACACCCACTGCTAAATGAAGCAGAGATTATAACAATGCGCGGGGTTCAATCAGGAGGGCTTGATGAAGAAATCATACAATGGTGTAAAAATCATTCATATGCGGCGGCACCTTGATTTATCATTCATTTCCTTTGTTGTTAAATTTTTGGAAAATATATTACAGAATCTCACAAAATTAATTAAAATTTTCTGCAGTTATTCGTTTATTTCCTATCAATTTCAAACTCCTCTGATCGAATTGCAAAATTAATTAGGAACTGAAAATTAACTCAACCATTGATTATCGCACCATTTGAACAATAGATGGGCGGATATCGAATTGCAAAATTAATTAGGAACTGAAAATTAACTCAACTATTGATTATCGCACCATTTGAACAATAGATGGGCGGATACCATTAAGAATTAATAATTAAATGTCAAAGTTGACATACCTGAGAATGATATCCATAAAGCAATCCTCCTGCACGCTGCAAATTAATTATTGATCTGATCTCTGCCCTTCTTCATAATTGCCAACGAACAGCAAGATATACATACAAACTCTGCCATAACCAGCACAGAGATGGGGCATACATTGACATGCAAATGCAGAGCATACAAACGCAGACACACACACACAATACATTGACACCCAAACACAGACAAACTTCTCAAAACATTCAAATGCAGACACACAGACAGAGACTGGCTTAACGAATTGAATGATAAGTTAAAGAATGTATATGCAAAGCCACCGCGTAGCTTTTTAACAACGGCCAAATTCAGCGCGCAGTGCAGACAAAGCTCGTCACCGCCTAGCTTTTTCAACGGCCAAATTCACCCCGCAGTGCAGGAAAAGCTCGTAGAGTTCACGGCCAGATTCAATTCCATGAACCGACCACTTCCCCTCTAATTGAGATTGTAATGACACGTCATTGTTGGTTTGTTATTATGTCAGAAGCAGTGTCAGAAAATATTCTTCCACCACCCTATGGCATGGGACCACTATCCAGCACGTTGAGGAGGTGGAGACATCTCGGATGCGTCACCCATCAGTCGAAAATGTGATGAACGTGTTCTTTATGTCGAAAATGTTAGGAATGAAGGTGTTTTTTTTTAATGTCAAATTTACTTTTTTATTTTTTTTAAATGGTTTAAAATTTAGTAGGAATTTATTGAAATTATAAGTTTGATGGGTAAATTCTGCATAAATATTTTTAGAGGTTTTCTAGAGTGTTAAATCCATATATGAAATCAAAAAACAAGTTTAAATAACACAAATCAAATTCTAACCAAAAAATCCACCAAAAAAAATTACAAAATCACATTAAAAACAACTCAAAAACATAAAGCAATTAAGTCATCTAATTCATTGCAGAAACAGTAAAGGTTTGTTAATAACAGCTTATAACCATATTTTCACCAGAAGGGAAGGAAGATTGTCATTGTTAGATTTCTTGAAGTGGGCAACACTCTTTCAATTGAATGTCTATATTTATTATAAATTTTCAATGAAAGTACTGAATTGATAATAAAATTATATTTACTTATTTCATGTTAAAAATATTTACAAGTTAATTATAAATTTTTAAAATAAAATATTTATATAATTTTATTATTATTATTATTATTTTCTTTTAAGTTTAGCAGTGCTTTTCTATTTTTTATTAATAAAAAGGAGAGCAGGTTGCTACATATTAAAACTTGATGGCCTCAACCTGCTTGAAGGAAATAAAGTCTGTTGGCCTCCTTAAAGAGTTAAAAGCCATCCAGTATTGGAAAAGTTTAAACTTTCTGCTATCAGCTATGTCCAGTTTACTATCTCTAACATATTCTAAGTGCAAATAGTAAATGCTATCCGCAAAATACATATAACAAAACCAAAGGAAATATTGTCTCAATCATCCAAAGATTCTATTGGTGTCGGATCCTTTACGCTTGAGCCGGGCATATCCACCTGATGCATGGTTTGCAGTTGACGATCTATGCAGCCAAGACTAATGGTTCCATGTTGCTGGGATACTCGGATTTCTTAAATCTCTCTTTTTACGTTTTGCAAAATAGAAGCGACATTTGGGTCTCCTCCCATTTCCTGTATACTCATGAGTGCCTTGGCCAGAACGCATTTAAGTATCCAGTATGTGTGAATAGACTCATGAAATAGAGACAGCCTACTTCTTGTGTTACCAGGGTCTTTAAGGAAATCCAATGCTTCCTCATGGATTTTGCCTTCCTCTTTGGTGTTGCAGTCTCTTTCCCATCCAACAATAAGATTATGAACCTGCAGAGGAGTACCAGCGGAATAGGCATCGAAGAGGTTTTCAATGACCTCTTTCTTTGATTTTCTTCCTCTCTTACTAGGCCCCACAGTAGACTTAGTTTGTTTCTATGTCCCCTTTTCCTTGGCCTCTTTCTTGGTCGTTTGTACTTTAACCAAAATATTTATATAAAATTATATGAATTGATAATAAAATTATATTTACTTATTTCATGTTAAAAATATTTAAGTTAATTATAAATTTTTAAAATAAAATATTTATATAAAATTATATGTTGTTTTTTTTAATTTAAATTATGTTATTAAGTTGTTAATTCAATTTTTTAATAATATTTATATTTTAAAATAAAAATTAAAAATTAAAATAAAAAATAAAAAAATTATTAATTATATATTTAATTAATTTTTATAAAATTTATAGTTTTTCTACATTAAATAATAATTTATTATATATAGTTTTTTAAAGGTGATATATTAATATATAGTTTGAGTAAATTTAACTATTAAGAGCATGTTTTTTCTTCTAAAAGGTTACAAGTTCAAATCTAAAGATTTTCTTTAGCAATTAGCATGAACTTTCTTCTAAGTCTTCAAAATCACATTGCACTCATTAGATGACCACTATGTTAACTATTGTCTTTGTTCCCTATTATCTTAACTATTGTTGAGCAACCAATTTTAAGTTCTTCTTTCTACCATCAATTTAGAACAATCTGATTAGGAAATTTGGAGTCATTGGTTTATACTTGGACCATCCTTACAATAATAAATTATTACTTGCTTGCACGGTCAACTAACAACTCTCCATCAATACTTAATTGTTGATTGTTACCCATCCAATAATGGGTATAGAATTTAAACTAATTGCAACAACGATATAATGCTCCATAAATAATATAACATGACATTCTATTTCCCTTGAAATAATCTCACTTCTAACAACAACCAAGTGTATATGACATAATCTTGCAATAAGACGTCTCTTATGTGAACGACTCTAATAATGAGTAAGAGTATAAATACTCTCAATGAACACTCTAGGCGGGAAAAGACATGGCCTACTAGGGTTGCACACTCCTAATAGTGATGCATATGGTCTTGGTGTTGTGTCAAGGAATTAATCAACCTCTTCAACTCATTAGACATAGTAAAGACATTTCTTAGAAGATAGGGGTACAACCCATGCAAAGGCAATGTTAAAATTTCCCAACAATCCACCAAAAGCAAATAAACCAATTTGAAAACCTCATATGTAAGTACTGCAACAACTCTAAGATGGTGACCATTGATCTTCAATATTTGAGTAAAACAGATAAAAGAGAATACAAAGTTGTTGGAATTCATTAAATATTAGTGAAGAAAAAAATATGAATAAACTTAAATATGAGTAGCATATTTCCCACACAAAATTTGTATAAATAGAAAAATAAAACATACCATAGATAAAAATATTTTACCCTGGAAATGAAAATAGAAAAACTAGCATTAATTGTTGTTAAATTTTCTTGTTCTATCAATCTCTAGTTATAATGCATGTAATATCTCTTTATGCATCCTCCTCTCCTTGGCCAAAAAATAGAAAAACTAGCATTAATTGTTGTTAAATGTTCTTGTTCTATCAATCTCTAATTATAATGCAGGTAATAGATCTTTGTGCATCCTCCTCTCCTTGGCCAAAAGACCCTTTGAGAGTGAAAATATATGAAGAAATAGGGAGATTTGGGGTAATGGAAAGGCTAAAGGAAATGACATTCTCTTTCCCATTCCTCAATCTTTTCTCTCCAACTATTATTTTTCTTTTTCATTTCTCTCTTTTGTCTATCTTGTCTCATTTACTTTTGTTGGGTTTGTGTTATATTCTTTCCACGACTAATCACGTGCGGGGGCGATAGCCCCCCTTGTACATTTCGCTAGGCGTAACGTCCGGGGGGTCACAGGGAGGGCGGTAGCCCCCCCTGTTGGGGTCCAAGGCAGCGCCCTAGAAAAAAAATTTGGTCTTTATTTTCCGGTGGGCAAATCTGCCCATGGTTTTGTGCATGGGTTTGCACATGGTTTTGGGGTACGATGGTTTTCGGCCCCTGGTATTTTGTAGATTCGGTCAAGGGAACTACGGTTATGTTCTAATCCAGGGTTAATGGATTGGGGTTTATGTATGCTTCGGCATGTATATATATGTGTTGTAACACTAAAAGGAATATAATGAAAAATCAAGCTGGTCGTCCCGATTTGGGATCCAAGGGAAAATCTCTATGTTTATCTGTTTTATGTTTTATGCTCTCGCTATTGTTTATTTTTTGTTCTAAGATTTGTTAGTAGATAATTTTTGTACAAGGTTAAAACCTACATTTGGTATCAGAGTTGTTTCGGCTTCAAGGGGATGCCTTTGCTACTAAGGGTTTTTTTCTCGGGCCTGAGGTAGACCCTGTTCAGTGGGAGATCTGCGGGATCGATTCTTGCAGTGAAAGAAGATGGCGAGCGGCGGGAAGATAGAGATCGAGAAATTTAATGGTCAGAGTTTTGAGTTGTGGAAGCTCGAGATGGAGGATCTGTTGGTGGATGACGAGTGGATCGCAGTAGATCGAGGTACTAAACCAATGGAAATGTCAGATGAAGACTAGAAGAAGTTGGATTGAAAGGTGAAAAGCACAATACGGTTATGTGTCTCAGATTCGGTATTGTTGAATGTATCTGGGGAAGCTACAACGAAGAATTTGTGGGACAAACTTGGGACTTTGTACCAATCTAAGTCTTTGGTGAATAAATTGTTCCTGCGGAAAAAGCTGTATAACCTAAGGATGAAGGATGGAGACTCGGTGACAGAGCATCTGAACGCCTTCAATACTGTGGTAAGTCACCTGTCATCTGTTGGTATTAAAATCTCAGATAAAGATAAGTGCATCAGTTTGTTGTGTTCTCTACTAGACTCATGGGATAGTCTGATTATTGCAATAGGTAGCAATACAACTACCTTGAATTTTGATGACATTGTCTCAGCCTTGCTGTCTGAGGAAATGAGATGGAGAAATATGGAGGGTCAAAATGGAGATGCCTTATTTGTATGAGGAAGGTCCCATAATAGAAACAAGAATAAGGTTTCGAGTGGGAGATCTAAAACTCCTGGAAAGTTTGTAAAGGTGTGCTGGAAATGTGGAAAGGAAGGGCACTACAAAAAGGACTGCATATCTAAAGCTCCTGAGAAAGGAAAGGAATCTGATGATGCTCCTTCTGCAGAGGAAAAAAACCACCTCGGATGAAGGTGGGGATGTGTATTTGGCTTCTTCTTCAAATACACATGTAGATCATGAGTCATGGTTGATTGACTCAGGTGCATCCTTTCACTTCACTCCCCATAGGGAGTGGTTCTCCGAGTATGAGAAATATGATGGTGGTGATGTCTTCCTAGGGGATGATAGGAAGGCCAGAATCGTCGGACGTGGAAAAGTCAAGCTGAAGCTACAAGGTGGAAGGATTAGAACACTTCCTCGTGTTCTGCATATTCAGGCACTGACCAGAAATCTGATTTCTGTAAGCAAGATGGATGATGCAGGTGTAAAAACAGTGTTCGAGAAATATGCCTGCAAGATGGTTCGGGGAGCACTGGTATTAATGCGGGGAGTTTGGATTGGAACTCTCAACAAGCTACAAGGTAGCACTGTTATTGATGGGTGTAACAGTTCTGTGGTTCTTGAAAGTGGAGTGGAAAGCCTAGCTATCTCTGGAGAAAAGACCATGCTATGGCATCAAAGGCTTGGACATATCGGAGAGAAGGGCCTTCAGATACTACATAGAAATGGTATGGTAGAAGGTATGTCTAATTTCTCTCTGAATTTTGATTTCTGTGAACATTGTGTATATGGGAAGCAGAATCGGGTGAGTTTTCCTTCTGGTGCTAAGAGGGCGAACAAGAGGCCAGAGAGTTTGGTACGTTGATGTGTTTGGACCCTCGTGTCTGTCTAATTTCACTGTGGCAAGTTTGTGTACTATGTTTCATTCATAGATGACTTCTCAAGGAATACATGGATATATTTCTTGAGGAAGAAAACTAAAGCCTCGTGATGGGCCTAGTATCTTGGTACTGTGGAAAACCAGACAGAGAAGAAGATAAAGGTGTTGAGGATAGATAATGGTGGGGAGTTCTGCAAGAAGGAATTTGAAGAGTTCTGTAAGAAGTGTGGTATAGCACGGCAGAAGACTACTCCATACACACCTCAGCAAAACGGAGTTGCAAAAAGAATGAAAAGAATGCTGATGGAAAAGGCAAGAAGCATGCTCAGTTGTACTGGGTTAGGACAAGAATTCTGGGCAGAGGCAGTGGAGACTGCATGTTACTTGGTTAACAGATCACCTTCATCAGCGTTGGAGGATAAAAATCCACATGAGGTATGGACTAGTAAGAAACCCTCTCTTTCACATCTGAGGGTATTTGGATGTGATGCATATGTACATATTCCAAAGGAGAAAAGGACCAAGTTGGATAATAAATATGAAAGGTGCATCTTTATTGGGTATAAGAATGGTTTAAAGGGTTACAAGCTTTGGAACCCAGAAACAAGGAAGGTTGTGTACAGTCGAGATGTGGTGTTTAGAGAAGTGAAAGATGTTGTTAAACATGAAGTCCTACCAAAGGAACCTGAGAAGATAGAGTTTGAGCTAAAGGAGGATGAATCGTGGACGGCAAATGTATGAAGACCAAGGAGAAGAGCCACAAACTCCTACCGTGAGAAGATCAACCTGAAAGAAGCTGGCCCTGGGCATGTCCACCGAGATTCTTATCCAAATCTCCCAGTTTTAACTTATAACCCATATATTGATCCGGTAATCTCATCGCAGAGTGATTCGTAGGATGGAAACTGAAGGAGGCCATGGTTGATGAAATGGCATCCTTGCATAAAAATGAGGCATGGGATCTGGTGGAGTTGCCGGATGGAAGGAAGCCCATCGGGAGAAAATGGGTGTTTAAGAAGAAGATGAATGTAGAAGGCAATGTGGAGAAATACAAAGCTTAGTTGGTAGCAAAAGGTTATTCCCAGGTGTCGAGAATTGATTTTGGTGATATTTTTTCTCCTGTTGCCAAAGTTACTTCTATTAGATTACTTTTATCTTTTTCTGCCGCATTTGATTTTGAGGTAGAATAGATGGATGTGAAGGCAACATTTCTTCACAAAGATCTCAAGATAGACTTTATGAAACAACTGAAGTAAGGATTTAAAAGAATGTGGTTGTTAATCATATGCTAAAGAAGTATATGTATGGGTTAAAACAAATACTGCTGATGTGGTATCGAAATTTGATACTGTTACAGGGATTTTGCTCCACTAAAAAGCAAGGAGGATCACCGTGTTTATTTTAAATTACCTGGTGATCGTGTTATTTATTTGGTCTTGTATGTGGATGATATATTGTTGATTGGAAATGACAAAGAAATTATCCAATATTTGAAGACCCAACTGTTCTCCAAATTCGACATGAAGGATCTTGGTGCTGCAAATTATATTTTGGGCATGGAAATTAAGAGAGATCAGGAAAAGAGGAAGCTATGGTTAAACCAGAGGAAGTATGTTGAGACTATATTGCAGAGGTTCAATATGCAGGATAGTAAACCGGTGAATGTTCCGATTCCTGTAGGTACAAAGTTTCCTACTGAACAGTATCCCAAGACACAAGAAAAAGAGGAGGATATGTCCCATGTTCCATATGCAAGTGCAGTGGGTAGCCTAATGTATGCAATGGTCTGTACTAGACCAGACATTGCACATGTAGTGGGAGTATTGAGAAGGTTTATGTCAAACCCAAGGAAGGAGCATTAGACAACAGTGAAGTGGGTTTTCAGATATTTGTGTGGCACTAGTGATTATGGCTTTGTATACTGTGGAAGACCAGATTGGAAATAGTGTTGGACATTCGGGTTTTGTTTATGCATCAAGGCCGGAGATCCGACCAAAGAAGATCTACAAGTGGCAAAGCTAGCCTATTTGAGGTGCGCTCGCCTGATGAGTAAAAATGCTTTGTAGTGGTTTCAACTACAAAGGTCAATACATAGCAAAATGCATCATGCAAGCAAGGAAGAATTTTGGTTGCGTAGGATTAGTTCATGAAGTTGAAAAGCAAGCTATATGATAGATTGTGATAGCCAAAGTGTACTTTCTTGGCTAAGAACCTCGCTTATCATTCAAAGACAAAGCACATTTGAACAATGGATGTCCATAGATGGTTTGAGGCTAAGAGGGTATGTCGGTAAAGGTGGACACTTTGAAGAATGTTGCAGATGCATTGACAAAGTCTATGAGCACTCAGAAGTTCTCTTGGTGTAGAGAAACAATGGGTGTTGCAAAGCTGGGCTAATGACTCAGCTCTCCTGTGGCCCCCTGCGAAAAGAAAACAAGTGGGAGAATGTTAGGTTTGTGTTATATTCTTTCCATGACTAATCACGCGCGAGGGGGCGATAGCCCCCCTATACGTTGCACTGGCTGCAACGTTGGGGGGGTCACAGGAGGGGCGGTATCCCCCCCTGTCGGGGTCTGGGGCAGCGCCCTGGAAATTTTTTTTGGTCCTTATTTTCTAGTGGGCAGATCCGCCCATGGTTTTGTGCATGGGTTTGCACATGGTTTTGGGGTACGATGGTTTTCAGCGCTTGGTATTTTGTAGATCCAGTCAAGGGAACTACGGTTATGTTCTAATCCAGGGTTAATGGATTGGGGTTTATGTATGCTTCGACATGTGTATATATGTGTTGTAACACTAAAAGGAATATAATAAAAAATCAGGTTGGTCGTCCCGATTTGGGATCCAGGGGAAAATCTCTGTGTTTATCTGTTTTATGTTTTATGCTCTCATTATTGTTTATTTCTGTTTTAAGATTCGTTAGTAGATAATTTCTGTACAGGGTTAAAACCTACAACTTTTACATTTGTATTGTCTTTAATAGTTAATTTAACCTTCATTAATTATCTAATTACACTTGTAAATACTAAGTCTTACCATCGTTCACTTATTTGGCTCCATGTGAGAAGACACCTCCTCTTTGAAAGGTTTTTTGGTCTCCAAAAGATCAAAGGAAACTAAATTACATCAATGTGCCTTCTATCTACTTCTATGGAACATGGCCACTTACTTTGGTCCTTGTCTACAACTCTAGCTCTCACTTCAATTCTCTTTTATCGCTTTGGTTGTTAACTTTAATTATAGCTATGTCTTCGGCTCTAGTTGTTAGCTCGCTTATTCCCACAACGAAAAATCTTGCTCATTGATTCTCAGTTTTGAGCAATATTCCATATCCAAACTCTTAAATCAACATTTATTCCCATCTCCTCGAACTTGGAAAAGGTCAAATTTAGCAATCAATGAATGATCCAGATTTATGTAGGAACGCAACAAAATATAGAAATAACCATGAACATAGAGATGCAGCGGAAATAATGCTTCAGTTCATTAATATCAAATAACAGAAATATGCTTACAGGCATAATGGAAATAAAATAGCTAGGGTGCTGGTAGCGAATCTCTGAGAAGAGATGTGATGGCTACAGACCTCTGCACTGTGTTATAATGAGGCTCGAGGGCCTATTTATTGTTGAGAAACAATGTAGAATCTGAAACGTCCAAAAACCTAACCGTAGGAGATGAGGCGCCAAAACTATGGGCGCCCATTTGGCTAAATTGGTGGTTCAACTTCCCGGGGGCATAACTTTGGCACCCGATCTCCGTTTGACGCGCTCAATAGCTCGTTAGAAAGATCTATCCGAGGACTTCAATTTTTGAACGAGCAACATCGGTCCATGGACCCATGTTGCTCTTCGTTTTCCCAAAAAATGTCGTTTAGGGCCTCAAAACGGCTCCGGAAGTTCAGGACCCGAAAAACTGCTAAAAATAGTAAGTTTTGTTGCAACTTGAAAATTGAAAGAACTGAAGATGGGGGTTCAAATGGAATAGGTGGGTGGCTACCAATATCCACCTGGATCATTAAGCCCCCAAAACGGCTCCGAGAGTGGAGGACCCGAAAACCTGCTAAAAATAGTAAGTTGTGCTGAATGTGAAAATCTGCAAGAATTGATGGTGCTGGTCTAAATGGAATAGGTGGGTGGCCACCGATATCCACCTGGATCATTCCTCCTTCCTTAGGAAGCAATGGTCCCCATTGCGTTGAGATCCTCCATGAGATGAGGCAAATTCTGTTGAACTGAGTATTAGATGTGTTGAAGATATCATGGACCTGTGGGTGGACATGCTGGATGCATTTAGTAAATTTGGTTTCTTTATCAGCCTCATACAGTACATGTTTGGATTTTGTATGTGTAGTTGCAGGATGTATGGCAACATCAGGTGGTGGTGCATTGGGAGTCAGATCAATGGAGTGCTTGTCCTGACAGGGTAGAGGAACCTCTATGAGTGAGGAGAAATTGTCATCGTATTCCTCCATGACTTTGTCCATCTGCTGCAGCCGTGAAAGGGAGCCCTGTTTCGAGGTTGTGGCCACAATATTCTTCTTTCCCTGTGAGCGAGTCGTAAGAAAAATGAATTTCCTGGTCTGCGAAACAATCTTACTGCGTTGTTTTGCAGTAGTCAAAGAGATGGCAGGAGGCGGTACTACCCTCTGGTATCTTGTACAATTTATTTCCCATAGTAATAAAACAACACGAGGCCTAGAATCATACACAAAATTTCACTTCCACAAGTATGGTTGGCCCAATAATAGATCGCCTACATCAAGAGGAGCAACATCACACAATACCATCCGTGAATGGCTTCGATACCGTATGGAAGTCGGCACTACCGGCGAATGCTGGAGATCTCTCCCTAGGTGGGAGCCACCCGATGGTATACGCCGCGGTAAAAGCAGGGTTGGTGTGCCGAGCGTCGACGACGTCTCACGAGATGAGGTTCTTTTTTCTTCCGTTATCGAAGAGAAATTGCAGCGGAGAACCCTTCACCCACATCTGCGACTAGAAGAGGCGCTCCCCCTCCTCTGGATCCTCTGGACCTTCCCTCTGGATCTTGGTGGTGGCAACAACGGCACTGGGATCCGCATCAATGATCTGCTTCCCTTTGTCATTGCCTTTGTCTGGTTCTAACTCAGGATCAGAAAATGCATCTGATTCAGGTGCCTTTAGTTCGGCCACCAAAGACTGTTTGGCCCGACACTCGTTTGTGTTGTGAGTGGGGCTGTTATGAAATTTACACCACTTCCCTATGTCCTTATTTGTATTTTTGGTGTTGTTCTGAGTCACATTGCCTTGGCCTTGCCCCTTGTTCTTCATTTCGGGGGCACCTTTCGGATTCGCAGATCCAAGTCTCGCTTCTTCTGCTTAAATTTCTGCTCGATCTTGGCGGCATAGCGATATGCCGTGCCAAACGATGTAATGTCGAGGAACTCCATTTCCTCCTGAATGTGTTTGTGCAGACAGCCGCGGTACTTGAGCACCAAATGTCTCTCTGAATCTTTAATACCCAACTTTGTGCACAGGGTATGGAACAGATTCGTTAGTTCGTGCACATCTTGATCCTTTTGTTGCCGCAGCGTGGTCCATTGGATGTATTTGTCCTCATAGCTCTCCACGGGGTAATATTGTTCCTTGATGTCGCCCTAACGACCTATGGGTGTGGCTTCCAGAACAAGAGCAAGCCCTTCGCCCTCTTGCTCACGGTAGGTTTCCCACCAGTCTTTGACATGGGGGGCGGCTTTGAGGAGTGCAAAAATAATCTTTTCTCGGTCAGAGAAGTCATGGACCGAGAAATACCCTTCCAACAAATTTAACCATCCGTCTACAGCGTCTGCATCTATTTTTCCTTCAAATATAGGAATGTCAAAGTTTACCTGTACCTTGAAGGGAGTGGCGCCTCCAGAGTGGCTGTTGGATGCAGATGCGCCATATGTGGGCAGTCGTTGAAGGATTTGAGCAAATTTATCCATCATCGCGTTCCTTTGTTTCTCGAGGGCCTCCTCGAGCAGTATTTTGATAGGATCTCCCGCTCCCTCGTCTTTCTTTTCTTCCGCCATGGGAGGTCGTCGGGGTTTGCGAGGCTGATCTTGCAAGGGTTCAACCAGATCGAGCCCTAACTCCTTATACCTTGACCATGTTGGGGACATGAAATAAAAAACAAAGAAAGAGAAGACCCCCTCTGATACCACTGATCCGGATTTATGCAGGAACGCAACAAAATATAGAAATAACCATGAACATAGAGATGCAGCGGAAATAATGCTTCAGTTCATTAATATCAAATAACATAAATATGCTTACAGGCATAATGGAAATAAAATAGCTAGGGTGCTGGTAGCGAATCTCTGAGAAGAGATGTGATGGCTACATACCTCTGCATTGTGTTACAATGAGGCTCGAGGGCCTATTTATTGTTGAGAAACAATGTAGAATCTGAAACGTCCAAAAACCTAACCGTAGGAGATGAGGCGCCAAAACTGTGGGCGCCCGTTTGGGTAAATTGGTGGTTCAACTTCCCGGGGGCATAACTTTCGCACCCGATCTCCGTTTGACGCGTTCAATAGCTCGTTAGAAAGATCTATCCGAGGACTTCAATTTTTGAATGAGCAACATCGGTCCATGGACCCATGTTGCTCTCCGTTTTCCCCAAAAAATGTCGTTTAGGGCCTCAAAACGGCTCCGGAAGTTCAGGACCCGAAAAACTGCTAAAAATAGTAAGTTTTGTTGCAACTTGAAAATTGAAAGAATTGAAGATGGGGGTTCAAATGGAATAGGTGGGTGGCCACCAATATCCACCTGGATCATTAATCCCCCAAAACGGCTCCGAGAGTGGAGGACCCGAAAACCTGCTAAAAATAGTAAGTTGTGTTGGATGTGAAAAGCTGCAAGAATTGATGGTGCTGGTCCAAATGGAATAGGTGGGTGGCCACTGATATCCACCTGGATCAATGAATCCAATTCGAATGATGGTATTGTTGTTTAGTGTGACCCTGGTAAGTCATGCCATGACATAATAATTCCATAAGAATTTGTGTTTTTCTTCTACTAGGACCAATTACTTCTACACAAGGAAACAATTCATCGCAACCATGTTAATTGAATAATTTCTTTATAAATACCCTTACATGTTGGTTATAAGGGACTTGATCATTGGGAAACTAGTTCATATATTAGTAGGGCATTCTTCAACCAGCTTAAAATCAAAGAAATGCCAACCAATGCTTAAGATCCTTTGCCACTTTCTCATGTTTCCTCCAAATAGTCACGCTAGCTTCAATGGTGAGGCTAACCTCTTATTTTGCTACAATTTCCTTGGATTGCTTCTACTCCTTCGATTATAGATGTAGGGAACTCCTCATCCTCTTTACTCTTGACTCTCCACACCCTTCTCTTAGCTATTTGGTCTTTTGGGTGAAGCTCTAGATGAAGTCACCAACGCCTTGCTTCCCAATGGCCACTCAACTTGTAGTGGTGAAAAAATTATTGGTGATACTATATGGATTGCTTGATGCCCTTATTTTCTCCATGTGCCCCTCAGTTAATTGTTAGTCTAGGAAATAATTCTTTCCATTCTTTCTTAAAAATAATCTCACTTGTGGTAGGTGGCTTGCTTCTCCCAAGAAGATTCTCAAGATGGCCTTTCTTCCCACAAAAGAGACATAATTTGACATGACAAGTATCACAATGACCTTTCCTCTTACAACAATGAGAAATAAGGGATGTATTTTTTAATGCAAACTTCTTGCTTGTTTTCTTATTGTTATGGTTGATCGTTTTGTTAGTTCTTCTAAATATTGGTTTAGGAGGAATCTTTACACTTTCCTAACCATTTCCCTTTTGCAATCTACCATTGGAAGGATAGTGTGGGAGTGTGTTTCCCTCTTCATTTTCTATTGTTGTTTATTTTGATGAGTAGGATAAATCTATCATTTATTTTTCCTTCACCAAAGTGGTCTTCATGTTCATGGGATTTTCCCATTTTACATTGAAATCTTAGCCTTCATCATCAATGTAGCTATAATGGGGATTAGGATGCATTTTCTTCTCTCACTTGCCCTTGTCTATCGCAACCCATCTTCATTAAAGATTTTGAACCAATTCCCTTGGTATGCTTTTCAAATTTTCTAAAATGATTTTTAGAAGTCTAAGGAAAGATTATTTCCAAGTTGCCTCAATCATGTTGTTTCCCTTGGAAATGACAATGGAAGGTGACTTTGTTTCCTTGATCTCTAATAAACATATAATTGTAGTTATACTAAAATTTCGTCAATCATTTCCAACTCTCAATGTAGTTGAGCCAACATCTAAGAGAGATTGTCATATTGCCATAATGTAGGCTTGGATAGGATCTAATTAACATCCCAAATCTAAATCTGACAGGTGCTTCCATACAATTTCAACCTAAGAAACATATCTTTTTTTATATCATTTAAACCTACCTATTTAATAACCAAGTGGCAGGATCCATAAGGGTATATACCAACAACCACCACCCAAAAAAAAAGCCTCTTTGTAATGCACATGTGCGTGGATTTTTATCCAACATAGAATTCAGGGAGGGGATAAGCCCATTTTTGAATGATAACCACTAGATCCAAGTTCGTATATGCATGCACAACCCAGATTTGGATAGAACCATCATAGTCAAAATTACCTCATATACATGAGTGCTCTTTATATTATCACTCCCAACGCTTAAAATTTTCCTCATGCTTCACTTAATGTGACCAACCTCATGACCTGGCCCTTTTTAATTAGTACGCAACTCTTCATTTGCACAAAACATGTCATTTTATCTATTGATGAATATGCCAACTCAATGTTGTCCACGCTACACATCAGCTTGGCCTTACGTCATCCTGATGCTTCTATTTATATTCATCCGGACTTCCTCTTATTGGACACTTCTCTAATCGACCGGGTAACATGCTCCTGGTAATGGAGTTCCTTTGTCGTCAATTGTTGCACTCGTATTTCTGTCAATATCCATTTGGTTTCCCAACACTTTAACCCTGTCACCTCAAGACGTCACTTGATGCATTGGATGTCCACATCAGTCCCACACTTTTCTCATTGGTTGTCTCCCACGCCAACCCAACGTCCAGTCAACCCAACCATTCAACTATTCACTCTACCTTTGATTTCCCGGGAAGGGAACTCTCTAGGACACATCAGCCCAGAATTGTCTCCTGTTGGACTCTTCTAATAGGAACTCAAGCTTTGTCTCTATGCTTTGTCAATATATGAACTCTCGCATGCTTAAATAAATCTAAGTCTCAATTCCTTACATCGTGATCTCGGTCCCTTTCTATCTTCAGCCCCTTTGTTTTCAGAATTTGGCTTCTATTACTTTCGTTGTGCTATTTGGATTAAACTAGATCATTGATCCACCGTGTTGATTTTTTCCACTCTAAAGATGTTACTGTCAGAATTTTCATTCTGCCATCAGTGATCAAAATCATTTTTTTCATATTCATTTTAGGTGTCTTACTCAAGAAATTTTTTATCATTCCATTAGGTCATGCAAAAAATTGATTCATTGATGATAGCCCTAGTCATAAAACCTCACTCTCCTTCAAAATTTCACATTTACTAACCCACCTTCATGTCTTGTTAAGCATAAAACAATCTTAAAATCTCATTTCACTATTTCAAGGTTCATAAATATGCCATTTCCCCCAATAAGATCAGCAAAGGTGTGAGAGTGACTCAAATAAAACTTTCTCAATCATTTGCAAAGGATTTATCAACATGTAAATATCATTTTTAAAGTTGTAATTTTGGCTTTGGAGTATGATTTTCATACTAAAATGTAATTTTATTCAAAACAGAGATGTAATTTATTTTTTTCATTTTTATGTAATTTTATGCTCATAATATGTAATAAGTTTTGTCCAAAGGTGCCAACTCAAACTTCACATGCCAAACTGAAGAGAAGCAAACTCAAATTAAAAATGCCAAACTCCAGCAACATCATCCTGCAAAAAAAAAAATATAAAAGGAAAAGAGTAATCAACAATGTTTTCAAAAAGGTGAAATGAAACATTAGAAAAGTGGGTTTTTCAAATCCAAATTCAAATTCACTTAAGTATTTATGACTCTTTTACATCTTTTCAAATTCATTTCTCCTCCAAACATCAAGCAAGCACTCCAGGAGACCAAAATTTCGAGTTTCTGGGCGAAATTGGTAAGAAAAACTGAATAGAGGGCACAAACGCTGAAGCGAGGGCGCAAATACACAATTGAGGGCACAAATGCTGAAGCGATGGCGCAAATACTCTGTCGAGGGCGAAAATGTTTTGTTGAGGGCACAAACACTTTGGTGAGGGCGCAAATGCTTGACAGATGGCGCAAATGACCAGAAAGCCCTAGGAACGTGTTTAAGTGGCAAAAACATTATCTTCAAAGCTCCATCAGTCTACTCATCGACCTCCAACAAATCAATAAGAGCTCATGCTAGTTAAAACCATTTTCACAAAGTTTATGTGTTGAGTGTTGTCAAAATTGAGGTTAAAATTTGGTGTTTGAATTTGTTTAAAATCCCCATTGCATTTGTGAAAACTCCCAAATTTCACTCCCTTACACTTTGCATCCTTCCTACAATTACAAAAAGCCATTCCCAAACCCCTATTTTGAAAAATCCCCTTTTCCTAAATCTTTCTCCCAAAACCCTAAGCCCTAGGTGTTACATCTACCTAGGCTCCCAATCCCCAAATCCACATCCTAAATATCACTACATTACTACTCCCTATCCCCTCCCTCGTTTCATACATCCCAAGCACCCTATCCTTCATTTTCCCTTTCCCATTACCCAGTCCTAAAAACATATTTCACACCATCCATTTCCCTAGGGTTTTAACAAAAACACCATGGCAACAGAGGAAGAAAACACATCATTCACTAAAGGAGAGGAAACATAGGTGAGGATGCCACATAAAGGGGGGAGAGTACTCAAACTTGAACCTACCAGCACTAGAACTCTTGGCTTCTACACTTACTATGACATGCTTCAAAGATATTGGTTGTTATGATTTCTGTGAGAAAATTCAGACACCTACCCATGTTGACCATACTTTTCATATCTAGACTCCATGACAACCAAGTTACTTTAGCTGGTGTCACTTTTACTTTATCAACTGCTATTATTTCAACTCCCACCGGGATCCCAAATGTTGGGGAGAAGTGGTTCAAGAAAGGTAATTTCAAGAAACAGGACTTTGACTTCTTTTTAAAACCAAGACACCAAAATCAGACAAAGAGGTTCCTTCCTTTTTTATCACCTCCTGGACAGATATGCACCAATGATTAAGATAATCATGAAATACTTTTCATGTGAATGCAGATTTTCAAGGCTTTACTCCTATCACATCCGGCTCTTAATGCATTTCACTAGGGTAAGGATCCTTAACATACCCTATTATCTTTCCCATAGCATAGAGAAGATGGCATACATTGCCCAGAAAAAGGAGTATGAATAGAAAATGAGAAGTCTATTTCATAATTCCCTTATTAAAATCATAGTCCTCCACCATCTCAATCAATTTAACATTGCATGGAGTACCTTCATAGCTAATGATATTTTCAATGAGCCATCCACTCAGCATGCACAAAATGTCCCCTCATCATCCCAGCCATCCACTTCCATCCCTCCATCTCAGCCCATAACACATTCATCATTATAATATTAGTCCCCTTCACCTCCTTCATCTCCATCTCATCATGACATTGGGTCACCTAGCAGGATTGAGGACATTGAGCCTAAGTGGGCTAGTGTGGTTGAGGTTGAGCCATTGCCAAAAACCTACCAGAGAGGCCACAGGCATGTGTTTGCTCCACACATAGTGGAAGGGGCCAGGTCTTCTACAACAACAAAGCAGGCAGGAAAATGTAAAGAAATGGTGATTGAGGCAGTCATTCATGATGAGGAGGACCTTCATGAAACAGAACAAGAATTCAGCTTGTTGACCTAGATGAGGATGAAAATGATAAAATTACTAATGCAACCATCAAAGAAAAGGATGTCCATATTAAGGAGCTCAAAACTAATCTTGACAGGGCCAAATATGTTATAAACTTCCTTGAGCAGAAGAATGAGCAATTGAAAACTAAACAAGTCATTGATGAGGTCAAGTATGTCATTGCTCAAAGGGAGTCAGAAAAGGCCAAAGCCATTCTAGATGAAACACTTGAAAAGTGTGGCTTACTTGATGAAAAAGAGGAACAAGCACCAAGAAGCAGACCTAGAATTAGAGGGTTGAAAAAAGCCCTAGCTCTAGAAAGACAAAGGGAAGCTGAGCTCGCTGATCAGCTAACCCTAAATGACCAACTTGCTATAATGATCAATGAAAATAGGGAGCAATGGATTGATAGAGCCAATCAGCACTTGGATAAGCTGCTAGCAAAGGCTAAAAAAGACAATGACTTATTGAGAAGGAAATTCAAACACCATGCTCTGAAGGAGAAAATTGCAATGGCCAAGCTCAAAAGAGGAGCCAATGCAAAGATTGAACATTTGACCATGGAAGAGAAGAAAAACTTGGACATACTTGTTGAGGCTTCCCTCCAAGCCTAGTCACATTATCATCAACCATTCTACCAATTTTGAGGCATTTTCAAAGTTTTTTGCAAAATTTGGAATTTTCTGAGTTTTTTTGGACGGACATTTAGAAGAAATTTGGTCATTTGCGCAGCACCGTAGACGCTACACAAATGATTGGGGCACTTTATTGAGGGAATTAAAGATACCATTGGATTCCTAAAGACCAATGCATTCCAGAAGACCATGTTTCAAGCCTTGGTTTGCAGTTTTGACAGGTGAAAAAGTTAAAAAAAAAAAAACACCAAAAAATTACCTTTCTGCCCCTGTTTTGACCTAGGTGTTGTGCAAATACCAGTCTTGGGATAATGACATTTTGAGAGGGAAATGACCTTCATTTTCAAAATTGGAGGCATATTCAGAAAGAATACTGGAAGGGATTTCCAACAAGCCATATTGGGCCTGATTTGGACACCTGCAAGTTAGACAAAAGTGGCCCTGAACATGGAGGGCGCAAATGATCATTTTGCTAATTTTTGGGGAATTTCTCTGAAATTTTGACTTTTCTTCAAGAAATCATGTTTCTAATTATGTAATTAATGATGGTAAATGTAATTATGTTATGTATTAGTTACCTAGGAGTAGATCCATTGGGTAAAAGTTATCATTGAGTCAAAATGAATCAGTTTGAATGTAATTAGGAATGCATCACTTGGACCATCCTACACTTCAGCTTTCAGTTCAGTATTTTGTGGATATCTTCCTCACCTCATGGATTCGACCCCTGAGGATGGTTTAATGTTATTTTGATGTTTATTTAGTCCCTTTCCTTAGTGTTTCAAAATGAATCAGTTTGGATGGTAGCTTGTTGATCAACGAACTATTGTACTCAGTTTTGGCCAATTAATAAAGAAGAGTTGCAGCTATTTTTTAGGATAGATGTGGTATGATGTTTATAATTCTTTTTCCTTCAGTCTCATATGTTATAATGTGTTGTATTCATGTTCATTTCATCTCTATTGTATGATCTCTTTCAAGTTGATAGGCAGAACACATGCGTGTTCATGCTCTATTTTGGGAAAGATTTCATAGTTTGTGCATTTTCCTCTGTTTAGGAAGAATAAATCTCCCATACTCTTCCTATATTCTCATCATTCCTAAGAACCATTTCATCACAATCATCTTTAAAGTGGTAAACCTTATGCCTACCTTGCCCCATTAAATCCTTGAAACCCTATCTCATTTGCCTTGACCTAGCTCCCTTGAACTAATTTATTCATCCAGTTAAACCCAACCAAATCAAATCAAAACAAACCCCTGCACTCATATCTAGCCTAAAAACCCTAATTACTCTAGCCCTCTTGGTTGTGACCTTGTGGAGAGAGCCCTTTCCGACTTGGTAGGGCTAGCTACCAAGCCAAAATTTTGGTATGTGGTTACCTCTGTTGGGATTCTTTCTTCATCCTTGGGAATCTGGCAGAGTGCTAACATTCTGGCGTCATTGTTGGGGAACGAAAAGACAAATTTTCCCTAGGTGTATGATAAATATTTATCGAAAATTGTTCCTTTGGATGATATGATCGAGTTTCATAAGGTTGATTTCATAATTGCAGTGCCTGATAGAAGATCTGGCTTCTCGAAGAAAATATACTAGGTCTAACCCTAATCCAGATCTGGTTTCTCCCATCGAAGATCCTGAAAGAATCCTAAAGAAGCAAAGATCTCATCCAGCTTTAAGTTCTTTGGATTCTCCTCCTCGAGATTTGGTAAGATCCTTCTCATTACCTTCTCATTTGGTAGCCATTCAAGATTTAGTTTTTGATACCAAATTTGAGTTGTCACTGTTTAGAACTAGATCCGAGACTGATTTGAATACAGTAGTCCCTGAACCTTGGATATTAGAGTTAAACCCATCACTTTTTGAGGCTACAAACGAGACTGATGTCAAAATTTGGAAAAAATATCACAATCTTGAAAAATTAGCCAATTCCCTAAGTTATACTGCTGAAAAAGCCCTCATTCAATACCAACAAGAAACCCTTCACATCCCTGAAGTTTCGCTAACAGATATTGTTTCATCATCCATCCCATCATCATCTCAACTTCCCCCTCAAGGACCTCCTCGGACCAATCCACCCTCCGTTCCTCCCCCTCCACCACATTCAATAGGAATTATGGCTCGCTTTGGACCTTTAGTTCTCCCTGGTAATATTGCTAATCTACCACAAGGATATGGCCAAAGACTTCCCCTATTCGATGAAAACTCAGAAATCACTGCTCGTTAGCACATAGCCAAAATCACAACCTTCATAGATCTTGAGGAGTTAGATGCATATGATGCCAATATGTGAATCATCGCAAAAAAAAATTATGGTGAAGTTAAAGTTTGGCTCTGTGCCCTAGCAGCTAATTATATTAGGACTCATATTGAACTAACTGATTCCTTCTTAGCCAGGTGGGATGAGAATAAAAACCCCTTAAAAATCCTTATTAAGTATGACTCCCTGAGGCGCAATCCTAATGAATCAATTCCTTATTATAATTCCTAATACCTCAGAATCTATAATTTTATCCCAAATGAAATGAAACCACCTCCTAGTTTGGCCCTCCTGCGTTATCCTGATTCTTTTGACCTAGATATGGCCTATTCATTGAGAGAGATAAATCCCACTACTCTAGAATAAATGATCAGGAATTCAGTGAGTGTTGAGGCCAACCTCTTGATTAAAAAGTCAAAACTAAAAACTGAACGTAAAGTGACCATTAAAGAGGAATCTTCCACCTCATCCGACACTGAATTTTATGCTTTTATTAGGACCATGGAAATAATGGTCGATAAAATGTCTATTTCAGATAGAAAAACAAAGCCACAAATCGGAAATCTGAACTTTCGAGGCCAGCAGCAGCAGCAGCCTCAATTCCGGATAAAGAAAAGAGAGCAAAGAGCTCCTGAAACACAACAACAACAGAAAATTAGGATACCAGTACAACAGAACTATGCTCAGAGTGATGAAGAGGAAGAACCAACAGTAGAGGAGAACCTTCTTTTTACAGCTGATTGTCATCCCATTTTTCTGACCGAAGATGAAGAATATGTGGGAAAAACAAGTTTACCTAGTGATAAAGACTTCATATTGGCAAATGATCATGAGTTAGAAGTAGAATCTGACGATTATCAGAGAGGATACCTAAATGCATTGAGTTCCTAGCAAAGACAGTACTCCTTGAGGAGTCGTGATGTTCCAATCAATCCACCTCCAAAGAAGATTGTTCAGTAGAAAGAAGTACCACAGAAGCAAGCTTATCAAGCCAATAAAAATAAGGGTAAGGAGATTGCAGTTCCAAATTAGAACAGAAGAAATCAACCTTCTACAAGTGCACCTGTTAAAGAAATAGATATTCAGAGGAAAGAAGTTGTACCAAGAGATCATGTTGAGAAAAGGGATATTGTCATAAAAGAGGTAGACAGAACTATACCTTTTAATTTAGAGTCAGAAATTTCAAAGTTAAAGGTGTTTATTCTTCTTATTGAATTGGTCAAAGTTGATAAGTATAAATCCCATGTAGTCAAAACCTTGAAATTTGACCCTTTATTTGACATGGTTAATATAGAGGATGATCATTCTGAGTTAATATTTGGTCCTGCAATCGATGGCAGTCTGAATCACGGGGGTGTCACTCACAAACCAATATTATATCACGTGCGTTCATATTGGGGTAAAAAAAATCAAAAAATCAAAAAACATTATATTGCCTTTATAACTAGAGGGGAGGGGGTTTTTTATTTATTATATAAAATATTTATATTTTGAGGTATTTTTTTTAAATTTTTATGGCCAAGCAGAGTTAGGAAAGTCGTGGAAAGGCGAGAAGGCAAAGACCGCGAGGGGGAAAATGCGATTTTTGGTTTGAAAATGCGATTTTTGGTTCGACTGGTGCATTTGGAGCAGAGCAAGGTTTTGGTTCGACTGGTGCATTTGGAGCACAACTCACCTTCTCTTTTAGTCTGAGGTACTGTCCACCTTTTACTTGGCATCTACACTTTCATCTCTATACGCTTGGAGATCTATAAGCTTCTTGGAGATTGTGTAATAGATGCATTTCATTATCATACAAAGGATGGGGTGCCAGTTAGCTGCCGTGGATGGAGCCGGATGCACGCATTGATAGATTCATTCATTCAGGGAAGCGTGCCTCACCAGCTTTTGAAGTCAATAGCCTTACCACAGTCGATAGCCTACTGCTTTTGTCTATTTGGTCTATGAAGGTGCATTTGGAGCAGAGCAAGGTGGGAAGACAAAGCGCGGAGGAGCACGAGAGAATAGGAAAATCTGATTTTGAGCTTTGGTTGGAGTTTTGGTTCGATTGGCTTGGACTGGAGGAGCGGGGTTAGGGAAGTAAACACGATTCTGAGTTTTCAGCTGCGATTGCTTCAACTGGTATGTGAGATATTTGTAGACTTTTTGAACTTTGCTCCTATACCATAGAATGCAGCTTGCTTTGATGGGATTGATTAGCCTTTCGCTCCATAGAAATGGACTTATTTATGACCTTGATCTCCAGTGGATAGGTCTGCAGCTTATAATCAGAGATTAGAGCTGATGGAGAAGCAAAAATACTTGCCAGAGAGTGCGGTCTTGAGAGGGTTCTTCCCTTATTCATTCAGTCTCTTGAAACAGAGCTAAAATTCTCTTTCAATACCTTTTCTATCCTTGATAGGACCTGCAGCCTAATCTCTGTAATTAGGGCTTTGTAAAACTGCCCAGAATTTCTACTTCTTGCTTCCACAATTTCGGTCTAGGGAACTCGATCTTTCTTGAGGTATAGTAATGCCAAACTGATTTTCTTTCTGCCCATTGTCCAAAGCCTTACCTCTGATATCATGTTGAGAAATCTAAGGAAAAACAGATATAGAATTTATTACTTGATTTCTTGGCAATTCTTGACACTTTCTTGTGAGTTAACTTGGAGCATTAGTATTTTTATTTAGTTCTGTTTTATCATCAAGACACTTAGTTACTAGGTTGAATCAGGTATAAAGAGTATTTGACACTTCTTCTAGGGCATACAAATGCACATAACCATACCATAGATGATTTTGTCTCTTTCAAGGGATTCTAGATAGGCATTTGACACCTTCTAATGCCCAAAACAATTTGTAACAGAAATAGGATATGCATACCAGAGATTTGGAGATATTTGTAGACTTTTTGAACTTTTCTCCTATACCATAGAATGCAGCTTGCTTTGATGGGATTGATTAGCCTTTCACTCCATAGAAACGGACTTATTTATGACCTTGATCTCCAGTGGATAGGTCTGCAGCTTATAATCAGAGATTAGAGCTGATGGAGAAGCAAAAATACTTGCCAGAGAGTGCGGTCTTGAGAGGGTTCTTCCCTTACTCATTCAGTCTCTTGAAACAGAGCTAAAATGCTCTTTTAGTACCTTTTCTATCCTTGATAGGACCTGCAACCTAATCTCTGTAATTAGGGCTTTGTAAAACTGCCCAGAATTTCTACTTCTTGCTTCCACAATTTCGGTCTAGGGAACTCGATCTTTCTTGAGGTATAGTAATGCCAAACTGATTTTCTTTCTGCCCATTTTCCAAAGCCTTACCTCTGATATCATGTTGAGAAATCTAAGGCAAAACATATATAGAATTTATTACTTGATTTCTTGGCAATTCTTGACACTTTCTTATGAGTTAACTTGGAGCATTAGTATTGTTATTTAGTTATTTTTTATCATCAAGAAAAATTCCAATAGAATATCACAATGCAAACACAAGAACACCAGATGTAGGCTGTAAGCCAGGGCCAAATCTCTCCTCAAGAGGAAAACCCACAAAATATCTTCTTATAGAATCTGTCCAATGAAGACTTCCAAGACCTTGATCTTGACCCAACACCAGAGCTTCCAAATGATGAGCCAGCGAGAAACTCACGCCATATCTCTGCATAATGATGACTAAGGAAACCCTGGTTCTTCCAAGGAACTCAAACATGAGAGCAGGCAGAGACTGAGTTCAACTTCCTTTTCTTCTTTGAGATCTTCCACAGAGATTTGCTCCTCTTCCTCCACATTATCGCTGGATTAGACTTCACTTTACTTTAGATTCAGAGCTAACTTGAGTTCGATGTGTGTCCCAAGAGAACTGAGGTTCTTCCTGTATATAGGCTTCCAAGAGAGCAAATTAGTTCTCTCTAGGCAAACTTGAAGAGAGATGACTGACTCATCATTTGGAGACTTCTAGATATTACATTAATAATATTTATTTCCTTGTTACATGGGTCTTCCAAGGATTAGACCATCATGACCTTGACAACAAGACCCTTAGAGCACTCAATGGGTGCTTTGACCTAGGACCAAAACATAATGGGCACGAAACCCATAATAATTTTCCTTTTTACAAATAAATTTTCTTTTCTTTTCTTTTGTCAAGTACATCAATAATTACATCAAGTCATGACTCAACTAAAATTATGAAGACTAAAACTAGTTACATTTCAACAAACACTAGATTGGACATATGTTTCGCGGACAGTACTCTGAGCCACTATAAGATTTAGCCATCACATGCACACTAGATTGTTGCAAAGCATGTGTTGAGATAACTGCATGGGACCATCAATTTTGGACTGAGATATATTGTCGAAGATGTAAGACTACATGGGTACTCTAATGTTGATTGGGTTTGTAACTCTATTGAAAGCATGATAACCCTGCCACCATTAGAAACACAAATAACAAAGCCAAAAAACTGCCACAGTGACTTGTTTTTTACCAAAAACAAGATAAATGTAATGGCATTGATACACAACGAAGTTGCAAATTTCCAATACACTGTCGCCACTGCTCTTCATGATACCCAACCAAAGATCTCCAAAGTCACCTCATGATGGCTTCAATGCATCATGGTCTCCAATAATATCTCCAAGACCAACTTCAAGATGTATATCAATTTTTCTCCAAGAAACTTCAAAAAGTTGCTCCAATGTCCATGTTTATTCTTCACAAGGCTTCAACAATTAGATCAATGAATTTCCCATAATATCTTCAAGGTATCTTCAAATATTTTCTTTGGAGATGATTGTTCCAAGTGATTTATAATGCTGCTAATCCAACAAGTACTGCGATATTACTGTGGGTCATTGTTCTTTGAGTTCTACACCCACAAGAAACTCACACCTGTCTACTGCCGTAATGGAGGAAGCCTTAATCAAAGACAAACAGTCTAAACCATTTTCAAATGTGACTGTCTTATTGAGCCTGCAATTCCGAGATGTAGTGAGCCTTCTGGTGGGTTGTCTTGTCCAGGTTTAGTCTTCACAAGGCTTCAACACTTAGATCAAGGAATGTCCCATAATATCTTCAAGGTATCTTCAAATATTTTCTTTGGAGATGACTATTCCAAGTGATTTATAATGCTGCTACTCCGGCAAGTACTTCAACCATTGCTTTTGTTTATTCCAAGACTACTTCATGAGGGATTTTGAAGGTGCCCTTAGAAAAAAGGTTTGCTATAGGACTGAGCCTTTAAAGGCTAAGTATACACTTGTCAAAGTATAGTCTGAGTTTCCTTTGGTGACTGTCAACTTCTATACTTCAATCCAAGATTCACTACTTCAGCCCTGTTAGAGAGTATAAGTGTTAAGCCTTCTTGCCAACCCAAATCATGTTTCTTCCACAGTCCAAGGTGAGTGACTGTACACAATTCTTCACTGTAGTAGCAAAAAACTTCTATAATGACAAGCTACAGGACTAGGTCCAAATTTGCGATATTACTGTGGGTGATTGTTCTTTGAGTTCTACACCCACTGTCTACTGTCATAATGGAGGAAGCCTTAATCAAAGAAAAATAGTCTCAACCTTTTTCAAATGTGACTGTCTTATTAAGCCTACAATTCTGAGCTGTTGTGAGCCTTTAGTTGCACTGTCAACTTGTAGCTTGAAGAGAGAGCCTTAGACTAGGCCTCTTTTCCTTTAAACAGTCATGCACAGTTCTGTTGACAAGTTAGTTATGAAATCACTGTTCTGTCCGAGCCTTTCTAGCAAGTATGAGCTTAAACCTTAACACTGAAAATGCCTAAATAACCTTCCTTCCTTGGCCTCCTTTGAACTCTTCTCTGTGTTTATGCCTGCACAGGAATGTTCCACTAGTCCAGGACTTGGTCCGAGCTTAAGTGATGACTGCTCTTAATGTTTGCAATTAGCAAGGTCTGTCTCTGCAGTCAACTATTCGAGGTTTGCTTAGGATTTTTCAACACTACTTCCTCTATTATGATGTTTTTAACCATTAAAATAGATTCAACCCATCTAATACACACGGGGGCATCACTGACAAACCAATACTGTGGGAGTGATCTATCAAACAAATGATACATTCATTCATGTAAACCAACTACATTCCTAATACATGAAAAGTAGGTAGGCCAATTTAGGAATGTGTGCATAAAGGGTGGCATGTTATCCAAAAATAAGTTAGAACCATATGCCTTCTGCCATAACGATGAATTCATATCCAAGAAGTGTGCCATGGCACATGTGAACACACCAGAAATAGTCAAGACACTCATTATGCTAAACAAAACCCTTAGCAAACATGTAACTCCTCCAAATCGACATACATTGGATGATGTGACATGTCTCCAAATATGTGAAAATGAATGGATCCATGTGAGAGAAACATCCAAAGGTGGAATTTACACTAGGATACCTCAAAAAATAATGCTTAGTGTTTAAGGTAAACATCCTAGCAATCCTCCAAATATGAAATGAAGATCCTAAAAGGTGGTGGTCCATTAACACATATTCATGAAAGCAATAGTGTATTAGCTCCAAAACAGACTTCTTCCAAACATGATTTGCTTGGACAAGGCCTCGTGTTATGTGAGGGGTAACACTCTCCATAAAATCTCTGTATGTGTAGGTTGTAGGTTGGCCTTTTCATCACGCTATCAAAAAGTTACATCTGATATGTCGTTGTGTTACTGGGCTGCCTGATTGATTTTCCTAATGGGAAACCAGACTAGTAGAATAAATTTATAGTCTTCAGATTGCTGAGATTTTGCGTTACAAGAGCATCTGACATGACAAAGACTGCTGAGGATAGGCACATAGGCCTTTTCTTACCGATTTCCCTTCCATGATATGCATTGACACAAAAATTGAGTTTTTAAGACCCAAGACTATAGAGTTGACTATCTGTAAAATGCAAGGCCTTTCACACTGTAGACCATGCCGTAATGGAGGAAGCCTTAATCAAAGACAAACAGTCTAAACCATTTTCAAATGTGACTGTCTTATTGAGCCTGCAATTCCGAGATGTAGTGAGGCTTCTGGTGGGCTGTCTTGTCCAGGTTTAGTCTTCACAAGGCTTCAACACTTAGATCAAGGAATGTCCCATAATATCTTCAAGGTATCTTCAAATATTTTCTTTGGAGATGACTGTTCCAAGTGATTTATAATGCTACTACTCCGGCAAGTAATTCAACCATTGCTTTTGTTTATTCCAAGACTACTTCATGAGGGATTTTGAAGGTGCCCTTAGAAAAAAGGTTTGCTATAGGACTGAGCCTTTAAAGGCTAAGTATACACTTGTCAAAGTATAGTCTGAGTTTCCTTTGGTGACTGTCAACTTCTATACTTCAATCCAAGATTCACTACTTCAGCCCTGTCAGAGAGTATAAGTGTTAAGCCTTCTTGCCAACCCAAATCATGTTTCTTCCACAGTCCAAGGTGAGTGACTGTACACAATTCTTCACTGTAGTAGCAAAAAACTTCTATAATGACAAGCTACAAGACTAGGTCCAAATTTGCAATATTACTATGGGTGATTGTTCTTTGAGTTCTACACCCACAAGAAACTCACATCTGTCTACTGTCATAATGGAGGAAGCCTTAATCAAAGAAAAATAGTCTCAACCTTTTCGAATGTGTTGTCTTATTGAGCCTACAATTCGAGCTATTGTGAGCCTTTTGGTTACTTTGTCAACTTGTGGCTTGAAGGAGAGCCTTAGACTAGGCCTCTTTTCCTTTAAACGATCATGCACGATTCGTGACAAGTTAGTTGAAATCAACATTACTGTCCAGAGCCTTTCTAGCGAGTATGAGCTTAAGCCTTAACCTTGAAAATGCCTAAATAACCTTCCTTCCTTGGCCTCCTTTGAACTCTTCTCTGTGTTTATGCCTGCACAGGAATGTTCCACTAGTCCAGGACTTGGTCTGAGCTTAAGTGATGACTGCTCTTAATGTTTGCAATTAGCAAGGTCTGTCTCTGCAGTCAACTATTCGAGGTTTGCTTAGGATTGTTCAACACTACTTCCTTTGTTATGATGTTTTTAACCATTAAAATAGATTCAACCCATCTAATACACACGGGGGTGTCACTGACAAACCAATATTGTGGGAGTGATCTATCAAACAAATGATACATTCATTCATGTAAACCAACTACATTCCTAATACATGAAAAGTAGGTAGGCCAATTTAGGAATGTGTGCATAAAGGGTGGCATGTTATCCAAAAATAAGTTAGAACCATATGCCTTCTGCCATAACGATGAATTCATATCCAAGAAGTGTGCCATGGCACATGTGAACACACCGGCAATAGTCAAGACACTCATCATGCTAAACAAAACCCTTAGCAAACATGTAACTCCTCCAAATCTACATACATTGGATGATGTGACATGTCTCCAAATATGTGAAAATGAATGGATCCATGTGAGAGAAACATCCAAAGGTGGAATTTACACTAGGATACCTCAAAAAATAATTCTTAGTGTTTAAGGTAAACATCCTAGCAATCCTCCAAATATGAAATGAAGATCCTAAAAGGTGGTGGTCCATTAACACATATGCATGAAAGCAATAGTGTATTAGCTCCAAAACAGACTTCTTCCAAACATGATTTTCTTGGACAAGGCCTCGTGTTATGTGAGGGGTAACACTCTCCATAAACTCTCTGTATGTGTAGGTTGTAGGTTGGCCTTTTCATCACGCTATCAAAAAGTTACATCTGATATGTCGTTGTGTTACTGGGCTGCCTGATTGATTTGCCTGATGGGAAACCAGACTAGTAGAACAAATTTATAGTCTTCATATTGCTGAGATTTTGCGTTACAAGAGCATCTGACATGACAAAGACTGCTGAGGATAGGCACACAGGCCTTTTCTTACCGATTTCCCTTCCATGATATGCATTGACACAAAAATTGAGTGCTTAAGACCCAAGACTATAGAGTTGACTATAAAAGCCATGCTTTTATGGTTCAACGCCCTTGGCTGGTGTTCCCATACTGCTCTATCCCCAAGCACGTTAGAGGGCTTGTTAAAATTGAGTATGATCTTTAAATTAAAATTATAGCAATGTTCTGCAATGTATTTTTCTGTTACTCTATTGGGTAAACCTACATTAACATAGCGGTCAAAAGGGGTATTTCTAAGCAGGAATTGCATCAAAAAATTTGAGAATCACATGGCTATGTTCAAAATCTATTTATAATTTGAATGCCTCATTACATTGTTTCTCAAACATAGGAATCCTTTGCAGGTCTGCAATCTATATGTATCAGGTTCCATATTCTAGATGATCTGAAGGAATGAGAAATGATTAGTGCATTGATTGACTGGATTTTTACGTGCATAAGTTGTATGCTGCTATTATTTGATTTTATTATTAGTCTCTTTCAAACTGGGCCTTGTTTTAAACGTGGTGTTCGTTCACTGGTGATATTTGCTGAAATATTAAGCAGTGGCTTTGGAAATCACTGTTATCTCTGCCCTATCTAAATGATATGAGTTTCAAAGGGGCGAATATGTTTGCAAGCAGGTCCCAAGTCCATGTTTACGTCCTAAAACCTTCTAATTATCAAGGATTATCAAGGAATGTAAAAGTTGATTCAACTTAACAATTTACATCAGGTCACTGCATGCATAAATGAGCACTTAATCTTTGTATTTTGCCTTTCTATTTCTTTTATTCTCAATCAGTAAAATACGAAGAATTTCTTTATATATCAAAGAAAAATCAGAATTGGGACACTAAGAGCCAAGACCTAGATGAGCAGAGTCTCGAAGAATTCAAAACTTTAGAATCCATTTCATACCAACGAACAGTAAAAGCTATGATGGTTTGGTTTTGACACGGTTTTGACCTCTTTAGGACACAAAAAATGATGTAAATAAGTCCAAAATTGAGGCAGATTTAGAGCTTAAGCTTGCTTATAAGTTTGTCAATGTTTGACTCAATAAATCAACTCTCAAATCTGTTTTAGTACTCTGTTTTATTTCTAGTTTTAGTTCCATTTGAGGAATCCATCGATAGTACATTTTGAATCAAAGTGTTTCATCGCAATAGTAAGAGTTATTCATGTTTTTTGGAGAAACCAATATGTTTGTGGAATTTTACTTACTTTTTCATTTATTTATGTGCAAAAACAGATGGACTTGTCTTATAAAATTACTATCGATGAAGAGGAACCTGTAATTGGCATTGTCAGGTGTCGAGAAGGTTGTACATTTGCTGAAATCCGTGATGAAATTGTGGATGATGGAATCGTTGAATACCCTTTTGATTTTATCCATGATGGAGTAGCTCTAAATCCAAAGCAAGAGAAGAAATGGAAAGTTTATACAACACTTTTAGGCATCAAGAGGAAACTAGACACATTTGATGTGGAAACAAGGTGTTCAAATGCAGTGGAAGCAATACCAATCTTTGAAAACATTGAAGAGAATGTGGAGGAACCTATGCATAAACAACCAAGAGTTGAAAATATGCCTTTGTCAGTGGAAGAAGCCACAATTGTTGATTCTTGTGTATTGGCATCTTGGGAAAAAAAAGTGAAAAGTTTAATGGAAGATTTTGTCAATGAGAAACTTACTCTCAAAGTATATTCAGAAAAGGGAGAATCTAAAATAAAGATCCATTGTGAAATTTGTGGCATTGATTATGGAACAGGTGATGTATCCTTGGTAGCGCGAACAATGCGCAACTTCAAAAACCATCATATGAAAACAATGTCCCATCAACAACGCCTTTCAATGCCAAGTGGTAGTGAAATTCCTTCATGTAACAAAGTACAACAAACAATGGTGGTTGGAGATCGATTTCATATTGATCAAGCAATCAAACTTCTAGATGATTTCAACAAGACACAAGAGCCTAATTTGTTCAAGGTGGTGGAAGCAACACTTGCAGACTATAAGGACATGAAAAAAGTGAGAGTTGAATGTACACGATGCAATAAATGGTTTTGTTTGGTTCCGACAAGTGGTAATATTGTCAGTTCTTTAAATGAACACATGAAATCAAAGAAGCACACTACTACTACGAAAAATGAGGCTTCACATCAGGAGATTGGGCTGAGGAGTGGCATAGTTGGGAGACCTAAGAAGCCTACCAATGATAAGTCCCAGCAAAGTTTGACTAGGTTCTTAGTGCCATCATCACCATCAGTATTACATAGGGGTTCTACAAGTGCAACTCCTACTCCAGGTGTGTTAATTAGTGGTTAATTAATAGTTTAGACTAAACTTGAATATGAATTTGTATATTATTTTATTTATCGTACTTCTAATTATTTATTTATTTATTATGTTGTCATCTTGTTATAGCTCAATTGTCTCCCTTGTTACTACAATGTTGGGGGTATTGGTATCCTTATATTGATAGAAATGGGGAGAGATTGGAAACAAAGGTCCTAATGGATGATCAAAGGGGTGGAAAATTATGGGCCATAGAGAAGCATACCAAGATCATGCTATGTTATGAGGGTATTGAATGTCGTATTGATGGTACATATAGGCATATTCATTGCCAAAGGGGTTCTGAAACAGGGACCCCTTTTGATTCATTAACATGTAGATTTTGTAAGTTGGTTCTAGAATGTAATGACTTCAGGATGCGATTATATCGTGAATCAAGGTGCACCAATAAAAGAAGTGAACGAGATACAGGAAAAGGTAGAAGATTGGACTATTTGACTCAAAATGAATTGAAGAATGCTGCAAGGGTTAAAAATGCTAACCATAGATCAACAATGCGAGCTCTTTGGTGGGAGAGGACAAAGGTTGCTACACTCTCTATTAGAATGAGATCTCTAAAGGAAAAGTTGTTTGAATCGGCAGAAAGGAAGGATGTCTTTAGGTTTTGTAAGGATGTTTGTGAGGCACATAAGCAAGGAAAATTACAAGGTAAAGATGCGGTTTGGGAATTTGTCAAGGATATATTTCATAACTTGATTCATGAAAAAGCAGGGAGAAGGTATAGTACATCCACAAAATCCCTTTATGAGATGATCAAGTTATGGGGAGGTCCTAGATTACATAACTTTATTAGCTTGAATATGGATGGTCCTTCAATATCTACAACTTTAAGGCAAGTTAAAAAGTCATTGACATATATTCCAGGGGAGCACGAACACATTTTTGAGGAAGTTGGAAAAATTTATGCTTCTTATAAAGCCAAACATGGTATATATGGACCAATTCCTGTATGCCTTGTAGAAGATGAAACAATTGTGAAAAAATATGTTAGGTGGGTAGCAAAAAGTGATACACTGGTGGGGTTTTGTGGTTTGAAAGAAGAACATCAATTCCAATCACATTTCTTGGTGACAGTTGGTGAGGGAGATGCAGGCTATGAGATTATAACAAATTCTTTTAAAAACAATGTTATTGGACATTATGCACGTGTTATTATTGCAAAACCTTTACATGAAAAACTTCCTCGTTTGGTTGTGGTTGTTCATCCAACATGCAATAAATTCAATGCAAATTTTGTTTATCAACAATGGGAAAAGGTAGAATTTATGTGGAAGAAACACGTAGAAAACAATTTGGGACCTATTGTTGGTCATTCCTCGGATGGAGATAGCAGAAGAAGACAACTTATGTTGAAGGATTATTCTTCAACATCAGGTCTTCAATATCAAATTCCTTGGGAAGGGTGGAGGCTAATTGGGTTGTACAATGGTTGCAATGTAACAGGATTGCATGACCAAGATTACATCCACAACGGCAAAAAGCTAGTGAATCCTTTGTTTAGCGGTCGACGAGAATTGATTTTAGGAAATGAGTACATAAGTTTTGGCCATGTTAGAATGGTTTATCACACTTTTAAAGTGGATGATCACAAGCTTAAGTGTGAAGATATAGAGAGGATGGATCGACAAAATTGGGGTTCCGCACAACGGATTGCTTCAAGGCATGTTTAGAGGTGTTTGAAAGAGTTGAGAAGTACACCAAGTGGAAAGTTAGAGAGGACACTAGCTACAGAGACTTACCTAATGATTGTTACTGACTACATTGACATCTTTATGTCTCATAGTTTGAGCCTCTGGGAAAGAGTGCGAAATGCTTCACGAGTTCATCATTTCTTCACATTATGGTTATGTTGGGTACAAAAACAATCTCATACTAATGTCAACATAAATTTCATCAACAGAGAGGCATATCAAGATGTGAGAATTTCTTGTCATTTTGCAGTTTTGTTGATGAGATTGTTTCGAGATCAATACTCTAACTTGCCATGTGTTTTGCACTTGACTAGGTCAGATGTATGTGAGAACTTCTTTAGCAAAGTTGGTGGGATGGTTGGAATGGAGAGGGCTTATGATTTCACTGACTTGCTTCACGCTGTTGGAACCCTTAATAGAGTTGTTGAAGAAGAATCAAATTCCCAAGGGCTTCATTTTAATAAATCCCATAAGAAGCAAGAAAACATTTGGAATAAATTGCACCAAGAAACAATACAAAATACTGACATATTGTCGCAATATGATTCAATATCCACAGACGCTAAAATTGTAGAAGCCCTTAAGAATGGATTGAAGGATGCACAAGACATTTTATCAACTCTTGGAATGAAACCGGAAAATTACACTCAATGTTCTTGGTGGGTTAAACCATGGACAGAGGATAAAGATTATTCAACATTTCAAATTGTGGATGAAGTAGTTGATGATTCTCCACCGAGATTTTCCAACTCTATATTTCAATCTTCATCTTCATTGGTACACAATGAAAGTGAATTGCAAATAATGGAAAGTGAGTGGAGACACGAGTTGGATGAAATTTTAGATTCCATTGATGAAAATGTAAGCAAAACTATAAAACCAGTGGTGAATCTTGATGGTAAGGATATGTTCAAAGCATGTTTGGTTAGTCAGTTGAATGGAAATCCAAAATTATCCAAAGATAGGTTGACAAAAGTGAGAAGTGGGGTCTACTTTAGGCGAGATGGGAATACTCTACAAAAGGGTGTTTCAATTGGCTTTGGAATTGGATCAGATTGTGGGGTGTTGTTTGAAAACAACTCAATTCCTCCCACTGAAGGTACTGCAAGAAAAGGTGTTCCTCGAAGTACAAAACAAGGTGTTTCTTGTGGAATGTGGTACATTGGAAGGGTTCAAAGAATAAGGAAGAAGGATGGTAATAGGGTGTTTGATTACCATAATGACATCGACCTTTTGGATAGATTAGAAGGCATCGAGCTTCAATTATGTTGGTATAGTAGAATGAAGGGGCAACGCGTGTATAAGTATGATTTGACTGATCATGATTTTGTACAACTTGAATCTGTTATAGCAATCGCAAACTTATCGTACAATGCTAAGAATGATACATAAAAATTAGAAGAAAGTGATTACAAAGTTTTTTTAGATTTTGTGAAAAATTTAAACAAGGTTAATTTTCAAAACATTCTCCGTTCACTTTCCTTATGTATTTCCATATGTTGGATTATTTATAAATAGTTTTTGGTTATATTTTTGTTGATTTGTTTGTATGAATCTGATGTTAATTTTTTACTTTTTGGCTTTAGGTATAGTGAATACTTCAAATGGTGAATGTTCGAGATAACTCAACCTTTTTTTGCTACCTACTTTTTGGTGTAAGTTTCTTTCACTAGCCATTTATCTTTTTGTAGTTGTGTTTCATTCAAACATTAATTTGGTATTTCTTCCATAAAAACAATATAATTACATACCTATATAACTATATGTACCCCTTACCTCAACACATATATACATTTTGAATATAAGGGCATCCCTTACCTCAACACTTATGTTGGATGCCTTCTACTGTGGTTCTTCTGAAGTTGGTCCATTTAATCACGAAAAGCAAGAAGAATTGGTTCTTTTTTTATGAATATGTTTTGAAGAAACGTATGTGGTTCTTCTCACTAATGTTAATGTTTTCCTTGAATTTTTAGATTAATGGTTCGCTTGCTAGAAAGGATATCGAGGATCTAATGGCACGGGGTTCAATCAGGATGGTTTCTGTTCACTCAAGTCAACAAATTTACACCAGAGCAATGGCTAACACATGAAGTGCATTTGATTTTGAATGTTTTTGTGGTAGTTGGATTTCCTATTTTTCAAATTGGACATATAAATAAGAGTTTGTAGCTCAAAAAATGTGCCATCAGAGTCTTTTTGCAAGTATTTATATTTTGGCCACCTTGATATCATTTTTATTTTTATTTTTGCAAAAATAAATTTATTGTTTTGGAAAAATAGGCCCTTGTAATTTGGCCTATAAAAAAGAAATGTTTTTGTAATAGAGGGGGGTTGGATATTGGATATATCATAGGAGAGCTATTGTACTTGGAGTTTTTTTTTTGATAATACAGAGGCAGTTGCAGTAAGAATTTTGGGATTCATGTGGTATGGCTTTATAGCATTGTATCTCCTTCGTGTTTCATTTCATCTAATGTCTTCTCAGTTCCATTTCATATCTTATGCTTTCACTGATTGTTCTAAAGAGTTATAAACAGAATTCATAAATCAATTTATGCTCTGTTTTTTAAGGGCAATTATGTTGTGTTACTTTCTTCTTATAGAATGAGTTAATTATCTAAATGCTCATTCTAATTCCATTTCTCATCTTACACTGCAATGAAAAAGCCTGAAAGCTATCAAAGTTTACCTATCTTGCCCCATTATCGCTACTGTAATTCATTTAGCTAACAACTTTATAACACTATCCTTGCTAGCAACAATAGGTTTGAATTGGTGTCATTATCACTGCATGGAAAACACCTAAACTTGATACTGATCCAGGATTTTCAGATTGCTGAACTCAAGTTTTTGCTTGATGAGAAGGCTGTAATTGTTGGAGGTACCAATCACAGTCATGCTACCAAAGATTTATATGATGCCATAGCTTCTGGTAACTATCCTGAATGGAAGCTATGCATTCAAACTATGGATTCTGCAAATGAAGATAGGTTCGACTTTGATCCTCTTGACGATACTAAAATATGGCCAAAGAATCTATTTCCTTTGCAGGTAAAGTACATATAAAATACTTAAGACTGAATTTATCAGTCATATAATCTGTAATATAAATTCTTCTTGCTTCACAATTTTCAAGTTCTGGTAGTAATTCAACTTTATATGCTCTTCATTTTCAAGCTTTTTGCATTGAACCATGGTTGAAAATTGGATCCTTTTCTTGTGCAGCCTGTTGGGAGGATGGTTTTGAATAGAAACATTGATAACTTTTTCAATGAGAATGAACAGTTGGCATTTTTCCCTGGAGTTATTGTGCCCGGTATCTACTACACCAATGATAAAATGTTCCGGACTCGAGTTTTCTCATACTCTGACATGCAGAGGCATAGGCTTGGGCCGAATTACTTGCTGCTTCCTGTGAATGCACCAAAGTGTTCCCATCATAACAATCATCACGATGGTTTTATGAATTTCATTCACAGAGATGAGGAGTTATGTTACATGCCATTACTTCCCTGCTAGTATCAGCAATCTTCTCTCTTTTGTATTTCTCACATGTGGTTTGGTTTGGCATAACACCTTAGTGCAACTTAAATATCGATTAACTTTTTGTACCCTAATCTAAAGATAAAATTTTCCATCTAGATTCTAAAATCCCCCATATAGAGGATGATTTAAGGTCATTGGTTTAACTGCAAAAGCTTTCATGGAACCGTCATAGATATATGAAGTTCTTCCCACCCAAGCCACATTATTTCTCTTAAATGGTTTAAGCCATTCAGTGTAGGGCTCTCCTCTATTGTTGATGGTGTTATGAAAATGGTAAAACATCATGTTATCCTCTGTCCTATGCTGTGTTCTTCCTTTCAGATTCTTGGACATTTGAACTCCAGTCACCCACACTTTTCTTGGATGCACTGCATATTTGCAATCTCTCTTGGCTCCTCAGTTTGATCTTATTAGTAAATGCTTTTGTCTGAACCAATTCCGGCCATGGTTGGCAATTGAGAATCTCAACTTGTGTTTGGGAGAAAATCGATTGACTAGAAGGATTCCTTCAGAGTTAGGTCGGCTCCAAACCCATGGGCTCTTGGACCTCTATACAAATAATTTCACTGGACCTCTTTCTCTAGGGATTGGAAACAACACATCTCTAGAGCTTCTCGATGTTCCCATTAACCATCTGACAGGTAGAATCTCAATTGACCTTGGTAGTCTCATTGATAAAGAGCAGCTAGATCTAAGTGAAAATTACTTAAATTTCAGATTATATCCCTTTTGGGCAAACTGAAAAACTTCAATAAGGTGATTCTTTGCAATCATATTTTAAATGGTAACATTCTCCAAGAATTGAAGAATTGCTTGAATTAAGCTGTAAAAGACTAATAGTCTTTCTTCTGCCAACCCTTCTGGAATAGGATCTATTACTAGCCTGGCAATCAATCTCCACCTTTTAACACAACAGTGAACATCGGACCTTTCACAATAATATTAAAATGGTTGGGGTGCTTACAAGCTTGATTCCTTTGAATGTTTCTGTCAATAATTTCTCTGGCCCACTTCCTGCAACACTCTTTTTTTAGAACATTAACAAGTACTTTCATGGGAAATATTGAACTGTCAGTCCCTTTATAGCCAAACCTGTTCTTCTTTTGGAATCCATGATTCAAGTTTCAATCCTTGTTGGAGCAACCACTGTCCCTGTCCACGTTTGGCCTGGCATTATAGTATTGGTTGTGTGCATAGCATGGTATTTAGTATTTAAACAAGGCAGATGCTTTCAATAGGAGTCAATCAGAGATCATTTTTCTTCGCCCTGGACATGCATTCCTCTTTTCAATTTAATTTGTAAAGAAAGTGCCAAGTAGAGAGATTGTTTCTGTCCATTTTTCTTGCTGTAACTTCCTATTTGTCTTTGTTGAAACTTGAAAGTGTCCATTATTGTCATACAATGTTTTCAGGTGTAGTGCACTTATATTAGGGACTTACACTCTGCTGAAAAAGGGGGCAGATAAATTATTCTACTCTCCTTCTCAATACAAATTAGAGGTTTTTATCCTGAAATATTATAGGATTTTCGGTCACCTCTCTGTCAAAGTGTTAAATTTTTCACCTCTCTCTCAAATTGTTAAATTTTTGTTAGTACTGTAAATCTCGTTTTGCTGAACAGAGTAGTCATTTGTACAACGTGTTGCGGGTGGAAAAGATGGCCTAATATTCATCTCGAGACGGGAAGGAAATTCACAGCTGTCTGCCATCATTCTGACTTAAGGCTACCACATCTGGGCAGATTACATGAAACTCAAAAGTTACTTTACATGGAATCTGACGCAGCAACAAGTGAAAGTCAATACACTCAAGGGATGGTCAACTCCGACGTGTCTCTGCCCTCATTTCCCTTTCAACTTTATTTATCAATTTCAATTGGTATATCGTGACCTTGGTATTATATTGGTTTTCCGCACATATATGTATATTTCAACAATGTTATCGAATTATGTAAATGCCTTATATAAATACTCCAATGACAAATAACCTCATATAAACGCTCACGTTACAATAATCTTTGTGCTTAATTAATCTCTGCGCACTAGGGAATATTTCGACACTGTGTAAATAACATTCAACCTTCGAACTTATAGGTATACGCTATGCTTTGGAAACAAGATTTTATGAATAATAAACTTATACCCCGACGGAGTAATATATCGATGATATATATATATATAACAATGGCCTTTGCAATATTACGTGGGTCCACTACCTAACCCAACGGACCAAACAACAACGGCGTCGTACCTGACTAAATATCATGCATCTCCGTCAAACTAGGACCGTCCGATGATCATCCCCCAGATCAATGGCCTGTATAGATTCCGCTGCCCGTTCCTCGACAGTATTTTAATGCACGGGATGGTGGTTTCTCGGCCCGTCACATCCGCCACGTGTCGAGCGATCAATGGAATCGCTGCACACTCTACGGATACCACTTTTGTGCCAAAGGTGGTGCGGAATGGGGGAAACCCACCTTTGCAAATCCGCCTCCGGTTCTGCTACAGTGCTCAACCCAAGGTTCAACCATGGTTGCGCTATCCCATTGGCTCATTAACTCAGTTTTCGGCTTGGTTCGGAATTCCGGTTATCAACGAACAAGAGTAGTTCTTTTTAAAATAAGGCGGGACTGCAATTACCATAAGAAAGGTTAAACGACCACGGGTTTTCTTTTCGCAGAGACCACACCTGCAGTAGAATAGAATTCACAGGTTTCTCCGTCAAGGTACAGAATTTAAGACAGAGAACGAAATCTCCAATATACAATCACCCACAGTTAAACGGAAATTCGCAACATTAACAAACTGAGACAAAATAAAATAAACAGGACTGAATTCATTCAACTGGGAGCAATTGTTCATACGCAGGTTATTACATAAATCTTCTATTCCTCTCCTCCTCCCCCTTTTTTCAATTACATTCGGGAATACATTTATACACATGCACCCAAGGCTCATTTTAGGTGTCAAAACATTCCATGAAAATATTTGTGCAGTCAACATCTCCAATGATCTAAGGAAGTGTACCACACAAGCATCAAGACAAGGTCTAGAAATTCCCACGAGAAAGCTATCTGGAGTGTGAATATCCATCATGGCACAACCAAGGGTTATTAACATATCATACACCCCACATTAGATGAAGAGCCCCCAAGCATGATTTATACACTTTTTCCTTGCACCTAGAAAATGATAGGCTAGAGTTTTAGATCTTCAAGCCACCTTCTCCTTTTATTTTATGCATTCTTTCTAAAAGAAAAAAACACTTTTTATGGGAAATCCACACTAAATTTCCTTTTAAGGAGGGCCTTATCATACTCGAATGGTCACAATACACACCAATATGCGGTGTTGTATTCATGTACTTGTAGTATTCTTGTACTACTAGGTACAAAGTATTCTTGTCTTAATAAAATATACCATGGGGCTCTCATTAAAACACTTAAATTAAAAACAACAGAGAACAATGTTTTTTTTTCATTAAAGAAAAGGGAGGGTCTCATAACTCATCCTCACCTTGCCTTTTCTTCTCTATATAACTCTTCGAAATTGTAACTTTTGTTGTTCCACCTTAATAAGACACTAGTTTGAGTACATGAGGTTGTATTTGGATTTTTGAACAAGAAGCTTTCAAAGGGAAGAGGGTCTAGACTTGTGATTGAACACCTTATTTGGTGCAAACATATTCATAAAGATTGATCAATTGATTTTTCATCATCATAGAGATCAATTTATATGTTATTTTATACACATGCACATAATCAATCTTCCTAAAAAATGGTTGATCTTTGTATGCCTTAGACCATTAAATGCCACAAATCATAGTAAGATGTGCTTGAGTGTGGATTGAGTAATCACATTGTGGGAATACTAATATGCATCTCTTATGTATATCACAAGAAGAAATGTGAATTGTAGAATTCATGTGAGGTCATAAGATAGGCATCATGTCATTATGTTAAGGATATAAATATAAAGGGGTGTAAAAAATGTTAATGAAAAAACAGATACCTACAATATATAGTGAAAGCAGGGGTTTTTTAAATTGGGAAAATTCAATGGGTTAGTATTGGTAGGGGGTTAAATAAAGTGATTTTTAGAGCTATTTTCCAATATGTAGTCAAATTAAGGGTATTGTTTAGTATGCCACGAACGCACGTGCTATGCCATAGGTTAATTGAGTGACACCCCCGTGAAATTACCGAATATAGTGAGGTCCCACCATTTTACATGAGTCTCAAATTCCACCAATTCATCCTTCATAACACTATGTTAGACTCCGGGGCCTCCCACAACCTCATGCCCAAAGCCATCATGGAGAATCTTGGCCATGACATATCCCGTTCATATCATGATTTATATTCTTTTGATTTTGGCCGTGTCCATTGTTTGGGTCTAATCAAAGATCTAGTTGTCTCCCTAGAGCAGATCCTGGCCAAAAATGTCCTAATGGATGTGGCAGTTGCTGACATTCTGCCACGTTTTTTTATGTTGTTATAAAGCTCCTGGGGGGCTAAATTGAGAGGTACACTGCATTTTGACTTTTCCTTCGCAACAATTCCTGTCTTCGGTCAAATGAGAAAACTATACCGTGAGACTAAAATGAAATACATGATCACAAACAAGGAAAGACCTAATAATCATCCTATAAATGATGTACATATAGACTTAGAGTCCTTCATTTTGTAAAATAATTCTGGATGAAATGATGTAGATTTCTAATTAGTAGAAATAGAGGATGTTCCTGAAGTTTCATATTGCATTAGAATAGTGTTATAAAAAGAGAAAGATAATCTGCCTACTATATCCGAACAGCCATCAGAGAAGGCAGACGAAAGTTCAGAACAGCATAAAGAATCAGATAAGAAAATTGTGTCAAATCATATTCAAGAGTTTCAGCACCTTGAGGAAGAAGATGGTCCTTGGAGCATGGACTTTGATGGTGTCCTTGGCAAAGACGGGGTCGACATTGGTTTATGGATCCGTAGCCCATTTCAACAGCAAAATAAATTCCCTAATAATGTTTGATTGTGTTCCTACAAATTAGCATTTGATTGTACAAACAATGAGGCCGAATATGAGGCACTCATTACCAGTCTGAAAATTTTGAAAATATTGGGAGCTAGAATAATTGCAATCTACGATGATTCAGAGCTAGTAATTAAACAAATCAAAAGTGAGTATCAAGATAATCACCCAAAGGATGAGGCAATATAGGAATGCAACACTTGACATTTTGAGAATGTTTTCAGAATATACACTTAAAGTTGTGCCAAGGTTGCAAAATTTGATGGATGATTCATTATCCACTATAGCAAGTAATTTCAGATCTACAATGTTTTCAAATAAAAAATTTGAGATTCATATAAAGCACAGGCCCGCCATTCCTGATAACTTGAAATTTTGGCAATTATTCTGGGACGATATGCAGGTGAACAATTTCCTTCAAAGTGAAGGTGAGTTTGAGAACTGTTCTATGGACGAAGTGTACGAAAAGGATGACCAAGTCATCGAGGCAAATCAGATTGACATACTTAAGCTCAAGGACAATAATATTCCAAAAGGTCTCATACCTTTGGAAGAATTATTTGATCAAGATGACGTGGCAAGAAAACCTACTTTGGTTCCCATAGAAAAAGGCATAGAAGATGTTAATATGGGAACAGTGGATCAGCCAAAGTTCATCAAGCTTTCAAAGTATTTATCTCTCGAGGTAAAGAGTAAATATTTTGATTTTTTTACTGATTTTTCTAATGTGTTTTCTTGGGATTACTCAGGTCTAAAGGTGTACGATAAAGATATCATTCAACACACCATCCCGATAAAGCCATACCAAAATCCTTTTAGGCAGAAGCTCAGGAGAATAAACCCAAAGTTGTTGCCATCCTTTGGGAAGGAAGTAAATAAGCTCTATAAGGCAGGTATTATTGTTCCAGTCAGATTTTCCGATTGGATCTCCAATTTGGTTCCAATGCGGAAAAAGACCGGTGAAATCCGACTATGTATAGATTTCATAAATCTAAACAAAGTTTCGCTGAAAGACAATTACCTGCTACCAAAAATGGACCACATACTTCATCGAGTTGTAGGAGCCACCAAGATGTCATTGCTGGATGTTTACTCAGTGTACAATCAGATCCTTGTGCATGAGGATGATTAGGACAAGACAACGTTCTCTACACCATGGGGTACGTTTGAATATGCTAAGATGTCGTTCGGTTTGAAGAATGTTGGGGCCACTTTCCAGCGTGCCATGGACATAGCATTCGATAATGAGAAATATGGCTTCCTTCTTGTTTATTTAAATGATTTGATTGTCTATTCAAATTTAGATGATGAGCATTTACAACATTTGAGACTTGTGTTCCAGCGATGTAGAAAAATTGGGATATCCCTTAACCCAAAAAAGTGCCTATTTGCTATGGAAGAAGGAAATTTTTTGGGTCACATCATCTCAAAAAATGGGATCCGGATAGATCCTTCTAGAGTTAAAGAAATACAGCCAATTGATTTTCCTCGTAACAAGAAGGAATTCCAAGCATTCAACAGTAGGATGAATTTCCTACGTAGGTTCATTCCCAACTTAGCAGAGCATCTTAGAGAGTTAACTAACATGCTAAAGAAATAAAATGATGTAAAATGGTCTGATAATGCTCGTAAGTCATTCAGCTCGGTGAAATTTTATTTTGCCACTGCTCCAGTTTTGACAAGTCCTGATTATTCACTAAATTTCATTATATTTTCTTTTGCTTTTGAGCATACTTTGGCAGTGGTACTTATGTAGAAAATATGGGACTCAGTTGCCAATAGCATTCTTTAGTCGCACAATAATGGATGCAGCCCTCCGATACAGCATAATCGAGAAACAGACCTTGGCTTTGGTTAAAGCACTCAAGGACTTCTGTGTTTATATTTTGCACTCACATATTTTGGCATATGTTCCAAACATAGTTGTTAAAGAAGTACTCATGCAAACAAATCAAGAAGGAAGGAGAGGTATATGGATAGCATCGCTCTTAGAGTATGACCTTGAGATCAAGCTGACCAAGCTGATCAAAGGGAAAGGCTTAGCCAAGCTCATGGCTGAGTCAAATCTACATGCACTTGACATCAATCTCATATCAGCACTATCCGATGAGGAAAAAGGTGTAAGTCTTATTCAGGTATTAGATATCTTTTCATCATATCCAAGATATGTTGATATAATTTATGTTTTACAACATTTGAACCCTCCTCCGGGCATGTCAAAGAGTAAGAGAAGGTCCTTGAAACTTAAGGTTTCAAAATATTGCATACTAGTCAGTGCACTCTACAGGAAGGATCCTGGAGGCGTGTTACTCAATTTTTCGGTTGAAGATGAGTCCAAAGAAGTGATGAAGGATTTCCGCAAAGGAGATTGTGGAGGTCACTTATACTGGAAGACCACGACCAACAAAGTACTGAGAGTGGGTTACTATTGGCCGACATTGTTTGCAGATTTGTACAAGAAGGTCATGAGCTGCCATGAATGCCAAATTTTCCAAGGTAAACGTAAGCTTCTTCCTTTACCATTACAGCCCATTTCAGTTGAAGCTCCTTTCCAGCAGTGGGGCTTATATTTTATTAGTGAGATACATCCACCCTCATCCGCTCAACACAGATGAATACTTACCGCCACAGATTATTTCACAAAGTGGATCGAAGCAATCCCAACCAGGTAAGCTACAAACTCAGTTATAATTCAGTTTCTAGAAACTAACATCTTCTCCCGGTTTGGTTGTCCTAGAAAGATCATCACAGATAACGTCGCAGAATTCAAACCAAAGAAAATGACATAATTTTGTGACAGGTATAACATTAAGTTGGGTCATTCTACAACATATTATCCACAAGGAAATGGATTGGAGGAATCATCCAATAAGTCTTTGATCATCATAATCAAAAATATGTTGGAGACGAATAAGAAGAATTCGCACAATAAGCTAATTAATGCACTGTGGGCAGATCGAGTAAGCAGCAAGAAATCCATTGGCATGTCTCCATTTCAGGTAGTTTATGGTGTGGACACGGTTTTCCCCTCTTCATTGGCTGTCCCAGTCATGAAACTTTTACAAGAAGCGGGGAGTGAAGAAAATGACATACAACATCGGATAAACCAAATGATTCACCTGCAACAAACAAGAGAATAAGTGTTTCAAAACACTTCCAAGCTCCTTGATAAGATCAAGCAAATTTATGATAGAAAAACCAAGTAAGATGATTTCAAGATCGATGATGTAGTAATCCGCTGGGATGCCAGGAATGAAGACAAGGGTAAGCACGGGAAGTTCGATAATTTATGGAAAGGAACTTTTATGATTGCAGCTTCTCATGGACAAAATGCATATCTCCTGGAAGAAATGGATGGGCCAAATTTCTTAGGAGGGCCAGTTAATGGTAGGCTCCTGAAGCACTATCTTTTTTTATCTGAAATTGTGAATAATTTCTCATCCTCATTGTATATATCAGTTTGATATTCCTACAACTGTGAAGTGGAAAAGCACTGGAGTTCGAAGCCCGAAGTGAAGTCCATGGAGCTTCATTGAGTTTCTACCATTTTCAAGTTCATTTTTCAAAAAAGTAAGTTAATTTTTTAGTCATTTTTCGAGTAAATTTCAGTCAGTTTGTGTCATTGAGTTGTCAGTGTTTAGTCATGCATTTCAGTTTGAATTTTTTTTACTGTATTGGCCCAATGGTTAGGCACTTGGTCTACGGTGTTCTTGACACCTCCAATAAGCTTACATCCCCAATAAGGCTGATGATAGTGTTAGAATTTTCATTATGCCATCAGTGATCAAAATCACTCTTTTCATATTCATTTTAGGTGTCCCACTCAAGAATTTTATTATCATTCTATTAGATAATGCAAAAATTTGATTCATTGATGGTAGCCCTAGTCATAAAACCTCACTCTCCTTCAAAATTTCACATTTTATGACCCACCTTCATGTCTTTTTGAGCATAAAACAATCTTAAAAGTTCATTTCACTATGTCATTATGTCAGTCAAAGTAAACCATGAAGTCAGGTCATCCAAGGTCCCATTAGGTCAACTAGGTTTTATTTTTCAAGGTTCATAAATATTCCATTTCCTCCCAATAAGGCCAGCAAAGGTGTGCCCCTGGACTATTCAAAAAAAAATTGCGTTTTTGACTTATCACATAGCTTAAGAAAATATTAGATAAAATTGTGTTGTGTGGGTCCGATGTGCTAAGTTTTCGATGAACTTGCTAAGTGCTCTTGCTAAGTGAATGCAAAGGGTGAATTTTGAATATTTAAAGATCATTCGAAGAGGAATTGACTAGGTTATAAGCCAAAGTATGAAATAACTTGAGCATGACAATTTTTGATTGATTGCTGTAAAATATAGAAAATGAAAGAATGAGAAAAATGAATTGAATTATATTGAATTAGAGAATATCAAGGAATATGTTTTTAAATTTACTGAAGAAAGAGCACTAGGGAAGTTCCACATCTTACTGAAGGAGGATGGGTGATCTGAGAGTTATCTTGCTAAGGGTTTCTGAATGGCTCGACGATCGGGGATGACCTAACATGGCAGGGACTCTGACACACACTGTAGCATCGCGGTACCGCGGACGATCGCATGTGTCAGCATAGGGTTAGGGTTATTGCAGGAACCGCCTACACCTCATATCATGGCCTCTCATTATTCTCCCATCTCCTACTGCCTTTCACTGTCGCGGATTCCAATGACCCGCACCATTCTACAACCATCAAACGACCCGCATAAGATGCCATGGAGGATGAGCAACTGGATTATTCCCTGGACCCATTGGAGGGCTTTCCGATCTTGACCACTTCGCGACACTCCCCATCTTTTTCATCCGCGCTAGCACATCCCGCATCTGCAGTTTTTCCAGATGGATCTAAGGCTTCCACCTAGCCTCATTTTTCTCTGGAGGGAGCTTCTTCCCTAGCTTACCACTCTGATTCTCCACCATCTGCATTGTATGAGTTCTTCCCACCCCTTCCTGAAGTCGATCTGGTGCTATATGCGCCCCTATCCCTTACATATCACCATTTTCTGACATCCTTCCTATTGCCACAGTCCTGCCCCCCTCCTCGGGATATCTCCTCCTCCTGGGATCTTATACCTTCACTGCTCGCTTCTGCACCCCCTATTCATTTTTCAAACTTGCACTCGGTCGAACCCTCGCGACCGATGTTGCGCCCCACTCCATCTTGGTGTTTTGCGGGCACTCTCCCCGTTGATTTGCCCTCACATTCAGTCGGGACGATCGAGGAACCAACCTCGTATTCGGCAGAGGATCAACCCTCCCTTGGAACTCAACCGTGCTCATCCATGAAGTTGAAATGTGTTAAGAAAGGCAAAAAGGGCATCGAACTTGCATTCGGGGACCAACACAAGATGGGTGATGTACTTGACATGGTGGAGAGGGATTTGGTCGAACGCGTTCGGGGCCGGAAATAAAACACGGAGCGAATTCGGCTATGGACTGTGGAGATCTGGGGATAATTTATTGATGCTTTACCCTCTATCATCATTCTTCCCATAGGATGGTTTTCATTCAGTTTCAGTCGGCCAGAACACCTGGAATGGGTACTTTCCCATTATTGGCACATAGAACAAGCCCCGGTCCTGTTGAAGAGATGGAGCCCTCTATTCAACCCTAAGTGAGAGCACTTGGGTGTTGGACCCATCTGGGTTCATTTACCTGGGCTACCTACGCACTTCTAGTCTGAGGATACCTTCGCACACATTGGCAATACTCTTGGGTCCTATCTTGATCATGAAAAATCTTATATTGGTACTGGTATCATAACCATGGCTCGGATTTTGGTACATTTGGACACCAGAGAGAGCTTGGAAGAGTCTATTACATTGCGATGGAAGAAATTTACCCTCATCCAACCCCTGGATTACGAAGGTGTGCCTTACCGATGTAGAAGATGTCACAAGGTCGGGCATCTCTTCAAGGAATGTCCACTCCTGCAAAAGAAGGCTCCATAGTCCCTACCATCAAAATATGTTCCTGCATAGACTCCACAGGCACAGGCGCCCACTCGGAAGACTTCTCAGTGTGGTCATCCCCCTCGAGCCAGTGTTCCGAATGAAGCCCCTACTGCTCATCGATCTCGGCCCCCATAGTCGCGCTTCACCCGCTCCAGAGCAGCAGCCGCACAACTATCTGCAGGTATTACTTCACTCCCTTACTCTGCTTCTGATTTTTCTATTGCATCTAATGTTATTCATTCATTAGTCCTCTATATATCTGGGTCTACACTCCCCTCTATCCCATGTCCCCCCTCCTCTCCTCCCCTCCCCTCATCCGTGACCCCTCCCTCTATAACTTCTCCCACTCTCCCCCTCCCCTCTGAGGCCTCATATCACTCTGCGAGCAACCATTCATATTTTCTCAGATCCCTCTCCAAGATATCTGCATCCCCCCCTGCGGATTAGCTATCATTCCCCCTCCTAAGATTGGGTTATCTTCTCATGGAAGCAAATCATATATTTCTAAAGCCATTGTCCAGGCTGGTCAGGAGGTAGCCGATGGACGTCAACACACTCTCGAACAGGTCCTTAGAGCACAGACTGCCCATGCTACTGTTCCCTCATGATTATTCTCTCCTTCAACTGTTGTGGCTTTGCAAGTCAGGCCAAAAAACTTGCACTCCATCGTCTATTTGAATCCACCCCTTGTGATATTATTTTCCTCCAAGAGACCCTTGGTCCAGAATCATCAATTGTCAATATTCTTCAAGGCATGCGCCCTGGTTGGGTCTTTCATGCCCTGGATGCTCATGGAAGATTAGGCGGCATTGCACTGGGCATAAATCCTGGGACGATAAACCTCCTTAATATCTGGGGAGGAGAGTGATACTTGGGGGACGACATACAAATGACTGATTTCGGATCTCCCTTTCACATCTTCAACATATATGGGTTGTGCTCTAATCGACTTGCGTTCTGGGGTCATTTCCTAAGTCTCCCCCTCATGAATCATGATAGGCTCATACTCGGTGGTGGCCTCAATTTCTCTCTCGGTCAGGCTGAATCATGGGGACATTCCGCTTAATTTGAAACCCTATCTAAACAAATTCAAACCCTCATTTAAATGCACCGGCTTGTAGACATTCTGACTCCCAAACTACAACCTACTTGGCAAAATATGAGGATAGGACACGCCTCCCTTTCCAGATGATTGGACAGAGTTTTGGTCCATGAGGACATTGTTGCCCATATTCCGAACTATCAGTAGTGGGTTGGATAGGGGGGACTCTCTGATCACTCTCCCTTTTTTATGGAACTTGCTGGATGCACACCAAAGCCAAGGGCACCCTTCAAATTCAATGCTACATGGCTTGAGGATGAATCCTATGTTGAAGTTGTCACACACTACTGGACCACCCAATCGGGCCCTCCGGACCTTGACCCCTCTGCTCTTTTTGCCTACAAGATGAAAGAGGTCAAGAGGCTCACCAAGGTATGGGAAAAGGACAAGCGCATTCGGGATGAACAGACTCTGCAATCCATTGAAGCGGAACTTGATGTAATGAGTTTGTCTGACCATCAGGGATTTGAATTGGATGAATCAAAGGCGCGCATCTACTTGCTGGAATCGGAGTGCACTAAGATCTTGAAGGCCCGTGAAGAGACATGGTGCCTCCGAAGTAGGGCCATCTGGCTGAAAGCTGGAGATGAGAACACGAATTTTTTCCACCACTTTGAAAATGGTCGAAAAGCCATCAACACCATATGGAAGTTGGAATATGGAGAGGGGAACAGGGATAATACTTTCCAGAAACTTGCCAAAATGGGGGTAGCCCACTTTCGGGATCTATATTGTGCCCCACCTGAGATTACGCTCCCAGAGATTATCAAAGTGGCTGGCCTTTTCCCACGATTTGTGGATCCGGATACAGAAGCAGATCTTATTGGCCCTATCACGATGAAGGAACTCCTGAACACTCTAAAATGGTTTCAAAAGGACAAGAGCCCTAGTCCAGATGGATGTCCCATCAAATTCTATCCTTTCTTCATTGAGATCATGGGGCAAGACATTCTTAATGTGGTGGAACACTGCCGACATAGTGGGAAATTATATGATGCCTTCAACTCCACCTTTTTTGCCCTCATCCCTAAGATGGACGCCCCTCACTCTTTCACTGGCTATCGCCCCATATCCCTTTGTAACTGCATCTATATGATCATCGCTAATCATCAAAAACCTATTATATCTGCCCACATATCACCTGAACCGTTAGATCCATGAGGCTATTGGTATGGACCAAGAAGCTTTTCACTCCATCCGGATCCATCATCTCAAGGGAAACATTCTTAAGATAGACCTAGCCAAAGCATTTGACCGATCCAGTTGGCTGTACATCTGTATGATCCTGACTCACCTGGGATTCCCCATTCTTTTTATTCGATGGATCATGTATTGTATCACCAATGTTTCATTCAGTGTCCTGATCAATGGATCGACCTCACCATTCTTTCACTCGAAAAGAGGCATTCGAAAAGGATTCCCTCTATCTCCGCTCCTTTTCCTCATCATCATGGAGGCTCTGAGTCGATTGATTTCCCATGAGAAGAGGTCAGGTAGGCTTATGGGCCTTCGTATTACAGAAGGATACTCTCTCACCCACTTTCTCTTCGTTGACGATGTTCTCATCTTCCTCAATGGCTCTGTGGGGGACATCACCTCCTTATATTATGTCTTGACTTCTTTCTGCACAGCTACGAGCATGACCTGCAACCATCACAAGTCTACTCTGACCATCATTAGATGCACCCTTCAGGAACGAACCCTTACTATCGAACGCTTCCCCTTCACCATCCTCAGCCTATCTGATGGCCTCAAATATCTCGGATTCCGCCTCAAGCCCCTCGCCTACCACATTGTTGATTGGACATGGCTCATATCCAAGATCGAAACCCGCATCAATTCTTGGCACCACAGATGGTTATCAAGGGTTGGCAGACTCACTTTAGTCAAGTTAGTCCTCTTGGCTACTCCTGTGTACTGGATATCACTCGCCTGGATCCCTAAAGGCATTCTCAACAAGATACAACAAATTTTTCGAAGATTCCTCTGGATGGGAAACAAATAAGGGCACAAATTCGCTTCGATTAACTGGGACTATATCACTCTACCTAAGAAATGGGGACGTTGGGTCATCAAACACTTGGACACCTTTTCCTCTACTCTTGCTAGAAAATTGGGATAGCAAATCATGACTACCCACAACCTCTGGACTGAGGTGGTCACTTAGAATTATATTCGGCCTCTAACGCCATCTGAATGGATTCGTAGGCCCACTTGGAGTACCCAGAATGTCTTTTTTGTTTAGAAGGCTCTCATCAATTCATTACCTCACATCAAGGATGGTCTTGCTTGGCACATCAATTCTAAGGCACATCAATTCTGGGAATCTTCCGGAGGTGGGTTAGACCCCTAGCCAGGATGTGGTGGTGCCCATTTATTACCTGAAGCACTTGTGGATCATCTAAAAGTATTGGGGATATCTACATTTTATTAGATTGTATATCTCGAAGGCATGTCAATCCTTGCATAGGGATGGAAATCTTCCACTCTCCTCGGGTTACCCGATCAGTGGCATGATCTTTGGCACGAATTCATTAACGTCTTCGCTGAATCTCACATCCGGATCACACAGGCAGATGATGAACTAATTTGGCAATATGCCCCGAGTGGCCAATACACACCGAAGCTAGGATACTCATACATTTCCTCTGATCATTGTCCCAATACGATTTCCTGGTGGTGGCACTGTTTATGGAAATTAGCGGCACCACGTCGATCCATACTTTTCATGTGGTGCATCCTGCGAAACATCGCACTGACAGGGGACAACTTACATAAATGATCGATCATCGGATCCACATGGTGTGTACTCTGCTAATCAAATTCTAAATCAGTTTACCACCTATTCCTTCAATGCAGCATATCCCTTGATTTCTAGAAAATGATCACGAATGAACTCCATATACCGACTTAGTGGCATTGCCTCGATATATCTGATACATGGCATAACTAGTGGCAACAGGTCACTTCTCCAAAGTGTTGTAATCTCCCGCTACTTATATTCTTGTCCCTCTGGAAAAATCAGAACCGCGTCATATTTCATGACTCACAGCCGCATTGGACTTCGACCTCTGCTTGGGTGATTTCTCTGTACAATAATATCCCTTCGGACGCCCCGCCAGCACCCCCTTGCAACATTACACTGGAGATCATTAAAAAGGAAAAGTCGTGGGCATACTTCGATGGTGTCGCACAGACACATGGTTGTGGGGGTGGCACAGTGCTTCACATCAATGATGTCATTCATTACAGAATCAGAATGGGTATGGGACCGGCCACTAATAATTTTGTGGAACTTATCACCCTTTGTCACCTTCTTCATTTTGCTATCGGACATGAATTCCACCACCTTCAGATCTTCGGGGACTCCAAGATTATCATCAATTGGTTCAATATGTCTTTTACATGTCACGTACACACACTTCCCCACATATTGGAGGATGTTTGGCATTTAAAATCACAATTTGAATCTATTACATGTTTTCACATTTACAGGGAGTGTAACCAGATTTTCGACACGCTATCCAAGGAGGCCACGTTCCAACCTCGGGGGACATGGCTGATCTATGAACAAAATGGATAAGAACACTTAAAATATTATCACGAGTCGTACACAGATCAGCACCGAATTGCTGATATGTAGCTGATATTTTTGTTTTATATTTAGCACACAGAACATAACATATATAATTGTATTTATTTAGAATACTAGACTTTATGGAATTTATCATGTACACTCCATTAAGGGGTTCTTACCTGGACTATTTTTTTATATGTGACTATGTCACATCTTGATGCATATGCCTAAAGGAATCTACAACATGTAATTTTTCCATTATAATGAAAAGTTATGATTTTTCCAAGGGGAAAAAAAAAGCTCAGCAAAGGTGTGAGAGTGACTCAAATAAAAAAATTTCAATCATCTGCAGAGGATTAATCAACATGTAAATATCATTTTTAAAGTTGTAATTTTGGTTTTAGAGTATGATTTTCATACTAAAATGTAATTTTATTCAATATAGAGATGTAATTTATTTTTTTAATTTTTATGCAATTTGTTGCTCATAATATGTAATAAGTTCTTTCCAAAGCTGCCAACTCAAAATTCACATGCCAAACTGAAGAGAAGAAAACTCAAATGAAAAGTGCCAAACTCCAGCAACATCATCCTGCAAAGAAGAAAAAATCAAAGGAAAAATGTAATCAGCAATGTTTTCAAAAAGGTGAAATGAAACAATAGAAAAGTGGGTTTTTCAAATCCAAAATCAAATTCACTTAAATATTTATAAATCTTTGACATCTTTTCAAATTCATTTTTCGCCTCCAAACATAAAGCAAGCACTCTAAGAGACCAAAATTTTGAGTTTCTGGGCTAAATTGGAGAGAAAAACTGAGCAGAGGGTGCAAACGTTGAAGCGAGGGCGCAAATAAATAGTTAAGGGCACAAACGTTGAAGCGAGGGCGCAAATACTCTGTCGAGGGCGCAAATGTTCTGTTGAGGGCACAAACACTCTAGTGAGGGTGCAAATGCTTGACAGATGGCCCAAATGACCAACAAGCCCTAGAAATGTGTTTAAGTGGAAAAAACATCATCTTCAAAGCTCCAATAGTCTACTCATCATCCTCCAACAAATCTGTATGCCAATTAAAACCATTTTCACAAAGTTTATGTGTTGAGTTTTGTCAAAATTGAGGTTAAAATTTGGTGTTTAAATTTGTTTAAAACCCTAGTATCCCTATTTCATTTATGAAAACTCCCAAATTTCATTCCCTTACACTTTGCATCCTTCCTACAATTACAAAAACCCCTTCCTAAACCCCTATTTTTCAAAATCCCCTTTTTCTAAATCTTTCTCCCAAAACTTTAAGCCCTTGGTGTTACATCTACCTAGGCTCCCAATCCCCAAATCCCCATCCTAAATCTCATTGAATTACTACTCCATATCCCCTCCCCCATTTCATACCTCCCTAGCACCCTATCCTTCATTTTCCCTTTCCCATTACCCATTCCTAAAAACATATTTCACACCATCCACTTCCCTAGGGTTTTAACAAAAACACCATGGTAGCAGAGGAAGAAAACACATCATTCAGTGAAGGAGAGGAAACAGAGGTGAGGAGGCCACATAAAGGGGGAATAGTACTCAGACATGAACCTACCAGCACTAGGGAACTCTTGGCTTCTCCATTGACTGTGACATGCTTCAAACATGTTGGCTGTTATGATTTCTGTGAGAAAATTCAAAGGGTCAAACACCATCCCATGTTGACCAGACTTTTCATATATGGAATCCATGAAAACCAAGTTACTTTATTTGGTGTCACTTTTACTTTATCAACTGCTACTATTTCAGATGCCACCGGGATCCCAAATGTTGGGGAGAAGTGGTTCACAAAAGGTAATTTGAAGAAACATGACTTTGACTTCTTTTTAAAACCAAGACACCAAAATCAAACAAAGAGGTTCTTTCCTTTTTCTCACCTCCTAGACAAATATGCACCAATCATGAAGGTAATCATGAAATACTTTTCATGTGAAGGTAGATTTTCAAGGATTTATTCCTATCACATCCGGATCTTAATTCATTTCACTAAGGTAAGGATGCTTAACTTACCCTATTATGTTTTTCAGACCATAGAGAAGATGGCATACATTTCCCATAAAAAGAAGTATGAACAACAAATGAGAAGTCTATTTCATCATTCGCTCATTAAAATCATATTCCTACACCATCTCAATCAATTGAACATCGCATGGAGTACCTTCATATCTAATGATATTTTCAATGAGAATTCCACTCAGCATGCACAAAATGTCCCCTCATCATCCCAGCAATCCACTTCCATCCCTCCATCTCCACCCATAACACATTCATCATCATTAGATCAGTCCCCTTCACCTCATTCATCTCCATCTCATCATGACATTGGGTCACTTAGCAGGATTGAGGACATTGATCCTAAGTGGGCTAGTATGGTTGAGGTTGAGCCATTGCCAAAAACCTACCAGAGAGGCCACAGGCATGTGTTTGCTCCACACATAGTAATTAAGTAATTTTCATTATATGATGGGTATTATGTAATTTTCATATAGGAATTTTCCCGCAAGTGTTGGATCTATTTTATAAAGAAAAAAGATGAAGTGTTTGCAAAATCTATTGAATTCAAAGCATTAGTTGAAAATCATAATGGATAGAAAATTAAATCCCTAAGAAGTGATAAAGGAGGAGAGTTTGTGTCTAATTCCATCAAATATTTTTGTTCCAAGGAAGGTATTACAATAGAACTGATTGCACCCCATAACCCACAACAAAATGGGGTGGAAAAAGGAAAAATAGAAGCACTATAGGGGCTGCAAGAGAAATTTTGCATGGCCAAGGATTTCCATTATCCTTGTGGGCAGAAGCTTGTAATACAGTAGTTTATTTGCAAAATTGGAGCCCTCACAAAATACTTGGCATGATCACACTCGAAGAGGCTTTCTCTGGGAGGAATCCAGATGTATCCCATTTTCAAACTTTTGGAGCTACAGTATATTTCCATGTCTCCAAGGATAGAAAGAAAAAGTTAGAGCCTACAGCTAAGATGACGATATTAAGATGACAGTGATAAGGAGATATGTCAGATTTGATGAGGAGAAGGCTATGAGAAGCTCTCTAGAGAGAGAGTTGATTATTCCACTGGAGGAGGAGCTTCTAGATCCAAATGAGGAGCCTCAATCAAAGCCTCATGATATTGTAGAGCATCCACCTGTGGAGGAGCAGAGAGCAGGCCGAGTGGAGGAACCGACTCAACTAAAATCTTCCAGAGAGGGGTGGAAGAGAACCAAAGAGGATGACAGGTCGGTGCATGATGCACAGGAGCATGTGGGAGATCCTACATCCTTGCACAATCAGAGGAGATCACCAGACACATATACTGGTTATATGGCACTCATGACAGAACTCATTGATTCTTGGTGTTCTTCATTTGAGGAGGCAGTTTCCCAACCAATGTGGGTAGATGTCGTGATGGAGTATGACTAGAGTATGAATCCATCATGAAGAAAAATGTATGGGAGGTGGTTCCAAGACCAGAGAACAATTGAGTGGTTGGTTCCAGATGGATATACAAAGTAAAACATGTAGTTGATGGAAATATTGAGAAGTACAAGGCCATATTTGTGGCCAAAGGCTTCTCATGGGTAGACGGAGTTGATTATGAGGATACATTTTCCCCTGTGGCAAGATATTCCTCCATCAAAACCATTATATCATTAGCTACGTAGTTGGGGTGGAAGATCCACCAAATATATGTGAATACTTCCTTCCTTAATGGAGTGGTTGAGGAATATATTTACATAGAGAAACCTGAGGGGTGTGAGACATTTGACAAGGATACACATGTGTGTAGACTTATGAGAGCCCTTTATGGTCTCAAGAAAGCACCTCATGCTTGGTACACTCACATAGATTCCTATCTCAGTGGGCTTGGCTTCACTAAGAGTGAAGAAGATGCCAATATCTACTACATTGTGGTAGATGGAAAATTCCTTATCTTAGTCTTGTATGTAGATGACTTGATACTAACAGGGGAGTAGAAGTTGATCTAGTCTTGAAATAAGGACCTTGCACGAGATTTTGATATGAAGAGCATGGGCTTTATGCACTACTTCCTTGGTTTGGATGTGTGGAAGGGAGATGTAGAGTTGTTTGTGGGTCAGGGGAAGTATACCTCTGAAATAATTCATAGATTCCATATGATTTACTGCAAGCCTATGGAAACTCCTCTAACTACCAACTAGAGGAAGGACGATGCTTCTACAGGAGAGGTAGTAGATGCCACCATCTACAGACAGCTGGTGGGGTCCTTGATATATCTGGTGAACACAAGGCCCGACAAATTTTTTGCAGCTAATCGGCTTAATCAATTTATGGTGAAGCCTACCAAGCTTCACTGGAAAGCAGCAAAATATCTGCTTAGATACCTCAGAGGCACAACATATTTTGGTTTATGGTACAAGAGGACTAATGGTGTGAAGCTTCGAGGCTTCATTGATGCAGATTGGGTAGGGAGTCCATCAGACAGGAAGAGCACTTCAAGAGCTATCTTCAGTGTTGGGTCCGCAACTATTTCTTGGTATAGCAGGAAACAAATTTCTGTAGCACTCAACTCAGCAGAGGCCGAGTATATGGATGTTATTCAAGCAACATGTGAGGCCATTTGGATGAGGAAAATTCTTGTTGGTCTCTTCAGTCAAGAGATGGATCCTATTGTGATTTACTGTGATAAACATAGTTATATCAAAATCTCTAAAAATCCAGTATTTCATGACAAGTCCAAGAACATTGATATCAAGAACCATCACTTGAGATATTATGTGCAAAGGAGAATCATGGTGTTGCAGTACATTACCACAGAGGAGAAGGATGCAAATATTTTTATAAAGTCATTGTCAAGAGGCAAATTCGAGTTCCATGGGATCAAGATAGGGGTGATGCAGAACCTTTTTCTTGCCAAGAGGGAGTGTTAAAATTGTAGCAAGAAAAGGCTCCATTTGACTTGTGCCTTAGGCAAATGTAGAAATTCAATTTTCCACATCAACGAGATGACCCGAATTGTCGTTAGCTGGAGTGACATGGCTTTGTCTCCTAGTTAAATCAGTAAATTTGAGTTATAGGCTATAAGTAGAGTTGTGCATGGTTTGATTTCTAAAATCTAGCAATCTAGTGGATTTATTATTAGTTAAACTTAGTTAACTGAGCTCTACTATTTAGTGGAGTCAATAGGATTTTAGTTGAGTAGGTATAATAGTTGTTAACTCACTGATCTCTCAGTGAATAGATCAATTTACTAAAAATAGTCCCATACATGTATGGAATTCGAATTCCCTAGTTGGAGTGGAGAAAAATGCACACTGCAATTATCAATTGTATACTAGTTGAGTGTACAAAGTTTTTGCATTGAGAAGGTGGTTAATTCCTTTAGGATTTGCGCAAGGAAATAGGGAATTCTCGTATTTTTTAGGGGCTAATTTCCTCAAGGATTGCACAAGGAAATAGGAGGATAGAAAAGGTATATTTTAGCTAAGTGTTAGTCAGAGCATGTCATTGAACAAGAAATCAAAATTGCAATGCAGGGTGTGCTAGATTGAAGCAAGGCATTGTAATTGATACATATTCTCATTTAAATTAATGCAAAGTAGTGGATGGGATTTTCCGAGTTGGGTTCCCATGTAAAATCATTGTGTTCCTTGTGTGTTTGATGGTTGCATGTTATTGCATGTGTTTCTATCGTGTGTTTTCCTTTCCGTAGTTAAGTAGAAGAAATTTGTATCTCTTAATTTCAGTTCGATTTCATTAGCAATAGAAAATTTCTTGCAATTTCTAAAAAAATTAGGAAGTGGTCATAAAAGCATCAAAGATATTTTGAACTTATTTATAAAACAATTGAGTGTTCTGTAAACAATTCATTAGTATTAGAGATATTGATATAAGCATTCTATGTAATTCATGATAATAACATACATTGATTGCACTAAAAGGAATTTTATACAAGCCAATATGAAGCATATTTTAGTTCATTTTAAGTATCAAAGTGACTAGCATCATAGTATGATTGAATTATTTTCTTAGTCCATGAAACTAGAAATCAAAATGAATATTTTGTAAAATTTTAATTCTTTAATGTTGTAGATTCCATATTTGTGGCTTGATGGTGACTACATAATGCTTTTACTTCTTAAATATTGTAAATTCCATATTCATGGTTTAATGAAGAGTCCCTAATAATGCTTAAATATTATACCATGGATTTTTTAGTTGATTACATATGGATTTGTTATAACCTTTTATTTTTCAATACCATGGAGGGATAATTTCAGTCTAGCATATAATTGAAATATATTCACAAAAATGGATGATAAAAAATCATTAAATACAAATTAAAATTGTATAATTATATTTTAAAATATAAATATTAGTCTTTTAATTAATTAATTTTAAATTTTTATTTTTTTTAATAAAATTTATAATGTCGAAATTTTTTAAACTAGCAAAATAATTAACATCCATAAACTTCCATAAACTGAAATAATGAATGTATCAGAAACTGTACATATGAAAATATATACAAATTACATTGCATGAAAATCCATAAATTTAAATAATAAGCCTCCATAAACAAAAATAATGTTCATGTATCCATAAATTGTCTAGATGTAAAAATACAAAGTCTAGATCACATGTGAATGTGCCCTATGAAATGGGCCTGAAAATATGCAAACTATTTGGTCTAAGTACCACTACCCCTATGTGACTGGTGGTCAAACATGACCTTTATATCCCGGTATTGCAATATAACGCATTCAAATTTCAATTAATTATCATTATTTACAAAATAAACAATATAAAAATAAATTATTTTGAACCGTGTTTAATTACATATGAATCTACTAACTTCGCTGAAGTCCAACTGAAAGGTAGGTGGGATGGGGCTCTTATCAATTTAAGTTTCATTCTCTTATGCCTGTGTCTCAATGATTGAGGCATGCATCAATGGAATCGCATAGGCAACGCCTCTGTACCCAACATCCCACTCATGCAGCCACATCATTACAGCCTAGACATCACTCTGCATCTGGGCCTTTGAACACAATGGAAAAGACAAATTATAATTAGTCTATGAATTAATTAGCATGCATGTAACTTAAAAAATGTTGAAATATTAGGAATAAAAAGCTTTACCTTGATTGTTGGTTTAGGTGGCTCTACATAGTGACTCTCCTCCATGTGAGTGTGATCAGGTGGAGGTGGAGGTGTTGGAGACTCCACCTGAGCATGCACTAATGGAGGATGTTTTGGATGATTAACTACCCCCTCGTAGGACATTAGAGGCACATCCACATAACCCTATGTTTTTGTTTTATCATGAACTTATTAATATAAATACAATCTAATATGAACTTATTAATATAAATAATGTATAATTTGATGATAAGAGTCAAAAATTATGTATATATGTATTTGACATGTGTCAAGCGGGTCGTACACCCTCCAAGTCTCACGGATGGCATCATGACACATACATGCATATGACAAAACCTGGTTAGGGGGTATAAGATAAAGCACTAAATCATCAACTAATGGAACTAGCAGGTCACAAGGAAACCGTGGTGGTATGCTCATATCTCATGCAATGCGACCTATGCATTGGCCAATGTGGTCTGCATGTTATCTACAATGGTATCCCTAGTCTCAACACCATGCGATGATGACTCCTCTAGCTCCATCTGAAATACCACGCTCTGAGATTGTAGTGGCAACAATCTCAGAGGTGGTGGTACATGTGCAGGGTTCCTATGAGCCTCGGAATGATCATAGCTACGTCCCCTGGGTCCAAAAAAATTTGATCTGATGTTGGTGTAATCAAGCCTCATATGTAGCACAAACTCCACATATCCATTTTGGGAAAAGTAAAGGGAAACCTAGTCATGGTGGGGGAACTAGCCCCAAGCTCCAATGAATCGATCATAAACAAAATGGGCAACATTCTTAAAATATTTGAGTGGAATCGTACCATGATGTTTATCACAATGGCCTAGAGGGATTCCAAACAATTCCCCATGCACATTAATGTCCTTGGTGGTGGATTTCACCGACTCCCTAGTATCTAGGCCTATAACCTCTTTCCTCCTAATCCTATGTATGGCATGTTGGAGGTTGATATGTGGGCCCACCCTCTGGTATGTTTGGATCAACCGATTAATGCTCTATAGCATCAAATTCAAGTTATGTCTAGCAGGTGAGTGATCAGGGAATGTACCCAACTCTTGTGTAATCCATGCATGATGGGGCCTAACATCCTCGAGCGTGATAGTGGTCATAGCGTCATCCCACGGAGGCATTTTCGACATTGCACTATCGCCCTCAGCTTCGCCCTGCTCAAGCTCTGCAAATCATAAACATAATTTAACATATATAACAAACTAAACATAATAACATATAAATTAAATTTAAACACATCAATTGAAGACAAATTAAAAATTAAAGACAATTTCAAAACATAAACACATAAAGTTGTTAGGATATTCTGACACATAGGAAATAGTTAAGAATAACTTAGTCTAGTGTAGAGTTAGGTAAAGTGTGTTTCTTTACCATGTACATTTGTAACTTATAATCTGACAGTCACGATTTGTAGTGATCCGACGGTTGTCTCTCACCTTGGTATTAACGACACTTGATCTATGGCTTAACACCCGATTGGTCCATGATCTCTATTTAAAGAGCATGGAGGGTCATTTTTCTGGTAACCGCTTATGAGAGAAACATATGTAACTTTTCTTTTATATTAATAAATTTCCTGAAGTGGCCACTTTGGCTCAGGCCGTGAACTGTTTCCCTCTTCGAGGGTTTTAACCACATGATTATACTTGGGTACTGATTTGTGATCTGGTTGTGAGCGGTGACCTTTGGTTCTTTATCTACGGAACTTACCCAGTAAATTCATACATGGTATCATGTTAAAAATGTGACAACAAATGTAAATTTACTTATTACCTATGTAGTTAGAATAACGAAATGTAGGTTGAATAACAAGATATAGTTGAATAACGAGATAACAAAATATGTCTAAGTTAAAAGAGGTGGCCTGAGAGGCTTGTATGCACAGAGGTTTGTAATGACACGGAGAATTTATCAATAAAGTTTCAAGTGTTTTTTATCCTTCAGTTCTTTCAGTTTCCAATTCAATTTCTCTTATTATCTTTTCTCATTTCTTGTTTTCCCCAACAAGTGATATCAGAGCTAATCGAGAGAGGTTGTCTGAAGATTGAGTCCACTGTCGACTGTACGAAGCAAGCCGTGCAAACAAAACGCTGTTGGAGAAGAGGAGTTGTCCGCCGCAAAGAGGAAGCCACGAGACATATACGGCTGAGTGAATCGGCAGACCCTTGTGCTGGGTTGACCGTCCGCCGCAAAGAGGAAGCCACGAGACGTGTCTGGAAAAAGAATGCTCAAAAGAAGTTCCAGAGATTTGCTCGAGTTTGTCTGCGCGCTGGAGAGCCTGAGGTTGAAGTGCTGGTGAAGAAGCCTGTTGTGGGTCGGTGCTGGAGAAACCGTTTCCTTGAAAAAAGGAGAATCTGCCAGACATTGACAAGGAGAGAAGCCCAGAAACAATTTCCAGCCAAAGCACTGAGAATCTGGAGTGAACGTCTGGAGTGAAAGGGTAATTTTAAACAGAGCTATTCTTTGTTTTTTTAAAGAAAAAAATTTAAGTCAAGCAATCAGCGTTTGTTGAAAAGGGTTGTTTTTTGAACAAAAATTGGTTGAAGGGTTTTTGAACAGAAATTTAAGAAGAAAGGGAGAATAGTTTTTTGAAGGTTTTTTATTGTGAGAAGTAATAGTTGGGGTTTGTCTTTTTTTTTTAGAAATTGAAAAAGAAGGGGGTTCAGTTTTCAAGAATTGATAGAGATTTTTTATTTCTCTGAAAAATTAGTAGAAGAAGAAAATATTTGAAACCCAGTTTTCAAGAATTGATAAGGATTTTTTATTTCTCTAAAAAATTAGTAGAAGAAGGAAATATTTGAAACCCAGTTTTCAAGAATTGATAGAGATTTTTATTTCTCTGAAAAATTAGTAGAAGAAGAAAATATTTGAAACCCTTGAAACCCTAGGAAAAGAGGGGAATTTTTTTTTTAAGGAGGGAAAAACAGAAAGGGAGAAATGGCAAAAATGACAAACGCAAGATTTGAGGTGCAGAAATTCACCGGGAAAAACAATTTTGCTCTGTGGAAACTGAAGGTTAGGGATTTGCTGGTGCAACAAGGGTTGCACAAGGCACTTGACGGGGTAACTAGAAAACCAGCAAGCATGTCAAACTCGGACTGGGAGGACTTGGATGCCCGAGCTCTCAGTACCGTTCGGTTGTGTTTGGCAGACGAAGTACTCTTCAATATTGTTGGAGAGAGTACAACCGCAGGGTTGTGGAAGAAATTGGAAACTCTCTATATGAAAAAATCTTTGACTAACAGAATCTATTTAAAGAGACAACTGTACAGCCTTCGGATGAAGGAGGGTACGAAAATTGCAGATCACTTGAATGTTTTTAATACGCTTATTTGTCAGTTGTCCGATATGGAAGTAAAGATGGAGGAAGAAGACAAGGCAATAACCTTGTTGTGTTCCCTGCCTGAGTCATGGGATCACTTCGTGACCTCAGTCAGTTTGAGCACTGCCGATTCATTAAATTTTGAATCTGTCGTGGGTGCTCTCTTATCTGAAAAGGTACGAAGACAATCTAGCATTGAGACTTCTGCACCTGAAGCCATGGTAGCTAGAAGTCGGTCAAAGGAACGGGGGGAGAAGACAAGAGGTTCTTCCAGATCGAAGTCAAAGGGCGACAAGAAGAGTAAAGCAAAATGCTGGTACTGCAACAAACCGGGACATCTCAAAAAGGATTGTTGGAAACGGAAGGAGGCGGAAAACAACAAGGAAGCAAATCAGGTCGATTCAGGTATGGATGATGAGGTTTTAATTGCTGAAGCACTCCCTGTATGTAATATCTCACAAGATGCTGACTATTGGCTATTAGACTCTGGTGCTTCTCATCATATGAGTCCGCACCAGAATTGGTTTTCATCATATGAGACTGTAGATGGTAATTGTGTTTTCATGGGAAATAATGCATCTTGTCAGATTGTTGGGATTGGAAATGTGCGAATTAAAATGTATGATGGTACAATTAAAACCTTATCTGATGTTAGGCATGTACCTGATCTAAAGAAAAACTTGATTTCCTTGGGAGTTTTGGATTCGAATGGTTATAAGTTTACAAGTCAGAATGGAGTGCTGAAAGTCTCGAAAGGAGCCTTGGTTGTTATGAAGGCTGAAAAGGTTGGAAACCTGTACAGACTCAAGGGAAGTACTCAAGTTAGTGAAGCAGCGATCATGTCAGATAAAGCAGAAGAAGGTTCTCGTCTATGGCATCAGCGTTTGGGTCACATGAGCGAGAAAGGTCTTCAGGTACTGATGAACCGCAAGCTACTTCCTGATTTGAAATCCTTGAAGTTGGATTTTTGTAAATATTGTGTGTTTGGCAAACAATGTAAACAAAGATTCAAGTCTGGCAATCATAATAGCAAGCAGATTTTGGACTATATTCATTCTGATCTGTGGGGACCATCTCCTATTGTGTCCTATGGAGGTGCCTTGTATTTTTTAACTTTTATTGATGATTTCTCCAGAAAAGTTTGGGTCTATATGTTGAAAAAGAAAGCTGATGTGTTTAATGTGTTTAAACAATTTAAAACAATGGTGGAAAAGAAAACAGGCAAATCAATCAAATGTTTAAGAACTGACAATGGCGGTGAATTTACCTCTTTAGAATTTGAACAATTTTGTAAGGATGAAGGGATAGTTAGACATAAAACTGTTGTTTATACTCCTCGGCAGAATGGTGTTGCTGAACGGATGAATCGGACTCTTATGGAAAGAGCCAGAAGCATGATTAGTAATGCTAATCTGCAAAAGGATTTGTGGGCAGAAACAGTATCTACTGCTTGTTATTTAGTTAACAGATCACCTTCGGTTGCAATAAACTGTCAAATTCCTGAAGAAGTTTGGTCGGGTCAGTCTTGTGATTATTCGCATTTGAAGATTTTTGGTTGTGATGCCTATGTTCTTATTCCTAGAAATCAGCATTCAAAATTAGATCCAAAATCAAAATGTTGTGTCTTTGTTGGATATGATTATTCAGTGAAGGGATATAGGTTGTGGGATCCTACTTCACGGAAAATAGTCATTAGTAGAGATGTAACATTTGATGAATCATCTCTTTTAAAATCAGATGTTGAAAGAGTTGAACAAAAGCAGGTATCGCCAGGTCAGCAGATTCAATTGGAGACTGTACCTTTTCCAGAAAGTCGAAAGGAAGGAGAGACTTCTGAAAAAGGTGGAGAAGCAGAGGAAACTAGAGAAATTCCAGAATCCAGTCAGCAACCAGTCACCCTAAGAAGGTCTACGAGGGAAAGAAGAACACCAAAAAGGTATGAAGACTTTGCTTCATCATTTGCATTGATTACTGAAGATGGGGAACCATCTTGTTATCAGGAAGCAGTTGATGATGCAGATAGCGAGGTATGGAAAAAGGCTATGGAAGAAGAAATGGACTCCTTAGCCAAGAAAAATACCTGGGATCTTGTAGAACTTCCTGAAGGGAGAAGCGTTGTTGGGTGCAAATGGGTCTTCAAGTTGAAGAGAAAAGTTGATGGAAGTATCGACAGGTATAAGGCGAGATTGGTTGCAAAAGGGTATTCTCAGGTTGAAGGTATTGACTTTCATGAGATCTTTTCACCAGTAGTTAAACTTGTTTCTATTCGTACTGTGTTAGCACTAACTGCTTTACTGGACCTTGAGTTAGAACAGTTAGATGTTAAAACAACGTTTCTTCATGGTGATTTGGATGAAGAGATTTATATGGATCAGCCAGAAGGTTTTGTAAAAGGTCGCAACAGAATATTAGTTTGCAAGCTTAGGAAATCATTGTATGGCCTGAGGCAGTCGCCCAGGCAATGGTACAAGAAGTTTGATTCCTTCATGATGAGCCAGAATTTTGTCAGAAGTGAGTATGATCATTATGTATACTTCAAAAGTTTCAATGGCATATTCATTATCTTGGTGTTGTATGTTGATGATATGCTTATTGCAAGCAAAAGCATGGAAGAAATCAGCAGGTTAAAGGCTCAACTCTCTAGGACGTTTGAAATGAAGGATCTTGGAGCGGAAAAACATATCTTGGGCATGGAGATACACAGAGACAGGAAGACTGGTAAGCTTTGGTTATCACAACATAAGTATGTGGAGAAAATACTTGAAAAGTTCGGTATGAACAATGTGAAACCTATTAATGTTCCATTAGCTTCCCATTTTAAGCTTTCTTCGGATTTGAGTCCTAGAACTAATGAAGAAAAGCAGTATATGTCTCGTGTACCATATGCAAATGCGGTAGGCAACTTAATGTATGCGATGGTATCTACAAGACCTGACATTTCACATGCAGTTGGAGTTGTCAGCAGGTTCATGGAAAATCCAGGGGAAGAACATTGGCGAGCAGTGAAATGGGTGCTTTGGTATTTGAGAGGCACAAGTGACCATTGCATTAGCTTTGATGGTCGTGAAGGTACAGTCTGCGGATATGTGGATGCTGATTATGCAGGTGATTTGGACAAAAGGAGGTCTACTACAGGTTATGTTTTTACTCTTGCAGGTGGAGTAATCAGTTGGATGTCAACGCTTCAAGAGACAGTTGCTTTGTCCACTACTGAAGCAGAGTATATAGCTGCTTCAGATGCCTGTAAAGAGGCAATCTGGTTAAAAGGTCTGCTTGATGAGATTGGAAGGACGCAGGAGAAAGTGAATGTGTTTTGTGACAGTCAGAGCACTATTCATTTGGCTACAAATCCAGCCTATCATAGCAAGACCAAGCACATCGATGTGAGGTATCACTTTGTGAGACATATAATCGAAGGCGGCAAAGTAGTCCTCAAGAAGGTCCGCACACAGGAGAATCATGCAGATATATTCACGAAGTCAGTTACAGTAGAGAAGCTGAGATGGTGTCTTGCTTCTCTCGGCTTGCAGAAAAGATGATGAATGGGCATTAGGATTTCTGTTGTCAAGGTGGAGTTTGTTAAAAATGTGACAACAGATGTAAATTTACTATGTAGTTAGAATAACAGAATTTAGGTAAATAACGAGATATAGTTGAATAACGAAATAACGAAACATGTCTAGTTAAAAGAGGTGGCCCGAGAGGCTTGAATGCACGGAGAATTTCATCAATAAAGTTTCTAAGTGATTTATCTTTCAGTTCTTTCGGTGTCAAAATTCGGTTTCTCTTTTCTCATTTCTTGTTTTCCCCAACATATCGGAGCTAGACCCAAGTTCTATTCCCTGGTACACGTTTGGGGGAGTGTGATTGCGAGCTGCGTTTGAGGGGGGGTGTTGGAGTAATCACCGCACCTCTATGGAATCCATAATTTCCACCCTGGGGATCCTAGTTACCAGTTTGGAATTTTACCAACACTTACAAGTTTTGGTGTAACGAAAAACCTCTACAAAAATTTAAAGAGAATTTAAAAATGCAAGATGTGTACCTACAACATGTGAAGATGGTCCACTCTCTGTAAAATCATCAACATAGATAGAAACACTGCCTCTAACACTCTTACTGGCGCCAAAGCTAGGATCTACCAGTGGAACACGAACTCTAGTTGGGCTACATGATCTTTCAAGAGCCCAACCATGTGTAACTAATCCCCTTACACTCTGACGGCATGTTGATCGGGGAAATATGGGATATGGATATGCATAAATTTAGTTTGAAGGGGGTTGATTATAAGAGTTATAGAGTTAATGAATATAAGGAAATAATTTAGTATATAGGAATAGAAGCAATAGAGTTTTGTTTTATGTAAGAGTCGTCTAAGCTGTATAAGCCTCCATCATAGGCCTTTAGAATTAAAATAAAACTATTACGTATAATACATATAAACTAATCCAAGAAAGAAAAAAAATTGACTCAATAATGTTGACAAGAAAATCATTTCTAAGCTCATGTAGAACCATCTAGCCTTCCTAAACTTTAGAGTCCTTTTTTTTATAGTTTATCAACCAAAATATTGAATTCCATGTAAACACAATCGAAAGAAGTGATCAAATCTAACTTGACACTTTTTCCCATTTCTAAATAATGCATTTTATTCATAGAGCATAAATATGTAAAAATTTGAAATAAACCTATTTGCAAAACTAAAAAAAAATCCATGCCAATCAAATACTCCACAAGACAAGTTCTTATAATGTTTGACTTTGACACATGACATACTAGGTGCAAGCACATGAAGACAATGTTTCAACTATAACACGCTACATAATGAAACAATTTGGTGCATTAGAAAAGAGTCAAAATTCTTTTATTCATTTTAAACTCACTTTTGATCATGGATTTAATGTATGTATCAATGCATTGTTGAAACTTGACATTGCATAAGAGATTAAATTATCATAATTTTTTATTTCAACTAAAATAATGCAGAAAATATCATTAATGATTTATTAAAGTATATATGTTGAATCTCATAATTCCTGAAGCCTCCACCATCTCATATTCTCTATTATTAGTATATTTTCACTATCCAATATAGTGGGAAAACCATGCTAGTAGTATTTATGTAAAATTTGTTATTTAGCTTGATTATACATTTTTATAATATATATTTATCCAATTTCAATTTCTTAAACGAAACTTATAATTATAATAATTATCATAGTAATAGGGGCATATGAAGAGTTGAGGGTGTTGGAAACCTTGAGCACTACTGAGAGTGAGGGGTGAATCAGTAGTGTGATCTTCTTAACAATTTTTGCATTTAATTGCTTTTTACTGGATCACACATATATGCACCATCAACACTTTAGATTATCCATGCATATAATCATATGAGTAGCTAAATCATAAACATGATAGAAATGTAAACATAAACGACACACAATCACATCATCACACATGAGACACAAGATGTTTTATGGAAACCATTTCGCGAGAAAAACCACCCTTGGTGTTGTTGCTCTTCTCTAAATTTCTATTATGTCAAGAAATTTATCTTTTACATAGTGTGTTGACTCCCATCAGCATGGAGACTCAACCTCGTAAACAAATTCCAACTCTGATTTTCAAATTGGATCCCAAGACACTATGCTCAAAAATAAAACATCCATGCATACATGCTCTCGGTAGCAAGATCTCATCATCAAATCAAAATAAAACAAATGCAAAAAACATATGCTCTCCAATAGTAAATTGTGGCCACACAAATTTGATTAAAACCCTCACATAATAATGTAACTATTTCATACTATAATTAGAAACATACAACACTAAGGCTATGAACCAAAAGTAATTGCATCTCCTGCAAAAAAAAGTGTGAGGATCACCAACATATACTCGAGCATACATATTCTTAAAGCATTGATTGGAATATGCCAACTTTGGAGCATTTTAATAGAGCAACCCAATTTGAAAATATCCTAGTTTCCTTAAAGAACCTTTATTGGATGAGTCTTTTGAGAACTTGATTTAGGTGTCTTTTGAAGCAACCTTTAAAAGTATCTTGGAGACCCTTTGGAGCAACCATTGAGAGAAATATTAAGAGATTTTGTGAATACCTAGTGGAGAAGGATTTGAAGAATCATTGAAGCGGCCTTTGAGGTATGTCGTTGAAGTAATCATGTGCACCAAACTTAGGAGAGTTTTGAAGAAGAAATTTTTGGAGCATTAAATATTGTTGAAGACATTCTTGGAGCATAGTTGAAGACCAGCACTTGAAGATGGTTTTGTTGGAGCATCCATAAAAGTCTTGATGAAGCAGAGCTAAAGTTTGTGTAGAGGAAGATTGGAGAGGACTTTGTAAACCTATCTTAGATATAATTTTTGGAAGTATTCGAAGCTTTTGATGAAGCCTTGAAGCACTATTGAATCCCCATTAAAATATTGAAGAAATTAAATAGGGTTACAGACCTAGAGGATTGGAGTCCTCATACAAGGTTGGAGCCTTGTAGGAAACTAGGTTGGAGCATGGATTTCCTTTGAGGATTGAATTCCTCAAGAGATTAGAGCTTCATTGAGACCAAGTTGGAGCCTGGGTTGTCAGGGTTGGAGCCTTGAAGGGGTTAATTTTTTTTTTGTACAAGTTGGAGCTTGAGTTTTGTATAATATTGTTGAATTCCTCATTGTTTTTCATTAATAAAAAGTATTTTTCTTGTTGTACATGTTTTATATGTTGTATTATGTTTTTATTAAGTGATATTAAATGGTATCATAGATAAAAATTGTAAAATAAATATTGATTCAGCCTCCTCTCATTATTTCCAACAATGGGCTCATCAAAACCAAAGATACCTAAATACTGGAGCAAGCGCCTTGCCATAGTATTCTTCCCCTTTCTTGGTTAAATTTATTGCCATGGATTTCGCTTTGTACTACTCTATGTTTTCATTTTTTGCATGTTAGATCTTGTAGATTCGCATGGAAGTGACCAATGACTTACCTTAGGTCTTGGCACAATTTCCACACACATATTTATGTCAAACTTGTTTGTCTGACTGTCTGCTTCCTCTAACTTGGAATTTATTCTAGTCACCTGGAATGGTTCTAGCTGCCTTGTTCCATTTCTCCCTCTCGAACACAATTCTCCATAGTTGATTTTGTGCTCCACCTTGGGAGAATATTATTGTCGTAAAATTTGTTTCATTCTTCATGATGCTTCCATTTATTTCCAGAGCCTTGTCAGCCTTCAAAATATACCTGCATCCTTCATTAAGAGGTCCTTTTAATCTTGGGAATTGTAAACTTCCTCTTGATCCTTGCCTTCTTGCAGGAAGCATTGGAATCTTCTCAAACTATAAATGATCATCCTTGTCCTCATCATCGACATGTTTCTTTCCTTTCCTTTCAAGCATGATCTAGGGTTTCTTCTTTTAGGGGAAACGATCAATCGAGGGTTTTGTCCATAAACCCTAAGGCTTTCTTATCTAAGCCTTATATATTTCTATGGTTTGAAAAGTATAAAACCCTAGATGTTCATTTTACATCTTCTTGTAAGACCAACTTTTTTTTGTAATGTGTAGAATTCTCCTTTTCATGTAAATTGTTCTTTGAGCATATTGGATCATTACTAATAATAGTTTCTTGAGATTTTCAACCCAAGTAGTCTACCCACATCGAGTTATGAAATTCATTCAATTTTATTGAGATAAAATTCAACTTTGAAAGAGAACTTGACCACTTTTTCATTGTGATATTATCATGTTAATGATTTTCCTTCATGAAGGTAAGTTATGAGACAATGTCTTGCTTCTGAATCACAAGGAAACACATAATTTTTAAACACAACCATGGTGGAGACAAAATATGAATGATAAAACAGTGAATTGTATTTACTATTAACATAGATGTACATTATAATAGATTCTTGTGATTGTTGGATTCATCTTCCAACATCTCTTGCACTCCCTTTGACTCTCCAACTCCCACACCTTAACCCTTAGCGGATTAGGTGTCCAACATTCCCCCCCTTAATCTGAACGGGTATGTATGAGTCCAAGAAGAGAGATGTAATAAAAAATGTGCAAAAGATGCATGGCAGCACTAGGTTGAATGTGCTCTCTGAAACGTGGGTATAAGGTTGTAGTTTAAGGATGACCACTAACACTGGAACGCTTAGTGCAGTTCTCAAAACTCTTCCAAATTTGGCATGAAGTTGAAGTCTTCTGCTAGAGGAAGTACTCCTAATGGTTTGAAGAGGAAGACCTTCAACCTAGAAAATGGATATCTGCAACCTGCGTAAAAAGGGAGAACCTCAACTTGAAATGGGAGGTCTCAACCTACGGTGGTTTAAGGATGACCACCAACTCTGGAATGCTTAATGAAATTCTTGGAACTCTTCCAAAACTGGAAATAAGTTGAAGTCTTATGCTAGAGGAAGTGTCCCCAATTATTTGAAGAGGGATAATCTCAACCTGAAAATGGAGGTCGAAACCCCGCATAGATGGTTTAAGGCTGACCACCAACCAACGGCATGCTCAGTGGCATCTTTGTCTCTGGCTACAACTTTGAATCAGGTATGGTAGGTTGTGGCTCAGGCTCACATGATGTGGCTTTGAAGCTTGTAGATGACCTACACTTCCCCACCTGTCAGATACAGGGTGAGAAGATGGAGAAAACTCAACTGCAAGACTTTTTATACTCTAGAAAAGATTCTAACATATGACTGAAATATCTTCTTGGTTGTTGAAACCCATTGCCAAGAAGCGATCCATCCGAGATGAATATTTGTTCTTGTAGGAGGCTTGTTTTTGAAGCATCTGTGTGAAGAATGAGTGTGTTGACAATAATTCTTGCATGGGTGAAGATCAAAACAATGATCTTTCACATGGCCAACTCGGTCACAATGTTGAAATTTGACAAATTTTAGCTGCAAATGTTGAGGAGCATAATCTAGAACAAGTGAAGGTGAAATTTCATGAAGAAACCCAACACTTTGAAATTGAATGGGATTGGAATAGCCTAGAATATGAAAGGACGCCTCCTTGTGATATCCAAGACATGTTCTATGATTTTTATGTACAAGATCTTCCCAAGGTCTGATGATTGGTTTGGGAAGTGCATGCTGAAATTCTACTTATGCATGAAAATTTTCTCCTTTATTGGGTACTAGATCAACATTATTGATTTGTTTCTTATAGGATTCTGTCCCAATGTTTTGAACATAAACAGGTTCAGAATAATTACTCCGTTGTTGTAATTCTTCTTGTTGTAGTGTTGACTCAAGTTGCAAAAACTCAATATTCTCTTTTGCATGTTGCAAACAAGTTCTAATATCAAACAGAGTATCCTTGTTGATTTTAATTGTGCTTTCAATAGTAGACATTATTAGAGTTATCAATAACTCTAATACATTATCAATTCAAGAAATTTAAAAGAAATTATAGACTAGTGACAATGAATCCAAAGTGCTTTCAAAGTCTTACTTTATGCCTTTTATATGACACCCAACAAACCCATATAGCAACCACACATAAGCCACAAAATTCAATGCATCAACTAGCACATTCCACCAGTAAATATACCAGCTCAGTCCTATGAACAACCTCAACATAGAGGTGTTTTAAACCAAGATATATGACCAGGACTTCAAGTGAACAATGTAATAACAACCAAAGTACATGTAAACTTCAACGAAACAAACATATGTATCCAATGACATGTGTGTAGTTCATGGTATATTTAAATAGAATGACCACCAATTGCATGAATCACAACATATGTAATTTCAACACTTTATAAACCAATATAGCGTGTATACAAATGGTCCAAGATGGAATTACTTAGTGCTCAAAGCACACACATACCATGGTTTGAACATGGTACAACTTCACAATGCAAAGAATCGCATGAACTCAAGTGTTCTAACCAGGAATTCTTTAACACATTTCTCAAGATGGCTTCACAACGGAGAATTAACGCACAAATACTCCAATTCAACGCTTCAAACTATGAGAATTCACCAACTCACCAAGCTCTAGAGAGAGTATACATGGTCAGTTGTCATCACTTGAGTCCAATGAACAGAAAAAGTTCACGAGTTTGATTACTAGAAAGTTAGAATTTTCTTGCACCACTCCTTAAAAATTCACCATTGTGGCCATCCACAAGCTCGAGTCATGATACACGTATACACTTGGCTAATTCTCTGCAAATTTTTTCTGAGGAGACTACCACACAATACACAACAAAACATGAACAATTGAGTGTTTTTATTTTCATAAATCCAGTAATGACGCACCAGATTCATATGTCTAACAACACACTCTCATAGCAATTGGTCGCATGCGACTGTTCGAGGTTGCGATGTCGACACTGGAGGGCATGAAAAGCAGCAGTTATTTCCTTATGGATTCTATTCTTATTACTTTGGACACATGCCAGGCATGCGCCAATAAGGTCGATGAAGATATTGAACTCTTTAAACAGGCTGAGGATTACAATTGCAAACCCTCCATATTGTCGTATAATATATTTTTGAATTTTTTGATTGAAAAAAAATCCGCATTGAGACAGCCATGGGCTTCTTCAAAGATTGTTTGTGCAGGAAATGTTTTAATATATGGAAGCCCTTATATTTTATCACATGATGATTGCATATGGCTTGTACAAGAAAATCGTGTGAACTATTAAACTGAGCATGATTTTTTTTCAACAAAATCAGAGTTAACTGATTCTCATATGAGTCAAGCCTCTCATATGAGTCAAGCCTTGACTCTGAGAAAGAGTTATGGGATTCAGGGAGAAAAAGACTCGGACTGATACAAAGAACGCCCACAAAAAATAACACAAAATGAGGAAAATTCATCGATAGGATTCAATCCAACAATGTTTTAATTGACTGGAAATTTTGGGGCAAGATTTTCAAAGGGGGAATTTCTTGTTCCTGGACAGCGTGTTAGAAGCAAAGAAGAGAGTGTAGTGTAAAGATATTACTCAAGAAAAAAAAATGGAATGAGCATCAAATATAGGAAACAGTCGTGGAGAGTAATTCCTAGCATGGCAGAGTAACTCCTGAGAAGGAATAGTTGAGTATTGAGAAGAAGAAATCGAGATGGAGTGATGAAATGCTAAAGCCAAAATAGCAAATTTGACAAGCCTTGGGAAGAGTAATGCCTACTGTGTTCGGACCATAACATAAATCTACAAAAAGCACCTGAGTTATAGTAGAAGATCCAAGTAAGACCAGTGGATATTTAGAATTGCAAAGCGCTCAGCCCAGGCAGACGAAACTGACCATAAAATAAAGTGGGCTCACACTTGAGCAGGGAGGAGATCGCCCGCTTTGATACCTGTTAAACACAACCATGGTGGAGAAAAAATATGAATGATAAAACAGTGAATTTCTTTTACTATTAACATAGATGTTCGTTTATAATACATTCTTGTGATTGTTGGATTCATCTTCCAACTTCTCTTGGATTCCTTTTGACTATTCAACTCCCACCTCTTAACTCTTAGCTCTTAGCAGATTAGGTGTCCAACACGAACCTTCAAATATATAAGTCCCTTCAAATTTGTATATATTCTTACAAGTTTTGATCCTTATGTTTGAGTAGTTATTCAAGATTTCTTCATTGAAGAATAGATCCTGACTTATCTTGTTAATGCAAAACATATCACTATAGTATATGAAATTGCAGACTTTGCATCTTCTAATCATTTATTTTTACACTCACACATATTTCTTTTATATACAACGATGGTTAATATGCTACACATCAACAAATGTCCTTGAAGGATTCTTAAAGGATTTCTTTATAACTACATATAATTTGTTTCCTTTATATACCACAATGGTTAATATGCTACACGTCAACAAATGTCCATAAATGATTATTAAAGGATTTCTTTATAACTACATACAATTTGTAGACCATTGACAGAGTTCTCTAGTGTATTTTTCATTCTTAAAATCTTTGACATGGATGACCTTTGGTATATCAAAATATTTTGATGCAAGTCTTCATACGTTTGACAGCCTCCCTTATGATGATAAGAGATTATCTAAGAACACTTCAAACAAGATTGTAGTAATGATGCATAACTTTCATTCCAATGATTCAAGAAGTCGTTGATCTTTAAACTTAGTTCTCATGTTATAGTATGTTATGTATGGAAACCTTTATCAAGTTAGGAACCAAGCAATATGTCAAGTTGAAAGCTCTTCAATATTTTCACCTCTTTAATGTCAATGCCACTTAAGATTTTTGAAAGAAGGTCTTCACCAATCTTATTTGAGCAAACCAACTGCAAAAGGCATATGCTTTAATCACAATCCTTCAATAGTACCTTTTTCCATATTGACAAATATAGTCTTCAAAAGTGTTCTAGCAAAAACTACTATTAGTATATACATACTTTATATTTCAGTTATTAGACATATTTAAAGGAATTAATGCCTACCATAATTTATGGAATTCTTTGCATTAATTGTCTTTGGGAAATATTTACCATGAATTATTGCCCACCATATTTTATGGAGTTCTTTGCATAAATGTAGATATGAGTAAAAACCAAATATATTGTACTTAAAGAATGTAACAACCCCAAAAATTTAACACTATGTTGACGCCTTTCTCCACCAAAGCTCTATACAATGTTGATGTTCTTTTGTTTGTGAGACAAGCACGAATTTCTGCACATCATTAAGTAATTATACACATAAAATTATTAGCCATTTCCTTAGATATATTTCGACGTGTGAGAGAATGTGTATGTTATGATTGTATCCAATGTCTTTTTATAGTGATATTAGGTTGCCCTAAAGAAACACATCTTTTTATAAATTAAATTTAAAATTAACTTTAATTTTCTCTTTTTTTTTATTTTAACTTGAATTAAATTTAAAATTAAATTAAATTTTTATTTCTTTTGATTTTAACTTATGTTGTTGGTTACCTCATTTTAACTTATTTATGTTGCTGGTTACCTCCAGTAGCTACCCGAAAATCAACAGAACCCCCATTGGTTGGAGGATCCCTCCTTTATCACCACCATCAAAGAAGTTTGGAGATATTTTGATCAGAATAGAGACTCCCCCATCCCCTTCAATCCTAGGAAAACCTAAAAAGGACAAAAGGAGCTACTACCAAATGGGAAAAAGGAAAAAAAAAGAACAGGAATCTTGAGCACTGCTAGATATTGAAAACCTTACAAGCCTATATGGTGAGAATCCCCCCCCCCCCACTTTGATTCTCAGTTAACATTAATCAAAGATTATTTTTGTTTAAAGTAGGTTCTTCTCCTGGAAAAAGAAAAAGAATGGTGAATAAAAAGCAGTGTTAAGGTTACAGGAAGGGGATGAGAACACAGTTTTTCCACCAGTTTTCTAACCACTAGAAATATCTAAACACAATTTGGTCTATCAACAGACCATATGGATCATCTCCTTGTCTTTAGATGCCATGGCCCAAGCTGGTGTGGAACATTTTTTTGACTCTCTTCAAGGAAGGTCACAGAGCATCAATCAACCAAATCTTAAATGTGGCTAGACTTTTCCCCCTATTTTTCAATCAAGAGGAAAACACTCATATTATGGTTGAGTTCACGAATGAGGATATTGAAGGAGTACTACACACATTTCAAAAGGGAAAGATCCTCGGGTCGGATGGCCTTCCAACATAATTCTTTCTGGGTTGCTTTGATTTCCTAGGGGAGGATTAACCAAAGTCATCAAATAATCTCGTCAACCAGTTCAAATCTTCATTGCTCTAAACTACACGTTCATATCCCTCATCCCCAAAAAGGATCAGCCTTCCCTTTTTTAACACTTCTGACCCATCTCCCTCTGCAACTCAATCTACAAAATCATTTCTAAAATGATTGTGTGCTTTGTATGAAAGACATCCTATCTGATCATGTATCTAGGGAACAATTTGGATTTTTGTGAGGTAGGAATATCCATGGAGCTATAGGAATTGCTTAAGAATTCCTTCACACTATTCACACCAAGCAACTCATTTTCAAGGTCAATATATCTAAGGCGTTTGGCTGAGTCCGCTGGTTGTATCACAAGCTCTTACTCTAGTTGGGTTTCCATTACAATTTCATCATTTGGTTTCTCAATTGTATCATCACATCTTCCCTTTCAGTCCTTATAAATGGCACAGCCTCCCCTTTCTTCCACTCAATAAGAGGTCTTCGACAAGGATGCCCATTATCCCATCTCCTTTTCCTATTGGTGGTCGAAAGTCTCAGCCAAGTATTACAAGATTTGTCCTGTCAGGTTTCAAGGGACCTGATCCAGGTGGATATTGGTGGTCACCCGCCTATTCCACTTGGGGCCCCACCATTGTCTCTTTCAATTTTTCAGTTTCGGCACAACTTACTATTTTTAGCAATTTTTCGGGTCTTAAACTTACGAAGCCGTTTTGAGGCCCTAAACGATGTTTTTTGGGAAAACCAAGAGCAACATGGGTCCATAGACCAATTTTTCTCACTCAAAATTTGTAGTCCTCTGATAGATCTTTCTAACGAGGTATAATTCGCGTCAAACGGAGATCGTATGCCAAAGTTACGTCCCCGAGAAGTTCAAACACCAATTTACCCAAACGGGGCCCATAGTGTTGGCGCTTCATCTCCTAGGGTTAGGGTTTTGGATGTTTAGTGTTTTCCATTGTTTCTAAATAATAAATAGGCCCTCGAGCCTCATTGTAACTCAGTTCAGAGGCCTGTCGCCATCACATCTCTTCTCAGAGATAGCTACCAGTTCCCTAGCTAGTTTATTTCCATTCTGTCTGTAAGCAAATTTCAGTTCTTTGATATGAATGAAATGAAGTGATTTTTCCGCTGCATCTTTGTATTTATGGTTATATGTTTATTCTGTTGTGTTCCTGCATAAATCCGGATCAGTGGTATCAGAGCGGTCTATTTTTTCTTGATCCTTCTTTGCATGTCCCCAACGAGGTCAGGGTATAAGGAGTTAGAGCTCGATCTGGTGGAACCTTTGCAAGATCAACCTTGCAAACCCCGACGGACGCCCATGGGGGACGAAAAGAAAGATGAGGTAGCATGAGATCCTATCAAAATATTGCTCGAGGAGGCCCTCGAAAAACAAAGGAACGTGATGATGGATAACTTTGCCCAGATCCTTCAACGGCTGCCCACCGGCGACGCATCTGCATCCAGCAGCCACTCTAGAGGTGCGACTCCTTTTAAGGTACAAGTAAATTTTGACATTCCCATATTTGAGGGTCAAATAGATACAGATGTCGTAGATAGATGGTTGAATCTATTAGAAAGATATTTCTTAGTTCATGACTTTTCCGACCAAGAGAAGATTATTTTTTCACTCCTCAAAGCTACCCCCCATGTCAAGGACTAGTGGGAAACCTACTGTGAGAACAAGGACTAGACAGAACCCTCTCTATTCTCGGTCGTACCAACATGGAATTCTTTCCAAGACGCCATCAAGGAACAGTACTATCCCATGGGGAGCTATGAGGACAAGTACATACAATGGACCGCACTGCGACAATAAAGGGATCAAGATGTGCATGAGCTGACGAATCTATTCCATACCCTGCGCACAAAGTTGGGTATCAAAGATTCAAAGAAACATCTGGTGCTAAAGTATCGTAGTTGTCTACACAGATACATTAAGGAGGAAATGGAGTTCCTCGACATCTCCTCGCTTGGTACGGCATACCGGTACGCTACCAAGATTGAGCAGAAATTCAAACAGAAGAAGCGAGACTTTGGATCTGCGAATCAAAAGCAAGGGAAAGGTGCTCCCAAACCGTAGAACAAAGGACAGAGCCAAGGCATGGCAGCTCAAGACAACCTGTAGAAGCCACAAGTAAAGAACAACACCGCAAAGCCAAAGAAGGACACGGGAAAGTGGTGTGAGTTCCATAAGAGCTCCACTCGCAACACAAGTGAGTGTCGGGCCAAGCAGTGGCTAGTGGCCGAGATGAGGGCTTCTGAGTTAGATGCATGCTCCGATTCTGAATCAAAACCTGACAAGGGGAATGAAAAAGGGAAACAGATTATTGATGCAGATCCCAACGTCACTATTTCCACTGCGAAGATCCAGAAGGAGGAACTGGAAGATCCAGAGGAGGAGGAACATCTCTTCCACTCCCAGATGTGGGTAAAGGGCTTCCCGGTACAGTTCATTGTCGACAATGGGAGCCAAAAGAACCTCATTTCAGCAGACGTCGTGAAGCGGTTGGGCTTGCCGACCACAGCTCACCCTCATCCATACACCATCGGGTGGCTTCACTAAGGACGAGATCTCCGCGTCAGCCAGTAGTGCCGCCTTCCATATAGCATCAAGCCCTTCACGGATGAGGTATTATGTGACGTTGCTCCTATTGATGTTTCTGATGTATTATTAAGACAACCATACTTGTGGAAGCGTCATGTTGTGTATGAGTCTCGGCCTCGCGTTGTTATTGTTACTTTGGGAAATAAGTTGTACAGGATACCAGAGGTACCACCTCCTGTTTCTATCTCTTTGGTTACTGCAAAACAATGCAATAAGCTCATTTCCCAAACCAGGAAATTTGTTTTCCTGATGATCCGCCCCCAGGGCAAGAAGAAGACTATGGCCACGACCTCCAGACAGGGCTCCTCTGCATGACAACAACAAATGGACAAGGTTGTGGATGAGTACGAGAACATCTTCACCTCACCCACAGGGGTTCCTCTGCACTGTCAGGTAAAGCACCCTATTGATCTTACCGCAGGTGCGCTGCTACCCAATGGACCGATCTATCGGCGCTCTGTTCTGGAGAACGATGAAATCAAGAGGCAGATTCAGGAGCTATTGCAGAAAGGTCACATCTGACCAAGTTCATCGCCCTGTGGGAGCCTGATCGTGTTGGTACAAAATAAGGATGGGACGTGGAGACTTTGTATTGATTATCGGGCGCTAAAAAAGATCACTGTCCGGAATAGGTACCTGATCCCATGGATTGATGACCTTCTGGACCAACTCAAAGGGGCGAAATATTTCAGCAAGATCGACTTGAAGTTTGGGTATCACCGGGTACCAATTGAACCCTCCAATGTGTGGAAGACTGCCTTCAAAGCCAAGGAAGGCCTTTTCGAATGGCTGGTCATGCCTTTTGGGTTGACGAATGCTCCCGCAACCTTCATGAGGTTGATGGACGACATCTTGCGGCCATTCACCAACTCATTTGTAGTGGTGTACTTGGATGACATTCTGATCTTCAGCCAGACTTGGGAAGAGCACCTCCACCACATCCAACAAGTCCTCCAAACACTGCGGCAACACAAGTTGTGTGCCAATTTGGAGAAGTGCACTTTTGGCATGACCCAGGTTCAATATCTGGGATACATTATTGATGAAAGGGGGGTGCATGTGGATCCAACCAAGATCCAATTCATTCGAGATTGGCCAGCCCCAACCACTATAACAGAGCTTCGCAGCTTTCTGGTTCTTGCTAATTTCTACCGTAGGTTCGTGTTGGGATTCTCTCATATCACATGGCCCTTAATTCAAGCCACCAAAGGAGGAGCGAGAGCTAAATTCTTTTGGTCGGAATCTCAACAGAAAGCGTTTATGGAATTGAAAAATCGCCTTTGTTCTGCCCCAGTGCTCACATTACCAAACTTGCAACATCCATTTGAGATCGAGACAAATGCCTCTGACTATGCTATTGGGGCGGTTCTTACTCAACAGGGACATCCAGTGGCATATCATAGTGAGACATTGTCTGACACAGTTCGCAAGTACCCCACTTATGACAAAGAAATGTATTCCATTATGCAAGCTTGTCGAAAATGGATGCATTACATTTTGGGGAAGGAAACAATCATCCACACAGACCACCGGCCCCTGCAGTTCATACAGACACAAGGGAAGTTGGAGAATGATCGCCATCAGAAGTGGTCCACATATCTGCAACAGTTTCATTTGAACATCAAGTACAAGAAGGGTAGCACCAATAATGTTGCAGACTGTCTTAGCTGACCACCGATCGTGGCGCTCACCACCGTTCTCAACTCTTGTGGGCACAAGACTTTTGATTGGCCGCTTCTCTACAAGAGCGACCCAGAATTTAGCCACACATACAAGGCACTCTTGGGGGGTACGCAAGTTCCAAATTTTCACCTCCAAGATGCACTTTTATGTCACTTGGGACACCTTTTTGTTCCTTCAAGCGAGCGCGCCAAAATGATATGGGAAGCACACTACAGTCGAGTCGCTTGGAATTTCGAGGTCGAGAAAACAGTAGTAGTACTACAAAAGTATTTCTATTGGCCGAACCTTCGAAAGGATGTCGGGAAGCACATTAGATCCTGCACTACTTGTGCCATTGCCAAACCGACCATCAAGAAGCAAGGCCTATATACTCCGCTACCTACCCCTAGTCGACCTTGGGAATCCATCTCCATGGATTACATGTCGGGCCTGCCTTCTACTAAGCATGGAAATGACTGTGTTTTCATGGTCGTCGACAGATTCTCGAAGATGTCCATTATGGTGGCCTGCAAGAAGAATATCACAATAGAAGCCACTGCGAAACTCTTCTTTGAACGAGTGTGGGTGCACTTTGGGATCCCATAGTCTATCATATCAGATCAGGATAGCAAGTTCCTCAGCGCATTTTGGTCCAACCTCTGGTCAATGCTGGACACCAAGCTCACCAAGTCCACATCTTTCCATCCCCAAACAGATGGCCATACAGAGGTCGTCAACAGAATGATTGTACACATTCTGCGCATGTACAATTCCAAGCATCCACGCACATGGGACGAGAGCCTTCCTTATGTACAACACAGTTATAACCGGGCTCTCCACAGCTCAATCGGCCACAGCCCCTTTCAGGTGGGCTTGGGATTCCAGCCACTATGTCCCATTGACGTAGCCCTGCCATTTGCGGCTACTCAGGCTGATTCGGCTCATGTCCAGTCGGAAGTTGACAAAGCAAATAGCTTCATCGAGCGCATTCAACACATCCACCAACAAGTTCATGACATATTGGACAGAGCTAATGCTAAGTACAAGCAACGCCATGATCAACATCGGGTGCCACACAACTTCCAGGTGGGCGACAAAGTGTGGCTACATTTGCAGAAGGAGCGCCTCACTGGACCCCATCGGAAGCTTCGCCCGCTCCGATACGGGCCATACACCATCACCAAGGCTATAGGGAACAATGCCTTCGAGCTCAGTATTCCACCATTCCTGTGTCTGCACCCAGTATTCAATGTGGACCGCCTTCGTCCTTACTTCCCACCTCTGACATGGCTGAACAACTCGACCAACAGAGTTAAACCCAGACTGCATGGAACATGCCACCACAGATTGTATCATGGACATGCAAATCAAGAACACTCGCCAACAAAAGATCCAACTGTATCGGGTTGTCAAAGCTGGCCAACTCCTGCACCAGGGAAAGTGGTTCACCAGGGACCAAGTTCAGCAAAAGTTTCCTCATCTCATGGAGGAACTTAACGCAATGGGGACCATTGCTTCCTAAGGGGGGAGGAATGATCTAGGTGGATATTGGTGGTCACCCGCCTATTCCACTTGGGGACCCACCATTGTCTCTTTCAGTTTTTCAGTTTCGGCACAACTTACTATTTTTAGCAATTTTTCGGGTCCTAAACTTCCAGAGCCGTTTTGAGGCCCTAAACGATGTTTTTTGGGAAAACCAGGAGCAACATGGGTCCATGGAGTGATGTTGCTCACTCAAAATTTGTATTCCTCGGACAGATTTTTCTAACAAGGTGTGATTCGCGTCAAACGGAGATCGTATGCCAAAGTTACGTCCCCGAGAAGTTGAAACACCAATTTACCCAAATGGGGCCCATAGTTTTGGCACTTCATCTACTAGGGTTAAGGTTTTGGATGTTTAGGGTTTTCCATTGTTTCTAAATAATAAATAGGCCCTCGAGCCTCATTGTAACTCATTTCAGAGGCCTCTAGCCGCCACATCTCTTCTCAAAGATAGCTACCAGCGCCCTAGCTAGTTTATTTCCATTCTGTCTGTAAGCAAATTTTAGTTCTTTGATATTAATGAAATGAAGTAATTTTTCCGCTGCATCTTTGTATTTATGGTTATATGTTTATTTTGTTGCGTTCCTGCATAAATCCGGATCAGGACCCCTGATAGGTGAATTTTTTCATATCACACATATCCTCTTAATAGATGGTGTCTGCATCTTCTTTGATGGGAATATGCACTACCTACAGACCTTAGAAGATATCCTCGACACTTTCATGAGGGTCGTTGGCATGCTCATAAATAGGGAAAAAATAGTATTTCTGGCACGGGGATTCTCTCTTGAAGAAATACAACAAGCCTCTACTCTTATACCATCTCAAAATTCCCCAATTGGGGATGGTATGAATACTTGGGATTTTGTTTAAATCCAAACAAATATTCATAATCAGACTGAAATTGGCTCATTTCAAAGATTGAAAAAATAATAATTGATTGGTGCAACCGCTAGCTCTCTCGAGTTGGCCAATTGGTTCTAATAAAATCAATGATAGCATGAATAGTAGCATAGCATGAATCCCCAAGGGGGCTCTAAACAGGATAAAGCATATGGTCCTTTGTTTTTTTTGTGCAGGTAAGGATTCAAAAAGGCCTATAGTCATATCCTCCTAATCCTCTATTTCTTGCCCAAGGGCCTTGGAGGATGGGGTTTAAAGGACCTCCATTATTTTGCCACGACTTTAGCCACAAAAATCGCACGGGCCCTTGTTTAGGTTGACATCCTATGGGGAATTACTATATAAGAAATATATCAGTGCAAGAACCCTCTAACACTGGACACAAGACCATCAAAATACTCACACACATGGCTCTATTTTATGGAAGTCTACTGTCAAATCTTTCCCTGTGATAGTAAGGGGACCCTACTGGAAAATAAGGAATGGAGCATCAGTCCATATTGGTAGCGATCCTTGGATTTACATGATACAAAATCACATCCTCTTGGAATAATCCACCTCCACAAAACATGAATCTACACTTTATCACAAATATCTATTAGACCAGGATTATCAATCTACAACTCTGGTCATTTTCTCGTGATTTATAGCTTCTAATAGATCTTCGGCCTACATGGAATGAATACATAATAACATCAATATCCTCACATGTGCTCATTGACCTATGAATTCTTGAAAATTGATGTTTGGTTCAAAAAATTGTTAAGTATTTTTGCATTGGAATAATCTCACCAATTTAATGCATTAATAAAGATGTGGAGTTTTTATGGAGAAATTTGCAGAAACATGAAAATGAGAATAGCAACCACAATAAATAATACCCCACAAGAAGAAGAAAAAAATATTGATAATGGAGTTTGGCTTTTAACTCAAAATCCTACTCTCCAGACCCTTTAATCTTCAGTGGGTAGGCATCTCCTATTAAATCTTCAAAGTGCTCAAAATACATCACATGTACATCATATGGATCTCTGACTAATTCCACTATGTTCTGCTCGACCTCATAAATCTGCTACAAGACATAGCACTAAAAAGACAAAGTATTGCCTCCAGAAATGGTGGAAATGGCGTTGAAAGTTGTGCTTAGTCACAGGATTTTTTAGCATAAAATAAATTGGCTCTGCTCACTAGTCAAATCTTAGCTTCATAGTGCACTGATAATCCCTTTTATAATTAAAAAATTTAATGGACAACCACCTCGGGGTAAAATCTGTGGGGGTGGCACTGGTCACAACAAATATAACAATATATTTAATATTTTTTTTCAGAGGAAAAAAACGTTGTTTATATTATGATATAGGCAGTACATAGTCGAAAAATTCTCAAGTTGTTTAACCAACAGCGAGAAAAAACAACCAATGCAGGCCAAAAGATAGTGCTCCAACAATGTAAGAGCAACAAATAAAAAGTAGGCCGCCACATATGAGGACTAGATGTATCCCGTACTAATACGCTCGGCGAAAGATGCGAGCATGAGAGACAAATTGGATTATGATTCAACAGCGATGACAATTGATATAAACAGAGTATATGATACGACAAAAATATTAGCTGAGGAAGAGTAATCAGATTTGCAATTTAGGATATCCCAGCGGCAAGAAGTACTATTTCGTCCCATCTCTGGCCTGTCAAAATATTATGTGAATCTGATTAATATACAACAGGCAGAAATGGTAGATAGATGCAAAAGGCATATATGTGGGATATTATACAGAAGATAATGCCCATTGATCGGACAGAACATGATTAAAAGGGCAGGCTCTCCTGTGACATTCAGACCGGCTCGCTTGCAAATTTTAAGCACGCTCGCTTGATGCTAACATATTAATACCGGCACACATGAAGAATATAGACAGGTATGTTGTTATAAATTGACCCTGGCTCACATGTTGATGAGATATAAATCCGGCTCGCTTGTAGAGTTGAGACAGGCTCGCTTGTAGCTATATATACCGGCTCATGTGATAGATTGTTTCAGATTCATTTGTATATATTAACACTGGCACATCCTACAAGAAATACCCCATTGCCACAAAAAATACATAACAAAAAGCACTATAAATCCGCTCTATGGTATCGCAATATCAGTGTGCCAAAAAGGAAGACCATCTCTAAACAGTTTAACTTGCATGATACCAAATTCAAAATTTAATCATTTTTTGGAAAGACCATCTGCCCTAGTATTGTTTTCCCGATATATGTGACAGATGGAAGGCCTGTTGAGAATAGTCCATAAACGCCGAGTTCTATGTACCCATCCTTGTAGTTCCGGAGGAATCATAGCCGCAGAGTTTGTGATCCACCCTATAACAATCTTTGAGTCCCCATATACATGAATATCCTTAAGCTGTAAATACACTGCAAAACGAAGACCACCCCATAGAGCTATAACCTCTGCTTTGTTGTTGGTTCCTTGACCTCCATTCCAGTGAATATGAATCCTTTCCCTTTGTGATAACTTGATCCATGCCCCACACCCCATAACTCCTTCCATGCGATCACCATCAAAATAAATCGCTGGGATTGCCACCTCATGTGGCCTGTTGCGGATGGAGCAATCCATAATAGGCAAAATCAACAATATATTTAATATATGCGTCGGGTAGTCGATTTGTATTAAAATGGTGGTCATATAACATTATTCCAACACAGAATGCGTTATAAACACTGTTCAAGGTTACCCCGACCCCTTCAATATAACTCGGAAATTTGTTGTAGACATTGTGCAATTTCCTTTAACCTCGTAGACTATTTTAAACCCTGCAGCATTAAATTTAAAAACCACGTTTTACTTTTCTTTAAAAGGTGGTTGGGGATCGGCGCCGCATCGGGCGGCCCGCCCCGTATTCTCTGCAGGCTCCGTGGCAATGGAGTGGGTTGTGTAACGTTGTAACACATATATATGGGTTGGTTGTATTTGTTATAATAACAACCATTCATTTAACGATAACCCATATTCGTTCATTACACATATATACCCCACTTAACATAGCTTTTATTATAACGTTGGTGGTTCTGTGGGGTCCGGCGGGGGTCATGACCGGCCAGCGCATAAATTTACATTTTTTTTGTTTTGTTGTGACTTGCGGTTGGTGGTGTGGCGGGGGTTGGCCCGCCACCCCTTTTTTTTAATAATTTTTGTTTTGTTAAAAACAATTAGCCATTTTAAAAATACCGGATTTTTGACCATAGGAGGCAAATTAAATAGGCCGCAAATTTTCTTGGAATCTGCCCTGAGCGTGACGGAATCTGGTGACCAGGTTTGGTCCAAATTGCATCCTCCTTAAGGCTGTCCAGTCACCAAGTCAACCCAAAAATTTTGACTGCTCCTAACTCCTTCATACGGACTCAGAATTGAGTGTCGTCTGCATCGTTGGATTCAAAATGACGGGATCTACAACTTGAATTTGGTTTGAGAGATTTTCAAACACTTGTACCTGATTAATCCACCTGGATCAGAGACCCACACCAGAGATCAGTGCGAAGCTTTGGGGTGAAGTAGTGTTCTACTAGAGCACATTCCTCGCTAAGAGGGAGTGTTGAGATTTTTGATTGTTGGGATAGCATCGGATTTGATCTAGCTCCCAAAATTTGTGGAGGTACTAGAATACATGAGATCTCCAAGACCTAAAAAGAAATTTGAGAAATTTCATCATGTTTTAGAGATCATTAATTGATTAATCTTTTTAATTAAAGACCCTAACTCTAACTTAGGAAAATTAAAAAATTAAAGGTAATTAATTTAAACATGTGATGAAAATGACTTAAGTCACACGAATCAACCTTCCTTTAATCTTAGCCGTCAAATCAAGATTAGATCACAGTTGTTGGTTTCCCAATGAAAAAAGTATAAAGGAAAGGATTAGAGTCAGTTGTAGGAGACACACGAAGGCAGAGCACTGAAACTAAGCTGGAATTCTAGGGCGTGTTTGCTAAGAATTTCTAGAAGTATTTCAGCTACAGCGAGGTGTAGTATTGACTAAGGGGATGATATGATCCCAGAGCCAAGAGTCAGCAAGAGGCAAAGAAGCGGCCATTGCGCAGCACAAAGTGTTTCGAGGGGCCATCAAGGTTACGTAGAGGCTAGCCAGGGCAACGTAAGGACTGTGTCACCCAGTTTGGGGTACGCAGCCCTCTCCTGAGAAGTGCAGGGGCATCAACGAGCTAGCAAGGCTGACACAGGTAGCTTCAAATCAGTGTTGGGGTTTCCAGAGGCAGAAAGGGGCTGAATTCTGTAATTCTCATTTGAGGGTGTGAATCAGTTGAGTTTTTCGTCTACGGATCAGTGAGTATTGTTGTAGATCTTATATTTCTTTATCGGGTTAACTAATAAGGTGTCCATATTTGTTGTACTTAGAATCTACTTAATAATATAAACCCTCCAGCAGCCAAAAGACCAATTTTCCCGCGTTGGGTTTTTCCAAGGAGAGTTGTCCATAAAATCTTGTGTGTCACTTTGTCTGTGTGCATGTATTATGTTTAGATCTGTATCAATGAGTATTGTTAATGTGTTTACTTCGATATAATACTGAAATTTCATATTAATAACTAATATTCAGAAATTTTCACGATTACCTCATCTACAAACTAAGATGTGATTGCAAATTTTAAAATACATTGCTTAATCACTGGCAATTTATAATTTTTGCTCATCCAAGGGTCATGATGCAATTTAGTATTCAATCTCAACTGCTTAACCACTTCCTCTCAAATTATATTGGCTTGAGACCCGCTACATCTTCACATGTTTCATAGCGACCCTTATGTGAAACAATTGAATTCTATTCTTATCTTCAAAAACATGTAACCCATCAAAATCATAATCATTACCATCACCAAATTTACAAAAACATGTAACCCATCAAAATCATAATCATTACCATCACCAAATTTACCTGTGAAGCCCGTTGTTGTGATGGTACATTGGTAAGGTGGATCATGCAATCAAACCCCACTAAGACTTTGCATATATTTCTTTTAATAATAATTCCCATATATTTCTACTTTGCATATATTTCTTTTAATAATAATTCCCATATATTTCTTTTAATAATAATTCTCAGACCACATGACAATACGGACAACCCTTTGACTATGACTTTTTTAACCCAAATCTTCTAACTGTGATAACTTTCACATATGGACTCCTTTTTTGCCCATTCAAGTTGCATTAGATTCAATTTTCTAAGATATACACAATGGCGTTCCTCTTTGAAGACTTTGAATTTCTAAGATCTACACAATGGCGTTCCTCTTTGAAGACTTTGAATTTTGGTTCATTTACAGATCCTATTCAAATTGCATTGGATTCAGTTTTCTAAGATCTACATAATGGCATTGCTCTCACTCAAATACGAAGACTTTGAATTTTGAGTCATTTACAAATCCTTTTGGATCACTCACTCCTTATCAACGAAATTCTCTCATTTGGGGTTATCTTCCTACAAGGTCATACTCACCAAAAGCTAAGTATTCCATTTTGAAACAAAATAGAAACGTGGCACCTTCCACCGTAGTAGTGGTGATCGTGGTGGTGGTGAATTGTGGAAACTGATATGCCCTGCGAAACAAAGCTCCTACTTGTGACAACCTAAAGAGAAAGTCCTTTGAAGGCCCTAGCAGAGACTCATTTACGAATCCTCTTAGATCCCTCACTCCTGATCAGCGAAGTTCTTATCTTCCTACAAGGTCATACTCACCAAAAGCCAAGTATTCCATTTTGAAACAAAATCATGCGTATCACCTTCCACCCTAGTGAGGGGGTTAACTGTGGACACTGAAATGCCCTGCAAAACAAGGCTTCTACTTGTGACAACCTATAGAGAAAGTCCTTTGACCCTTTGTCACCTAGAAGTTGAATCCTTCCCTCACCTCTTCATTACATGCTCTTACACGAAGGGAATATGGGTTGAAATTAGGAACCTCAGAGGACCTCTGCTCACCTGGGACAAGTAGACCATCAACAAAAACCTAAAAGATTGACTGTCCTCAAATAAACCCAGATCATTGTGCTTCTTCTTTTTTAGCTTGGGGTATTTGGCTGGGGATGATTGTGAATAACAAGACTTTAGGCCTGGGAACCCCATTAGCCTCGCCATGACTGTGAGTTTTAACTCGCATGATTCTCTCTCCATTTCTGGTTAATTCCTGGTGGACTCCCATTATTTTGTTTGATTTGCTCCCATTATTTTGTTTGATTTGCATTTGCATTGCTTCTTGTTGTTTGCGCACTTGTGCCTAATGCTCCATTGCAGTTTGCTTCCTTATGATTACCACTGTTGCCTAATGCTCTATTGTGGTTTGCTTCGAACTCTTGTCTCCTTCGTGCTTATGTTCTCCTCTCTGATGAACCCGACACTAACTAACTCACTGTTTTATATGGAATTCTTTCAGTAATAATCACATGACAGAGAACGATTGGTTCGAAACGCGTCAACATCATTCTCTGTCATATGATTATTACCAAAAGAATGTCATGTGATTATTATCAAAAGAATTCCAAACGAATTCCAAACGATGGATCACAATGTCATGTAATTATTACCGAAGAAAAAAAAAATTTCCAAATATGTACAATGGATCACAGAAACCAAAATTCTAAAACTAGATCAACTGTTTATATTAAAAAAAATTATATTATTAGGAAAACCCCTTGATGGGGCAATCTACTGTTTATATAAATTTATATATTATTAGAAAAACCCTGAATATTTCCAGATTTTAGAAAAACCCTTGATGGGGTCCACTTTTTTCAAGAATCCATGATGGGCAGGGATGATGCTCCACAAAATTTCTTAAAAAATTGGTCACTAATATGGTAATAGACCTTTGCATAAAAAGTCAATAATAAATAATTTTATGATAGCATATAGAAAATTAAATATCTGAACATCAAAAGATGTATAAAAAAAATAAAACAAAATTTTCACAAGCTGCTTAAACATTTTTCACTAATATGAAACACAATAAATAAAATCGGTGAAGTACTGTCCATTAAATCAATTTGATCTCAAATATACTAGATATAAATTAAAGGACAGAAAACTTTGAGAGACAAAAAAAGCACCTGCAAATTAAAGAACAGGGCAACGAAAAATCGAGAAGGATCGACAAATTCATTTACATAAAACATGATGTGCCGGTTACAAGCAATCAAGCAATTAGCCTAGCAAAGCTGGTAGCCAAGTCACTTCATATATATTAGATCCATATCTGAACATCAAAAGCTGTATAAAATACACAATTCTCATATTCACACGCTTGTAAAAAAAAGAGTACAACAAAGTTTTCACAAGCTAATATGAAACACAATAAATAAATAAAATCGGTGAAGTACTGCCCATTAAATCATTTTGATCTCAAATATACTAGTTATAAATCTGTCATACTAACCACCATATTAATTGCTGAATATAACTTACAAAGAAAATAATGGAAGCCCGCCAGCTGAAATTACAGAATTAAATTATTACATCTAAACAATAAAATATACATACAGTGGCATCTAGAAAATCAAAATCCCTGAACTGCACAATATTTTGCACAATATTAATACAATTCTTGTATGGATAATCATTCTTCAGATTCACATGATTCTGAAAATCATGTAACACAGCAAAAATACGATCCGTCAACTCTGATTCCTTCACTAATATGAAACACAATAAATAAATAAAATCGGTGAAGTACTGCCCATTAAATCAATTTGATCTCAAATATACTAGTTATAAATCTGTCATACTAACCACCATATTAATTGCTGAATATAACTTACAAAGAAAATAATGGAAGCCCGCCAGCTGAAATTACAGAATTAAATTATTACATCTAAACAATAAAATATACATACAGTGGCATCTAGAAAATCAAAATCCCTGAACTGCACAATATTTTGCACAATATTAATACAATTCTTGTATGGATAATCATTCTTCAGATTCACATGATTCTGAAAATCATGTAACACAGCAAAAATACGATCCGTCAACTCTGATTCCTAACCATTGAATCATTGCAACTCTGATTCCCAACCATTGAATCAGTTTGATAAGTAGAACATTTTTAAATATGGTAATTCACAACATAAAACTCAAGGACTTTGAAATGAATTCAACACCCCAACTGAAACTTATAAAATTAGTTGAGAAATTAAATGACACATTTTGAAAACAATAACAATGAAATTTAAAAATGCACCATCATTTAAAATACTTGAATTACAATAATATAAACCTTAATCATTCACGGAAATATATTTTCATGAGATACTTGAATTACAATAATATAAACCTTAATCATTCACGGAAATATATTTTCATAGGCTTTAGCACTCAGAGAGTATAATGAATTCCAAAGTTGGTATCGCAGTACCAGCCAGAAAACCAGAGTTGGCTTCTACCAACAGCACCTATGCTAACACAAACTATAATAGAGTCCACACAATATAATAAACACTAACAGAGACAGACACACCTTTTAATCATAAAATGCCATGTAACATCAACAGACCAGCATATCTTTAACAGTTAAAGATCACCACCACGGAGACGGAGCACCAGGTGCAGAGTAGACTCCTTCTGAATGTTATAATCAGCCAGAGTACGTCCATCTTCCAGCTGCTTACCAGCAAAAATCAGCCTCTGCTGGTCTGGAGGGATACCCTCTTTATCCTGAATCTTCGCCTTCACATTATCAATGGTGTCGGAGCTCTCTACCTCCAAGGTAATAGTTTTCCCAGTTAAGGTCTTCACGAAGATCTGCATACCACCTCTCAAACGAAGCACAAGGTGCAGCGTTGACTCCTTCTGAATGTTGTAATCTGCCAAGGTCCGACCGTCCTCCAGCTGCTTACCAGCGAAGATGAGCCTCTGTTGGTCTGGAGGGATGCCTTCCTTATCCTGGATCTTGGCCTTAACATTATCAATAGTATCAGAGCTCTCAACTTCCAAGGTGATCGTCTTGCCGGTGAGGGTTTTAACAAAGATCTGCATACCACCCCTCAGACGTAGGACGAGATGCAAGGTGGATTCCTTCTGGATATTGTAGTCAGCGAGGGTTCGGCCATCTTCAAGCTGCTTTCCAGCAAAAATCAAACGCTGCTGGTCAGGGGGAATGCCTTCCTTGTCCTGTATCTTGGCCTTCACATTGTCGATGGTGTCCGAGCTCTCCACTTCCAAAGTAATTGTCTTACCTGTGAGGGTTTTGACAAAGATCTGCATGCCACCTCTCAGACGGAGGACGAGATGCAGGGTGGATTCCTTCTGGATATTGTAGTCGGCGAGGGTTCGGCCATCTTCAAGCTGCTTTCCAGCAAAAATCAAACGCTGCTGGTCAGGGGGAATGCCTTCCTTGTCCTGGATTTTGGCCTTCACATTGTCAATGGTGTCTGAGCTCTCAACTTCCAAAGTAATCGTCTTACCGGTAAGAGTTTTGACAAAGATCTGCATGCCACCTCTCAGTCGGAGGACGAGATGTAGGGTCGATTCCTTCTGAATATTGTAATCAGCAAGGGTTCGGCCATCTTCAAGCTGCTTTCCAGCAAAGATCAGACGCTGCTGGTCAGGGGGAATGCCTTCCTTGTCCTGTATCTTGGCCTTCACATTGTCGATGGTGTCCGAGCTCTCCACTTCCAAAGTAATCGTCTTACCTGTGAGGGTTTTGACAAAGATCTGCATGCCACCTCTCAGACGGAGGACGAGATGCAGGGTCGATTCCTTCTGAATATTGTAGTCTGCAAGAGTTCGGCCATCTTCGAGCTGCTTTCCAGCAAAGATCAGACGCTGCTGGTCGGGGGGAATGCCTTCCTTATCCTGGATCTTGGCCTTCACATTGTCGATGGTGTCTGAGCTCTCAACCTCCAAAGTGATTGTCTTACCGGTGAGGGTTTTGACGAAGATTTGCATCCCACCTCTCAGACGGAGGACAAGATGCAGAGTTGATTCCTTCTGGATGTTGTAGTCGGCAAGGGTTCGACCGTCCTCGAGCTGCTTCCCAGCAAATATCAGACGTTGCTGATCAGGGGGGATGCCTTCCTTATCCTGGATCTTGGCCTTTACATTGTCAATTGTATCAGAGCTCTCGACCTCGAGAGTGATAGTCTTGCCGGTTAGCGTCTTAACAAAGATTTGCATCTTGAAATAGGGCTAAAGTTAACAAGGAAGACCTGCAAATCAATTCAAATCATTCTAATGCTGAAACAAACTAGGGAACAAATATACAGAGTCTCATGATAAAATATTTCAAAACAGCTGTCAAACGTCACGGAATATTTAGCGAAACTTCCTAATATCAATCTCCCAAAGAAAGCACAAAACCCCTATGGGCTCCCAAACGTGTCATAACTTTACACCATTAAAAGCCACAAAATTGACATCTCACAGGAAATAAATCTTAAACACGCATTCCTCAAGGCAGATAATGAGGAGAACTTATCCATTTTAAAACGCAGTGTGGAACCCATTACAAGGTTTGGCAAAGACCTAATAACTTATCACAAATGAAACACAAAAAATACAGAAGCCTTAGCAGATCTTGGAGATGGCAAGCAAATTTAAGGCTAAAAAATCATAAAATGCCTAAATTATCAAAATATTGGCGGATTACAAAATTTATACAAAAACAACAGGCACTAATACCCTACGAAGAAGCAATATATTTATCTCCCTACAAAGAAGCAATTTATAGATCTGTGAGAAGCAAGAACTGTCAAACGAAAAACCCGATTACAAAATTTATACAAAAACAACAGGCGCTAATACCCTACAAAGAAGCAATATATTTATCTCCCTACAAAGAAGCAATTTATAGATCTGTGAGAAGCAAGAACTGTCAAACAAAAAACCCGAGGGCAAAAAAAAACAGCACATGTACACTAACAACACAATCAGCAGTGTCAAGAATATCGAAACCCTAATAAAAAACCACGCTGTGTTGAAATACTATAGGAAATGAACCTAAACGTCTATCAAAATTCATCCACAAGCAACCAAAAATCTTCGAATGTAAACAGCGATGGTATTCAAGCTCCAGATGCCATACCTGTAAAGCTCTCTGAAAATATCGCAGGTTATCGAACCGATAAGAGAACGCAAACGAAAATACAAGGAATAAACGAAGGGTAAGTTATGTTTATAGAAGCCGTGAATGCAAATTGATATTTAAAAATGAGTTTTAAATCGAAATGTGAGAGACTTTTCGTGGAGTGGAGGGTTAGTGGTTGAGGTGATCGAACAAAGATCGATGACCGATAGGCATGAGTGTTGGTGAGTAACGGTTAGTCGACCTCTCGATGTGGTCAATGGAACCAGCCGACTCAAATTCTCATCAATATTTAAAAGAGTAAAGGTTAGTCAACCTCTCGATGTGGTCAATGGAACCAGCCGACTCAATTCTCATCAATATTTAAAATTTGTTTTATGTAGGAACGAAATAAATGAAAATTGTTATTTGTTGCGTTTTGGTTTAGTGGTTACGTTCTGTGATTTGTAAAAAGAAAAAAGTTAGCCATATTTTATATTTTTATATTTAATAGCAATTCTCATCAATATTTAAAATTTGTTTTATGTAGGAACGAAATAAATGAAAATTGTTATTTGTTGCGTTTTGGTTTAGTGGTTACGTTCTGTGATTTGTAAAAAGAAAAAAGTTAGCCATATTTTATATTTTTATATTTAATAGTTATTATTATTTATTTATTTTAAATTTTTTTTTTATTGCGTCTAGAGGCGCTTTACACCCAATATGAGGTGATGTAATATTTTGATTATTTATTTATTTTAATTTCTTTTTTTATTGCGTCTAGAGGCGCTTTACATCCAATATGAGGTGATGTAACATTTTGAGTGAAATATTCTACAGCCCTCATACAAAATGTCGGCTTAAGTTTTAAATTAAAAAATAAAAATAAAAAATAAAAATCGCATTGTGCTAGAACATATATCAACTTCTAATACAATTATGTATTATTTATATAATTTGAATGGATAGTAAATTATATACGTGAATTTGAATGGATCATAAATTTACCTTTAACAAAAATAATTACCACATTGAATTTCCAAATTAAGTAAAATTTTAAACATCTTTACTCTTTACTAAAGTCAATACCATTTCCTAAATCAAAGGAAAAGAGTTAATTCAACACAAACAATCGAAATCCAAAATTTTTTAATATTTCTTTTAATTAAATATTTGTAAAATGAATTTATACTTACTCCAGAGCTATGGTAAATAAATAAAAATATATATAAACTAGATGTATGGGAAATAAATAAAAATTCTACTTTAAAAAGAGGTTTTATTTAGATGAAGCCTATGGGACCAATACCATGGGACAAATTAATATTGATACCATGGGCCAAATACCATGGGTAAATAAATAAATATAAAAGAGGTATAAAAAGGTACGATAAATAAATAAATAAATATAAAAGAGGTATAAAGAGGTATGGTAAATAAATAAATATAAAAGAGGTATAAAGAGGTAAGGTAAATAAATAACAATATATCAAATAGGATTATAAATAAAAATATAATTATATAACAATCCTATGAGCCAAATACCATAGTAAAGAAAAGAGATATGGTAAATAAATAAAAATATAAATAAACTAGAGGTATGGTAAGTAAATAAAACCTCTTTTCATATTTACTCCATAATCTGCTTTATATTTACGAATATTTATGTTCATTAGTTTACATAACTAAGAAGAAATAGAGAGAGAGTGTGATAACTGAGAGATGGAGAGAGAGTGTGTACGTTTAGGGGTGAGATAAAGAGACAAAGTAAGATGTATGGAAAGAAGGGGGGTGAGAAGAAGAGAGAAGGAGAGAGGGAGGGATATAGTAATGGAGTTGGAGAGAGAGAGGGGTGGAAAGAGAGAGAGAGAAAGGGATGGGGGAAGAGAGAGGATTAAAGAGAGAGAGAGAGATATGGGGGAAGAGAGAGGATTGGAGGGAAAAGAGAGAGAGAGAGGTGGGAGAGAAAGGGAGAGAGAGGAGGAGAGTGATGGGGAAAGAGAGAGAGAGAGAGGGATTTAGGAGAGAGAGAGAGAGGAAGGACGAGAGAGAGGAGGAGAGAGGGATCGATAAGAGAGATGGAGTTGGAGGGGGAGAGATGTAGGAAATAAGAAATATAGAAAGTGAGAAGTGGAGAGAGAGAATGAGTGAAAAGGGAGAGGCAGAGAGAGAGCGTGTATGTTTGGGGCTGAGATAAAGAGACAAATAAGGAGAGATGGAGATAAGGGGGGAGAAGGAGATGTGAGGAGAGATGGAGGGATATAGTAACATAGTTGGTGGGTGAAGAGAGAGATGGGAGAGAAAGGGAAAGAGAGGAAGGAAGAGAGAGGTTGTGAGAGAGTGGAGAGAGGGAGGGAAAGAGAGATGGACTTGGAGGGGGAAGGGGAGGGAGTTAAGAAGAAAGACATAGAGAGAGAAAGGTGAAGAGAGAGAGAGTGTGAGTGAGTGATAAGGAAGATGGAGAGAGAGAGAGTGAGTGAGTGATAAGGAAGATGGAGAGAGATTATCAGGGGAGAGGGAGAGAAGGGGAAGATACAGATATATATGGAAGGTGAAGAGAGGGAAGAAGAGAGAGACGGGGAGAGGAGGGGATTGACAAAGAGATTGATATATATGGATTGCGAGAGTGTGTGTTTAGGGGGGTGAGATAGAGAGATAGAAAAGAAGAGATGGAGGGGGATATAGATATGGATGGAGGGTGGAGAGAGGGAAGAATATTTCTCACACTAGATGGATTGATATAAGTGGAGATGGTGATTTATAATTCTATTTGATTTTTTGCACTATATGCATCAATTTTAGTGTAGATATTTATTTCTAATGATATTTGATTAATTACACTAGATGCATTGATTTCAGTGTAGGTGGTCATTTCTAATAAAATTTCATTGCTTGCACTGAATTTGTTGATTTCAATTTAGATGTCGATTTATAATTATATTTGATTACTTGCACTAGATGAATTGGTTTCAATGTAGATGATTTCTAATCCTATTTGATTGTTTGCACTAAATGCATTGATTTCAGTGTAGATGGCGATTCCTAATCCTATTTGATTTATTTGAGTAAATGAATTGATTTCAGTGTAGATGTTGGTTTCTAGAGAGAGAGAGAGAGAGAGGACGAAAGGAGGAAAGAGAGATATTAATGGGGGAGAGGGAGAGAAGGGGAAGTTAGAGATATAGATGGAAGGAGAAGAGAGGGAAGAAAAGAGAGATGGGGAGAGGGGGTGATTGAAAAAGAGATTGATATATATGGAGTACAAGAGCGTGTGTGTTTAGGGGGGGTGAGATAGAGAGACAAAAAAGAATAGATGGAGGGGGATATAGATATGGATGGAGGGTGGAGAGAGGGAGGAATATTTCTCGCACTAGATGGATTGATATAAGTGGAGATGGTGATTTATAATCCTATTTGATTATTTGCACTAGATGCATCGATTTTAGTATAGATATTTATTTCTAATGATATTTGATTACTTGAACTAGATGCATTGATTTCAGTGTAGGTGGTGATTTCTAATACAATTTGATTGCTTGCACTGAATGTGTTGATTTCAATTTAGATGTCGATTTATAATTATATTTGATTACTTGCACTAGATGACTTAATTTCAATGTAGATGATTTCTAATCCTATTTGATTGTTTGCACTAAATGCATTGATTTCAGTGTAGATGGAAATTTCTAATCATATTTGATTTCTTTGAGTAAATGCATTGATTTCAGTGTAGATGTTGGTTCCTAGAGAGAGAGAGTGAGTGATAAGGAAGATGGAGAGAGAGAGAGAGAGAGGACAAAAGGAGGAAAGAGAGATATTAGCGGGGGAGAGGGAGAGAAGGGGAAGAGAGAGATGGGGAGAGAGGGTGATTGACAAAGAGAATGATATATATGGAGTGCGAGAGCGTGTGTGTTTAGGGGGGTGAGATAGAGACAACAAACAAGAGATGGATGGGGATATAGATATGGATGGAGGGTGGAGAGAGGTAAGAATATTTCTTGCACTAGATGGATTGATTTAAGTGGAGATGGTGATTTATAATCCTATTTGATTATTTTCACTAGAGGCATCGATTTTAGTGTAGATATTTATTTCTAATGATATATGATTACTTGCACTAGATGCATTGATTTCAATGTAGGTGATGATTCCTAATACTATTTGATTGCTTGCACTGGATGTGTTGATTTCAATTTAGACGTCGATTTATAATTATATTTGATTTCTTGCACTAGATGCATTGATTTCAATGTAGATTATTCCTAATACTATTTGATTGTTTGCGCTAAATGCATTGATTTCAGTGTAGATGGTGATCTCTAATCCTATTTGATTGCTTTGAGTAAATGCATTGATTTCAGTGTAAATGTTGGTTTCTAATCTTATTTGATTGATTGCATTAAGTGCATTGATTTCAATGTATAAGTTATTTTCTAATCTTATTTCATTGCTTGCATTAAATGCATTGATTTCAATGTATATGTTGATTTATGATTTGATGTAATTGGATATATGACGGTACATTAATTTTAAAGTGATTGGATTAACAATATGCATTGATTTTAGTGTAAGCACAAAAATTTATTGCCAATGTAGATTGATTTTTGTGTTATAGTAATTTAAGCTATTAATATTGGAGAGCAAGAGAGACAAGGTATCTTGTTTACTACAACAGCTCGAGCTAAAGATTTAAATGGTTTACGATTTAAATTTTCTTTTTCATATAATTGATATGAAAAGATAAGAAAACTAATAAGGGAGGAAATAAGAATAGTAGAAGAAAATAGTTTGAGATTGATCACAATGAAGACTATTTGTAACATGAGTACGTTCTTATTATTCACATTTTCTATCTTTCAACACTATTATTGTCACTTTGCATTTAAAAAATAAATTCATCATTTTTTATCAATATAGTTATTAACAATAATTATCATCTCAACGAACTGAGGTAACTAAGAAAATTTAAAATTAAAATGACCAAGTTAATCTCATAAATATTTAGCATATTTAAAATGATTATATTAATATTTGATATATTTACATATTATTGATAAAATTAATCATATCTTTGATAGATTTTCCTTGGCAACACACGATTGAAACTAGCCTAGATCCATCTTATATCTCAAAAATATACAAAAATTTTAATAATCTAAAAAATGTGACGTTGATGTCTCCAACTGGAACCAACCTAGATCCATCTAACTCTGGATCTATCATGCGCCGAGAGGGATCAAATCTCTCGAGGTGCAAACCTTTCCTCAAGTTAAACACTTAATTTTCAAAACAACAAGAAATATTCTAATGCTTTTCAAGCTTCTGTGGTTATCTCTTATTGAAGAAATCTTTGGATTTTCCACAGCGCTATAAAACATTTGTCGACGTTTCGAATCCCAACGGGGATCTATCTTCAGGACGAGAGTTGAATTGAAGAATGAAAGAAGGCCGAAAGGACATGGTTTATATATAGTGAAAAATGTGAGGAAAAGAGCTGACGGGAATAATTTAATAAATTAATTAATTAAGTTTCTATCGGCTCTTTTCCTCACATTTTTCACTATATATAAACCCTGTCCTTTCGGCGTTCTTTCATTCTTCAATTCAACTCTCGTCCTGAAGATGGATCTCCGTTGGGATTCCAAACGTCGATACATGTTTTATAACACTGTGGAAAATCTGGAGATTTCTTCAATAATAAATATTCTATCAAAGAATCTCAATTATCAAACCATATTGTGAAACAAGTGAAACATTAGTCATTCAAGTGGTTGATCAGAGATTAGAGTATGAAGAGGTTGATAAAAATATTTCAAAGTTTATCTCTTGGCAAGAATCTGAAGAAGGGACAAAAGCTGATCTGCCAAAGATTGAAGAATCCCACAAAGATATTCTATTCACAGATTTGGATATGCAATTAAAGAAAGTACAAAGAGCAATAGCTAGAGAAGATAGTATAGCAAGCAATATAATTGAAGTTGTAAATGAAAACCTTCATAATATCAATTTGATTAAAGAATGCAAGTCAACATTTTCCCTAGATATCAAACAATTAGAGAGACAGTGGAAAGAGACCGCCGAAAATCAAATTGAAACAGTCAAACAGCTATCTAAGCTTGACTGAGAAACTTATTGGTAGTTTATAATAAAACCATACAATCAATGGATGGCTTTGCGCTGTCTAACGAATTCCATTCAAAAGATGGTGTTGGCACTCTCTGATGTTATATTTACAGGACAACTAAGATCCAAAGTCGGCTAGCCATTCCAAGTGAAGCCAATGTTGGATATCTATGAACTCAAAAGCTCAATGGAAAGGAAGGACCGTTCAACATGATAAAATGTGTCATCATATTTTTAGTTTGTATCTTTTTATTTTTAGTATTCCGAGGAAGGTTGTTTGAAACCTCCTCAGATTTTTATGTAATAATATATTTTGATACATATGTAATATTATTTAAACCTCTCTCATTCATTTAGAGAGAAATCCAAGATTTTATCAAAAAACGCTTTGCAAAAGCTTGCACTTTTGTACTTTTGTGACTGTTTTGATGAAATATATGGAAAAAAATATTGATTTTCTTGGATATTAAAGCATACTCTATTGAATTTGCATTTATGTACTCTTAGAGTGTATTTGGTTGAAAAGAAGCAGATCAATGTTGTTGATTTCATGAGTAGAACCTTTCATATCTGGTACTTCTATATTTATGATTGAGTTTTTTTTTATGTATTAGCAATAATTTTCCCTATATTGTATTATGTATGAGATCTGAGTTACATTTTTTCATTTAAGCACCATTTTATGTTGTTTCAGCTGTAATTCCTTATTGAGTATATGATCAATTGATATATGCGATATAGTTTCACAATTATTTTGCTTAGCTATTTAATCAAAATAATTATCTTTAACAATTTCATCTCTTATAGCAATTGAATGATCTTTATTATCTTTTGCTTTAAGATATATTTGTATATCGCATGAGTTAAATTATTCGCGGGTATAGATTAAGTTAAATATTATATTAAATAGATGCATGTGTTTGTTATTTAAATAGATCATTTCTTTTAGTTTAAAATCATTTTCCATTTCACCTTATATCAAACCCGTCATCACCATATCAAACCTTTGTTGGGAAACTGGTCCCATTATCCCAAGTGTAGAGACCAACCCTAGATGAGCACTATTTTTTTTTTACACAGTAACTAGAAAATGAAACCATAATCATACAAATTTGAAACTAAGTAAAATTAAATCACGTATATCAAGTCCATAAATTTCACTTCATAACACATACATATATTTAACTTGATTATAGGCACAATGAAATCATCATAATTAAATAAACAATATAACTAGCACATGTGCCGTTCACCCTTAGACGAGAACCAAACTTGACTTTTCGCTACTAGAGTCCCTTTGTTGTCGTCTACCTCCAAGCCTAAATGTTGTTGTGCTTAATCCGAATGTAATGACCCACCGGTTGACCTCCCAGCCTACTCCTTGGGTACTCTCCTTCCCTGCGGACCCCTGAGCTGCAATGGGGTTGTACAACGAAGGAATGTGCTAGCTGGTAGAGGTGAGCCCCTCTTGCTTCAAGAGTCCCCTCTTTATAATACTCTACCTCACCAAACTCAACTATAGCTCGTAACCACTCAAAATGACATAATCTCCTCCATCCAACAATAGGGTAAACAAAAGGTCCTTTTCCCTTCCATTTCTCTTTCTTTTATAGAAGGTTTCATAGGTGACACTTGGAATTTCATGCATAAATAATTTTTTTTTACTACCCCAAAATTTGATTATTCACCCACCCATGTGTCACCCTCTCATCAAGACTCTCCAAAAATAATTTACTTAATTATTCATTTAAAAATAGTATTTCCCTCAACCCAATAAGGTTTCCTATTTCTTCTCCTAGTTGTCTCTTGATTCCCCCTTTTTACTCCTTAATTTGTGATTATTACTGAAGTTAATTGATGATTCTCAGATTTGGTCCCCTAACTACCTCAATTTTCTCTTTTGATGAATATTCTTATGTTGGCTTTTGCCACATGGAAGTTCTCTAAAATTCTAAAATTTTAATTTATTAATCTTATTTTAATTCACCACCCTCTTCTCTTAATGAAATTTTTAATAAATCTTTATACTTAACTCTATGTCCCTCCTTCCCCCTTTTTGCCTAGTTAAGTTACTTATGTACATTATCCATTTAATATTTTGGTTTAACCATGGAAAAGGTAGAGTTATCATGGTAAAATATTTTATCTCTTCCTATTCCTCCCTTACCCTAAGTTTTATTCTTGATTTAATTCCTTTGGTTCTAACATCCTATATCACTTGATATGAATAGTTGGATTTTCATATATTGATTATATTTATTAGTTTCTTTAATGATGTCGAGGGTGTCAAGTTGGTCATGCCCTTCAAGAACTTCCATTTGAAGTTCCAAGGGTGCCATGCCTACGAATTTATTTCTGATACCAAGGGTGCCAAGTCGGTCGTGCCCTTCAAGAATTTCTCTTGAAATTCCAAGGGTGCCACACCACTTGCCCTTCAAGTATCCAGTGGTTACGAGGGGAAATTATATGTGCAACGACAGAGACCCCTATCATCTCGTAAGTTGCCTGCTATAGTGAGACTAATGGTGCTGGGGATCAAGGAATCCGCCTTGATGCGCGCCCCCTAGAAAATCCTCGTGAGCGAACCAAATTTGGGACTTGCCCCCATGACATCGTGATCTTCAAGGCGAAGATATTTCGACCTTTCCAGCCTAAGTCACGGCGGGAGTGCTAGCGGGTGAGATCAGGAACACTGTTCCACCCCTCCCATGTTGTTCCATCCAATTGTACAACCCCATCACCCATATGTGAGTCATTCGGCCAAGCAACTAACATGTTTATGCAACCACTGACATATCATCAGAGTGTATATATATATATATATATATATATATATATATCAAGTTTCAAACTGAACTTAGAATTTCAAAGAAAAAATATTAATTTCTATCAAACCAGATGTTGTCAGCTCATCATAAGTGAGTGCCTCTGGTGGTTTCCTGTCATACTCAATAATCATCAGTAACAAAGTTTATCATTGTTAGTCATTACCATAATCGCAACATCAACATGACCGTCATTCACATCGTTGTTCATTTTGAATCAGAACTAATGTAAGTAACTACCATAGGGGACACATCCATCATGGTTATCATAATCATAACTTCAATTGGAAATTAACATATCCACCAAAGCCATCATCATTGTAACATCAATAGAACACATACCTATCCATCAAGTCTATCATCATCATGATATCAATAGAGAACATATATATCCATTAATGATGTCATCATCACAATATCAATAAAGAACATACATAACCATCAAATCCACTAATAATAGAGTCATGTGTCTGGATCCTCAACCTGAGGTCCTCAAAGAATAAAGTATGAAGGATCAATGTCCATCAACCAAAGTGGGGCACTACATTCACCCCCTCTTTATAATGGACTTCACCCTGAAGTCCTTAGATTAGGAAAGGAAATTAAGACAGGGATGCATATCCTTAATCTTCTATTAAAATCTTGCTAACCTCATTGTGACTTGAGTATCCTCAATTTTTAACTCAAGCAATATCTCCCTGATTTTTTCCCATTAAGGGATACCGAAATATTTGGGGGCCATACTTAAAACATCTTCCATCTTCTTTATGGTTCCCTTTACGCAAGTAATATAAAAATCATATTTACTTGTTAACTTTGATTACCTCCCTTATATAGTGTTTAAATGGTCTTGGGTGATTATGTGTCGCATGCTTTGACAATCAAGCCCCACAATTATATTTTATCATTCTTGATGCCAATGCTTTTAGGGCACGCAACGTCATTCAACAATGTATAATATGTGTATGGATATGCCTAATACATTACATCAATATTCATTTTGTAACAAATTTGGACTACTTGGGAACCATTAGTTCGTATAAAAACCATTCCCAAGTAAGTTAACAAAATATCTACAACTTATATATGTTTATTTCTCATATATTAACACAATTGACTTCTTATGAAATTAAAATGATCATAGTTATATATGTTTAACATCTATCACCATGAATTATCTCACAAGAGAATGTACAATTAGTGAGTGACCATTAACTCAAACCACAGGTGTAATGAACCTACGTCAAGGTGCATCAATTCTTCTTGTGAATTAATCTCAACTACATCACTTACACCACTTAGGTTTAATTAATAAAATGGATTTTAGGCTAGGAATCGTCACATAGTAGATATCCTTTAACATGATATCATTAATATCGTTATATGATAAAGCTTTAACAAAAATAAATAAAACCATACAAGTATATGATAGGCTCCAAAAACTAGCACTCAATATCAACCTATATCAAATTAGTAATAATCCTTTTGAATTTCTTAGCTGTCACATATTTGAACCTAAGAGTATTGTAATTATCAATTTCAATGTGTCTAATCATCATTGTCTCAACAATCACCTAAGCTAAACTCCTTCATGTATCACATGCATGGCACGTCTCTACTGTGCAATTGTTGAATAATAAGCAATTGCATGTTCCCTCTTCTTCTCCCATAAAGGAATCGACATGAAAATTTAATTCAATACATTTATTCCCTGACGTGTGTGTGTGTGTGTGTATGTATATATATATGTATGTATAATGTAAGTAATCTCTGAGTCATTATTGGGTCCATCAACATGTTCTTAGGTGTTTCAAATCACTTGTGATGGCTAAGCATTCCAAAAACCACTATGTCATGAACCATATTGTTTTATAGTAAAGGGGTATGATCATATGAGATTTACTAACTAGGTGAAGAACCACGTACATGAACGCATACTTATGGCCTTCCTTTGGCAAAGTATTTGGTAAAACTATATAAATACTAAAAACCTAATATAAGAAAAGTGATAGACTGTCATCCAGGATTTCTTAAGATGAAAGGATGAAACATGCTTGTTACTGTTCTCGTCATTATTTTGTCCCAAGTATGAAATGAAACTCTAACCCTCAAGATTTCTTGTTTAATTTCAGGTGGATGATTCCCTAGAAGGAGTCGCCAAGAAATCTTTAGTGCATAAACAATTGTTGCCATTCCTAGATCATGGGTTGCGTAGTTCTCTTCGTGGGTTCTAATTTTTCTTGATGCATATGCTATTACTCTTCCTTCCTGTGTCAATACACAACCCAACCCTTGCTTGGAGGCATCAGTGCAAACCAAAAATTATTGTTCCATATCTGGCACTTTCAAAATTGGTGTTGTCTTTAACAATACTTTCAACCTTTGGAATGCCTCTTCACATTTTTTAGTCCAAATGAATTTCTTGTTCTTTCTTTGGAGCTCGGTGATGGGGCTTGCTACCCTCGAAAACCCCTCGACAAATCTACGATAATACCCTGCCATGCCCATGGAACTTCGTATTTCATGAACATTGGTTGGTGCTGGCCATTCCATGATGGCCTCTATCTTTGTCGGGTCTACCGCGATGCCATCCCTAGAGATAATGTGCCCAAGATAATGAATATTTGATTGGTAAAAGGAACACTTTGACAGTTTTCCATACAATTGGTTTTCTCTAAGACATTGAAGAACTATCCTCAAGTGTTCGTCATGATCTTCTGGGGTCTTTGAGTGATCAAAATGTCATTGATAAATACTTGTACAAACTTGTCTAAGTAATCCCAGAATATCCCATTCATCAAAATCATGAAAACACCCGGGGCATTTGTCAGTTCAAAGGGTAAAACTACAAACTCTAATGGTTTGTCCATAACTCCCTCTAAATATGGAGGCAGTGACCTTGACAAAACACAGTCGTGAAGCCACCTGAAGCCTGTTCATTTTCTTGCTTCAGACCCTTAGGTTAATGATTATGCAACTTATCAAGTAATTGGGATATATCAAGGGCATCGTCAAAATCATCATAATTTGTGCTCATGTCTTGTCTTTTCAAGTCTTATGTGATCATTTAGCCTTCATCACTCTGCTCCTCAATTATATCAGCTAACTTGACCAAACATGCTTTTCCCAACAATGATTCAAAAAAAAAACAGTGATTTGATACAGAGAACTATTCCAGAGTTCCATTCACTCCCTTTTAAGAGTGAAAGCTTTAGGTGAGTCTTCAAATATATATATATATATATATATATATATATATATATATATATATATTTGGCCAAAGTTTTAGGATTTTTCCCAAGTATCATTCCAATCTTAATGGTCTGTATAGTGATTCAACCAATTATCTGACCTATATGTGAGTACTGAAAATGAATTTATTGTAAGATCTGTATGTTATATATTAAAACATCCTTGGTCTTATCACAGACTAGATTTAATATGAAGATCCTCAGCAAGACATATTTACAATGAGACACTACATATTGATTACATATACTAAAGAGACTTGGTGAGCTGATGTATTCATTCCCCTCTTCCAGTTATCATTCTTTGTCTAGATTTCAACCATCACCTGATCATATAATTCCCGCATGTTGTATTCCATTTGATTCAGGCAAACTATAAATTATCTCAGAGTGTAGATTCCGGTCTCCTGCAGCATTAAGATGATGTATCCTTATATTATTGAAATTCTCAAAATAACCTTAGATGGCATATAGTAAATTAATATGGCACATTTAAACATCTGTAATATAGTAGCTCTTGGACTTGAGATCTTCAACAAATTGATGAAGTCTTTAGACCTTGCAAGCATGCCTTACCCAAGTATAAATTACCTTTTGGCAACTTGGAACATGATTCCTTATATCCACATATATATCATTTGGATCACAATTCTCCTTAACATAGTTGTATGTATGAACACCATAGAAACACTCTTCAATAAAGATCTAAATTGTACCTGATAATGGAGGAGGGTCCAGCAAAGGTTCTCTTTATAGGAATACTGAATTCTTTTCTTGTTGAGGCTGGACCTTTCTAAAAGACAACAGGTCAGGTCAACTCCCTCTGGTTGAGTTGATCCTTCTCACTGCATAAAGTATGAAATTGTATGAAGGATCCTGGCCTCTGAAACACAGATCTGCACTACTTCAAATACTCTTAATGCTTGTAGATTTTCTTTAAGGTGATCAAATGTTTATTGATGTACGGGAGGGTTTCAATGTAGATATTGCTATTATATATAAATAAAGATTCCACAAGACAACTTAATTGATTCAAATTGCGAGCATATATATGAGTTGATCACGATAATGTATATGTCGTGGATGTTATTCATACTATATTTGGAAGACTGGGAGTAGGTAGATGAGGTTCCTTAATCTATTAATGATCCTTTTTGCATGGGAGACTTGGCTTCTATTCCTTTGAGACAGAGTCTTGAATTTGAGGTGAAACGTGAATAGAGAGACATAAGAAATAAACGTACTACCCACGGCCATGACTGATCATAACTTTGATCGAGATTTCCCAAATTCAATAGTTGGCCTAAAATATCATAACCGATGCTGGGATTGCACAAAAGCCATGCATATACCGATACTCACTGAATGTATTTATATATGTTGATTGTTTACACCTATATATATATATATATATATATATATATATATATATATATATATATGCAATACCCATATCTTAAACCATCCACTGATTCCTACATGGTTTTTTTATACAAGAAAACCGCTTCGTTCTTTACATATATTGCCGGAGACATACTTTTTGTGCCACTATGTCGAGAATGCAAAATTACAATTGTGACAAGGAAAAAGTGGTACAGCGGATTCAGAACTATGTGAGATGCCTAAAAGTGATGGGATGCACCAAACCATACATCTGACTTGCAAGATATAGGATCGAGCCAAATAGAGAGAAGTCATATACAAGGAGATCAGGTTACCTGTAAAAAGGGACTGTGCTGAATGAGATTGAGCGATACTGTTAGGAGAGGGACCGAGCCAACTATAAGATGCTATATAAACATGCATATTGTGTCGAGACAAGGATGTTGAGAAGCAGGACCTTTGACATGTATGAATAGAGACACTTCTGTGTATATGAGGTCTATGAAAATTGCAGAGGGAAAGGTACAGTAAAAAATCTCAGATCCAATACCTGTCAGTGATGTTTCTTAGATCAATGCAATGATACGAGCCATCGTAAGATGCAAAACAACACCTGACCGTAGAGATACTCACTGTTTTATTTCTGTTGCAAATGTGAGATATGATACTGCAGACCAAGATACTCAACTGTAATGTCACACATGCCTTAAAGCATATTTCTGTTTGAGGTCTGTAATATAAGAATGGTGCTGTTTCATGTGAATCTCTAAATCTGAAAATTTAAAGAAATTTAATCCTGAATCACATACTATGTAAATATGATGTTGTGTAGTATTATATTTTTACCTACAGAAAAAAATCATGCGTAAGAGCAAAACATCAAGATATGTTTCTGAATTGTAACATAAAAACAACGAGTTTATGTACAAATGTATTACGTGTTTCATGTCAGTGTTGAATATCAATAAATGCATTTGACTGCTACTTAGTATGATTCCTTTGTCACTAGAACATTTTCAAGCAATCAAATGAAATATGTGCTTTGTTCTTTCCTAAAATCCTTGTTGACATTGGGCAAACGTTCGAACGCATTAGCAGTATCTTATTTCAATAAAAATTTACAGTTCTCTCAAAGTGAATGCATAAATCACGACACCGACTAGTTATCAGTCAAAATTCTGGGATAGTTTTAACGCGGATCCGAGGTAAAATCTAAATAAAAGCATGACAATGTTATTCAATACGTGTTTTTAATTTCTACATGCGGTAACTTTCAGCGAACGTTAACTACTTGGACAGAATTTGTTGCCATTGGTTTAATGCAGTCACTCTCCAGAATTATGATGCTTAAAGGCGGAAACATGAATGACATTTCTTTCCACTTCGTTCGCCATAATAGATGTATTAGATACGTCGGGAGATGGAGTGGGAAGAGTGAATCGAGCCTCTTTGCAACAGAGAAACTCTGAGTGGAGGAGAAGATTGCGGAGGATTTTAGGAGTTTGGAAATCAGTGCCCAATTAATCGCCGAGAGATGTTTATGAGAAGTGGAGAATATGCGGTTTTAATAGTTCAGAAAACTGTTAGTAATGCTTGAATGTGCGGAACACATGATTGAAAGCCAACGTATGCTCCTACGAATGCGAGATTTGTTTAATTTTAGTTGTGGGCTTAATCTGGTGGTGGTATGATATGATTGAAGCAATGTGAAAGCAGGTCAATTATCGATCTCTGCACTAATTGCTTCAGAGTCGACTACAATTTCCGCTTGAATCGGAGTCTCTGTGCAATTTCAATCACACAAGGGGTGAATATACAGAGGACGTCAGGCATATTAGTTGCAAAATTGCAAAAATCTTGCTCTCTGCCTATTAATTATTTTAAGAGATTTGGAAAACTTGGGAGAGATTTTTTTTTGGGGCTCTGGAAGGAATTTTGGAACTTCTTGTGTGAAAGCCGAAAGAAATGCATGCGATTGGAGAAAAATGTTAAGTGGGTCATGGGAAAAATGCCAAATGAGCTGCTATATTACTTGCATTATGAAAAATCTTGAATATTTGAACCATTTTCGGTTTTATACGATGCTTTTTGAGGGGCTTGACATTCATAATAGTTTAGTTTGACATAAAGCAATGCAGATGGCCCTTTGCGAGGTTGGGATGATTCCAGATGAGAAGTTGGTAGACTTACTTGATTTAGCTTTGTCTGCGGATACTGTAAATATAGTGAAGAGTTTAAGGGAACTCATAGAAGCAGGGGTGGAGCCATTAGGCTCGATGTCACAGCTCGTGACATTAATAATTGATATTCTTGTAGGAAGTTACAAGCTGCATCGAGAAAGACACAAAAGAATGTTTTTTTTTTCATAAACAGACATTATCTAAAGGCGAGATGAATTGGTTGCGTTAGGCTCTCAGAACTCTTTCTAAGGCTGAGAAACAACTTCTATTATCAAATGACAGAACGACATGGCTGATAGCTGCCATGCTTCAGCTTGCTCTAGATACATTACATACATTTCATAATTCTTCTTCAGGTACTAGTGTCATTCAGAGTCCTGTAGCACATGCAAGAGGAAGGAAAGCATAGACCAAGAAACAATGGGTATGAAATGCAACAATATGGATAAGCATTTTGAGCCTATGTAATGTGCAAAAAGGCTCTCCTATTCAAGGGTAATTCTTTTAAATTTATTTTTCTTTTAAGGGGAATTCTTTTTAATTTCCTTTAATTTCTCTTCTCGTGTTTTAGGCACTTGGGACACACCCCACATTCCCGACACATTAGATGCCTTGCTTCAAATATTTTGGTACATTTTAAATTATTTAAAGAACAGTGAAATGGACCATTCTTTTCTTCTTTGAAATCGGGAAGCCAATGGTACCTACACCCTATGGCTATAACACCAGTCGAATAGAAATAAGGTTGACTAGTTGTGAGCTGCTCTTTATATTTATAAATTCCTTATAACCTCTCTAATCCCTTGATTTTTCGGATTGTGGCTACTAGATTCACATGGGACCATGTGGTGTGTGATATGAATGCTATGCTAGCTTACACATATTTCAATTAGCACTTCAATATAAATATATGCATTATGAAGCATCTCACTTGTCATATTGAGCAGCTTGGGTTGAGCATCATCTAACCGATGGGTTCTAAGTCCACAAAAACTACAAACTCATGGCTCACAAAAATAGTACAAGGAAAACCTTAAAACTTATGGGCCTATAGGTCCTAGAGGTTGAACCTTTGCTATGATACCAAGTGTAGGGACCAACCCTATAATTTACTAGATGAACGCTAGGCTTTAAATAATTTTTTTTTTTGTAACTAGGAAATGAAACCATAATCATACTAGTTTGAAACTCAGTAAAATTAAATCTCGTATGTCAAAGTCCATAAATTTAACTTCATAACACATACATATATTTAACTTGTTAATTATAAGCACAATGAAATCATCATAATTAAAAACAATATAACTAACACATGTACCGTTCACCCTTAGACAAGAACCAAACTTGACTTGCCGCTACTTGAGCTCATTTGTTGTTGTCTACCTCCAAGCTTGAATGTTGTCGTGCTTAATCCGAATGTAATGACCCACCGGTTGACCTCCCAACCTACTCCTTGGGTACTCTCCTTCCCCGCAGACCCCTGAGATGCAATGGGGTTGTACAACGAAGGAATGTGCTAGCTGATAGAGGTGAGCCCCTCTTGGCTCAACATTCCCCTCTCTATAATACTCTATCCCACCAAACTCAACTATAGCTCGTAACCACTCAAAATGACATAATCTCCTCCATCCAACAATAGGGTAAGCAAAAGGTCCTTTTCCCTTCCATTTCCCTTTCTTTTATAGAAGGCTTCATAGGTGACACTTGGAATTTCATGCATAAATAATTAATTTTTATTAACCCAAAATTTGATTATTCACCTACCCATGTGTCACCCTCTCATCAAGACTCTCCAAAATAATTTACTTAATTATTCATTTAAAAATAGTATTTCCCTCAACCCAACAAGGCTTCCTATTTCTCTCCTAGTTATCTCTCGATTCCCCCTTTTTACTCCTTAATTTGTGTTTATTACTGAAGTTAATTGATAATTCTCAGATTTGGTCCCCTAACTACCTCAATTTTCTCTTCTGATGAATATTCTTATGTTGGCTCTTGCCACATGGAAGTTTTCTAAATTTCTCAAATTTTAATTTATTAATATTATTTTAATTCACCACCCTCTTCTCTTAATAAAGTTTTTAATAAATCTTTATACTTAACTCTATGTCCCTCTTTCCCCCTTTTTGCCTAATTAAGTTACTTATGTACCTTATCCACTTAATATTTTGTTTAATCCATGGAAAAGGTAGAGTTATCATGAAATATTTTATCTTCCTATTCCTCCCTTACCCTAAGTTTTATTCTTGATTTAATTCCTTTGGTTCTAACATCCTATATCACTTGATATGAATAGTTGGATTTTCATATATTTATTATATTTATTAGTTTATTTAATGATGTCTAGGGTGTCAAGTTGGTCATGCCCTTCAAGAACTTCCATTCGAAGTTCCAAGGGTGTCATGCCTAAGAATTTATTTTTGATGCCAAGGGTGCTAATTCGGTCGTGCCCTTCAAGAATTTCTCTTGAAATCCCAAGGGTGCCACGCCACTTTCCCTTCAAGTATCCAGTGGTTACGAGGGGAATTTATATGTGCAACGATAGAGACCCCTATCATCTCGTAAGTTTCCTACTATAGTGAGACTAATGGTGTTGGGGATCAAGGAATCCACCTTGATGCGTGCCCCCTAGAAAATCCTCGTGAGCGAACCAAATTTGGGACCTGCCCTCATGACATCGTGATCTTCAAGGCGAAGGTATTTCGACCTTTCTAGCCTACGTCACGGCAGGAGTGCTAGCGGGTGAGATCGGGAACACTGTTCCACCCCTCCCATGTTGTTCCATCCAATTGTACAACCCCATCACCCATATGTGAGTCATTCGGCCAAGAAACTAACATGTCTCTGCAACCATTGACATATCATCAGAGTGTGCATGTATATATATATATATATATATATATATCAAGTTTCAAACTGAACTTAGAATTTCAAAGACAAAATATTAATTTCTATCAAACCAGATGTTGTTAGCTTATCATATGTGAGTGCCTCTGGTGGTTTCCTGTCATACTCAATAATCATCAGTAGCAAAGTTTCTCATTGTTATTCATTATCATAATAGCAACATCAACATTACCGTCATTCACATCGTTGTTCATTTTGAATCAGAACTAATTTAAGTAGCTACCATAGGGGACACATCCATCATGGTTATCATAATCATAACATCAATGGGAAATTAACATATCCATCAAAGCCATCATCATTGTAACATCAATAGAAAACATACCTATCCATCAATTCTATCATCATCATGATATCAATAGAGAACATGCATATCCATCATTGATGTCATCATCACAGTATCAATAAATAACATACATAACCATCAAATCCACTAATAATAGAGTCATGTGTCTGGATCCTCAACCTGAGGTCCTCAAAGAATAAATTGTGAAGGATCAGTGTCCATCAACCAAAATGGGGAACTACACCAAGTCACTATACCAAACGGAAAAGGAGTTGCTTCCAAGGTTCGGACTGGGTGGTTATCCCCCATGTTGTTGCAATGGAATTTTGGGGCTAGAAGGAGGGCCAACCGTGAATGGAAAATAAAACTGATCATAAATCAAGAAGCCATCCTAATAGTTGTTCTCCCTCTAGATCTCCTCCAACCTTTGGATCCCCATCTAGAACTAAAATTTTAAGATCAAATTTTGAACAAACCTCTCCTAAATCCCCTAGTAAATCTCAGAAATTACTTTCTTCAAATTACAAATCTGAATCACCAGAAGTTCATACTTTGATAGAGAAGTTAAAGAAAATTTCTATTTCAGCTGAAAAACCTATAATTTCGCAGTCATCTGAAGGAAGTGTTTCATCTGTTTTACAACCAAGACGAATCTTGACTCGTTCTCTAAGTGAGAAAATTGGAAATCCTCCTTTGGAATTTCCCATTATTTCTTTCTGAAAAAATACCAAGAAATCTAAATCACAGACATCTATTAGTGAGGTTTTATCCAATCCTGCACCTCAAATCCATTCATTCCCTCCACTCATTTCAACAGCCCCCATTCTTACTATTGGTGCTAGTTCTTCTAGTTCATGCGGCCACCCTGCCTCTTCTTCAAGTCAAATCCCACTCATATCCTCGTCCATCCATACTCCTATCATCATGGCAGGCCAAGAACCACCACCATGAGTACAACCATGGAATAATCTAGGCGTTGTAGCAATGGCAAGTCTTCTTCACCCTCTTCCTAAACATCCTAAAAGATGGTTGGTCAAATTTAATCTTGATGATGACCTACCAGTAGACGAAAATATCCATAACTATATGTTGGCCATCAATTTAAATGAAGTTACTGAAGAAGACTGTGTAGTTAGATTATTTCCATATAATCTTATAGGATATGTAGGATTATGATACTTTTCATTACCCCCTCGCTCCACAACTAGTTGGGATATGTTTGTACAACAATTCTTAGCTAAGTTTGGAGATGATAAAACCATTGCATCACTCATTAATGAATTTTCCAATCTGAAGGCTAAAACGGGAGAAAAGATCAAATATTTCAACTCTAGGTTCAATAAGCTACTCAATAAAATTCCAACTGCGTCATCCCCTGGCATTGATGTTCAAATTGAGTGGTATTTATCTTCTCTTCCCTCTAATATAGCCATTTTTGTTGATACAACGCACTTAGTCACATTAGTAGAGAACATGAAGGAAGCTTTATCTGTAGAGAAACACATGGTTTCTCTTGAAAATAAAATCTCTCAAGAAGATAGAAAATCAAAGAAAGTGTCTTTCAAAGATGACTCTAAAAATAAAATCTCGAAAGATCCTTTTGATCTTGAAGGCATTTAGAAAGTCTTAAAAAATATGTCTAACGGAATGGTTGAAATGAAGAAACAAGTTGTTGAATATTCTACTACCAAAAAGCCTTTGAGATCTTTTAAGAGAAATCAATCTTCTAATTCTCAGCCACCAAATACCATATCTAATGTTGAGTTTGACTTGGAAGAAGAGGAAGAAGAAACTGAAGACGAAGAAACTTAAGAAGAATAAATTGGAGATGAAGAAATAGTTGAACTGAATGGGATGTGGGAATTTATCCTTCCAAATGAAGAAGAACAAGAAGCTTTACCCGTTAGCACTAGAAGCAAAGGACCTGCTGATACAACTCACTTGAATCAAAAGCAGAAAACTCATACTCCTTCTGCTAAGGAAAAAGAAAGCAATAAAAAATCATCTCCCAAAACTTCACAGCCAAATCCATCCCCATCAAATATTATATCTACATCAAAACCCTCGTAGTCATACCATGGAGTATAATATTGTGGAATATATGAAGAAAACTAGGGCAAATATTTCATTACATGAACTTAGTAAACTGAAACAACAACAGAAAATGCTACTTAGAGAATTGAATGCAGTTCCTGTGTCACCCTTACCTAATGTTGATGTATCTGAGGTTGCTAAAGGCATGGGAAAACCCCCAACTTCTTCAAATAAAGTCGATCCTACATATGTCATCCTAATCGGTGACAGATCTAATTCAAACACACCTCCTTTCCTCTTAACTTATGAAATTTTCAATAATAACCTTCATAATTGTTTGATTGACTTGGGAGCCTCTTCTAATATAATGCCAACAACAGTCTGTGCTAAGTTGAACATCACTCCTCAAAAGTCTATCGTCCACAAATAACAACTTGACATAACTAAATTAGAGGGTCTTAGGGGAAATAAATTCAGTTAACATTAGACTTTCATCAAATCCAAAAGTCTGTCAAATAATAGATATATTGGTCGCTGACATTCTTGAATTTTACGGTCTAATTCTAAGTAGGGACTGGTTTGAGAAACTCCATGGATATTTTGATATGGCTTGGTCTCACATGTGGCTTCCTTACAATGGGAAGTCAAATCAAATTTGAGTTGACCAAGAGAAAAACCTGAAACGTACAGTGACTGAATTTGAAGGTGATAACGAGCCAATAACATTCAATAACAACATTATTGGGAATTATTCGGCTTAATCATTTTTAGGGAACTTTAATGCACAAAGTCTCCCTTTCTGGATAATGTTGTCATCTCAAAGATTGAAAATTTCTCACAAACAGATGCTTCCAAGTTAAAAACTTTTGTAAATAAACCAGTGGTTAAAACTTTTTTTTGGACATTATATTTTGATGGTTCCAAATCTAAAGATGGTGCAGGAGTTGGTTGCATTTTTATCATCCCAGAAGGAGAAAAGACCATGTTATCTTGCAAGTTATAATTTGAGTGTACAAATAATATTGCAGAATATGAGGCATTGGTTCAAGGATTAAATAAAGCAATCGACCTCAACATCAAATATCTGTAGGTTTTTGGAGACTCAGAAATTATCATTAGGCAAGTAAGAAATACTTTCTATTTCCTTTCTGGACATCTTAAACATTATCAATCATTAGTCCAAGATCTTACATCTCATTTTTTGGCATTTAATATTTCTCCTGTACCTATACTTCAAAATGATAGTGTTGATTTGTTAGCTAATGTTGCATCAAAACTCGTACCATCTGAGGATTTTAGTCCTGATAGATTTTCCATTGAACTAATTTTTAGGCCATCTATTCCTGACAATGCCACTAATTAGCGAGTCTTTAAAGATGATTATGATATTATATATTTTCTAACATCATAAGGGTCATACGATGAACAAATCATAGATGAAAATAAGCATGACATTCAGTTAAAACAGAACGTTGATGAAAATACAATACCCAAAGATTTAGTCAAATTAAAGATATGTATGATCTTAAAGACAAATTTAAAAAGGTAACTAATACCAAATTCAAAGTTCAACTCTGACGTTTCAATTAGTGAACCTTGGAACTGATGATGAGCCTCAAAATGTCAATCTAGGTCTCAGTCTATCTTTTAATGAAATATTATCATTCATTCGACTGTTAAAGAAATACAAAAGTATCTTTGCTTGGGATTATTGTGATCTCAAAACTTATGATACCTCTGTTATACAACACACCATACCTATGATTTCTAATGATAAACCAGTGCAACAAAAACTAAGGAAAATTCGTCCAAACCTTGAAAATCAAATCAAATCAGAGTTGAATAAACTCCTTAAGGCCAAAATCATATTTCCTGTTAGGCATTCAAAATGGGTATCCAATTTAGTGCATGTTAGGAAAAAGAATGGTGACATTCGTATATGCATAGATTTTAGAAATTTGAATAAAGCATGTCAGAAAGACAACTTTCCATTGCCAACCATGGAACAAATACTGCAGTCAGTAGCTAGTTCTGATCTCATGTCTTTTCTTGATGGATTCTCGGGATATAACCAAATCCTAGTTCATCCAGATGATAGATTAAAAACCACGTTCATAACTAAATGGGGAAAATATGCTTATCAAAAAATGCCTTTTGGTTTAATTAATGCAGGTGCCACATTTCAAAGAGCTATGGATATAGCCTTTAAAGGACTCATTAACAAATCATTTTTTATTTACCTAGATAATATCACACTCCATTCCAAGAAGAGAAGCAACCATTTAAACAACCTTAAGTAGATCATTGAACGATATATGAAATATGGGATCTCGCTTAATCCAAAAAAGACTTATTTTTCCTTAAGCGAAGGTAAGATTTTAGGATTTGTCATATCAAAAAAGGGTATTTATATTGATCTGGAAAGGGTTAAGGAAATTGAGAAAATCCCTTTACCCCGTAATAAGAAATCAATGTAGTCCTTCCTTGGAAAAATAAATTTTGTAAAGAGATTTGTCCCTGACTTTTCACAAATAATTTTACCTTTACATACTATGATTAAGAAAAATTCAGTTTTCAAATGGGGTCACAACTAAAGAGAAGCATTTGATTTAATCAAACAAGCTATTGTTAATGCTCCATCCCTGAAAACCCCCAATTTTTCCAATCATTTTGTTTCATACACATTTGCATCAAAAACATCATATGTTGTCCGTTTGACACAGCTCAATGATCAATAGATAGAAGCACTCATCTCATTCTTTAGTTCAAATCTACAAGGTGTTCAATTAAATTACTCTGTTGTGGAAAAACAGGAATTTGCTATCTTCAAGTCAATAAAGAATTTCAGACGATTTCTCCTTAAAATTCATACCAAAATCATAGTTCCATTTTCAGCAGTAAGGCAATTACTGTTGCAAAGAGAATTAGGAGAAAAGAGAGCCAACTCGGTAACTACACTGCAAGAATATGATGTTGAAATAAGACCAGCTAAAATTGTTAGAGGTCAAGGTTTTTGCAAAATGTTAATTGGATCATCCAACTTACCAGAAGAAGAAAATTCAGGTGATGATGTTCAAATATCTCAGGTAAGCCTCAACGATACTGAATCTCAATATGTTGATCTCATTTTTATTTAAAAAATGGATATACCCCTATGCAGCTCAGTTATAAAAGAAAAAGAGCTTTGATATTGAAAGCAAAGCAATACCAAATTGTCAATGATGTTTTGTTCAGAAAAAATTATGACTCTATTTTGTTAATATGTCTTGAAAAATCTGAGACAAAAGGTTTTGCAGGAATTCCATGACGGACTAGCTAGTGGACATTTTGGAGGAGACACAACAGCACATAAAATCCTGCATACTGGCTATTACTGGCCAACTTTGTTTAAATATTCACACGTGTATGTAAGGAAACGCAAAACATGCCAAACTGCTGCTGGAAGACAAAGGAAACCTGCATTACCATTACAGCCAGTCAATATCGAACAATCATTTGAGAAATGGGGACTGGACATAATAGGTGATATCATTCCTCACTCTTCAAAGCAACATAGATACATACTTACGACAACTTATTACTTTACTAAATGGGTGAAATAAATTCCACTAAAGGTAACCAATTCGTAGAACATTATCGAATTTATTGATCAATTTATCATTACCATATTTGGCTTACCAATTGCCTTGATGTTTGACAATGCATCTTATTTCACAGGAAATGCTACTCTCAAAAGAGTTTTCAAACTTAATTATTCTATTAACTATTATCCCCAAGGAAATGGTTTAGCAGAATCAACTAATAAAAATCTCATTAGGATCATTAAACGAACTATATTGATCAGAGTCAAAGAAATTGGCATAAGTCTTTAACATTTTCTCTATGGGCAGATCGGATAACCCATAAGGCCTCCATAGGTACTTCTCCATTTAATTTGGTCTATGGGAAAGGAGTTGTTCTTCCTACAAATATAACTATTCCCTCTTTAGCCCTAGTTCAATTTATTGAAGAAACTCCTTCTTCTTATCTACAATTAAGGCAATCACAAATTCTCAAACTTGAAGAAGAGATAGAGAAATCCAAAATCACCCATGCTCATCATCAACAGTTAGTTAAATCTTCCTTTGATGCAAGCTCTATTAGCACAAAATCATTTCAACTTGGAGACCTTGTATTGAAATGGGATAAAGCACATGAGGAAAAAGGTAAGCATGCCAAATTCTAAAGAATGTGGCTTGGACCATTTCAGATTGCATAACAAATTGACCCATCAACGTTTCTATCGCAAGATTTATTAGGCAAGAAAGATTCTCTGCCTGTGAATGGGAAGATTTTGAAAAAATATTTTTCATATGAGATAACCTCTTATATTCCCTGTACATTATTGCCTTTATTTTTCCTAGGAAAATAAAAGTTAAATAATATAATTGTTGGCCTTGCAATAAAATCTCTTGAAATATTTTGATTTTTCACTTTTATAAGTAGAGATTGTTAAGAAAATAGTTAAGAGATTTGAAAATTAACTAAGTTCTGTCTCTCTAAAGTTTTTTTTTTCTACCAAAATTTTTCATTCTTTGAGAAACTCCAACTTTATAAAAACTTTTGTTCTATTATTGGTCAAGAAAAATATCTTTAACCAAGTAAAAGTCTCTTTGCAGGTAAGCATCTTTAACTCTATAATTGTCATCCAGAACTCTTAAAGAGGCAATGATTCTCCCTATCTAGTAAACTTTTCTCTTTTTATAATTTAATCCTAAATAATGTACTAAAGCTTAAAAGATAAGAGGTCTCATCAAGAGCTTTCTTACCATATTCATAGGGAAATAATTAGACTGACATTACCAATACTGCCTACCAAAACAAGGTAATGGCTTGATATTATTTTAATCAAAAAACAAGGGGTCTCATCACGAGCCAACTTATTCAGATGAATTACAACCAATGAATGGCATTGTCACTATTTAGCCACCACACCAAGACAATGGCTTTTAAGTAATAAAAATAAAATTTTGTTAAAAGATATAATTTAGAAAAAATGAGAATAAGTATATAATTGTGGATTTATCTCTAAAAACTGCACTCTTACATGGATGGGACACAGAATCATTGTTGGTTAAAAGGTAACCATGTCGAGGCTATGGACGCCTACTGGTAGTAGAGGCTCTACCTATGAAAAATGAGTACATTTAAAAGCTAATCTACAAAATCCTACTAATTATCTTTAAATTAAGTAATGACTCATAGAGGCAAAGGAATTTTTATCTTTAAGAGGATATCAAATGAATTGTAAATAGGTGAGTTTGTTTTATTATTCAGAGAAATATTACTTATCTTAAAGTTCATTCACTTTCTGCTTTCTGAACTATTTTTATTTTGAAATTTTTATAAAATTTCAAAATTATCAGAGATAACCGGTTCTTCCAATGAATCACCAATTGTTGTACTATTCAACAACCCCCCCCCCCCCCACATTTATTTTTGTAATAATTAATATTGTAATAAAAAATGGGGACCTTTTAAATTTTTATTTTTATTTTTTTTCCAAAAGACTTAGCAAGTAAGAGTTTTTTCCTTAGATAAATTTTAAGGCATTGAGCTAAGTAACTTAGGACCAAGCACTTCTCTCTTTATCGCAAAGTGCAGAATCCAAAATAACGCAGATTAATCAAAAATCAAAATCTTCCAAACTCGATCAATAAAACCCCTTTATAAGACCAAATGTAGTGTTGAGCTCTTTATAACTTAAAAGGCTTCGAAATATTTCTTAAGTCTATAAAGCGCTTGTCTCAATCAAAAAATCTTTCGCATAAGGAAAAGCTGCTCAAAAAGTTAATAAATATATCACTCATCGCAAATCGCAAAACATAAACGACTTTGAAATAGCATAACCCAGACATTGTAATACTGCAACTTTGTGATATATCAACCTTGCGATATTACGATTCCACGTTATTGTGATATTGCAAGATATTACGATTGCGACTTTATTATATTGCGATTTTGCAATTTTACGATATTGTGATTTAGCGCAATCGCAAGATCGACATCGCACTTAAGTCATGCCAATTTGAAATATCGTTTGAGATTTGCAATGTGATGTTTTGACAAGGCTTGAAAGGAATCACACGTAGGCCTTAATGCATAATTAATAAAAATCAACTGCATTTGCTCTTTTAAAGGCTCGAGGATATTTGTATATGTTTACTTGTGCTTGCAATAAATTTCCTTATTGAATTTATTGTGTTAATTGAGTTTATTCTCTCATTTTTTATTTACATTCATTTTTTTTCTCTATTGCTCAATCTCAGGAAACAACAGGCAGAAATGACTAAGAAAGGAAAAAAGACAGTCGAGGCTTCGCATTTGAAGACTCAGACATGCATCCGCTCTTTAGTGATACTACATGCAACAAAGATGGTGGAACTACATCATGGGAAGCTTTGCATAATCTATTGGAGGATGAAGATCCAAAGGTATTGGGAATCAAAGCAATGGTCGAAGCTAAAATATCATCTGAAGCTTCCTATTTTGAAGCAGCCTATTCTTTCCTGCACATAATAGCTGCAAGGCCAAAAATATTGCCATACACGGATATGGTGAAGTGGATTATTGACAATGTAGATATCTCGGACAAGACATTTATGAATTCAAGATAGGAATTCATGGGGTCATTTACCTCATAAAACTTGTGCAGAATGTATCATCTACCAAAACCTTAAAATTCCTATGACAAAGCTTTCATTGAGCAGTTCACAAAAGAAAACGAAGACACGATAGATGTCATTCAGACTTGGAGATCCGTCTTCGAAAAATTCAAACGGGAGAAAACTAGCATGTACCCAATTGCACCTCTATCGGTGCCACATAGTTATGTAGCTGAGATGATGTGTAGGATTTTTGGAAAGATGATAGTACCAAATTTCCTATGGAATGGATTCTATTAATTGATGCGGATGTTAATTCCATAATTATGAATTGGAGTAATATTTTTTCTGACAATTTGGCTATGGCCATTAGACAGTATAGACACAACAGAGTTGTCTCTACTTGGGTTATCTTTACCTTTTTTATGAGTGCATATGTAATGGATGTTATTTGTTTTCGTTCAATATTTCCTAACATGGGTTGGAATTGGACTCTCAAAGACCATACTCCTATCCATGTGTATCATAAGGTTTTGTGGGAATCGCAATTTCGCCCCCATTTTTATAAGATTTGTCAAAGCAGTATGTTACAAATCTATCAAACCATTTTTGATGTAAAAGCCCCCAGACTTTTAGAAGAAGCAAAGAGAGACATATTTCCGGTGGCAGGATGATTTGGTGAAGAAACATTTACTTATATCATAGCTTTTGGGAGTATTGCAGTTCCCCATTTTCTTCCTTATTACATTCCTGATAAGTTACTGGTAAGAGATATTGCATACCAAATAGTAGGGGAATGTATTACCAAAACCCTCAAATATATGAAGAAATCTATCTGGCCGATTTTTCCACTGCAATGTGGTTCTTTTGAATTATTTGATTTTCGACATGCAGTTAAAGAAATACATTATATTGCATGCTTGAATCTGGCTACTATGCCAGGCAGCCAGTATGATCCTAAAAAAGTCACTCAAGACTTTACTGCTATGGTTAAAACCAGACATTTCATTCATGAGAAAGATGAATTTTATGATATATTTGAAAAGTCCGAGACATTCTCACGGGTCTTACATTTGGCATCAATCAAATTAACCCTAGCCGACCTCAATCGTTTTAATATATATACAGGAATAAAATATTAACAAGGGTCCCTTTGGACCTACTGTAAATTGAGGAAACAAGAGAGTCTACTCCCAGTCTAAGCCTAGAAGAGAATTCTGATCACAATTCTGATCAAGAATCTCCAGAGAAGTCAATTCAAGGTTTAGAAATTTCTGAACATCAATATCATAATCATGAAGAAAACTCTTAGGAAAGTCTTGAGAAGGATACAGATAAAAAAAATGGAGAAATGGCCAAAGAGACCTTGGCTGAAGAACAATTGGAAATTGATTCTACACAGGTTCAAACACAGATGATCATAGTAAATGATCTGAATAAAGAATGGGATCAATTCAGACAAAAGCTCCAAGTACAATAGACAGAGACAAGTATTGAAGGAACTTCTAGATTCCAGACCCTTAAAAAGATTTTACAAGTTACAAATCCAGAAGCAGATGTTGAAATCATCCCAGCCTACCCAACGACACAAATTGTTTTGGGAATTGAAGAGATACCCCCTTTAGATGTATTTTATAGTCTAGCACACAAAGCAGTGGAAAGGAGAAAAAAAGAAAAGAAAAGAAATCATGATTCATCAGCAGCAATTCCAGAGAACGAATCAATGGAGGTTGTGTGGAAAGATACCCCCATTGATCCATCAGAAAATCTGACAAAGCCGTCACAATTTACAGGTGCTTATGTAACAGCTACAACATATAAGGTAATAAAGGTTAGCCTTCTTCTTAAAGATAAAGATGAAAGAATTCAGCTATTAGAGCAAAAACTTGAACAGGAAAGACAGAACATCAATAAGGAAGCAGAACTAAAGATGGTACAGTTTCAAAAAGATTTTGAACAAATGAAGTTACAGCACCAAGCAAGCATCACAGAGAAAGATACACAGACTCAGCAAATGTAGATTGAAGTAGCTAAACTTACAAATCAACCTCGGGAAGAATAATTCATCAAATAGACACTTGATTTAAACACTCAATTGTCAAAACAACAAGAAATATTCTGTCAAAGAATCTCAATGATCAAACCATATTGTGAAACAAGTGATACATTAGTCAATCAAGTGGTTGATAAAATATTAGAGTATGAAGAGGTTGATAAAAATACTTCAGAGTTTATCTCTTGGAAAGAATTTGAAGAAGGGAAAAAAGCCTATCTGCCAAAGATTGAAGAATCCCACAAAGATATTCTATTCACAGATTAGAATATGCAATTAAAGCAAGCAAAAAGTGCAACAACTAGAGTAGATAGTATAACAAGAAATATAATTGAAGTTGTAAATGAAAACCTTCATAATATCAATATGATTAAATAATTGAAGCCAAGAGTTTTCCTAGATATCAAACAATTAGAGAGATAGTGGAAAGAGATCGCCGAAAATCAAATTGAAGCAGTCAAACAACTATCTAAGCTTTACCGAGAAACTTATTGGCAGTTTCTAGTAAAACCATGTGGTACAGTCAATGGATGGATTTGCGTAGTCTAACGAATTCCACTCAAAAGATGGTTCCACCACTCTTTGATGTTGTATTTGCGGGACAACTAAGATCCAAAGTCAACCAGCCATCCTAGGTGAAGCCAATGTTGGATATCTGTGAACTCAAAATCTCAATTGCAAGGAAGGACAGTTCAACGTGATAAAATGTGTCATCATATTTTTTAGTTTTTATCTTTTTATTTTTAGTATTCTAAGGAAGGTTGTTTGAAACCTCCTCAGCTTTTTATGTAATACTCTATTTTTGATGCATATGTAATATCATTTAAATCTCTCTCATGCATTTAGAGAAAGGTCCAAGATTTAATCAAAAACACTTTGCAAAAGCTTGCACTTTTGTACTTTTTGTGATTGTTTTGATGAAATATATGGAACAAGATCTTGATTTTCTTGGATATTAAAGCATACTCTACTGAATTTGCATTTATGTACTCTTATAGTGTATTTGGTTGAAAAGAAGCAGATCAACGTTGTTGATTTCATGAGTAGAACCTTTCATATCTGGTACTTCTATCTTTATGGTTGAGTTTTTTTTATGTATTAGCAATCATTTTCCTTATATTGTATTATGTATGAGATCTTAGTTACAATTTTTCATTTAAGCACTATTGTATGATGTTTCAACTGTAATTCCTTATTGAGTATATGATCAATTGATATATGCGCTATAATTTCACAAATATTTTGCTTAACTATTTATTCAAAATAAATATCTTTAACAGTTTCATCTCTTATAGAAATTGAATGATCTTCAATATCTTTTGCTTTAAGATATCTTTGTAGATCACATGAGTTAAGTTATTCCCGGGTATAGATTAAGTTAAATATTAGATTAAATAGATGCATGTGTTTGTTATTTAAATAAATCGTTTCTTTTAGTTTAAAATCATTTTCCATTTCACCTTATATCAAACCCATCATCACCATATCAAACCTTTGTTGGGAAATTGGTCTCATTATCCCCAATCAGAGCAACTATACCAAATGGAAAAGGAGTTGCTTCCAAGGTCCGGACTGGGTGGTTATCCCCCATGTTGTTGCAATGGAATTCTGGGGCTTCAACACATCTTTAAGGTTGTTCTTCAACCATAAGCTTTGAAACAATGTTGATTTTTAGGGATCTTCTTATCATATAATTACTTCTATTGATATTCATCTTAAATTCACTTGCATTCACTTTTATCATTAAGAAATTACACAAAATAGCATCAACAGTAGAACAATAATGCTAGTAGGATCATAAAGAGCCAGCCACAGAGAAAAGCACAAAGCATTTGTACCTTGGGAAAACCCACATGGGGGGAAAACCCAACAACATTTTCCTTAGAGAAATTGATTTTTTCAACAAGAGATACATCTAAGTCAAACCCTAGGTCAAACAGAACATCAACATTATTCTAGTCAAGCTTGGTCTAATAGCCCTTTTAGTCAAGCCATCCTTTTGCCCAGAGAAATTAGTCAACTTCTTTTGTTAAAATTGGAAACTAGGTCCAAGTTCCACTTTTCACTTCTCATTTGATGGAGATGATGATTGCATTAAATTCCTTTTTTTTAGAGGACCAAAATTGATGTAAAGATAATCAAATTTGGACAAGAAAAAATGTGTTTTTGAATTTATGCACATGCATGTGTAAATTTTCAAGGTCGGCCACATCATCATATAGGCTCATGAACCCCAATAGACATGTCTCTTCACCCTCAACGACCTGTATAAATACAAGTGTCCTCTCACCTCATTTGGTATCATCATCACTTACATGTTCTTCTCTCTCCTTCTCTCATTGCTTCGTACAACTATTAGGAATTATCTTTCTCTCAAACATGTGGCAAGGAATACAAATTTCAGATAGAAGAATAGGGTAAAAAATTTCAGGAGTAGACTAAAGTTTGACCAGCGTTGACCATGGACTATTTGACTGGAGATTTTATGATTGTTTTGTGTTGAGTTTGACCATTGTTGGAGGCCGAGTTGACTGCCTTTGATCGAGCTTCAAAGGGTGATATTTGTTGTTATGTTGACCATCTTTGACTTTCTGGTTAGGGTTGAATTTGACTACAGTTGACTACAGATTCTTGTTTTGACAGTAATTTGGAAAGTCAAACTTTGACTTTTTGTACTCTCTCTCTATGTTGAACATTTGATATAATAATAAGAAGAATTGATCAAAGGGTTTTCCCCACATTAGGTTTTTTCCCTGACATCCTCCAAATCTGGTGTCCTCTTATCTTGGCTTGTTTTATGCATTTTATTATTCATGTTCTATCTATAGTTACTATCAATGTGATTTACAGTTAATGTGATTGATATTGGAAACTAATTTGGAAATTGTCATTAGGCTACTAAAAGTACATTGAAGTAATTTTTTTAAGCATATAAAATACCATTGTTAACTAAAATTAACATGTTATGAAGGCCCAAGTGAAGAAAAATCCCAAGCAAGAGAGAGAAAAGCAATCACTAAGGAAGATTCGTTAGACAAGATTATTGGACTAACCTCAATGGCTACTACATCTTACTTCAAATTTGAGGATAAGCTCAGGGAAAAATTGACTATCATGCATGGAAAACTACTTTGGATTGGACTTTGGAAGAGCATGATGCCATGGACTATGTAAAGGGAAGAGTTGTGGAGCCTCCCTCAAATGCACCAATTGCTGCAAAGATGAAGTATCAGAAAGGTGAGGTCAAAGCTAAAAGAATTATCCTAGACTCCATTCAAAAGCATCTGGTTGCCTATATTTCTGATTTGGGACATCTAATGAGAAGTATGATAAGTTGGTTGGGATTTTCAAATTAAACAATGCAAATCAAATCCTCTTTCTCAAGAACAAGTTGAAGGACATCAATATGGAAAAAGGGGAGTTTATTCAATCCTACTTCATGAGAATAACACAAATCAAGAATGGCCTACTATCTATTGGAGAAGTTGTTGTTGAAAAGGGTCTCACTCTCATTTCACTTGGGGTTCTTTCAAGAGCATGGGATGTGTCTAACACCACCATTCTCAACAATTACCATATTCCTATTTTCGATGAATTATTGGCCAGATGCACTTAAGAAGAGATGAGGATGATGGAGAGATACAAGCTTTCAAATGGAAATGAACTTACTTATTTCTTCGCTCATGCTAAGAGGAAAAATATTGTTGGTTCAAGGAGACAAGGTCAAGGATTCAAGAAGGTATTTAAAGAAGGAAGAAAAGAAAGGTGTTACAATTGCATCAGGTTTGACCATCAGGCTAGAGAGTGTTCTCACAAGAAGGATTCGCAAAGCGATGACAACATCAACAACAAAAATTTCAAAGGCAATGGAAATCAAAGGAACAACGAGTTCAATAGAAAAGGAAATAAGAATGCTCCCGCTGCTCAACATGGAAATTTTTGACCTCCCAAAAGGACGAGAAATTCCAGGTATGAGGAAAGTAATTTTGTAGAAAAACAAAAGAAGTTTTATCTTATTTACACTTTATCTAATGCCTCTCCTCCAGATACTTTGGATCATTGGTTGATTGATAGTGGAGCTTCAAGGAACTTCACTGGGTACAAGGAATCCCTTTCAAATTTGGTTGAAAATAAGACCAATTTGGAGATCATACTTGGATATGATGCCACCTACCCCATGAAAGGGATATGGATTGTCACTCTTCATTTGAATCAAGGTCAAACCATTCATCTGCAAGAAGTATTGTATGTGCCCGATTTGAAGAAGAACCTAGTGTTTATTTTTGCGATGGAAGGTAAAGGCTTTAAGGTAGCATTCATTGATGGAAAGGTACGTATTTGGAAAAGAAACCATAACAATGCATTCACAATTGGATTTAGGGTTGATGGCCTCTATTAAGTTGGAGGAAGTACTTTAGGATCCTTGTCTTGTGACACTTCTCTTCATTCTAAATTATAGCACTAAATATTTTCCCACTTTCATTACCAAATATGGTCACGGGTATGCCCGAGTTTAACATGAATCATGAAGGAGTTTGTCATGGTTGTGCAGCTAGGAAACTTACACGGGGACCATTCACTTCTAGTAAAAGTCAAACTATTGATATTCTTCCATTGGTCCATTCTAACCTATCTAGTATGTTTCCTATAACATCATTGGGAGGATACTTATACTATGCAATATTTGTGGATGACTTCTCATGCAAAACATGGATATATTTCTTGAGGACGGAGGATGAAGAATTTAAATGGTTTAGTTATTTCAAAGCATTGATGGAAAATCAAACAGGGAAGAAAACCAAAATATTGAGGATCGAAAATGGAATTGAATATGAATTAAATGAATGAAATGACATTTGTAGAGAGGCTGACATTAAGAGGGAGAAAATTGTTCCATTCACTCCTTAGAAAAATGGAGTTGCTGAAAGGAAGAATTGAACAATCATGGAAACCACTCGTGCCATGCTCCATGATCAAGGCCTACCGAATTTCTTATGGGGCGCAGGTTCCAATATTGTTGTGTATGTTCAAAATAGGAGCCCGCATCAGGCATTAAATTTCAAGACACCAGATGTAGTGCCCCACTTTGGTTGATGGACACTTTGGTTGAGGATCCAGACTCATGACTCTATTATTAGTGGATTTTATGGTTATGTATGTTCTTTATTGATATTGTGATGATGACATCATTGATGGATATGTATGTTCTCTATTGATGTCATGATGATGATAGACTTGATGGATAGGTATGTCTTCTATTGATGTTACGATGATGATGGATAGGTATGTTTTCTATTGATGTTACAATGATGATGGCATTGATGGATATGTTAATTTCTCATTGATGTTATGATTATGATAACCATGATGGATGTGTTCCCTATGGTAGCTACTTACATTAGTTCTGATTCAAAATGAACAACGATGTGAATGACGGTCATGTTGATGTTGCCATTATGATAATGACTAACAATGAGAAACTTTGTTACTGATGATTATTGAGTATGACAGGGAACCACCAGAGGCACTCGCATATGATGAGCTGACAATTTTGGTTTGATAGAAAGTTATATTTTGTCTTTGAAATCCTAAGTTCAGTTTGAAACTTGATATATATATATATACACTCTGATGATATGTCAGTGGTTGCAGGAACATGTTAGTTGCTTGGCCGAATGACTCGCATATGGGTGATGGGGTTGTACAATTGGATGGAACAACATGGGAGGGGTGGAACAGTGTTCCTGATCTCACCCGCTAGCCTCGTCCCAAATTTGGTTCACTCATGAGGATTTTCTAGGGGGCGTGCATCAAGGAGGATTCCTTGATCCCCAACACCATTAGTCTCACTATAGCAGGCAACATATGAGATGATAGGGGTCTCTATAATTGCACATATAACTTCCCGTCGTAACCAATGGATAGTTGAAGGGCAAGTGGTGTGGCACCCTTGGAATTTCAAGAGAAATTTTTGAAAGGCGATTCGGTGGAGTTGTGTTCGGTTTAACTTAGTTGAACTAGTTGTGATTAGTTTAACTAGCTAATCAACTAGTAATGAGTGGAGTAGATTAAATATTATTTAATTCACTAATTATTAACTCATTATTCAACTCAAGAACACATCATTTCACCAGTGCATGGACGATTCAGTGGAGACCAGGAAAGAGGTAGATGAAAGGGTTGAGATGCTTCTCCGGTTGTGACATTAGTTGTGCATGAGATTTTGCACCACACTTGGAGGAAATTTTCCATGAGGATTGCGGTATCCAAGCAAGGAGATTCAAACCTTGGATATCTCATTACACCAGCCTTGATTGCGCAATAGAGGCAGGCAATTAGTGGATCATGAGTTTTGAACCCTTGACTTGTTCAAAACTAAGCTAGTTTGTGTGTAACTTTTGGAGACAGTACTGAGTACTTGTGAGGAGTATTGTACTGAGATTGTTACATGTTCTCTTCCATATTAATATACAAAATAGCTGGGGGTTTTCAGCTATAAGCTTTCCCCATACATACTGTGTAATGTGTGTGATGTTTTGATGATCTTTTGATCGCTACCGCTTGTTTATTTCCGCATGTGTGATGATCTGAGTAGAAGAGATTATGTGTTGCATATGAATTCGAATTAGTATGTGATCGGGATAATCTCGGTGGATAAATCTTCATTATTCAGCAAATTTCTACATGGTATCGGAGCGAATTGATCATCGGGATCTATTGCAGTGATTACAATATTATTTCGGTAGACAGAGTCTGTAACGGGCCAGGTAGCCTCTAGATCCATCCTTTCTCTGAAAGGTGATATATCCAGTAAATGCCCTTACAGTCGATCTCTGTGCTAGAAATAATTTGTTCTCACAGATCCAGAAGAAGTTGAGTTTTTGAGTTTGGAATTCGAATTTTGCAGCAGTTTTTTTTCTTGGTGCCGGAGTTGAAAATGTCTTTCAACGGTTTGCGACTCGAATATGCTCTTGAAGGCAGTTCGAATTATGTTGCATGGAAAGATCGCATGGAGGCAGTATTAGAAGATAATGGACTGAAGGAGTTCGTAGATACGGATGTCCAAAAGCCTACTGATCCTGCTGAAGTTGAAGCTTGGCAAAAGAAGATGGCGAAATGTCGAAGGATTCTGTTGGAGGGCGTGAAGGATCACATTGTATCCAGCCTGCATGGAAAAGCTTCTCCATATTTGATGTGGAAAGCATTGAAAGATCTATTCCAGAGTAAGAGCGACCAAAGGAAGCTGGTGCTCAAGGATAAGCTCAGAAACATTAAGATGGAGAAAGGCGACAGTATCGCCAAATACCTCACGAAGTTCACTCAATGCATAGATGAGCTGGGAAGTGTGGGGGTGACTGTCGAAGATGAGGACATGGTGGACCTGGCTCTCCTTGGTCTTCCGAAGGCTTGGCATTCATATCAAGATAGTGTCAATGGTCGGGAGAAGTTGCCGGGATGGGAGCGCCTTTGGGCGGATCTCATGCAGGAGGAGATAAGGAGGACTACCGAGGACAGATCTTCATCAAAGGGAGCTGATGAAGAAAATTGCGCTTTGGCTGCCACAAAGCAAAGAAGGGGAAGAGCAAGAAGGCTTCTCAGTCTGGTGCGAAAGGCAAGAAGCAAGACATGTCCAAAGTGAAGTGTTTTCACTGTCACCAGCACGGACACTATGCCACAAATTGTCCGCAGAAGAAGAAAAATAAGAAGGCTGTCGGATCTGCGGCGGGAGAGGCATTGGATTCTCAATTCGAACTGGATTTTTCACTGATCGCATGCTTGGTCTCAAGTGTGGCAGGATCAGTATGGTTCTTGGACAGTGGTGTGTCATTTCACATGACCGGAGATCGAGATTTGTTTTCAGATCTGGAGGAAAAAGATCTTGGAGTGCACATCAAGATGGGCGATGATGGTAGATACAGTGCGACTAGTATCGGTACCATTTCCTTTGAGAGGGAGTCTGGTAAACCTTTCATATTGAAGGAAGTTTTGCATGTTCCAGGATTGATGAAGAACCTGATCTCTATGGCGATGTTGGAAGACAAGGGGTATGATGTGGTCTTCAGCGAAGGAAAAGCCTTCCTGCGCAGTAAGACTACTGGTGAGACCCGGAAGATAGGGGTTCGAGTCAAGAACCTTTATCAGTTGCAAGTAGATGGTTGCGCAGCAATGGCATGCAAGGCGGGAGAAGTGGTGAGCCGGGATGATGAGGGCGAACTGTGGCACAGGAGATTGGGCCACCTTCACCATGGAGCTTTGAAGATCCTGCAGCAGATTTCTACTCGGCTTCCTAAGGGCACCCTTGCGCAGTCAGATCAGTGCAAGGGGTGTACTTTAGGGAAGTTTGTGAAAGCCACCTTTCACGAGAAGGATAGTCGCGCCACGACGATCCTTGAGAGAGTTCACACAGACGTGTGTGGTCCTTTCTCAGTAGCTTCGATAGCAAAGCACAAGTACTACGTGATATTTGTTGATGATTTCTCTCGAAAGTGCTGGATCTTCTTCATGCAGAAGAAGAGCGAGACATACTCTAAGTTCTGTGAGTTCAAAGCACTGGTCGAGAAGGAATCGGGGAAGAAGGTGAAGGCTCTCAGGAGCGACAATGGTGGTGAATTCATCTCGGCTGAATTCAAAGAATTTTGCAGCGCAGAAGGGATTCGGAGAGAGCTCATCGCACCCCATAACCCACAGCAGAACGGGGTGGCTGAGCGGAAGAACAGAACGATCGTGGGTGCTGCACGGGCGATGTTGCATGATCGGGGCCTACCCCTTCACTTGTGGGCTGAGGCATGCAATACAGCAGTGTATGTGCAGAACCGTTGTCCTCACAAGGTTCTTGGCATGAGTACACCAGAGGAGGCTTATTCTGGCAAGAGGCCTGATATTTCCCATTTGCGGATTTTCGGATCTCCTGTCTACATGCATGTGACGAAAGATGCAAGAAGGAAGCTGGATCCAACTGCTGAAGTTGGAATATTTGTGGGGTACACTGATACACCTCACAACTATCGGGTGTATGTGCCAGACAGTCGCAAGACTGTTGTGCGACGGGATATAAAATTTCAGGAGGAGAAAGCCATGCGGTGTTCGCTTGAGAGGGAGCTACACTTGCATGCAGATGAGGAGCTGTTAGTTCCTAAGGAGGAGCTTCCGGATGTGGATCAGCCACAAGAGGAGGTTCAGGAGGTGGAAGAAACCACCCATGCAGCGCCAACCATCAGAGGGCGCATGCGCACTACAGAAGCTGAGCGACTGGCTCGGGATGCAGAAAAGGTTGTAGGACCACCTACAGCACAGCGCAGACAGAGACAGTCACCGGATCGGTACACTGGATACATGGCTCTTATGAGTCAATGTGTTGTGACGGAGCCATCCTCTTTTGAGGAAGCTGTGGAGGAACCCGCATGGGTAGATTCCATGATCGAAGAATATGATTCGATCATCAGAAACAGTGCATGGGAGATTGTCCCAAGACCGGAGGGGAAATCAGTGGTGGGTTCGCGATGGATCTACAAAGTGAAGCAGGCGGCTGACGGGAGTGTGGAGAAGTACAAGGCGAGATTTGTCGCCGTGGCTTCTCACAGATCGAGGGGATCGATTATGAGGAGACCTTTGCACCTGTCGCAAGGTACTCTTCCATACGGACGATCCTTGCTCTCTCAGCGCAGATGGGGTGGCACATCCATCAGATGGATGTGAAGACTACGTTCCTCAACGGAGTCATTGAGGAGGAGGTGTACATAGAGCAGCTTGAAGGTTTCGAGATCTTCAGCAGTGAGTCGCATGTGTGCCGACTCAAGAGAGCATTGTACGGGCTGAAGCAAGCACCTCGTGCTTGGTACACACGGATAGACAGTTATTTCACCGGGCTTGGATTCTCCAAGAGTGAGGTGGATCCTAACTTGTACCAGATTGTGGTGGAGGGGAAGCTGTTGATCATCGTACTGTATGTAGATGATCTGATTTTGACTGGCGATGAGCAGTTGATACTTTCATGCAAGGAGGATCTTGCACGAGAGTTTGAGATGAAGGACTTGAGCATCCTTCATTATTTTCTGGGATTGGAGATTTGGCAGCGCAGCGGAGGACTGTTTGTTTCTCAGGGCAAGTATGCCCGGGAGATTCTGGAGAGGTTCAACATGCAAGGCTGCAAGCCTGTTGACACTCCTCTTCCTGGTGGTTGGAGGAAGGAGGATGCTACTTTGGCGGAGGTAGTGGATGCCACTGTCTATCGACAGTTGGTGGGGTCGCTTATGTATCTGGTCAATACACGACCCGATATATGCTATGCAGTTAACCAGCTTTAGCAAGCTATGGTTAAGCCTACCAAGCTCTTTTGGAAGGCAGGCAAGCATGTATTGCGCTATATCAGAGGCACATCGGGATATGGTCTATGGTACAGACAGGAGGATGGAGCGAAGCTTTCTGGCTTCACTGATGCAGATTGGGCAGGGAGCCCAACGGACCGGAAGAGCACATATGGAGGAGTTTTCAGCATTGGGTCGACAACAGTTTCCTGGTACAGCAGGAAGCAGAGATCCGTGGCACTCAGTTCAGCAGAGGCCGAGTACATGGCAGCAAGCTTGGCTGCATGCGAGGCTATTTGGATGAGGAAGATCCTCGTTGGATTGTTCGGGTTGCACTTGGAGCCTACTGTGATTTATTGTGATAACCAAAGTTGCATTAAACTCTCGGCTAATCCAGTATTTCATGATAGATCCAAACACATCGACATCAGGTACCATCATATCAGAGATTGTGTTCAACGGAGAATCATGATGCTTTCATATGTTCCCACGGAGGATCAGGATGCCGACATCCTGACGAAGGCGCTCACTAGGAGCAAGTTCGAATTCCACAGAGGCAGGATAGGGGTTGCAGATAATCCATATCTTGCTGAGAGGGAGTGTTGAAAATGCAGCAAGATGATGGAGCTTAGTGAAATGAAGTCGCCTTCACTAAGTGGGCCCGCAGGCTATTTTTGGCGCAAAGTCTATTTTTAGACTATGTCTATTTTTAGACATATGGAGCATGTTCTGGGAGTTGCAGTATGCTATTCTTGGAGTATTGGTCATGTTGGTAAAAATAGATGGACCTCTATTTTTAGACATTTAGGTCAAAGTCTATTTTTAGACTGCCTAGCTAAAAATAGAAAAGTCAAATATTATTTACCCTTAATAATATTTGGACTCTAAACTTCAGTTTATTCTCTTACAGCACTTCAGTTGGAGCTACGGATGTGGCCCATGCATCTGACAGAAGGAATTACGCTATTCCTTGGGGTTTGGTGAGCTCATGTATGGTTTACTTCAGTTAGGACTTTAGTGGCAGAAGTTTGGTGGAGTTGATGAGACAGTTGGTGGAGTTGTGTTCGGTTTAACTTAGTTGAACTAGTTGTGATTAGTTTAACTAGCTAATCAACTAGTAATGATTGGAGTGAATTAAATATTATTTAATTCATTAATTAGTAACTCATTATTCAACTCAAGAACACATCAGTTCACTACAGTGCATGGACAGTTCAGTGGAGACCAGTGAAAGAGGTAGATGAAAGGGTTGAGATAGCTATCATTTGTGACATTAGTTGTGCATGAGATTTGCACCACACTTGGAGGAAATTTCCCATGAGGATTGCGCTGTCAAGCCAAGGAGATTCGAACCTTGGATCTCTCATTAGACCAGCCTTGATTGCGCAATAGAGGCAGGCAATTAGTGGATGAGTTTTGAACCTGTGACTTGTTCAAAACCAAGCTAGTTTGTGTGTAACTTTATGAGATAGTATTGAGTACTTGTGAGGAGTATTGTGCTATGTACTGTTACATGTTTTCTCCATTATAATATACAGAATAGCTGGGGGTTTTCAGCTATAAGCTTTCCCCATACATACTGTGTAATGTGTGTGATGTTTTGATGATCTTTTGATCGCATACCGCTTGTTTTATTTCCGCATGTGTGATGATATGAGTAGAAGAGATTATGTGTTGCATATGAATTCGAATGTATATGCACGCATAACTTCTATGAAATCTTCGTTTATTCCAACAAATTTCTTCACTATTAATGTGCACTATGTATGGTGCGTGATGTAACACCTTCTCCTATGATCGGACATACACGTGCCTGTATGATGAGTGGTTCACCTTCCCCTACGATTGAAATATGCATAGGATGAGTGCTTCACCTTCTCCTATGGCATATGAGCAGGATGAGCGATTCACCTTCTCTTGTGGATACCCCAGCATACATCCTACCCATGTAGTCCGGGACTCATGGGAAGTACCTCTCATCTGTCTAGTCAGTTGGGAAAAGTGGACAAGGACCATATCCCTATAGATGGATGCATCATGTACTTTCGCACTCCCTGTGTATAGGATTCATGGTGTTAAACAACTTGATCGGGATCAAGTACGATTGAGGTTCTACCTCTAGAATGACTTTTTTTTAGTGGAAAGTGGTAAGTTCTTATGACTCACTCTCGATCGATTCTTCTTCATTATTCATATCAATGTTCAACAGAGCCGAGATGAGATGAGCTACAAAGATGGTACATGACGACATGATGGCATGATGATCGATGATGATGGATGGGTTGGCAAGTGGAATTCTCCCTAGTTGAGAGGGAGAGTTAAAATTGGAAACTAAGGCCAAATTCCACTTTAGACGACTCATTTGATGGAGATGATGATTGCATTAAATTCCTCATTTCGAGAGGACCAAAATTGATCTAAAGAAAATAAAATTTGTTCAAGTAGAAATGTGCTTTTTGAATTTATGCCCACATAATTGTAAATTGTCAAGGTTGGCCACATCATCATGTAGCCTCATGAAGCCCAATAGACATGTATCTTCACCCTTGACGAATTGTATAAATACAAGTGTCCTCTCACCTCATTTGGGCATCATCATCACTCACACATTCTTCTCTCTCCTTCTCTCATCGGTTCGTACAACTATTTGGCATTCTCTTTCTCTCACATGTGTGGCAAGGAAGATGAATTTCGGATAGAAGTACAAGGCTGAAAATTTCAATTGAGTGAAGTTGGAACAATGTTGACCAAGGATTTTTTGAAAAAATTTGACCACAGATTTTATGACTATTTTGGGTTGACTTTGACCACTACAGGAGGTGGAGTTTGATTGCCTTTGACCAAGCTTCAAAGGGGAAGATTTGTTGCTACGTTGACCATCTTTGACTTTTTGGTTAGGGTTGAATTTGACTACAGTTAACTATAGATTTGACACGCTTGGTTTGACTGTAATTTGGCAAATCAAACTTTGATTTTTTGTACTCTCTCTCTGTTAAAAATTTGATATAATAATACGAAGAATTGATAAAAAGGTTTTCCCCACATTGGGGTTTTTCCCTAGCATTCGTCAAATCTCGTGTCCTCTTGTCTTTGCTTGTCTTTTGCATTTTATTATTCATGTTCTATCTACAGTTACTATCAATGTAATTATTGTTAATGTGATTGCTATTGGAAACTAATTCGGAAATTGCCATTGGGCTACTAAAAAGTACATTGAATTAATTGTGCTAAGCATAGAACATATCATTGTTAACTAAAATTAACATCTTCATCCAAAGAACTCTGTCTACTTCTTTATAAAGAGAATCTTGGTCTGCTTCTTTAGTTCGATATGTTTTAGATCAGGTTTAATCAACTTCTTTGGCACATATATTCATCCTGCTTTAGCATAGATATTTTACCTTTCTTTATCAAAAAAATTTCGTTCTTCCTTCATCACAAATATTTCTTCATTACAAATATTTCAACCTACCTTAATTACAAATATTTAGCTTTAGACCATCTGAATTTTCTTGAATAGAAAAATATGTAGATTGGTTTCCAAATGATGGAGAATGAGTGCTTGGCATAGTATTCTTCCTTGCCCAAAGGTTGCCTCTTAGACTGGGGCTGACTTGAACGGTTTGAGGCCTGACTTGACTTTGTGGAGCGAAAATATTCAAATTTTATAATTCATTTTTTTTGTATTTTGCAAAGTATGAAGAACATGCCTTTGATATTTTTATTTTGACACTAGCATGAATAACATGCTTTACGTTTCTCATTATATATGCATCAAGGGCTAAAAAATATAAATTATGAAGACTGATTGTAGCTACAAATATTTAACACTTCTCACTAAATGCCTTGGACATTGACACTACTTCCTATTTGCACTTGTAGGTTGCCTTGAATCTTTGGCATCCTCTCTTCTATTATATGCTTTGTATTCTTTAACTTTCTTAGATTCATAATTTTGATTTTTTTGTTGCAACAAACAATTTAAGCTTTGTAGAATTTGTGTTTTAATGAGATTTTTCTCTTCTTGAGCTTTGACCAATCTCTCGTTGTCCTTTGTAGTTGAGCACTTCCATCTTAAAAAATTTCATTGTCTCAACCAATTCTTTGTTTTCTACTCTTTCCTATCCATGAAGATTTGAGTATGGCTTAACATTGCTAAGACTCATTCCTTGGACTTCTCCCTCTTCATGAATACATGACCCTTGAGCATCTACCATGTATATGGTCCTCATTTGGATTATTCTTTCCCTAACCTAATATACTTGATGTACATGCACCTCTTATCTATAATGTGCATACTTATCATGTGACATGAGGACATGGGACACAAAGGACACGAAAATACGAGTATTTGACACGTGACACGATGACCCCCTAGAACATGACACGAAGGACACATTATATGTGTGTGTGTGTGTGTGTGCGTGTATTAAAAAAAATAGATATTACATAAATACTCATTCAATTTAGTAACAAGCACATGTACATGATGATGATAAAAATTCAATCATGGATTATGCATACAATCATGATTCATCAATTATACATGTTTACAACTAGTACTTACTATTGCATCAATGGCGATAAATTGACAAACACAAGAAATTAAACATAAACTGTAGTTTTCTCATTAAGTCATCAAAATCATAATGTATCACATAGATACTAAATCTTGAGGACTCCTAACTAACTAAGTCACAAATACTATATGTGGGAATACCAATGGAAAATGGAAAATAAAAAATAAAAAATATTGTGGTACTATAACCGTATATCAGGATGTAAGAATATCTTAGGCTATAGCTCATCAACATCAAAATCAACATTAGTATTGTTGTCGCAAAATCTAACAGACCTTGAAGAGGGGCACCCCATAAGGCTCAAAACTAGACTAAGTGACAACAATGGGGTAGTGGCCCATTGTCACCACAACTAAAATCCCCTACTCTTTACACATTTTCACAGATGGGAGGGGTCCCAATATGTGAGAAAGTCACCTAATAGATATTCTAAATTTATGGTGAAAGGATACCTAAGGCTTCCAAAGGAAAGGCTCAACTTAAGTAGAAGGTTCCACACAAGGGATGAGACAATTTGCTTTCCTTGCAAAGTCCTAAAAAGGAAATCTATAACCTAGGGTTTAATTTATTGGTTGAGAGTTAGGGATACCCAAGGCTAAGATGATAAGAAAGGGCTTCAAATGATTATTTTAAACAAAATAAAGGTGCATAAAACCCTCAGATAAGCCCCTAAGTTGAGGCAAGACTATATTAGTGATTACCCTATGGCGAACAAACTAGGGGAAAGAAATTTATGGACAATATTGAAGTGGATGCCCACCAAAAGAATATATTTTGTGGAAAATACACTCCTCTTTATGTTTAGGCTTTTCAATGCCAAAAATCTACCTTACCTATGGATTCACACCAAGCCCTACTAGTAACGAATAAGAGAAATATTTAGTTGTTAATGGATAAAATAAATATTTGATCACCAACAAAATGGACTAGTCCGTTTTTCCTTGGGATTGCGGAGTCTATGATTTGATAGGATAACCAAAAATTTTATGAGGGGGCCAAACTCTTGATGCCATAACATCAAAACTCAAGCAATTACCTATGTAATGGATAATATAATTTTCATGGGAGAGCTAGTAAAATTTAACCACTAGGATATTCATTCACGTGTTATACATGAGAAATGCATGCAATAATGATGTTTAGATAGCATTCAATAAATTTTCAACAAATTAGGGCATAATATCAAACCCCAAATTTAACACATTCCATACATTGGACATGGAAAATAAATATTCAACAATAGGTACACTTACAATATAACATGAAAAATATTCCATCCATTTGATCCAAATAATAGCTCCAAAGACAAACAAATCTGCTCCAAATGTCAATATTCATTCGTAGATCAAAATTCTCCGCAAGAAAATAAGGTTGAATTACATTGGTTGTGATGATCATTTTATACACTGAATGATTCCTCTACTTATATGAGGAATTCGACTTCTAATTTTAGCCTAATGCCCCCCAAAATAATAATAAAATGCTACAATCACAAGCTAGGTCCCAAGTCGCCCTAGTAGCCAAGACAAAAACTTATAAATCTACCCACACATGTGAACCATAAGCCTAATCTAGTCAATGTCATCCATACATAGGTTGTTATAGAGCATGTGTTGATGGTTACAGGTGCCAAGATTCAAGTAGAAGTCGTCTAAATTTGTTTCCTAAGGTTGGCCCTTAGGTCTCTATCAATGCTTTTATGTGGACCCCAATTTTCATCTTGAGGCACAAAAATGGCTTCATGGGTCTCCAGGTGGTCACAATGTTTGTCTTTGCTTCAATATTGAGGGCTCCCAAGGTGGTGCTAGTCCTTCCATGTCTCAAGATGTGAGACTATCCTCTATGAGCCCTGGATAAACTACCATCCCTCTAAGGGTGCTAACCCAGTTGGAGGCATGTTAGGTCCAGGTGCATCATCCCATAAAGTCATCAATGAAGGGAAAAGTGCTCAAATGTTTTGGGTGTTGAAGGTGCCTAAGGATGTGTATGATGCTCTACTGCTACTTGGAGTTACATGGTTCTCAATACTTCACCCATGGGTGTCAATATATTCCTCTAAAGGACCTAGACCTTAGTTAAGTTTTCTAGGCCATGATGTGAAACCACCTAATAATTACACACAATATTTGATGTTGCATCTTTCACCATTAGGTACAATAATTATTTTTTCATCTAAGTGACCAAGCTTGAAAGTAAAGGGCAATTTAACACTTCAAATAAGGCTTCCCTTCCAAAATTAGGGCTTTGAAATTGCGATGGTGTTACCTCCCTAGGTAGGGATGGCTAATGTAAAACCCTATTAGGTGTTTCTATCCCCTAAGGGGAGAATACATGTCCTTGGTCCACCCTTCAATAGATAGTGTCAATGAATATGATGAAATGGAGGCAAGAAGACTTCAACGGCTAAGTGCCATGGTCAAAGGGACCAACATGATGGGTATCCTCATCTCGATGATACATACGTGAGGAGGGAGAAATCATGGATTAATGAGGTACCAATTCGACCTTTGTTTTTCTACCCTTATTGTGCACCTTTTATTTTTTTCTTGATTTTTCTTTGTATTATTGCTCGTAACTTAAAGGGTCGGAGCTTGATTTGTATGATGTATAACAATTTTTACCCCCTTAATGAGGAGGAAACTCATTGACCATCAGGTGTTGGGACATGCAAGGTTATTTTTCTTTTGATATAATAAGCCAACATTGGCCCAAGAACTAGGTGATGGCCATATGAGTTTTGGGTAAATCTCATGTTAGGCTTTTTCCCACATGCTAATGTGTATGTCTCTACCATATTTTGCATTTTGATATTTTTTTGTTTTACATTGTCACCATGATATGATATTTCTTATTATTTCAACTGTATCAACCTCCCAGGGAAAATTTCCAGGCCCAACCCACGTATGAGGATGTTTGGGTGCCAAAACCCAGAGAACCAATGGTTAGTTGTACCCAAATAATAGAGGTGGAGTAGGTCTCGTAATGAAAGATGTAAAGTGGTAAGTATGGAATAGGGATAGATGGGACTACGTCATCTCAATCAAGGCTTCCCAAGTAGTGACCCTCCTATACTCATTGGGACATTATGGGAGGTCCTATTGGACTAGGATCAAATATTAACCCCTCATTAAGGTGAAGGATCAAGATCATGGCTATAACCCATTTTCCTTCGGCTTACCCGATCATCCATGTCAAAAACCCAAATACAAACAAGCATAAGAACCCGATTGCAAAATGAATAAAGTGCCCTTTGATCAAAATCCCACCTTCCAACATGTAATCTTAATAAACGGGTGAGAAACATATGACTCATGAAGGTTGCAAAGACATGAATTACACATCGTCGTTAGCTAGTGGTGGTTGTCTGGGGTTATTGGTTGGCCGACTAGAAGATATGATAGAATAAAATTTTCTTCTATGTGGTCAACCATTTTTGGTGCGTAACATCTGGCTCCAATTGGGACATGAGCTCACCATAGATTGCATGATCCATGTACTCGAATGGGAAGTTCATGAGAACTCCAACAATATTTTTGGACGCACATTGGTAACCTGCTCATTGCAACAAAATTTTTTGGGAGCATGTTCACTAGTCATAGGGTATCACTCATGTTTTATATGAAGATAATAAATCTATACAGAAAGTAAAATCTACTCTATATGCAATCTAATCTATATGAGAACATGGGATGAATGATATTAGTATGTGAAAATAATATGCAATGCACTTACACTACCGTGCATAACATGTGAATGTCAATTTATGTTGGGGTAGTATTCCTCTAGGAGATGGCCATTCACCGGCAATGGGAGTAGTCCCACCTCTAAGGTCTTGAGATGGTAAGCATTCATACCAAAAATATCTAACATTTTATAGGGGACAATCCATAGGTTGTTGAATTTCTTGTTCATACTAAACTATTTTCTTCTCTTCTCCCATAAGAGGACCATGGTGCTAGGTTCGAAGGTCTAGGATCTAGCCTACTTATCAAATGAATTCTTAATGTTTTCTTGATTTTTTCCAAGTTGATTGAGAGCTCTTCATTGAGACTCATCCATCTCAATAATTTGATCGATCCTAGATTGCACAATATCTTGTTGATATGGGAAGGCTTTGAGGCACTCTAATATAGGGAGTTTCAATTGGATAGGTAACTTTTCCTCAACCTCATACACAAGTTGAAATTAACTATAACTAGTGGATGATGCTATGTAACCAGATCATAAACTAGAAGAAAAAATAGATCAATGACTTGAAAATTAGCCTCTTCGAGGGGGAAACCTCCTTTACATCACATAAATGAACAATTATTGGATGATACAAATGACAAGACCTACATGGTATATATAGGAGTGTAAAGGGTTACAATATAATCAAAGCCTACATAAGAATAATAATGTAAGGACACAATGATAACAATAGTGGTCTTCTATGGGGCACACCAATAATAACATGGGTTCTACATGGGCACAACAATAACAATAAGGGGGTTACACTAACAATAACAATAATGGGGCTATACTAGTATTATAGGGATCTAACATGCCCCTCTCCTTCAAAAATAGTGTTGTCCTCAACACTTGATTAGCTCAAGATGCTTTTGTAAAAAATTATCATCCTCCCGTGTGGAATATTCAGCAGATAAGTTCTTCCACTTAATGAGATACTCTGAAATTGATTGATTATGTAGTTGTCATATTCTTGGTTCCATGACTGCTTCAACCTCCAACATGATTTTTAATTGGGAGCTTGTTACCAATAACCTTATTTAAGCATGAAACATGGAAAATTGGGTGTACTCGAGAAGATGTGGGAAACTCCAATTTGTATTACATAGTACCAATTTCTTGCAATACCTTGTAAGGACCATAGTACTTGGGTGATAATTTATTATCCTTCTCAGCTTGCTTGAGGGGCATTTGTTTGTATGGTTGTAGTCGTAAAAATACCTAGTTGCCTATGTCAAAACTTCTTTCATTGTGATGTTTATTTGCCTGTTGTTTCATTCGATTTTGTGCCATAGTGAGGTTATCCTTTAAGAGTTGGAGAACTTGTTGTTGATGCTCGTTGTGATCTTCCAGTGCTTGAACCTAAGAATTTTCTCTTAAATATGATGTCATATATGGTGGATGATATCCATAAAGTACCATAAATGGGGTCCTTTTTGCTGTAGTATGGAAGGAATTGTTATACGACCATTCAACCAGAGGTAACCACTTGACCCATGGTGTTTGTTTATCATATACAAAGCAATGAATATATCCTTCCAAACATTTTTTCACTATCTCAGTTTAGCTGTTAGATTGAGGATGATAATATGAGCTATGAGCTGATTAAGTACCAAGATAAGAAAATAATTTTGTCCAAAAATTTCCAATGAAAATGGTATCTCTGTCACTTATAATAATATTTGGGTTTCCATGTAGCTTTTCAATTGTTTCCATAAATGCAGTAGCAACTATATTGGCTTTAAATGGATGAGATAATGCACAAAAGTGTGCATACTTGGTAATTTTATCAACTATCAACATGATGACACTCTTTCATTCGGACTTGGGTAAACCTATGATAAAATCCATTGGGACCTCCTCCCAACACTGACTTGGAATTGCTAAAGGTTGTAACAAACCTGGGGTCTTAATTGTCTCAACTTTATTTTGTTGGCAAACCAAACATTTTGCCACAAAATTTTGAATATCAAATTTAAGGCCATCCCAAAAAAATTCCTTCTTGACCCTGTGGTATGTTTTTAAAAATCTTGAGTTCCCTCCTAAAGGAGAGGTGTGCCCAAAAGAATTGTCTGTTTGAGTTGGGAATTATTACATAAATATAAGCGAGCTTTGTACCATAATGAGTCATTTTTTAGATAAATGTATCAGATGTACTAATATCTTGTTGAAACTTTTGAATGAGTGTCCACATCTCTTCATCATTCTTACATTCCTCCCTTGCTTCCGTTATCCAGTCAGGTTGGATAACAGAAATAGCATAGAGCAATGCTTCCACATCCTCATCCGTTCTTGAGAGTGCATTAGCAACAACATTTTGCTTCCCCTTTTTGTAGATGATTTCAAAGGCATTACCTAACATCTTGGTGGCCTATTTTTGCTGCTCTTTAGACGATAATCTTTGTTCCAAAAGGTATTTAAGGCTATCATGATACGTTTTTACCTTGAAGTATGTTCCCATTAGGTAAGGGCATCATTTCTTCAGGGCATGTAGTATTACCGACATTTCCTTCTCATAAATAGGTTTATATAAATACTTTCCCTTGATTAGAAAACTTTCAAAAGCAACAGGTCTTCCTTCTTGCATTAAAATAACACCAATTCCATTTCTTGAGGCATCACATTCCACCATACAGGTTTTTGTGAAGTTTGGAGTAGTTAAAACTAGAGATTGGCACATTGCCTCTTTAAGATGTTCAAAGGACTTAGTTTCTTTTGGAGTCCAAAAAATGCATTTTTCTCTAGTAATGTTGTTAGAGGTGTTGTTATTTTCCCACAATTATTTACAAACTTGTGATAATACCCTGTCAACTTGAAAAATCATCGAAGATGCTCTAGGATTGTGGCGATCTTCCATTCCTTGATGGCTTTAACTTTGTTAGGATCTACCTTAACACCGTCATGAGATACAATATGACCCAAATATTCCACCTCTTACACCCCAAAGAAACATTTGGAGGTTTTTGCATACAATATTTCTCCTCCAATAGTTTGAGCACCTTGTCAACATGTTGAACATGATCCTTCCAAGACTTGTTGTAGATTAGTATATCATCAAAAAATACTAACACAAATTTTCCAAGGATTTGAAAATGGAATTCATCAAACCTTGAAATGTGGAAGGTGCATTAGTAAGGCCAAAAGGCATGACCAAAAATTCATAATGACCTTAATGAGTTCTGAATGTTGTTTTCAGATTTTCTTCAGTATTCATTCTAATTTGATGATATCATGAACGAAGATCCATCTTGGTGAAGTAGATTGCTCCATGTAATTCATCCAAAAATTCATCAATGACAGGAATGGGAAAATTACTTTAATAGTGAGCTTGTTGAGATCCCTGTAACAACCCCAGGTTAAAAATTCATGTAATAAAGTTAATAAAGGTAAAATAAGACCAAGGTCATGGGATGCGTATTCCAAACTGAATGTTGGGAAAAACATCCTGGTGGGTGTTCATTTGGTTTATTATGGCTATTGTCAAAGGAATTGGAAAAGGCTTTGAAAAGGAAAGGAGACATTAAATGACATTTTATTTATGAAATAATGGACAATAGGAGAAAAGGAAGGTGAAAGGTCACATATAGCATGTGAGGAGGAAACTGAAGGAAAAATGGAGGAAAATAAAGAAAATAGAGGCCTCAGTGATAAAAGGCTTATGAGGATCAGTTCATAGCTTTTGTCAGTGTGTGAAACTTTGGTTAGTTCAGTTTTGGATCTCTCTCTATTCTCTCATAATATTACACACTTAGATCATTCTTGGAGCACTCTAGCATTGGATAAAGGAAGGCAAAGGAAGAACAAGAAAGCAAAGGAAAACAAGGATCAAGCAAGGAATAGTTGGATCAAGCAATTACAATGGGATTTCTTGCAGGTATCAAGTTGCATGTATGATTTCCTTACTATTTTTTAGCATGCATGATGTGTATTTGGTTATATTGTTGTCATTGGCATGGGTTTTTCCAAGTGTGACAGTGGTTTCAACTTTTCCTTTCCATTTCCAAATAGCCATGGTGTGATGGGGTTATTTTACTTGGTTGAGCTTTGGATTGTCAGATGGAACTGGTGGGGTGGTCTCAAGAAAATTCCCAAGGGCCTAGGAATCCATTGATCGGTAATGATGGGATTGCGGTAAAGCCTTAGGGTGGAGACAATCAAATTCCTCAAGGTATTGGTGAAGAAATCCAAAGGCATCCAAGCTTGTTTAGGGCATAGTGATCCCTTGACTGGTTTTGTCGGGATTGTGGTAAAGCATGGTAGTGTATGTTTATTGTTTGGGCCAAGGAATCCCTTGACTGGTAATGGCATGATTGCGGTAAAGCCTAGTTGTATAGGTGCTTGTTTCGGGCCTAGGAGTTCCTTGAAAATTTTTGGCAGGATTGCAAAAAAGCCTAAGGAATTCCAGTTGTTTTGATGTGAGTCTCACATTCATGCTTGGAATATGGCATGAGGGTGATAGGCTGAAAGAAAGTTTTGGTTCAAACCAATCTATGGTCGAGTGGTATGTGGAAGTCCATGATTTAGTTGGATTTGAATATGTTAATAAGAGTTATTTTCCTATTGTATTTTATGAGTAAATGTACTTGTTATTATATGGCTTTGATGATTTTTCTATCATGGCTATTATTCTAGTTATATGTTGGTTATAAGCATGGTTTCATAATAGGTTCTAGCTATGGCTCTCTATTTTTATTTTTATTTTATGAGTAAATGTACTTGTTATTATGTGGCTTTGATGATTTTTCTATCATGGCTATTATTCTAGTTATATGTTGGTTATAAGCATGGTTTCATAATAGGTTCTAGCTATGGCTCTCTATTTTTTATTTATTTATTTATTTTAATGAATGGTTAATGAATGCATGAGCTAATATATTTTATTGCATCTAGTATGAGAGATAATTAGACCTTCTTGGTGATTCTCATATAAGTATGAGACCCCTATGTTCAGATATGTATTTATGACTTGTAGATTACATGTTCTCAATGTGTCTGAAGAAATGTTTATCATGGTTAGGCTTGGTTAGGTCAATTACTTGGTCAAGTTTTGTGTTATAGGATTTTTCTTGGTGTCATTTATTGTTTTGGAAAGTCTCATCATGTTCTGGGCAGTGATATGGAGTCTATCCCTGAAAAGGTGGCACAAATTTTGTCGTTGTAGGCCCTGCGACTAGTAGCCTAGGTGAGTGAAAAAGTAGTATAGCTCAGGGTCTGGGCACTTGAAGTGGTTTTTTAGCTCTTGGGGTTAATTTAGCTCCTCAGGAAGGTCAGTAAAGTTTCAGTTTGTCGATTCCTCTTCCTTAACTATACTTAGGAGGTCAATTCATATTATCGTATCTCCTCCTCTCATGTTTACCCTGACAGGTTGGTGAAAGTGGGTAGATATGGGACAGGTGGTTACACTCCCTATAATCCGAAAACATATGCCATGATCCATCCTTCTTGTGTACCGATACTATTTGAGCAGAGAAATAACATTGGCTAGGTTGCATTATAATTGCCTCTAACATTTCTGCAACCATAAGTTCAATTTCACTTTTTTGGACTTAGGGATATTTGTAAGGTATGATGTTTGGAGGAACACTTCCTGGAATCAAGTGAATAGCATGATCATGATCATGAATAGGTGGGAGAACTTTTGGAGTCTCAAATACCTTGGAATGATTGTTCAAGATTCTTTGGAGATCTAGAGAAATAAATGATTTCGATGTTTGAACATATAGTGAGCATAATTGTGCAATTATACCTCATTGTTATTTCTTCAAAATATTTGTCATGCCATTAGAGCTAATTGTCTTCCTCTATTTCCCTATGATGGCCCTTAATTCAATTTCCTTTTCTTCCCAGGAAAATTTCAAGAAAATTTCTTGAAAATCAAAATTTATCATCCCCAAAGATTGTAACCATTGGACTCCTAATACAACATCAACACCACCCATTAAGCTTGGTATTAGTATGGCAAGGTCTTAGAGGAAATGTATTGGTTAGATTATACCTTAATCAAGTTTTGGGTTAGAGGCTATGTCTTGGTGTCATTTATTGCTTTGGAAAGTCTCATCAAGTTCTGGGCAGTGATCTAGAGCCTAGCCCTGAAAAGGTGGCACAAATTCCGCGATTGCAGGAAAATAACAAGGAAATTGGGACTATAGTAGCATGGATGCAATGTTATGTCTGTGACTGACAGTCTAGGTTAGCGAAAAAGCAATCTAGCTCAGGGTATGGGCACCTGGAGTGGTTGTTTAGCTCTTGGGGGTCTGGTAGCTCTCGAGGGAGGTTAGTAAAGTTTCAGTTTGTCGATTCCACTTCCTTAATTGTACTTACGAGGTTGAGTCATATCATAATATCTCCTCCTCTCATGTTTACCTTGGCAGGTCGGTGAAAGTGGGTAGAAATGGGAGGGGTGGTTACATGTTGGTATCCGAGTGGGTTTCCGTTCTCTTTGGGTGATATCTGATACTACAAGGTGGTATCAGAGCTTCCAGGTTCAAACACTTGGACTGGATGGGAAACAGGTGTTTGACATGCATGCATGTTAGTTTTCTGTGTGATTTTTATGCATGCATTGTGATAGTCATTGTCGCAGTTTGTGTCATAATGATGCTAATGTGTTGGCTGAGATAGAGCAACATAAGTAGATTATTAAAGCGAGGTTACAACACTAGACCTCAGGGTAAAATCAGATCATCATACAAGTTTATATGATGCCCATGTAGGTATGATAGTTAAAGGTTGTTATATGCATTATGGTTAAATACATGTTTTCCATTCTATTGTTGTTATGGTTACGTGATTGGTAGATGTTAATTAATCAGTGTGGTCGTATGCATATGCGTCATATATTCATGAATGGTAGTATCTTGTTGTTATATGCATTGTGGTCATATGCGTGATTATTATGGTCATTGGATTTAAGATCTTGATGTTATATGTATTGTGCTAATATGGATCAACTTGTGCAGATGGTTATGGTTATGATATTTAGGTATGACTTGATATACTTGTGATATTGTATCATGCTAATTCAGACTGACTTGTGTTGATTTGATAGCCTCCCCTTAGATATATTGAGGTATGAGTTTGATTATGTCGTCTATTTGGTTTATCTAACATGGTATGTTACAAGTTGTTTGAATATTTGATTAATTTCATGATATGAGTATGTGTCTATAAGATTGCATGAATGAATGATATTGTTTTAAGATGGTTGTACTAACACATATGTGCTGAGACAACTAATATGTACTTGAGTGTAAATGGGTGATAGTTTTAGTATTATGACTTATGACTTTGAGTTGATTATGACATGGATGTGAATCTTGGTAAATTTTGATTTCAAATTAATAGACATGATTTCTTGATCTTTGGAACATGTGACTGACATATGAGAACAATTGCAAGGAAACATGCTTGGTATTAGCATGGAAAGGTAACAGTTGATTTGTTTATATAACTAACAACTGGGTGATGTGATAGCACATAATAAGACTCAATTGTAACAAGGAAAAGGGTAAATGAAAGGAATTGGGTGAGGTGAAAATTCCTTTGGCTATGTTGGGAAACCACAATTCCAAACGAATGAGTGCTTTGTATGAATACAAGAAGTATTCTTAACCTTGATTTTGTCAGATGTTATGCGGATATGTGGTATATTCATGAAAATGTATTTTACAAGTATATTAGCTAGTTTTCAATCATGGTTGGATTCTCCAAGGAAGTGGAGTCCCTTGAGAAGTGATATACGTACGTGTTCAATTGCAAGGAAACGTATTGGGTACAACAAGGTGAGGTAACCAATATAATGTTATGTTTATTTATGTACTGACAGTTATGTATTTATGGAAGTATGATGTAGGGGATTGCATGGAAAAAGGGACTGCAATGAAATATTGAAGAAGGCTCGGGTTGAGCTTTCCCTTAAAAGCATTGGGAACCCATGGGGTTGAGTCATGGTGCATGTTGCTAGTTTTGTACTTTCAGTATTTTGTGATTTGTTTATGCTTGATTTCCAGTTTTCTTTATGTCTGGTGCATGGCAATGCCACTTTATTTGTGGTGTCATATTGTTATTGGTTTTTCAAGGTTTTTTTCTTGTTTGTTTCTTGTTATTTCCTTTTATGTCTTGAGGATCTTGGGAATTGGTTTGCAAAAGAGGAAGTTAATGGAGCTCAGGGAGAGTTGAATGAAACCCAACAAGTAACGTAAGACCTGGATGAAGCTTGGTGCATGTGTAAGGGTTGTTGAAGGTAAGAATATGACAACCAGCTGGATTGGTTGGGTCCATTGGTGGAAATGGACGGTGGAAAGGTAGTCATGAGAAAGGTAACATGAGAGGTAAAGTAAATGGATTCTAGGCATTAGATGCCTTGGCTAAGTTGGGAATTTTTATTCTTAATGTTGTGCATGAATTGCATGGATAAAGGGAGTTCTCTTAACCTTGACCTTATGATATCTGGTAATTATGTTATGATCATGATTATGTTAATTTCTATATATGTATACATGTATGTATGTATGTATGTGGTTGTCTTATAGGATTGTCGGGGATCATGATTGTTTTATGATATGTTTATATGTATATATGTGTGTATGTCATTGTCTGATAGGATCGTTAGGGATCATGTTTGTGGAAGGAATGATTTCTTATGCAAGTGAATGGCATGAAAATATTCTTGGTCTTATAAGGAATTAGGTGGGAAGAGTAGCCCTGACAAATCTATGAGGTTAGTATCATGTGGATAAGATTTTATATTATGTGATTATATTATGTCTATGTTTATGTTATGGACATGTAATGTGGAGGGATACATCAACAGAATGAAAGCATTGCGATCTGTGGCATGTTGGGACAAGCATGGATAGTGGAAAGACATTAGAGTAAAGGTTGTTTGGTAGAGTCAGCATGGTCTCTAGATGTGAAATACTATTGTTTTATATATGTTGTACATGTTGTATATATGGTGTTATGTGCATGTTGCATATGTTGTGTTGTGTACATATGGTGTTGTGTGCCTATTGCATATGCAGTATTGTGTACATATAGTGTTGTGTGCCTGTTGCATATGCAATACTGTTTACATATAGTGTTGTGTGCATATTGTATGTGCGGTATTGTGTACACGTTGTGCATAAGTGTTGTGTACATGCGGTATTGTGTACATATCATACACGTTGTGTTGTATACATGTGGTACTATGTTATGTGTATTATGTAGTCATTGTATCGCGACATGTGTATTCGTTGTGTTGTACCCTGTGTACGTATATGTATTGTGTTTTACACCGAGTGTATGTGTATGTATTTTGTTGTGGTGTACACCAAGTGTAGGTGTATGTGTTATGTTATACAACGAGTGTAGGTGTATGTATTGTGTTGTGTTGTACACCGGGTGTAGGTGTATGCATTTTGTTGTGTGGTAAACCGTGTGTGGGTGCATTTGTGTGATGTACATTGTATGTATGTGTACGTGATTGAAGAGAAGAGAAGGTATTGGGTGCTTTCCAGGTTTGGAAACCGATCCGATGTGTGTACAGAAAGGAAAAAGAACAAGGGCAAAAGCAAAGAATTTGAAGGATAAGTATTAGTATTTTTTTATGTATTAATTATGCATGTGATTTATGATTATGATTTATAATGGTTGGGTTTTGAGCTAACTTGATGTGATATGCTTATACATGGTGATTTGGTTAAAAATATAGTTTGACTTGTTGTGACAGGAAGTAAACATAATTGCAGGTGTACCTTGTTGGCGAGTTACCAATGAGATATGATGTGAATTTATTTCAACTCGTTTTGAATCTAATGGAATTATGTGCTTGGTACATGAAAGCATGGAAATATCGGGTTTCAGGTGGTTGAAATTGATTACAAGAACTAGTAGCAACAACAAAAATGAATTGGAACAAGTAGTTGTTATGAAACCAGCTCCCAAAATAGAAGAAAAGAGAGATCAACACCTTAGAAATCAACCACTTTGAGGGGGAAACCTCCTTTACATTACATAAATGAACAATTATTGGATGATACAAATGAAAAAACCTCATTTCTATATATAAGAGTCCATGGGGTCACAATATAATCCTAGCCGACCTAAAAATAATAATGTCAGGGCACAATAATAACAATAATGGGCTTTTATGGGGAACAATAATAACAATATGGGGACCATAGATTTACAAAAATAACAATAAGTGGGCTACACTAACAATAATAAGGGACTACACAAGTAATATAGGGACCTAACATACCCCTCTCCTTCAAAAAAGTGTTGTCCTCAACGCTTGAGTAGCTTTGGATGCTTCTGTATAAAATTCTGATTCTCCCATGTGGAATCTTCGGTGGGTGAGTTCTTCCACTTGATGAGATACTCTGAAATTGATCGATTTCGTAGTTGTCGAGTTTTTGTTTCCATGACTTCTTCAGGTTCCAATATGATTTTTCCTTCCTCATCAAATTTTGGCAATATTTTTTGAACTGGAAGTTTGTCACCTATAACTTTATTTAAGCATGAAACATGGAAAGCTGGGTGCACTCGAGAAGAAGCAGGAAGCTCCAATTTGTATGCCATAGTACCAATATTTTGCAACACCTTGTAAGGACCATAGTACTTTGGAAATAATTTATTATCCTTCTTAGCTTGCTTGAGGGACATTTGTTTGTGTGGATGTAGCCATAAAAATACCCAATCTCCTACATCAAAACTTCTCTCACTGCGATGTTGATCTGCCTATTGTTTCATTCGATTTTGCGCCAAATTTAGGTTATCCTTTAAGAGTTGGAGAACTTGTTGTTGATGCTCGATGTGATCTTCCACTGCTTAAACCTTACAATTTTCTCTTAAAGATGATGTGAAGGATGGTGGATGATATCCATAAAGTGCCATAAATGGGGTCATTTTTGCTGCAGTATGGAAGGAAGTGTTATACCACCATTTAGCCAGAGGTAACCACTTAACCCATTGTGTTTGTTTATCAGATACAAAACAACGAAGATATCCTTCCAAACATTTGTTCACTATCTCAATTTGCCCATCGAATTGAGGATGATAAGATGAGCTATGAGCTAGTTGAGTACCCAAACAAGAAAATAATTCCATCCAAAAATTTCCAGTCTCTTACAATAATATTTGGGTTTCCATGTAGCTTTTGAATTGTTTCCATAAATGCAATAGCAACTATACTTGCTTTAAATGAATGAGATAATCCACAAAAGTGTGCATACTTGGTAAGTCTATCAACTACCACCATGATGACACTCTTTCCTTCAGACTTAGGTAAACCTGTGATGAAATCCATTCAAACCTCCTCCCAACGTTGACTTGGAATGGATAAAGGTTTTAGCAAACTCGGGGTCTTAATTGTCTAAACTTTATTTTGCTGGAAAACCAAACATTCCACCACAAACTTTTGAATATCATATTTAAGGCCATCCCAAAAAAAATCTTTCTTCACCTTGTGGTAAGTTTTTAAAAATATTGAGTGTCCTCCTAAGGGAGAGGTGTGCAATTCTAAAAAAAAGTTGTTTTAGTTTGGAATTCTTACAAAGATATAAGTGATATTTGTACCATAAGGAATCATTTTTCCAACTAAATGTATCAGATGTATTGGGATTTTGCTGCAAATTTTGAATGAGTGTCCACACTTCTTCGTAATTCTTTCATTCCTCCCTTGCTTCAGTTATCCAATCTGTTTGGATAATAGAAATGGAAAAAATCAATGCTTCCACCTCCTCATCCTTTCTTGAGAGTGCATCTGCAACAACATTTAGCTTCCCTTTTTTGTGGATGATTTCAAAGTCATAACCCAACATCTTTCACCCATTTTTGTTGTTCTTCTGAAGATAGTCTTTGTTCCAAAAATTATCTAAGACTATCATAATCAATTTTTACCTTGAAGTGTCTTCCCATTAGGTAAGGTCGCCATTTCTTTAGTGCATGTAGTATTGCCAACATTTCCTTCTCATAAATTGCTTTATGTAAATACTTTCCTTTGATTGGACGACTTTCAAAAGCAATGGGTCTTCCTTCTTGCATTAAAACAACACCAATTCCATTTCCTGAGGCATCACATTCCACAATAAAGGTTTTTTTGAAGTCTGGCGTAGCTAAGACCGGTGCTAGGCACATTGCCTCTTTAAGATGTTCAAAGGCCTTAGTTTCTTCACGAGTCCATGAAAATGCATATTTATTCAATAATGTTGTTAGAGGTGATGTTATTCTCCCATAATTCTTAACAAACTTGCGATAATACCCTGTTAACTCTAGAAATCCTCTCAAATGCTTTATGGTTGTGGGAACTTTCCATTCATTAATGGCTTTAATTTTGTTAGGGTCTACCTTAACACCCTCCTAAGATACAATATGACCCAGATATTCCACCTCTTGTACTCCAAAGAAACATTTGGAGGTTTTTGCATATAATTGTTTCTCGTCCAATAGTTTGAGCACCCCGTCAACATGTTGAACATGATTCTTCCAAGAACTGTTGTAGATTAGTATAACATCAAAAAATAATAACACATATTTTCTAAGGAAGGGTTTGAAAATGGAATTCATCAACCCTTGAAATGTATAGGGTTCATTGGTAAGGCCAAAAGGCATGACCACAAATTCATAATGACCCTCATGAGTTCGAAATGTTGTTTTCAGAATATCCTTAGTGTTCATTCTAATTTGATGATATCTTGAACGGAGATCCAACTTGGTAAAATAAATTGCTCCATGTAATTCATCAAATAATTCATCAATAACAGGAATGGGAAATTTATGTTTAATAGTGAGCTTATTGAGCTCACTATAATCCGGACATATGTGCCATGATCCATCCTTCTTGTGCACCAATACTACTGGAGCAGAAAAAGAACTTTGACTAGGTTCAATTTCGCTCTTTTGGACATAAGGATATTTGTAAGGCCTAATGTTTGGAGGAACACTTTCTGGAATCAAATGAATATCATGATCATGATCACGAATAGGTGGGAGTCCTTTAGGAGTTTTAAACACCTTGGAATAATTGTCCAAGACTTTTTGGAGATCTATAGAAATAGATGATTTTGATGTTGGAACTTCTAGTGAGCATAATTGTGCAATTATGCCTTGTTATTCTTTCTTCATAAGATTTGTCATGACATTAGAGCTAATTATCTTTCCCGGGCTTCCCTGTGTTACCCCGTAATTCAACTTGCTTTCCTTTCGGAAAAAAAATCAAGAAAAGTTCTTGAAAATTAAAATCCATCGTCTCCAAATATTGTAACCAGTGTACTCCTAGTACAACATCAACGCCTCCCATTCAAATGGAAAGCATTGGACTATTCAATACATATTCCCCCATGGCTAGCTTAATATTATGGCATTTTCCAGAGCAATTTATAGTTCCTCCATTTGCAACCATCACTTGACACTCTGGTGTGAGGTAGAGGAAGTAATTCAATTCCTTGGCTACCTTACAATGAATAAAATTATGGGTACTACCTGAATCAATTAACACTATTACATTTTTCTTCTTGATATTTCCTTCTATCTTGAGAGTTTGAGGAGTGGTAATTCCTATCAATGCATTACAGGATATGGTCGGACTCATTTCTTCTTTCTCTAGGGTTGGTTCCTGGTGTATATCCTCTTGTTTTGAAGTTTCTTGTTCATTTTCTTCCTCCTCTTCACAATCTATGTAAAATAATTTCTTCTCATCACACTTATGACCTTTAGTGTATTTGCTATCACAACTGTAGCAAATCCCTTTTGCTCATTTTCCTTCTAATTGTTGTGTTGTCAACATTGTAGGTTGTGGAAGTCTAGGAGTAGCAACACTTCCATCTTTATAGATGTGAGTGGTAAGCTTCCTTGTCGCCATAATTTTAATTTCAGTTTTTATTGCCATCCTGAATGCCTTCTCCAATGAATCAGGCTCCCAAAGGTGAACCTCATGTTGGATGTTATCCTTTAAATTCCCTATGAAGACATGAATCTTGTGTTCCTCTAGAATATTAGTTACCCTTATATTCAATTTTTGGAAGTCCTCAATGTGTTCCACCATTGAACCCTTTCGTTTGAGATTTATCAATCGGCTAAAGAAGGTGTTTCTCTTTGTATCCTCATAATATTCTATCATTTCCTCCGTAAAAATTGACCAAGTGACAATTATTTTACGATAGCAAAGCCACAGATACCATACAAATGTATTTTGTTCTAAATATAAAGTTGCAATGCTTACCTTTTGTGTGTTTTTCACATTATAGAGATCAAAATATTGCTCCATCTGCAGTATCCATGTTACGGGATCCTTGCCATCAAACTTCCTCATATTGATCTTTGGAATATGGTGGGTCTTCAATCCAACATTAGCGTTTATGAAATCATGATTAACATTTATTTTGTTCTCATCATGAGTTTCCTCTACTACCTTTTCGTCATTAAGAATCATTTCTTGTATCAAAATTTTCAAACCTTCCATGTCTTCTTTTAGATCATTCTTCATGTCTTCCATGTTGTCTTTCATTTTTTCATCGGTCTTAGCTTCCATGTCATCCATATTAGCTTTCATGTCATTCTTCAAACCATCCATCTTAGCTTCCATGCATTTCTTCGAACCAACCATCTTAACTTCCACACCTTTCTTCAAAACTTCAATTTCATTTTTTGTTACTCTTTGCGAGAGCAAAATTTGGTACACTTGGTCTTGTAATTTTGATATATCATGTTGCACTTTTTCCTCTTCATGAGTCATAGTAGAGCCTTATGAGGGCTTAATGGGTGTTGAATTATTTTTAGGGGCCATTTTAGAACCCAATAATGATATATATGCTTCAATATTCCCTTGGAATCATTTCAAACTGATTTTTCAAACAAGACTTATGCAATTTGAAAAAAAATACACACCTTTTTCTTGCTTTTGAGGAGCTCGATATTGAAACTGATGTATCTCTGTAATTTCAAATCCTCGAGATTTTATCTTCGGTCCTTTAGTAGCCCTATGACTTCTTTCCAATGCCACAGGTCTAACCTGATTTGGATTCTTCAAGCCAAAGTTATGCCCAATCTCCTGCAATGACCTAATTATGGACTGGTTTAGTAGAGAAAACTTGTACGATGTGCCACATGTCATTGTTTCCTCCTCCGGCTTTGAAATTGATATACAGGAAACTACAGTCTGAGTCATTTTGGATACTTTTTACAAATTTCCAATTTGATGCTCAGAGTGAGAGTTATGATAATTTTACCAAGGTCACCTCTTTGAGATGAAATTTGGGAGCCTGCAAAAAGCCTAACTTCCACAAATCATATCTCCGAAAATATTGTGAACCAGGATCTGAAATTTTTACACGAAGTTCCTCAATATTTATTTGCAAATGTGTTTTTTTTTAGCTTCTGAACCTTCGTAGAAAAAACGTTATAGCGAAAATGCCACGATGACCTGTTTGAAGCAACAAAACCCTAGAATCCAAAGCTCTGATACCAAACGTTATGAAACCAACTCCAAAAATAGAAGAAAAGAGAGATAAACGCCTTAGAAATCAGCCACTTCGAGGGGTAAACCTCCTTAACATTACATAATTGAACAATTCTTGGATGATATAAATGACAAAACCTCCTTTCTATATATAGGAGTCCATGGGGTCACAATATAATCCTAGCCGACCTAACAATAATAATATAAGGGCACAAAAATAAAAATAGTGGGCTTTTATGGGGCACAATAATAACAATATGGGGACTACAGGGGTACAATAATAACAATAAGGGGGCTACACTAACATCAATAAGGGACTAAACTAGTAATATAGGGACCTAACAACAGTAGTATGCTGGCAAAGAAATCAGGAGCAAGACCATAGTGGGACACTAGTACCTAATAGTGTCCATTGATTGCCATGAGCATGCTATGACCAGTATGATGGTTTTGAGGCAGGGATATGCCTTAGGTTTTGGACCTTCCGATGCGAGGAAACCTTGACAAGGGATGGAACCAGGAAAGGGGATGTTGCGGAACTTGGAAGGTGTGTGATTGCACAGAAAGGGGTGACTGGATCGCCCAAGGGACCATGTAGGAAAGAAGGGAAGTCTGAGAGGTAAATTTTTTTTGGTCATGAGGATTGCTAGATGGAATCATAAGCACATTGGGAGTGTGCCCTACAACAATGAGTCAATAATTGTTCATTGAGAGGACAAGTAGCGCTCAATCATAGCGTTGGACATTAGATGCAGGTTGACTTTGGCAGTGGATCCTGGACTTCTTGGGAAGTAGGTGAATCCTAATATTACTTTGAGGGTGGAGGTGTGAGCATATAGATTCCCTTGTTGACTGATGCATACACCGTATCCTTTTATTCATTGGTTAAAGCAAATGTGCAATGTATATATGTGTATATTATTGTAAATACTATATCGAGTTGGATTTATAAAGCTCCATGGACAGTATAGTTATTCGTTGGTTGAAGAAAATGTGCATAAGTATACGTGTTTGTTATTGTACGTACAATAATGAGTTTTGTTATAAAGGATAAGTAAGCGATATGTTTTTCATATTTGCAACAATGATCATTGTAAACACTGTAACAAGCTAGGTTATAAAGCTCCATGGATAATATTCTTTGGTTTTTTATGGTCTTGTTGGTCATAGGTGTCATAAAACACCAAGGATGGTGTCCCCCAAAGGGGGAGGGGTCTGTAACAACCCCGGGTTAAAAATTCATGTAAAAAATTTAATAAAGGCAAAATAAGATCAAGGTCATGGGACACATATTCCAAGATGAATGTTGGGAAAAACATCCTAGTGGGTGTTCATTTGGTTTATTATGGCTAAGTAAATTGACAAAGGCATTGGAAAAGGCTTTGAAAAGGAAAAAGAGGCAATAAATGACATTTATTTATGAAATAAAGGAAAATAGGAGAAAAGGAAGTTGAAAGGTCACAGGTTGCTTGTGAGGAGGAAATTGAAGGAAAAATAGAGGAAAATGAAGAAAATAGAGGCCACAATGATAAAAGGATTATGAGGATCAGTTCATAGCTTTTGTCACCATGTGAGACTTTGGTCAGTTCAGTTTTGGAGCTCTCTCTATTCTCTCATATTCTTACACACTTAGAGCATTCTTGGAGCAGTCTAGCATTGAAGAAAGGGAGGTAAAGGAAGGACAAGAAATCAAGGATCAAGCAAGGAAGAGTTGGATCAAGTGACTACAATGGGATTTCTTGCAGGTATTGAGTTGCATGTATGATTTCCTTGCTAGTTTTGACATGCATGGTACATGTGTTTGTGTATTTGGTTCTCTTGTTGTCATTGGCATGGGTTTTTTCAGGTGTGACACTGGTTTCAATTTTTCCTTTCCATTTTTGGATAGACATGGTGTGATGGGGTGCTTTTACTTGGTTGAGCTTTGGATTGCCAGATGGTTTTGGAACCATGTGAGGTGTCTCAGGAAAATTCCTAAGGGCCTAGGAATCCCTTGAACGGTAGTGACGAGATTGCGGTAAAGCTTGAGGGTGGAGACAAGAAAATTTCTCAAGGTATTGGTGAAGAGATCCAGAGGCATCCAAACTTGTTTAGGGCTCAATGATCCCTTGACCTCTTTTGGCGAGATTGCAGTAAAGCTTGGCAGTGTATGTTTATTGTTTGGGCCTAGGAATCCCTTGACCAAAAATGGAAGGATTGCGGTAAAGCTTGGTTTTGTAGGTGCTTGTTTCAGGCCTAGGAGTCCCTTGACTGGTTCTGGTGGGATTGTGGTAAAGCCTGAGTAAGCCTCGTTGTTTTGTTGTGAGTCCCACTTTCATGCTTGGAATATGGCACGGGGGTGATTGGTTGAAAGAAAGATTTGGTTCAACCCAATCTATGGTTGGGTGGTACATGGAAGTTTCTGACTTAGTTGGATTTGCATACGTTAATAAGAATTCTTTTCCTATTGTATTTTATGAGTAAATGTACTTGTTATTACATGTATCATGGCTATTATTCTAGTTATAAGCATGGTTTCATAATAGGTTCTAGCTATGGCTCTCTATATGTTTGAATTGTTGATGAATGATTAATGAATGCATGAGCTAATAGAAGTTATTGCAACTATTATGAGAGGGAATTCGACCTTCTTGGTGATTCTCAGATAAGCATAAGACCTCTATGTTCAGATATGCATTTATGACATGTAGATTACATGTTCTCAATGTGTTTGATGAAATATCTGTCATGTTTAGGCTTAGTTAGGTCAAGTCCTTGATCAAGTTTTGTGTCAGAGGTTGTGTCTTGGTATCATTTATTGTTTTGGAAAGTTTCATCAAGTTTTGGGCCATGATCTAGGGTATATCCCTGAAAAGGTGGCACAGATTCCGTGTTTGCAGGCATAGAACTAGGAAACTGGGACTGAAGTTGCATGAATGCAGTGTTATGCCTGCGATTGGTAGCCTAGGTCAGCGAAAAAGAAGTCTATCTCAGGTTTTGGGCACATGGAGTGGTTTTTTAGCTCCTGGGGGTCCTGTAGCTCTTGAGGAATGTCAATAAAGTTTTATTTTATTGATTCCACTTCCTTAACTGTACTTAGGAGGTTGAGTCATATTATAGTAGCTCCTTCTCTCATGTTTACCCTGGCATGTTGATGAAAGTGGGTAGATATGGGAGGGGTGGTTACACTCCCTATAATTTGAACACATACGCCTTGATCCATCCTTCTTGTGTACCAATACTACTGGAGAAGAGAAAGAACTTTGGCTAGGTTGAATTATACTTTCCTCTAACATTTCTGCAACCATACGTTCAATTTCACTTTTTTGGACATAGAGATATCTATAAGGTCGATATTTGGAGGAACACTTATTGGAATCAAGTGAATAGCATGATCAGGGTCATTAATACATGGGAGGCCTTTGGGAGTCTCAAATACCTTGGAATTATTGTCCAAGATTCTTTGGAGATCTGGAGAAACAAATGATTTCGATGTTTGAACACATAGTGAGCATAATTGTGCAATTGTGCCTTGTTATTATTTCTTCAAAATATTTGTCATGCCATTAGAGCTAAATATCTTCCCTGGTTTCCCTGCGATGCACCTTAATTCAATTTTGTTTCCTTCCCAGGAAAAGTTCTTGAAAATTAAAAGTTATCATCCCCAAAGATTGTAGCCACTGGACTCCAAATACAACATCAACACCACCCATTGGAATGGAAATCAATGGATTATTAAATACATATTCCCCCATAGTTAGATTGATATTATGAAAATTCCTTGAGCAATTTATAGTTCCTCCATTTGAAACCATCACTTGACACTCTAGTGTTGCATATAGAAAGCAATTCAATTCCTTGGCTACCTTACAATGAATAAAATTATGGGCACTACCAAAATCAATCAACACTATTACCTTTTTTTTCTTGATATATCCTTCTATCTTGAGAGTTTGAGGAGTGGTAATTCCTACCAATGCATTATAAGATATGGTCAAATTCGTTTCTTCTTTCTCTGGGGTTGGTTCCTAGTGTATATCCTCTTCTTTTTATGTTTCTTATTCCTTTAATTCTTCCTCCTTTTCACAATCTATGTAAAATAATTCCTTCTTAGCACACTTATGACCCTTAGTGTATTTTCTATCACAACTATAACAAAGACCTTTTGTTTTTTTTTCCTCTAGTTGTTGTGGTGTCGACATTGTAGGTTGTGGGAGGCTAGGAATAACAACACTTCCATCTTTATAGTTGTGAGTGGTAGACTTGTTTGTTGCCATAATTTTGCTTTAAATTTTTCTTGCCACCTTGAATGCCTTCTCCAGTGAATTAGGTTCCCAAAGGTGGACTCATGTTGCATGTTATCCATTAAATTCCCTATGAAGACATCAACCACATGCTTCTCTAGAATATCATTTACCTTGATATTCACTCTTCGGAGGTCCTCAATGTGCTCCGCCATTGAACCCTTTTGTTTGAGATTTATCAATTGACTAACAAAGTTATTTCTCCTTGTATCCTCATAATGTGCTACCAATTATGTTGTATAATTTGTCCAAGTGACAATTGATTTACAAGAACAAAGCCATTTTTACCTCAAAAACTGATTTTGTTCTAAATATAAAGATGCAATTCGTACCTTTTGTGTGTGCGACACATCATGTAAATCAAATAATTGCTCCATCTGTAGTATCCATGTTACAAGATCCTTGCCATCAAATTTCCTCATATCTATCTTTGGAATGTGGTGGGTCTTAAACCCAGCATTGGATTCTCTAAAATCATAATTCATATTCCATTTTTACTCATCGTAATTTTCATGGATTACCTTGTCACCATTGGGAATCCTTTCTTGCAGCAACTTTTTCAACCCTTCCAACTTGACATTCATCGCATCCATGTCTACTTTAAATAATCTCATGTTTTATTTTAAACCATCCTTCAAACCTTCCATGTTACCTTTTATTTTTGCGTCTAAACCATCCATATTAGCTTCTAGTTCTTTTTTGGTTACTCTTCGTGAGAGCGAGATTTGTTGCACTTGGTCTCATAATTTTGATATATCATGTTGCATTTATTCCTCTTCTTCATGTGTCATAGTAGAGCTTTCTGGTTTCTTACTAAGTGTATCCATTTTTTTGCTTCAAGGTGTTTTGGAATCAAACAACGATATTTATGCTTCACTATGCCCTTTGAATCACTTCAAACTATTTTTTAAACAAAAATTATGCAAAATTTATAAAAATACACACATTTTCTTGCTTTTAGGAGCTTGATCTTTAAACTGTTATATCTCTATAATTTCGGCCTTCCAATGTCTGAAGTTTCATCCTGTGGTATCCCTTTGAGTCTTATTTCCAATGCCATAATTCAGACCAAGATTGGATTCTTTGAGATAAAGTCAGTCCAAATATCCCACAATGTCCTAATTATGGACTAGTTTAGTAGAGAAAACTTATACGGGATGCCACATGTCATTATTTCAACCTTCGACCTTGAAATTTGTACAAAAAAACCTATAGTTCATGCACTTTCAGTCTCCTTTTACGAAATTCAAATCTGGTGCTTGAAGAGAAAGTTATGATGTTTCCCTAGGTCACCTGTTTGAGACTAGATTTTGGAGCATGCAGAAACCCTAACTTCTTCATATCATATATTAGAAAATAAAGCAAAACAAGGTCTGAAATTTTTACATGAAGTTTGCCAAGATTTAAGCTCCATGTGGTCGAAATTTCAACTTCTGAAGCCTCGTAGAAAAAAAATTATAGCGAAAATTCCAAGATGACATGTTTGAAACACTGAAACCCTAAAATCCAAAGCTCTGATACCAAATGTTATGCAACCCAATAAAAAAATAGAAGAAAATATAGATCAATGACTTGAAAATTAGCCTTGTCGAGGGGGGAACCTTCTTTATGTTGAATAAATGAACAATTATTGGATGATACAAATGACAAGACGTCCTTGGTACACATAGAAGTCTAAGGAGTCATAATATAATCATAGCCTACATAACAATAATAATGTGAGGGCACAACGATAAAAATAGTGAATTTCTATGGGGCACAATAATAAAAATATGGGGGATACATGGGTACAAAAATAACAATAAGGGAGCTATACTAGTATTATAGGGACCTAACACATGATTTTATGTTTATACGGCCAACCCATAGGACATATTCAATCTCACTATCCCAACATCGCTTATTCTTGCCCATGATTTTCTTGATTATCCTCATAAGGTTCTTGTTGCTAGATTCATCTGACCATTTCCTTGAGCGTAATAATTTGAAGAATGGGTCAGGGCAATTCCATAGTTGCAACACATCGAAGTGAGCACCATAGAGTCAAAAGCCTTAGCATTATTAGTTACAATTTTGGCAGGGACACCAAATCTAGTGATAATGCACTCTTCAAGGAAATCCACCACAACTTAGTACTTGGATTTCTTGGTGGGTATGGCTTCCACCCATTTAGTGAGGTATCCAGTTGAGGTAAGTATCCATTTATAATCACTACTTGAGTTGTCTTTGAACTCCCCTATGAAATCAAGATCCCATTGCTGGAATGATGGTTCAATGATTATGCTCTTGAGTGGCAAGACATGCAATTGTTGTTTACCTATGAATAGTTGGCACAGTTGCCATGTTTTTCACAAAACTTAAGGTATCAAAAAATATGGTAGGCCAATAATACCTTACCCTAAAAATATTTTGTGCAGTGGTCGTAGCCGCATAGTGCCATCCACAAAAAATGGCATGAAATTCTTTGACTAATTTCTCTGTGTCGTCTTTGTTCACACATCAGAGGATTACTCGATCCGGGCTCATCCAACCAAGGTCATCCTGGGTTAAATAATACTTGGAAACTTTTAACTTAAGGGCTCTTATTTGATGATTAGCTAGATTTGGAGGGGAATACAAATTCCTAAGACAATAAGAGATGTCATAATACCATTGGTCATCCTCCAATTCAAGGGTAGTGACACAAATTCTCTCCTCTTCTCCCATTTGGATGGTTTTGTTATTATTTTTAGTTAACATTTCAGCTAATCTTTGACCTTTAATGATCTTCTTTGGTTGGATTTCTAGATCATATTCCTAGAATTTGGAAAACCACTTGCCTTTAGACCCTAGGCAATCACTTTGGGACAACACATCCTTAACTGATGGGTAATGGACATAAGTGTGTATCCTATTATATCCAATATAGGTACGAAAATAATTCAAATATTCAACTAAAGTGTAAGCTTGCTTTTCCGTGAGGGTGTACATTGTTTCAACGATTCTCAATGGTTTGCTCGTGAAGGTGATGGGTCTTTCATTTCCATCATCATCCTTTTGCATTAATATTCCTACTATTGTATCTTAAGATGTAAAATACTAAATGATGAAATCTTTGGAGTAATTAGGGTTAATTAAGATAGGAGATGAGGCTATTTTCTCTTTGATTTATTTAAAATACCTTTCTCTTGTCTCATCCCACACATATGGAGCATCCTTTTTTAGCAATTCATTAATTGGTTTGATAAGATTGTCAAAATTTGGCACAAATCTTCTAACAAAGTTAACCTTACCAAAGAATGATCTCAAGGCCTTTTTTTCCTTTGGAAGAGAAATCCCCTTAATGGCTTCAATCATTTCCAAATTAATTTTGATCCCATCCTTTGAAACAACATACTCATACAACTTACCTTGGTCAGACCCAAATATATACTTCTTGGGATTTAATGATATGTTGTATTGCTTGCATTTCTTGAATACTTTCCTGAGATGCTTGCAATGGTCATGCCTTTCTTTTGATGCAACCGTTAAGTCATCCCGTTAGATTTCCATGAATTTTCTTATGAGATCCCCAAAGGCAAAATCCATAGCTCATTGAAAAGTAGATTCCACATTTAATAATCCAAATGATGTCCGTAGGTACTTATAGGTTCCCCAAGGTCTTATACATTGTATTCATTTTAAAAGGAGGTTTTCCCCTCAAAATGGACTGTAATTATTGGTTACTTATCATTTTCACTGTGTAATGTTCATAACATATACCTTCTCAAACACCTTGGTTTTAGTTGAAGATTGATGTCTATAGTTAAAATGTATTAAATTCCAATATGTGATTATTACTTTTCCATGCCCAAGAATAAATATTAACAACTCAAGCATCTCCTAATTTGATGTTTTGGTTAAAAATCCATATGTTTTTCTTTCTAAGGAAATTGCAATGAAACTTGAAGGATGCTTCCTTACAATTGTGGACGACATGCTTTATAAACTATCAAAATGTACTAGTGCTCTTCGTTTAGAGGGAATTTAGCCATGCCCCTATGGGTACAAAACTAGCCAAATGCCCAACAATATTGAAGACAACTAGTTAAGCTAATTCCTTGGGCTATTAAAGATCCATATCTACAAGTAAAAGTAATTTCCATATCCAAAATAATATTGTTAAATGATTACTTTTTTCAAGGAAAACCCAAATATCCAAATAGAGAGTGACTCCAACACAATGACAATGATTAAATTAACCCACTATATTGAAATGACAAGACACACACATATATGTTTCCCCCATTTTGAGAATGGTACGCAAAATAAGTTGGATTCTATAAAAGCGCCAGGCTTTGTTCACGAAATACCCAAGAAATCTACAACAAACTATACTCATTAAAAACCTAACATGTTAATTGTGAGAATTGAACTTAGATGATGTTAGAAAAATTATAAATGATAGAGCAATGGAACACATAAAATATGCGGAAACACAAACACATAAAACATATAAAACAAGAGAGACACAAATATACGTGGTTCACCCAATTTGGGCTACGTCCACCCCGAACATCGAGTCCTTCCTTTATATTATCTAGCAAGATGAAGAGACACAACCTACAACAGATTCACTGTAATATCCTCTACTCTCTCTCACAGTCCCCCTTTCTGTTTCTCGCTCAAAATATACACCCAATGCATAGATGCAATACAATACCCTCATACAAAACGAGGGGTTGCCTTCTAGGGCAAAAAACCCTACATTAAACATAACTTCTACCCGTCAGATCATCCGCCTAATGAACGACCCAGATTGACTACGAAATTACAATATTTTACAAGGCAATTTTACATCTATTTTTAGCTTCGGGGGCATTGCCCTCGAAACCCCCGACGCGGGACCACTGGCCCCCGGACCCCCGCGAGGAGAGACAAGTTCCCCCCGCACCCCTTTGCGTGGAGGGTTGTATAGTCTTCTTGGGGTATACATCCGGCTGAAACAAGACCTCTGAATTATGATGAAAATCAGGCTCCACACCCAACAGATGAGGAAGAAACAATCCTTCTCTCAACCACTTAAACTAAGTTTTTATTTTTATTTTTATTTTTTATAAAACTATAGAAATCAACAACTAGGCTTGCCTTGTATTCATGTGATATGAGACCACTACTACTATAATCACTAAATGCACATGGCCACCTCTACCAGAGACATGGGTTGCAGTTTGAACATGCTACTTTTTTTCAAAAAGTGCAATTCACCCTATTACCAATTACGAAAGAGATCTTTACCCTTACTAAATCATAAATTATTAGTATATTTAACTTACAAATTGTTAAATATACTCTTAATGTTATAATACCGTTTGATTAATTTAATATTGAAGCTTGAAATTGCTTTAACGAATTACAATTCATCATAATTGAAAAAAATAAAAATAAAAAAATAAAAGAACTAAACCAAATCCATTTAACCTATATATTTATATAATAAAATCGAAACAAATCCTTAAATCACTCGATGACATTTCCATACGCTGGTTAATAAACATAAACATTAAAATGACGGGTTGTATACTTCAACACTAATTTGGGTGTCGGGGGCTACTATCCTTAGCATGCTATCAAAATTTCATCTCAGCGATATGAGATTGTGAAGGTATTTAAAAACCCTTGGAACAGCGATACCAATCACTCGCAAAATCCCGACCAGCTATCGAATTCCGGCAATGGCAGATGATCTAGGAGAGTTTTACGTTAGGTACTACGTAGGTCACAAGGGCAAATTTGGCCACGAGTTTCTCGAGTTCGAATTCCGTCCCGACGGCAAGCTCCGCTATGCAAACAATTCGAACTACAAGAATGACACCATGATCCGCAAAGAGGTTTTCCTTACTCAGGCTGTTCTCAGGGAATGCCGACGGATTATTGCCGAAAGCGAGGTATGTTTTTTCAAAATGCTTAATTTCAAGTTTTCAATGTCGCTAGAGCGGAAACCCTAGCACATTAAAACCCTGATTAAATTTGGGCATCATTGCAGATAATGAAGGAAGACGATAACAACTGGCCTGAGCCGGATAGGGTTGGGCGTCAGGAGCTGGAGATAGTTATGGGGAACGAGCATATATCCTTTACTACTTCCAAAATAGGATCTCTTGTGGATGTGCAAAGTAGCAAGGATCCCGAAGGCCTTCGGATTTTCTATTATCTTGTTCAGGTATGTACAGTTCTTTTTTTCATAGTCGAAATGCTACATTCTCTACCTTAGATGCCTTACACACCGTCGAAACATGTTAAACACATGCCCCATCTACAACCCGAACCATCTCCAGATAGGCGCTTCCATTTTACCCAAGACCAAGAGAGTGCCTTCTTGCTATGCCGCATTTTTCGATGCTGTATTCTCCTACTCCTTACATGCATTACCTGTTGCGAGTCACAGTGGAGAAATATGGTAAACCCATATCCAACCTCCAACATGAACCTTATCCAGGTAGGCGCTTCATTTTCACCCAAGCTTAAGAGATTGCTTCCTTACTATGCCACCTGTTTTGGTCTTTTTGGTTGATAAAAGGGCGTTTGTTAATGACGTTAGTTCTATTGTTAATGACGTTAGTTCTAGTTCATATCTGTATCTATTCTACTGACTTCACCCAAGACCTGCACACAGCCTACAGGCACCTCTGTTGGCTCAGATACCATATCAGATGTGTATCTATTCTGTTGACTTTACCCAAAACTTGCACACAGCCACCTCTGTTGGGATGCATGGCATTCATGGTCTGTCATGGTCGCCAGGACTTCCTCCCACTCGAATAGATTATTGTAGTTGAAGGCGTGTGCAACTAACCTGGAGTACAGAATGGATCTTGGTTCAGCATATGCAATGAACCTCACTTTAGTGGTGCACTCTTGGTATAGAAGGCATATGCAACTAATCTCGCTTTGCTTCTTGCGCTTGTTGAGTTAAAGTGATGTCTGCCGTACAGGTTTGTGATGTGAGATATGGTCATTTCCCAACTAAATTTCTAAAATGGGAACCTGAAAATTGTAAGAAATATTCTCACTTTATTTCTCTTCTGGTTGGCTTTAACTGATGTTTTACTACAGGACTGTAGTGATAGATATGCTAATTTCCCAACTGAATTTCTAAAATAGAAACCTGAAAAGTGGAAAAGAGATCAAGCCTACTTTGGCAGTCAAAGGAGCAATACTAAATATCTGGAAAATAGATTTCAAATTAATGCTTTTTAATTAATTCAGACAATACATAAGAATCAAGTTAAAATAAACTCCAAAAGAAGTAAGTGTAAGACACAAACTGGAAACAAACTCAACAATATATTAATAAATGTCTCACAATAATGATGTACATATAAATACATCAAGAAACTGTTGAATTAGTTCTCGTAGTTTCTTGGACTCCAATAATGAATTACCCTAACACAAACTAACCTGAGGATTAATTGTCTAACATTCCCCTCTTAATCCGAAGGGATATACCAAAGTCCAAGAATGAGAGCTCATAATGCAGAAATGCATCTCAATCAAGAGCTGAATGTTTCTTAGAAATGGTTTGTAAGGATGACCACAAACTGAAAATGGGAGAACTCAAAGTCTCGACCAACACCAATTCTAGAACTTACATAGCAGTTTTGAGAACAAAAACAATGGTTTTAAGGTGACCACAAACTTTGGAACTATCACAACATCTCCTCGAATAATTTCGAATCTGGAAGTGCTCATTCACAAACAACTCAATCAATTGAAGTCTCACAACTTTGGCTCTAACTGGCACAAGTTGTGGCTCATGATGTGGATGTCTGACTCAGGCTTGCTTGACATCTCGAACTCGAACTTGTAGCACACCACCAACAAATTCCCCCTTATCGGAGACATGGTGAGAAATATTCATCATCACTGCAAGACTCATCAACGCACCCGAACAAATCCTTTGATGTGACATCAACACACCCGAACAAATCCTTCGATGTGACATCAATGCACCCGAACAAATCCACAATGCTTGCACGGGTGAAGATCAAAACACCGATCTGTCACATGTCCAACTCTGTTACATTTTTGGCATCTATCAACTTTTTCTGGAACTACATCATCTAGAAATCTTACACTTTGAAATTTTATAGGTTTAGCGAAATTTGGAACGTGAAAAGATACATCATTGTTATAATCCATACTAGTTTTGTGTTTATTGTGCGTAATCTCTTCCTATGGTCTTATAACAGGTTTCACATCATAACTTCTAACCACATCCAAATTTTCTCCTGAAAACACTTCATTTCTTTGACTGATGGTCATGCTCAAACAAACAGTTGTTCTGAACAAGAACTAGTTCAGAATCGCAAGTTTTCTTCTGAAGTTTGTCTTGCTGTAACTACGATTCTAACTCCAAGAATTCAATTTTGCTTTTAGCGTTTTGCAAAATTGATTGGATGTTAGAAAGTGTGTCTTTGGTGATTTAGACATTGTTATTAACAGTAGACAACATTAGAATACTTAATAATTGTAGCAAATTATAGACTCTGGCCATTTTCTCCAGTTCACTATTGGAAACATTAGCAATAAATTTTGAAAAAGGTGTCGGCTACCACCGAGAATGCACCCAATACAAACAAATTTACAATGATTTAACCAGGTGTTGGGTTCAACCGATCAATGCACCCACCAACAATACAAATTCAAGTAAAAGATGAATAGCATGTGGTACAATTTCTTCCAAAACTATCATGACAAAGAATTGAACTTGTGACCTTTAATACACCATATAACTATATGAACTTGGCTAACCACAATGTCCTTTTTGCTTCTTGATTTTATATTCATAAACTCTATAATTTAAACTTACTCAAATCCAAATCAAAGGCAGTTTCACAACCTGACCATGATCATTTTTAATCAATGAACTACCCTCATCATAAATACTGCCCCTGAACAATACTCTTGTTACCATAGTTTAGTAACACTGCAACATTATAAGCAAAAATAGCCAAACAATCAAATAACCATGCAAACTCTTCGCAGGCTGTTAAGGCACGAACAATTGGGCCAAAAAAACACCACTTCGTTTTGATTAGGCATAAAACTGAATGCAGTTTCACTGGAGGCAATGCTGGATATTCCATCAGTAACAGCAGAATTAAAAGGCGAATCACTTTCATGTTCTTTTGATCAATAATATTAATGCACACCACCCCCAGCAGAATTATTAAACTCGAGATGAGACTTACAGTGGTCGTTAGCTTCAACGATGACTGTCAAATCAGGGTTCGTTGTAAACAACAGTGATGGGGGAACTTCTGAGACGTTGGCTTCCAAAACTGATATAAGTATAAGTAAACGAACAAACATTGAATGCCTGCGATTTTGTAGGCAAAGCGGAGACCAACAACTCTTTTTAAAAGAAATTGCAGAGCAGGGTGATCAACATTAAAAGCAAGGAGGCAAGCATTCAACGGGGAAGCATTGCAAATTCACACACATCATCACTGCTCACTGAAACCGGTCAGTAGTGTAACAAGCATGATAAGTGATGTGTACAATTTCCAGGCAATCCCATTTTGAAAACTTGTGCATTTTCCACATTTTGTGCAACTTATGTAGCGTAATCAATAACCTTTGTCCACTGTTGAGAAAATGAGGCACTTTGTAAAACACAATTTGTAGTGTGTCGAGGGGGAATTTTTGCCCTTAGAGATAAAAATAACAAGATAAATTGACTAATTTGCACAGCCTTCTTACAATTGTTAAACAGATAAAATGGATACAATCATATGGTCAACAGTGGGCTTTTATAAACTTCAATAGTTCATATTAATTCCATTTCAACAGCTTGCTCCTGGGCTATTACACTAGAAACCTGGTTGTATGGCCTTCACAATGACAATCCTTTAATACAAGCAGTGGTAGTTTTGATATGATTGCAACAGTAATCAAACCCTACTCAACCAGTCTGCCCACTAATCAATTTGCAAGACTGTAATTTAAGAAAATTGCTCAAACAATACTTGTTACTTCAGTTTCTCCCATAATATCTCCTCTTCAGCTTGCCGACTTGTCATTGCCTTTCATTGTGATTACATCGCTCTTCAAGTTTGGCACTGATATTCACTGGAGACTCCTTGCTGTCCTGATTTGTGCTATGTGGCCTTGGGTTCCTTTGTAACCAATCAGAACTCAAATACAATATTGTGCTGTGCTGCCTAGTTCAATGCTTATCTGACAGGCCATTGGGAGTATAGGCCGCAACTCTCCCAAATGTGCTGCAGTTATATTCTGTAACCAGGAACTTGTTCCATCACCTTGCAGGTCTGCTGTTTGATGAATGGGGTGAAGATTTGCCCTGCTGCTCTCAAACAATCCCAGGAAGGAATGCAATGATATATTGCTGCCCTAAACAGCCTTAGGGGGACTTATACACTATTTTGCTATCCAAATAGTTCATGAAAAGAAAATTGACGGCAGATAATTTCCCTAGAGGCTTCACTGTCTTTGATATCCACAGACTCGCTGTTTAGGACAGAACTTCGGTGGCCAGGATTGACCACAGATACAACCTTCACTACCTCAGGTTTGCAGCTGGCTATATTGTTACCAGCTTGCGGCAAGACTTTGGTCTTGCGACTCTGCGGCTTGCAGCCTCCTTTGAAAACGACAAAACTTGGTTTTGCCTCAGATTGCTTGACCAGATCTCTGCTAGCTGCTCAATGATAAGTCTAGTCTCTTGCTAATCAGCCAGAACTCTTCGTCTTAGAATTCCTACCCTATCTGGATAGATAGGCTGTATTCTAAGTCACTTGATATGGGGATACGGGGATTCAAGAATCGGATTCGGGATACGTTGACCCCTAGAACAGGATACTTCTGGGATACGATACGTTATATATTATTTTATTAAAATATATATATATATATATATATATATATATTAAAAATTAGATATTTTTTACACAATTCATACAAATTCATTGATTCAAACATAGATTTAAGATCATAGATACTCATACATGATACATTGATACATCATACAATTCTCAAATTTACTCAGAAAGACAAGATAGTAAGATACTGTAGTTTTCTCATTAAGTCATCAGAATCAAAATGTGTTACATAAGTACATTGCAAATCGCCCAGTGCTAGTGGAAAACTCTGCAAATGCTCCATTCATTACTTTGCTTAGTAAATCTTCCTTTCCTTCTCAAGAACAACATGAAGAAACCAATGAAGAACATAGTAGTGATTGACATGGGCCAATCATGGTTGTTGAAGGAGGTAGGTTCAAAGTGAAGAAAATTAAATGTCTTGCAGCCTTTTCTAGTTTTCAAATTTTGCTAGTGTTTTTCAAATGTTGAGTTGTTCAAAGATCCTCTTTTATACTGAACTTATGGACTGATAATTTTCTCACATAGTCACTCTCCTTTCAACAGAATTTTTGATCTCTTAGTAGCTACTCTAACACAGGGAATCAAACCATTTAGAATTTTACTGGATGCCTTAAAAGTTAAAACTCTAGATTATCCTTCTATGGAACTCAGGTTTGTTTCAGCAGATAAACGCACTCCTGAAGCAGACCTTTCCTCCCTTAGCTCACACACTAAACCACTGTGTAGACTGGCATGAAATACATGCTGACTGCACTCAGAAAATATGTGCTGACTGGACAGCGTATTCGGCCGTACCCGATTCACGGGATTCGCCGTACCCTGTACGGATACGGCCGTATCCCGTGAATTGGGTACGAATCCGGTCGAATCGTATCCAATTCACCGGATTTGGGATTTGGAGCCCCTGGGGGACGAATCCAGTTTCTTAGGCTGTATTAGAGTGTCTCCTTAGCTTCCCGATCGTCAACAGATTAGAAGTGTTTCAGAGAGATTATGCCAAACAGATGAAAGGAAATTGAAGAGACTAGCTAGGGTGGGATCACCACCACTAAAACTAATCAAAAGGAGAAGGGGTCTTAAAATCCTCTTCTTGGCTAATTTATTCACCTTTTTGAGTGAATAATTGAGTTTCATGAGGAAAAATTGATGTTTTTTCTCAAGAAGGGGGTACTAAGGTAAAGTGGGTGCTTCGAGTTAGAAAACAAGTACCCCTAAGGCATATCACACCTCTTAGTACCATTTTTTTTATTACATAAAATTTACAAGGAAAATTCCTGTTTGCGGGAAATTTTAATTATAAAAAAGATATCCTAGAAAAACCTAATACAATTCCATAAGACTTTGGATAATGAGTAGCATGGTAATTTGCATTGATTATAGACTTAGACAACACCACTAAGGCCTAGCCATTAGGATGTAGTCCAAGTTTGGAAATATGAGTGAAAAAACTTAGGAAATTATTAATTGCTAAAAAGCAAAAAGTAATTAACCAATTAAAAAAAGCACTCTAGAGTAATTCAACTAATAACTAAGTCCTAGGGAGCTAAGTCTTTTACATAAGATCATCACGCTAACATCATTTATTACAATTCCCCCATGGGGTTACGAAAATTGCTCAGATGTCCCACAAGGCTTTTGAACTTGAAATTTGTACAAGTTTCTTGTTCAACCATTGGTGGTTCACTGCAATTCTTGCCTAGTACATTTGTGTAGGCAACGAATCTTAAGATGGGGCCCACTGTGATTCACTACAATAATTAGAGGTGCATTAAACTCTCGGATAATCTAGTGTTTCATAATAGGTCCAAACACATAAAGGGAGAGTGTTTTACATTGACAAGCTAAGAGTGGTGGAAAGTCCCTTCCTTGCTAGGAGGGAGTGTTTGATTTTTGTAGCATCGAAAGTCTTTGGAATAGGCTATTGCTAGGAGGGAGTGTTTGATGTTTGCAGTATCGAAGGTCTTTTGCATAGGCTATGTGTTTGACATGCAGGGGAGAGTCCTCTTTTAGTGCTTGGCTATTTGGCCAAAGTTTATAAGGATAACCCGCCATTGATCTAAGTGGGTTAGGATTTATTCACTTTTGAGATTAGGGATTTGGGCCTCCCCTTTTTCCACTTTGAAAGCATCAATATGGATGACAAACAATATAATGATTTAATCCGGATCACCTCTCATATCAAAACACAGCCTTGCGACTTTTGTTTGATCACAAACTTGCCTTGCTCTTCTTTGTTTAGATAGCAACCTGTCCTTGTGGTTTGTTTTTTGCTACCCAATACAAAGCCACTCATGAAATTAAATGTAATATGTTCTGCCCACTTTGTAGTGGGAATTTGCTTGCTAAGGATGTTTATAAAACAATTTTATCAATCTACTCATAATTATGAACCTTATCTCAAAAAATGTAGGAGATTTGTTTTTGCCTACTTTTTAATTATAAATATGTTCGATCCATGAAGATGAACTAATTATGTTAAAACATATAAAATAATTTGTAAAGTTGATTTGTGGTCAGTGTAAAGATGAAATGTCAAATTATAAACTACAAGGTATGTGGGGATGGGCATGACACTTTTGAAAGTAAGGGATTGGAGAGACATTAGTGTAAAATTTTGTAGATGTTCTATGCTTGAAGCAACTTTACTTTTCTTACAGCAATCACACAAATAGTTAAGTAAAATGCTGATAGAACATATAAGTGGATCTTATAGAAGACAAACCAGAAACAGAAAAATGTGATGGTGCGTTACGGCGGTCAACAGGATGCTTCAACCAGCAAAGTCTCCTTGATCAACGAACCCAGAATGTGTCACAACAATCCTCCAATCAGTAATCGAGTCAACCCAAGTCAACTCCAGAAAAGTCAACGCTGTCCAGAAAAGTCAACGCAGGGCAGCAAGCTAAAAGTCAACCCAGCAACAGTTTGGTCAACCCTTTGACCTCGATTTCTGTGCCAATGTGTACGGCCTCTCAAAATCGAACTCTCCAACAAGTTTCAGCCCTTTCGGACCATGCGTTGACCAAAGTCAACGCTGGTCAAACTTCCAACAAAACCCTAGCTGCGGAAATTCGTCCTTCCCTTCAGCCGTACAGATTTCGTCCTTCTTCTCCACACGTGTGGGCTGAACTTGTCCTCCAATGAGCTCGTACTAAATCAGATGAGAGAAGAAGATGTGTGTTGAGTTGTTGTGAAATGCTCTCCAACTTCGCCTGTATTTATATCCATCATTGGGGTGTGTGACACATCCGCTGGGGGTGTAAAACCTTAAGGCCGACCTGCACATATAATTTATTATAAATAATAAATTCAAAATAAATGTTCTGCTCATCGGATTAAGATATATTTTATATGGATTTTACACCTCTCCGAAAGAGGAATCCAACAAAAATATTAGCCACTTAATCTGAGCATCACAACATGGAGTTTGGACCTAGTTGTCCAAATTTAACAATTAGGGTATCTATCAAAGTTTATGTTTATGAAAAAGATTGAAAACTCTGAAAAACAGCAATGAAATTTATGTAAATTACAATGAACATTAGTTTAAACCCATGATTATAATATCATATAATTGTGGAAGCACAAAGGGTTAGCTCAACTTCTTGTTTCAAATGTTGTTGTGTCTTTGGCTAGTTTTGTGCCAGTGAATGCTTGGTTTGGATTCCCATGGGTTAGGTGCACTAGTCTACATCAATGGATTTACTAAGGATGACTTCCACAAATGTGGGGAAGCATCCTTTCGGTTTCCCTGTGAGGTTTTCCTTGGGAAAAAATATCATATAATCATGGAAATTTTGAAATTTTAAAGTCGTTCATCAATTCATCATTGATCAAGACTGAGTCAAATTGTTGAATAATTAAAACTTTAAGGCGATATGATTAAAAAATTATACAATGACATTTTCTAGGAGTGAAATTTCATTGAATCAATCAAAACTGAAATTACAACATAGTACCCGTCAAGACTCAAAGCTTGATTTTTTGCATTGTCATCATCATCATGTAGATCCTTGCTTTTAGGCATATCTTTTAAAACATCATGTTGGGCCTAACATACCTCACTGACATGATGTTTGCAACTTTGGAGCCTATGTACCATGAAGTCACTACCACTCAGTGGGATCCTTGCTTTTAGGCATATCTTTTAAAACATCATGTTGGGCCTGACATACCTCACTGACATGAAATTTGGACTAAGTGACTTAAGCATGTTGGATGTCTCCTCTCTAGAATTAAAAATCTTCTCAAGGCTGGTCAAGAATTCTTTCACCACCTCTTCATCTTGCGAAGGAGGACTCATTTGTTCTCTAATTGTCTTTCCATTTTGGAATAATGATGTAAGCTGCCATATGAAGAGTGGCATTCAATTTATTCCAATATAACTTTTGCAACTTGCAGGTATAAGGTGGGGTGTCTCTTATTTTTTATGGATTTGATCATCTCAGAGATATGGTCAACTTTTGCATGAATCTCACTTAAACGTGGGTGGTCTATATGTGCATAACAGAGCATAACATTTATGGGTACTACAATTCAACAACAAATTAAACATCTACCCAGAAATGATCATCCTAAATTAGATGCCGTACCTTAATGGTGGTGACCAACGAAGAAATTTTCCATGATACTCGCATGTCATTGATAACTGTGGAAGATAAAGCCTCCTTGAAACCTTAATCTCCAATAGCTGGTGAAGAAAAAATGGTAAACTTGTGGTATGTAGCTTGTGATTGGCAGTGATTACATAAGAAACTCTAAATTTTGCAGCCATTTTCAATCAGCATGACTGTCCAATCAAGTTTGCCGATATCTTTTAGTGTTCTTCTCTTCCCCATGACAATCCATTGCCCTTAAAAAATAGGCCCTAGATATGGAAAAGACAGCCATGTTCAACATTGTAAGATTCTGACAGTCCATCCAACTATCCACACTCCATGTTATCTTCAATGGGGACATCACCCTCCCATGACACGTTTTCACCTTGTCAAATGAAATTGTTTGAGGCTTCTCATAATTAGGTGGTTTAGTTTGTTGTTCCATCATTAATGGCACAAACCATTTATTCAAATTAGGGTGAATGAGCTGCATTAAAAACAATACCAGATTTGATAAAGGATATTGCTATTGCAAGATCAAGACCCTCCCTACACTTTCAAACGCAAAAAATACCTGTTGTTTTAACCCTCTTACTTGAATATTTGAACTTGGAATATTTTTGGAATTTTATGAAGGAAAATGCTCATCACTAAAATATTTAGTATTAGATGGTATTGGTTCATCTTTAGAGTCATCTTTATGGCACAGGTCTTTCTTCTTGGATTCTATTTTTTCAGCATTTTCTTGATCCCCCTGTGTTTCAACAAATTTTCAACAGGGTCAGTGCAAATTTGACTATATTTTTTGAAATTTTCATAAAACGAGTTCCAACCCTTGTCTTGCTGCCTTTTGAATCGGCGGGACAAAGTGAGCACTTGATTTTAGTTGCCCCCTTCCACCCTGGGCCCCCCTTTGTTGTCTCAATGTATTTCGACCTAAGTCACCTAACATGGGATGCTGGGATTTGAGTGTCTCTCATCTTTTTCTCTGAGAATTTTGTCAAAAAAAATCCATCAGCGAAAACGGAATATTTTCTCATTCTAGAGTCCTCAGAATTGATACTTTCAAGTACCGGCTTGTACAAAAATATGAATTCATATGACTGCCAAAAAAATGATATTATAATAAGATATTCCGCTAAAAAACAGATATACCTGTCTGTGTCAAGTGACCATTGTTTGATTCTTTTGGCAAACCAAAGACAATGAATATGTTTCTCATCATTAATCCATTTTATGACCAAAGAAGAATCCCTGAATTTTTGCAGCCTCATGATATTTTATCCATTGCAGCTTTAATAATATGTGAGGAGCCTTCAATTCTGCAAAATTGTTTGTTCTAGTGCCCAAGACAGCCTTGTACTTGATGAAGTGATCCTTTGAGATACTACTAAGAATTCCACCTTCACTGCTGATATCTGTGGGTCTTGGCTTTTGGACTGTCAATGATGTTTGACTTTCGGAGACATTTTGCATCCTAGATAAAGTCCATTCTTCCATTGTGAATCCTCTCCGGAAATTTATTGTAGTCAATTTCTTGATATGTTTCCACAAATGTGGACCATATGAGCAGTAAATAAATAAATGAGGCATAGATTTTGTTTCCCTTGTACATAACATACAACTACCAAGGCCTTGTTCTCCCTCTTTTCTCTGAACCATTCCAAGTTAGGACCTTTTTCCTAAGTGCTAGCTAGAGAAAAATTATTGTTTTCGATTGGTCCTTTATTTTCCAGATTTATAGACCACAACCACACATCATCTAGACCAGTTGGATCAAAGCTTCATATCTCATTTTTGATGTATACTTTCTTGTAGCCTTATTATTTGCACACATTAGAGAGTCCTTCATCTCAAATGCTAACATGAATTCTTTTACCTCATTCAGAGACATTCGCCAATTTTCGGACCAAGCTGCATCTATGCCCAAATATGGGCCTGATTTCCATTCCTGTTGCCATACATTTGTCATCAATGGGTCTACAATTTGATGAAGTGTATAAAGCCCTTCTCATGAAGATGGTTTTTCAGATTTGATTTAAGAAATTTTGATCTCCACTCCCCATAATAGGAGGATCCAGATCCTATCCTTCCATTTTCCTTGTCACCGACCTACTGGGTTAGAGAATACCCATTCACAGCAAAAGCTAGTACCCAAGCTTACCACTGACTTCAAACATTATTGATAGATTTCCATGGGGACCTTATACAATCCAATATCGATGCATGAACAATGTATTTCTGGAGAATTATAGTTTTCCATTTACTTCCCTTTGAAATGAGTTTCTAGAGTCTCTTTGCAACCGGAGACCCCCTTAAATGCCATTCCCCCTTGTGTTTTGGCAAGGTTATAGCCTCTTCCTTCTGGCCTAGGGTATACAACTACCTTTTCCTTTTCCACCTAATAAGAAATTGCATAAATATTACTGATCTTATCTATGTTTTCCTCTCGATAAGAAATTGCACAAAGACTTCTGATCTTATCTAAAACATATATAAGATGAAATCATGAAATTGAAACATGACACCAATGTTAACTTGCTATAGATGGAATGCATATCTCTTGGGTGTATGGCACTTAACTTTTAGATGTTAAAATTTTATCTTTTATCTGATTGCAATTTTCTTGGCATGCAATATCTCCATGTCAATTGTTTCAGATTTACCATTTCGATACCATTATAGGAACTACAATCAATTTTTATGTAGTGTCCCTTAATACCTCAATCCAGACTATGGACCATTTTTTAGTCTTTCACAAATACACGTTTCAGTTTTGCATTATTAACCTGAATTATCTTAACCATTGCTTTTACTTTTTTTGCAGGACCTCAAGTGCTTTGTGTTCTCTCTCATTGGTCTGCACTTCAAAATTAAGCCAATTTAGACATAAATGGTTGCATATCCGTGCAGATGCGTATTATATGATCTGAAGATTTATATTAAAGAGCACAATGGATCTTTTTGTACGCTAGTAACTCCGGAAGGACTGATTAACATGGATGTGAAGTCTTTTTTCCAAATATTTCTTTGTACTAAAGAGCAAAACATACCTTTCTAATCGAGCAGATCTTGATGGACTGAACACGATGTGTATATCGAGCGGTGTTTTAAAACAGTAGATTTATCTTAGTCCAGTCATTTCTATATTTTTGAGTTTGAGCTCGTCGGTTGATTCGTTTGTGTTCACATGAATTTTTTGTGGCATTTCATGTTACATTTTTTGGTGGCGCGTTATGCTCGTGGGTCATAACACTTGGGTGGATGTATACTGGTTTTTAACCTCTCTCTATGAACAGTTTTTATTATTTAGATGGTCTCTAATTCTTAAAGAACTGCTAATTTCAGCTTTCTTCTCGAAACAAAATAAGAACGGAATAAATCATGGATAACCTACTAATTATTGTTTCATATTAAGCTTTTCTACTTCATGAAGGCTAACAAATTTTCACAACCTGAGCCGAATTTTCCTAGGCATTGTTCTGTACCATTCATTTGTGTCTGTATACTACAATTTTTTGCGTGGTGTGCACTAGAGGATGCTCCACTGTCATGGAAATGCCCAGATATTCACACGTCACAGATTTTGTAGGCATTGCCTTGGAAAATGCTGAATCCCGCTTTCTATTTTTCTTTTTCAATGCTACGACATAAAATTGTATTTCAAAATGAATACTGTTTAATGAAAGCCATTTGTTTCTCTTCGAATTCTAAGAATAATCCCAACATGTGAGCTGTGTATGTTACGAAGAAAGGGATATTTAACAGGAAGCAGCTGTATCAGCTTGCTGTGATTTCAATATATTAAATTATGAACATCTCAATTTCTTAATATATCGTTAATATTTAAGCTGTTAAGAATTGTATTATCAGTAGTATTGCCGCTTGTCAAGAACAGTGGAGGTCAAGTGTTTTCGCCATATGCTTGATAATACAATACTACTATTATGCTTGATAATTAAATAACGCCACGATTTGGAAGTTGTTTCCAAACACACTTATCCGAATGTAGTTGATATAATATAGAGGGCCAATTAAATAATGTCGAGTATGGAAGTTGTTTCCAAATACTGTTAAAATGTTTATGGATGCATTATTAAAATGTTGAATGTCGAGTATGGAAGTTGTTTCCAAATACTACTAAAATGTTTATGGATGCATTATTAAAATGTTCAATGGATACACTACCTCCAGTTATCTATCTATGCTTTTTTATTTTTATTTTTTAAATTATTATTATTATTATTTGATTTGCCAATTTATTATATAGAAAACGTTGCAAATAATGAACTATGATATATTGCATTTTTGACTTGGTAAAAATCATTCGCATCTTATTTCACACACTGACCTTTGTGTTTAAAGCAATTGTCAAAGAGGTCATTGGAATTTTCAATTGTCAAAGAGGTCATTGGTATTTGTGGAACACTTGGTTGTTTATTCTAGCGTCGTTTGCACTCTTGGGCAGGGCTATCACTCTTACCAGATGGCTAGTGCCATGTGTGTATTATAGTCAAGGGTGACTTATTTTGGATTCAAGGGTGGCTTCAGTCTGATATACATGTTCAAACTATGCATAGCTAGATTATTGCTGAGGCAACCCAAGTTTGGATCACTTGCAAGTTCCAACTCGACCAAGTTCACTGCCAAGTTTGGATCACTCGCAAGTTCCAATTCGTCCAAGTTCACTGCCATACTGAGAGTAAGAGGCAGAAACTTTATTGTAGTGCAAGATTAGTGAAGGTCCAGTAAGTTTCTGATCTATATGAAGTGTATATTTTTCTAATGTGTATTAGAAACACTATGTTCTCTTCTACAAATGCTTTTATTAATGCTTAATATTTTGCTAATTAGTGATAGATGATGATAGGATAAATGATTTTTTATTCTGTATCAAAGTATTAAAATAAGGTTTTATGTAAAATCATTATCATTTTTTTTTATGAAAAATCAATTTCGAAATCCTCGAGTTATTTGATTTTGTATGTGTTAATTTTGGTTTATGTAAAAGATTCACTAACTTGGATTTTTTTTTTTTTTTTTTTTACATCAATGTTTTCACAGTACAAGTAACTCAATATTGAATATGTATTCATTTTTCCTTTAAAAATATTGAAAATTATGAATTTACACAGTGAGATTTAAGAATCCAACAATTTAAAATGTATTGATATAGTTATCATATATTTACTGTTGTTTATAGTGAGACAATTATATTTTTTAGTTATTTACTGAGTTATAAATGATGTTGCCACTTACTTTTTATGCACAATTTTTATTAATGAGGTAAAGGAAAAATGATCCACATAAAGGACCTAAAGTCACACGTAGTACATGTTTGAAATAATTTAATTATTTATTGCAATTTACAAATGGTCATGGCTTTTGACCCACTTGCAACAAACTTCTACACTAATGATATATTAATCCTTCATAATATCTGTAATATTTCATAAATATTATATAATGAAAATCGATTTTTTCTATTTTGGCAATGATGATCCTCATCAATTTTTAGTTTTATGTTTTATTTATTAATTTGTTAATTTTTGTATTATTGCTTGTTTAATAATTTTATCCCCTCTAAGCTTGATTCAATTCAATTTCTCCTTATTTAGTGGTTTCAATTCTTTTTCTTTCTTTTTCTAATACTTGTTCTTGCTATAATATCACTACCTACCTCTTCACTACACTTCATTCTACGTAGCATTGCTAGTTTTGATTGGTTTGCATTGTCGACTTTGTAGAGTTTGTATATGATGACAAGTTCAATCTATAAACATTTTATACAACATGTTTGTAGAATGAAGTGGTCACATATAATGTGCTTAAATTTCTTATGTAGGTCTCTAAACCACATTTACATATCTAAAGACATGCTCAATGTGAAGTTCATCATGTCTCTTGCTTTATACTTCTTCAAAGATGCTTTGTACTTTCTTATGAATTTACCTTAATTTTTATTATTATATCTTTTACAACATTGAGCTCCTTGTTCTAGTCATTGATTTTCGCTGAAGGTTTGAAAAGAAATCAAATGGTATTTATTGTGAAAATCAAAATATGCTTGATGAGGCCTAATGGTTAACATGTGTTTCCTCCCAAGAGGTCACATGTAAGTGGAGTAGGATATGTACACATGTAAACATTAGCAGTCAAATTGTTCATTGTCCCATAATTAGGGGAGTCTCATAGACCAATTTGGTGTTTGGTTTGGCTCATGGCCTTAAAATTAGATGATTAGAGATTTATATTAAACCATGCATTGCGTGATTTTATAAAAATGACAAATATATAACAATCTTCAAATTTTGTGTCATATGATGCCTATTATTTCATATAAATAATATTTGATGCAAAATGGACCTACATAGTTACTATAGGTTTTTATTGATGCTTGAGAATGGGAAGATAAAATTTTGGGATTTATATTGGCATTTTAAGTTAGATTTTGAAATTCACGCTTACAATCAAAAATTGATTATCTTGTCTCTATGACCTTGAGGTCCTCATTGCATTCCAAGGGTTGATATATTTATGGTTTGTTTACCTCAAATGTGAAGGTTATTCCCCCAACAAGGAAGTGATTGAATTATCTCCCACAGATTCAAGTGGAAACTGCATCTCATTGTTATTCACCCATGTTGGGTTAGTAACATATGAAAATCCATAGTGACTTCTAAAAGCATTGGACAATTGAAAATCCTAACCCTAATAACCAAAGAAGGGAGTTAAAACCCTTGTTGAAAGGAGGGAAATGGGTTCAACTTCCATCGTAGTGATTTCCTGTTAATTCGTATAACAACAATTGAGAGTAGAGACATAACATACGACAAGAGACAATATTATGTAAGGCAATGAAGCATAGCTCCATAAGGAGTTAAATATTTTGCTTTGTATTCTATTAATTAAGAAGAAAGGCTTCCCAAAGCATGTATTGTGTATATGGCGTTCCATTGTGTCTCTTATCAATATAGTTCCATTCTTATTTCTTAGTACTTGAAGAATCTATATGATGTTTATTTTTCCATAAAATCCTTGAAAATACAAAAAAAGAAGTCATGTAATTGAGCGCAAGCTCATTGCAACAATTGTAGTTTATGTTCTAGTGCATTGCCTATTAGAATATCCAACGTTGTTGACAAATCATTTTGATAGAAGAGTGATTTTCTTTGGGCAATTCTGTGCTCCGATCTCAACATATGTACCCTCAACTTGGAAAGCCTAAATTTGAGGGAGTGCTACACTTTGTGGATCTTGAGATTGATATGAGAAGGTTAAAATTGATATGTGCATAATGTATTGAAGGATTAAAAAATAACTCTTCCCATACTAAAAGCTAGAACATGGTCATAAACTTGGTGGGAAAGTTACATCAAGGCCCCCTAGGTTAGGGGAAGATTTGCCAATCACTGAGTGGGAAGTATTCAAAAATCTTCTCAATTTCTTGTTTTACCTTATTGGGTGTGAAGAGGACAAGAGGATTCGTTGGCACTACTATTGATAGAGGAAGCGATAAAGTGTACCAAAATACACTACGAAGTTGTCGCCACCACAATACCCTCCAAAAACTTCACTACATTCAAATTTTGGAGCCTACCTAACTATCATATCAAGTGTCGCTTCATGTCATTTTACATGTTTCAAGTGTTCTTGTCCATGTCTAAGTGTCATCGCATTGTTTAGAACATCTATGGTATACTTCATTGTTCTAACACATTGATTAGTCATAAAACGACACTTTTGGTTGCAGTCGGACACACTTTGTCTATTGTACTTGGAGAGTGTTTGTAAATTGGTGTTTTGATATATATTTCTCAATATTTGATCCTATCTAAGTTTCATTGGTGAGTTGGTATATGTCACACTTGATTTTACGCCTAAATCTTTGTGTTTTCTTCTTGTCTTATCCTTCAGGCTTAGACAAATTTTGGTTTTGCACAAGTTGGCTCACCAAGGCTAAGAGGGTGCATAACACACTCTTAAGGCTGAGCCGGGACCCCTTGTTCAAACCACGCCATACGCTCTCCCAAAGCGCATAACGCACTCTTTGTTGAGATTTTGTGTATTTGGGGTAGCATCAGTTGTGCTCTAGCTCCCAAATTTTGTGGAGGGACTAGAGTACACTTGATCTACAAACTCAGAAATGGATTTGAGAAATTTCAAGTGGTGTTAAAGTTATTCAAATAATTAATTATTTTTAATGGATTTCCTAAGTCTAACTTAGGAAAATAAAATAATTAAAGTGAATTAATTAACACATGCACTGAAATTGTCTTATGTCACATGGATCAAGCAGTCTTTTAATCTCAACTGTTGATCGATGATTTAATATCGGCTGTTGAAGGGTTCAATGAATAAGTATAAAAGAAAGGCTTGAGGGTCAGTTGAAGACACAATTTTGGTGGAACTGAGGAATATATATGGAATTCTAGGGCGGGTTTGCTAAGAATTTCCGGAGGAATTTCCTGTAGTGAGGGGTAGTATTGGCCAAGCGAATGTTCTAATTCTAGGGCTAAGAGACAACAAGAGGCAAGAGGAGCAGCTCAAGGACAACGCAAAGGGGCTTCAAAGCCACATAGTTTAGCAATGATAACACAGAGACAACGCAGGGTTGACGTTGGCCTAGCAGAGGCAATGCAAGGGCAGCGTAGACCCTCTAGGGGTGATGCAGACCCTCCTAGGGCCACGCAGAGGCTGACGCAAGCCTTCTAGGGCAACATTGGGGCTTCATAAGCTACATTGAGGGTTTCTAGGGTCAGATCCAGGCTGAGTCCTGTAAATCTCGTTTGAGGGTGTGTTTCAGTAAGATATTTGACACTAGATTTTCAGGTTAGCTGTAGAATTGATATATTTTATTCTCTGTCGAGTTTTCCAAGCTTGGAACCCATATTTGCTGTACTCACAACTACTTAATAATAAACCCTCATATATGCTGCATCGATTTTCCCACTTTGGGTTTTTCTGGGAACTTATGTCCAAAAATCCATGTGTCACTTTGTTGCATGAGTGAATTATTCAGTAAATGATATGCATGTGTAGGCTGTAGTTGTGTTTATTTTCGATATTTTCTGAATCTAAATTCTGGAATTAACTTGTATTAATTAAATCAAGTAGGAGAAAATAAACCAATACACTCCAGTAGAATTTTCACTTGGTATCAGAGCGATAAAAAATCAAGCTGAATCTCCAGCAATCAGCTGAAGAAATATTTTTCTGCAGGGTGGCAGAAGACGCAGCAAATCCAGAAAGGGCATCTTGACAGCAAGGGAAAGCAGATCCAAGAGACAACGCTGAAGCTGCAGAAGGCCTCTAGGTTTACGCAGACCCTTCCCAGGGCAATGTAAGGACTGCGTCACCCAGTTTGGGGTTACACAGTCCACTTCTGAGCAACGTTGGGACTGCGTTGGGCCAACCAGGAGGACGTTGTCCAGTCGCTTCTCTTGTTTCAGAAAATTTTGCCAAGATCCGGAAGCAGTGCTTCAGATCTTCAACAGTGCTGGTGGGGTAGAGATTCTGCAGGTGCAGAATTGTGCCTAGCTAAGGTAACAAAGGCAGGAGGAAGATAGTCATTCAGCAGATATGAGCTAAACAGATTTGAGATTCGATCAGGAGGATCGAAGGACACTGTCTGTTTGAGTTTTAGTGGAAGATTTCCAGGAGGGAAGTCAGTTTTCAGCAGAAGCAACTACTAGAGGGTTTCTAGTCACCAAGAAACCTAGATCCAGAGGGAGAAGTATTGTTTCTTTTATATCTGAGAAAATATGGCTCGATATGGATTGAGGGATCAAGATAGATTGGATGGCATGTCCAACTATGTTATTTGGAAGGCCAGAATCCTCTAAGTTCTGGATGAGTATGGTTTCAAAGATCATGTAGAGAAGACACTTGCTGTACCAACTGATGCATATCCACTCAAGAAGTATGAAGAAAATCAAGCGCGGACGAAGCGTTTAATCATAGATGGAGTCAAGAACCACATGATTCCTCATATTGCTAGTAAGAATACAACACATGACATGTGGTCAACTTTGGAGGTGATGTACCAAGGTGGATCTGTGCAAAGAAGAATGCTTCTTGAGAATCAGATGTAGATGTTCCAAATGATGAAGAGTGAAGAGATAGATCCATTCCTCTTTAGACTTCAAGCTATCTGAGACCAGCTGATTGGCATGGGTGCTAATCTAGATGAATGGATCCTAGTGAGGACGGCCCTGAATGCTGTCTCTGAATAATGGGAAACATTGTCCAGAGCATTCTGGGAAGGGCAACGTTACCATCATGGACAGATATGTGGGCCATTCTTCGCCAAGAGGAGATCAGGAGGATCACCAAGAAGCAATCTATTAGTGGAGGAAACATATCAACCAGGGGTAAGAAAGAAGAGGAGGAGGATGCAGCCCTTGCATCAAGGGAAAAGAAGTAAGGGAAGAAGAAGAAAGACCTCTCCAAGGTCCAGTGTTTTAACTGTGGTGATCTTGGTCATTTCACCAGCAATTGTCCTAAGAATAAGGACAAAGGAGCTTCTGATTCCAAGGCTGCAGCAGCAAATGACGATGGCTCTGATGATGATGCAGCCATGAGTGCTCATGCACCTCTATAGAAGAGGTGGGGTGACATGGAAATATAGAGTATCCATATTTTATGGCGGAATTCTCGAGTCAACCTTACTCTTGGATCACATACGAGCTACGGGAGCCTTAAGACGGTAGTGGGATGAGTCGAGAGATGGTTGCAGATGACCACATTGAAGAGGAAGAGGGAGATGAAGAGCTAAAAAGTGAGCAACGTGATGTAGAGGCAGCAACATCGCGAAGATAATAGCGCAGAGACGCTGATGGGACTTCAACAACGCAAAGAAGTTGGGCTCACACAATGCAATGTTGCAACATGACAGTGTCTGCAGGGGTACATCTTGATTCAACATCCAAGGAGCTTCAAAAAATTGGGCAGAGTTATTTAGTTGCTTACTTCTCAACAACTGAGTTGTAGTGCAGGAGCTAGCAGTGGCAGTGCTATGGTCAGCATGATGTAGCAAATTGAGAGGGAGCTGCAGTACAGATGTGGCAGTGTCAGTGGCAGTGGCATGCGTCGCTGTACAAAGAGCAGCAGGCCAAGCATCAACAACACAGATCCAATACTCAAGATCTTGTGATACATGGTGTGATGTATTGCTAGAGCACACTCCTCATGCTAAGAGGGAGTGTTGAGATTTTGTGTATTTGGGGAAGCATCAATTGTGCTCTAGCTCCCAAATTTTGTGGAGGGACTAGAGTACACTTGATCTACAAGATCCAGAAATGGATTTGAGAAATTTCAAGTGGTGTTCAAGTTATTCAAATAATTAATTATTTTTAATGGATTTCCTAAGTCTAACTTAGGAAAATAAAATAATTAAAGTGAATTAATTAACATGTGCTGATGTATTAAGTCACATGGATCAAGCAGTCTTTTAATCTCAGCCGTTGATGGATGATTTAATCTCGGCCATTGAAGGGTTCAATGAAAAATTATAAGAGAAAGGCTTGAGGGTCAGTTGAAGACACACAATTTTGGTGGAACTGAGGAATAAATATAGAATTCTAGGGCCGGGTTGCTAAGAATTTCCGGAGGAATTTCCTGTAGTGAGGGGTAGTATTGGCCAAGGGAATGTTCCGATTCCAGGGCCAAGCGACAACAAGAGGTAAGAGGAGTAGCTCAAGGACAACGCAAAGGGGCTTCAGAGCCACACAGTCCAGTAGGGAGAGCGCAAAGGTAGCTAAGGCCACGCAGGGCTGACGCTGGCCTAGCAGAGGCAACGCAGGGGCAGCGTAGACCATCCAGGGGTGACGCAGGCCTTCCTAGGGCCACACAGAGGCTGACGCATGCCTTCTAGGGCAACACTGGGGCTTCAGAAGCTGTGCTGAGGGTTTCTAGGGTTAGAGTCAGGCTGATTCTTGTAAATACTGTTTGAGGGTGTGGATCAGTCAGATATTTGGCACTAGATCTTCAGGTTAGTTGCAGATTTGATATATTTTATTCTCTGTCAGTTTTTCCAAGCTTGGAACCCAAATTTGCTGTACTCATAACTACTTAATAATAAACCCTCATATCTGGTGCATCGGTTTTCCCGCTTTGGGTTTTTCCGGGGACTTGTGTCCAAAAATCCATGTGTCACTTTGTTGCATGAGTGAATTATTTAGTAAATGATCTGCATGTGTAGGCTGTAGTTGTGTTTATTTTCGATATTTTCTGAATCTAAATTATGGAAATAACTTGTATTAATTAAATCAAGTAGGAGAAAATAAACCAATACACTGCAGTAGATTTTTCACACTCTTAAGCAGTTAAGTCTTCCTTCCCTTTTTGGGATGCGCCTTGTGCCCTCACCAAGCCCCCAACTAAGCACATGGCACATCAGCAATGAACATGAATTATACTTCAACCTTCACACTACGCCCTGCACCCTCCTTGTGACTTAGACTTTCCTAGTTGAGTGCATGCCGCATCAACACGCATCATTGAGCCCCCTCTATCCTTCAAATTGCGCCCTGTGCCCTCCCTCAAGCCTATTCTCCTCAATTGAGCGCACAATGCATCCTCAAGCCTGTTCTCCTCAGTTGAGTGCAAAACACATCCTCAAGCCTCAATCCCTTGGCCCTTATCCCTTCACAATATGCCTTGCGCACATAAAGCTTTCTCCTCTCTTCCTGAGTGCACTAATGAATCATGATTAGAAAATTTGCATCAAACATGCTAGAATAGGAGGTTTTTGGACTCTTGTTTGCTTTCCATGAGTGATCTTGGTTGTAGTAACAACATGGAAAGGATGCATGAAGAGATCTGTCAAATAGAGAAATTTGAGGAAGTTTTCAAGATCGAAGAACACATAGTGACACGAGATGAAAAACATTGGAATTTTGATGATCAAAGTAGCTCATGAATACTCCATATGATCTGACACCCTTTGCAGGGTAAAGGCAACAACAACACGAAAGCTACATGCAAGATTGAAGATACAAGTGGAAACATTGTCACCTCTTAAGAAAGTCCATGTCATTGGTCACGATGAAAATCCTGGTGACTTGTCATGTTGTCACCTTATAATGATGTAACTATGTAATTATTGTAAAGACAAAACGTGGCAGCCCAAGAGTCATATATGGACAAAAGAGCCATATGAAGAAGTCCAAAACACACATGTAATTCCAAAAGTCATGAAGTAGTTCAAAAGTCATTTAGAAGTCCAAGAGTTGTATAGCAGTCCAAAGGTCATAAGAAGTCGAGAAGTAATATGAGAAACTCAAGAGTCAAGAGGATATGAAAGTTCATGCCTCTAGTTATAAAAGAAGCCTCATTACTCAAGCAAAGGAATTTTCACCTTGGTTTCTCTAATGCTCCACTATTAGAGCTAGTGGTGTTCATCATTCTCATGTATCTTGGAACTTTTGCTTAATTCTTGAAGCCATTTGACCAACACATTTCCATGCATAGATCATCTATTTTTCGAGACTACTCTTCAAATGTTTGCGGTTTATGTTTTCTTACATATGTACTAAATAAATTGAACTATTTCGGTGGCTTTGGTGCTTAACTTGTATATGTGTTGTGATTGTTATAATGGTTGTGGTATCTATGTGAACTATTTTTCTTGATGACTAACGATTCTTCTTTGTTCATGTGCATGCGTCTTTACCCGATTAGTACTATTACTTTTCTTTTAGAGATTCACTCTTGTTCCCTGCATTGAAAGAATCTTGATACATTTACAATTGAACATTTCACAAGTTCATACTCTCTTTCTCATTCAAAAGTACATGCACACTACTCTCTCATGCTAATCGTTAATGGAAACCAGACCATAATTATGGATGAGACTTCTATACCAAATAGTGTGAGGTCTGATTGGGACTTCATATCGGGGAGATCCCCTATATGTCGACGTTATCTAGCACCATCAACATGAACTCCCTGTGAGGAAGAAAATAAGAGGAAGGGGAAAAATAAGAATATCACTGCTACTACTCATGTACAAGGACCCTAATACCAATTAACCATTGCAACATCCATGTATACACTAAAGAAATATATTGGAAGTTGCATTCCAACATTGAATCCCAAGAACCACAAGCATGAGTAGTCCAGGAAGAAGAAAATTTTAGTTGTGGATGGGGGAAGGAGATAGAAAGAAAATCAATTGTGGATTAGGAATATGTTTGTACAATAGTGTAGGAGGAATTACACAATGATTAGCAACCATACCAAATTCACAAAGAATAAAGTAGATTCTTCATATGATTATGAAATTAACTTGTTCCATAACAAATTTCAAATCACAAAGAATAAGGTAGTTGGTTCATTTGATTATGGTTCACATGCAAACCTCATTTTAGAGGATTTGGTAAGGAAGCTTGGTTTATAGAGACATAATCATCTTGAGATAGGTGATAAAAGGCGTAGAGATAAAAGTCACCCAACTTTGTAATCCTAGATTTCCTAAATTAGTGAAAATTTTATTGATGAAGTATAAGTCTATGTAGTGCCATTTGATGTTTGCATGTAGTGTTTGGTAGTCCTTACATATATATGTGAGATTCTATTTTCATGAGAAGGAAAAACCCAAATTTCCTATTTAAGAATGGTAAATAGTTTATCATTAATGCATGTAAGGGGAAGCCAAAGATATCTCTAGAGACTGCTCACTAAGGTAAGGGATTTATCAACTTATCTACTTCTCTTCTTGAGATGGATCCAAAAAGAAACTAAATTAGTGGTTATGAAAGCATCATTGAAAGGGTGTACAAAATAATACACATGCTTTCTCGAAGACCTTTTACAAAGATACAAAGAAGTGTTCAAGGTGTTGAAAGGTATGCCACCTAGGATGAAAACTAGTACAAGATATAATCACTCTGCTAGAATCTCCTTTACCAAATATTTGGCTATACAAAGAGTGAATATTAGAGCTACATGAGGTGAATAATTAGTTTAGTGGTAACTGTTGGAGCAAGGAATCATAAGAACAAGTACCCCACCATGTGGCTTCCCTTTTATATTTGTACCAAGGAAGTATGAAACTTGGAGGTTGTGCATTGCATAGAAAGTTTTGAACAATATCACTCTCATGAATTGATTCCCTTTACCCCATATTGATGTCTTGTTAGATCGATTGTTGGATGTGAGGACCTTTCCAAGTTGGATTTGAAATCTTGATAGCATTGATTCTAAATCGGGGAATAAGACACTTAGAAAATTTTCTTCAAGAGCAAGGGAAGATGACATTTTGGTCTAGTTCTATTAGTTAGGACCACAATGTATATTTAAAGTAGGGTTTGGAGACATCATGGAAACACCAACTGTTAGCAAGCATAAATAAGTGGAGTGTGCTAGGTAGTCTTCATTGTGGTCAGGGCATGTAATTGTTAGAGGTGTGTTGAAGATTGATCCTACAAAGACATAGGTCATTTTTAAATGCACCTCTCTTGGAACATGCCCAATATATAAAAATGTTTGTATCATCATTGTCAATTGTAGAAACACCACTTCATGTCATGACAATTAATGGTAAGAGTTCCCAGATATGTGAGTTAGTAGAGGGAATTTGAAGAATTATATGCAATATTATTCAAGCCCTAACCCTAGCATTACCTAACTTACAAAATCCTTTTGAAGTGGGAGAAGGAGAAAATGCCAATGGGTGTAGTGTTAAATTAAATGGTTGGGGATAGGAGGGAGAAATATTGTTATTATTTAGATATATTATTTGGAGCAATACTTAACTAACCTACCTATCCCAAGTAACTCTATTCCTTGGTACATGTAGTGAAGAAATGGACACATTTTTTTTTTTTGGTATAGAGACCATTATTCATACCAGTCATCATCCTCTCCAATACTTCTGTTCAACCTTCATTTTGACATGGTTCCACCCACCTTTTTGAATTATTACTACCCATATCTATACTCAAGTTCCTACCATTATCACCTTCAATATGCACATTTTTTGGCTAATACAATAACACTGAGCATGATAAGGTAAATTGTTAATTGATTTATGCATTTCATTTGTTTTCAATGTTTTAATTAGATTTAAATGAGATTTTGCTAATGATGGTGAATGTTGAGGATAAATTCTTGTGCTAGATGAAGAATTTCTGTTCTCATAGCTCAGTTCCTTCAACCATAGTACATTTCCGGATCCTATGTCATAGTTTGCCATATTTCCAGATGTCCTGGTGCAATTTGGGAACATGTGTTTTGTAGATTGGAGGCACGATATGATTTCAAGTTATTTCATTCACACCCATATTCTCAGGAAGAGGCATGGATTCTTGGTCAAATATTTGATCAAATACCTCTTCATGTGTAAATAGTTTGACAAATCAACAACAAATCGAGGTTTTTGATCTCGTTCCTGTGAATGAGACATATTTAGAAGTTCTCTAAAATTTGTTGTTAGCCAACACAATATTTAGATATGATCATGGTTATAATATAACAATGAACATGGCTATTTTTGTGACTGTTTCCATGGGCTGAGACTGGCCAAATCTTGTACACAGAGGATTTGATTCAGGAAGCTTTTGGTTTGTGATTATTCCACTTATAAATACATAGCTCAACCATTTCAATGTAGCCAAAGAAAATTCTCACTATTCATGGAGATTGAGATCAGAGCCACCAGAACAATATAAACACCTTTCGATCCAGATCTTGCTTGATCATTTATGAGAGAGAAATGTAATAACTGATCTTATCTATATTTGGGTGGGGGAGTTTGTTATAAATATGGTATGAAAACTTGTAATAGATATACAATGGGGATATCTAGCAGGATATGTATGTAAATCCTTTTCTTAATATAATAGTACTATGAGGTTTTATTATTTAGTGGCACTATTGTTGGTGTATTGTTGATTATCTTTAGGTGTATGTAAACTCGCCGAATGCAATCCGAATTGATGCAATTTGCTTTCCTTGATCACGCAAGTATCATGGGTACATCCAATGTGTGTGTTTTGCATGTGTGCAAGCGGATAATGTCACAATTGATAGTTTAATTCCCTTTCACCTAGAACTCAACTGGTCTCCACTGGATCTGACATGCATGCAACTAATAATAGTAAATCTTCAGTTGCATGTGAGATCACTACATGTGAATTAATTAATAATTAATTCACTTGATATCCCACTAGTGTGTCTTCAGTTACAATTAGAAAAAATGAGTTAACTCACTTAACCGAGTTAAACTATTTACAACTTGCACTAACTCATGCACCATTGCACTTCCAACTACGTTACAACTAGAATCACTCAGTTACAACTGGAGTTACTTTGCATGTCCCACCAACCAACCTCTTAACTCAAAATTCACTTAGCTAACTGATTTTCCACTCCAGCTAACTATTTTCAAGTCCACACTGAGAATAGATTATAGTTTAATGTCCATATAAATTAAGGGATAATAAAAATAGACATGCACCTAAAAATAGCCTGTGGGCCCCACCCTAGTGCAGGTGCTTAATTTTCACTAGGATCATGGGTGTCAAATTTTTTTCTTGTTGAATTTCAACACTCCCTCTCAACAAGAAAGGGATTATCCTTCACCTCGATCCTGTCTCTATGGTATTCGAATTTTATTCTGGTGAGCGCCTTCGTCAGAATATCTGCATCCTGATCTTCCGTGGGAATGTACTGAAGCAACATAATTCTCCTCTGCACACAATCTCTGAGATGATGGTACCAGATATCTATATGCTTGGACCTATCATGAAACACATGATTAATTGATATTTTAATGCAACTTTGATTATCACAATGAATCACTGTCGGATCCATTTGAGAACCAAACAAACCAACCAAGATCTTTCTCATCCAGATAGCCTCACATGCGCTTGAATTTCTGCCATGCATTATGCTTTCACCGAACTGAGTGCCACAAATATCTGCCTCCCGCTGTACCAATAAAAAACTGTAGATCCAATGCTGAAGATCCCCCCTGATGTGCTCTTTCTGTCCGATGGAATTCTAGCCCAATCTGCATCTGTGAAGCCATGCAACTTCACTCCATTCGTCTGTCTGTACCATAGACCATACTTTGATGTGCCCCCCAGGTATCTCAGGACATGATTCCCCGCCTTCCAAAAGATCTTGGTAGGCTTAACCATAGCTTGACTCAGCTGGTTAATCGCATAGCAAATGTTCGGTCTCGTGTTCACTAGATACATTAGCGAACCCACTAATTGTCGATAGATAGTAGCATCCACTACCTCTCCAGAAGTAGCATCCTCTTTCCTCCAGTTTCCTAGAAGAGGCGTATCTATGGGTTTGTAGCTCACCATGTTAAACTTACCCAGTATCTCCTTTGCATACTTGCCTTGAGATACAAAAATTTCACCATCCTGCTGCCATATTTCCAATCCAAGGAAATAATAAAGGAAGCCCATATCCTTCATTTCGAACTCCCTTGCAAGATCCTCCTTGCATGAGTGTATCAATTGCTCATCACTAGTCAAAATTAAATCATCAACATAAAGAAAAATGATTAAAAGCTTACCCTCCACCACAATTTGGTACAGGTTTGCATCTGCTTCACGTTTGGTGAAGCCCAGTTTGGTGAAATATTTGTCTATCCGAGTATACCAAGCACAGGGTGTTTGCTTCATCCCATACAACGATATTTTGAGTCGGCACACATGCGACTCGCTGTTGAAGATCTTGAAACCTTCAGGTTTCTCTATGTACACCTCTTCCTCAATGATCCCATTGAGAAACAGAGTTTTCACATCCATCTGATGAATGCGCCAACCCATATGTGCTGAGAGTGCAAGGATGGTCCTTATGGAAGAGTACCTTGCGACAGGTGTAAAGGTCTCATCATAATCTATCCCCTCGATATGTGAGAAGCCCCGGGCCACAAATCTAGCCTTGTATTTATACCCCATTAGTAGCTTTTTACCTTGTAGATCCATCTCGAACCTCGCCACCGATTTGTCAACCGGTCTGGTCACCCTCTCATACATTGTTTTTGAAAATGGAGTCATACCTCCACCCTTACATCAAACTAAGTAGGTCATTGCACCACTTCCCGAAAGGAAGATGGTTCAAGGAAAATAAATTTGCCTATGAGAGCCATGTATCTAGTAAATCGGCCAGGTAACTGTCTTTGTCTGTGTTGTGATGTAGGGACTCCTACATTATGTGCCACATCAAGCTTCAATCTCTCAGCTTCTATGGTACGCTTTCTGCCAGTTCTGATGTTTGGTTCTGCATGAGTGGACTCCTCCACTCCATGAATCTCCTCCTATGGATGATCCACATCTAGAGGCTCATCTTTGGGAACAAGTAGCTCCTCCTCTGCATGCAAGTCCAAACTCTCCCTTTAAGCGAAACCGTATCACAGAAACCAAAACCAAAAATAGAAGAAAAGAGAGATATCAAACCCTTAGAAATAAGCTATCAAGGGGAAACCTCCAATACATTACATGAATGAACAATTCTTGGATGATACAAAAACAAAAAACCTCCTTTCTATATATAGGAGTCCATGGGGCCAATGTAACCCTAGCCGACCTAACAACAATGATGTAAGGCAATAACACAATAATATGGGGGTTACAGGGGTACAACAATAACAATAAGGGGGGCTAAACTAACATAATAAGGGACTACACTATTAATATAGGGACTAACATGCCCCTCTCCTTCAAACAAGTGTTGTCCTCAACGCTTGATTATTTCTTGATGCTTCTGTATAAAATTATCATCCTCCCATGTGGAATCTTCTACAAGAAAGTTCTTCCACTTGATGAGATACTTTGAAATTGATCGTACTTGTTGAGTTCTTGTTTCTGTGATTGATTCAGAACTTATTTCAATGTGATGTTGATCCTCCTATTGTTTCATTAGATTCTGCACCAAAGTTGGGTTATCCTTTGAGAGTTGGAGAACTTGTTGTTGATGCTCGATGTGATCTTCCAATAATTTATCATCCATATTTGCTATTATTTGATCCTTCAAACCATCCAACTTAGCCTCCATTTCTGCTTTTAAACCATCTATTTCATCTTCAATTGCTCTTCGTAAGATCGAAATTTGTTGCACTTGGTATCGTAATTTTGATATCTCATCCTGCAATTCTTCCTCTTCATGCGTCATGTATAGCTTTTTCGAGGGCTTGTTAGGTCCCTATATTACTAGTATAGTCCCTTATTGTTGTTAGTGTAACCCCCTTATTTTTATTATTGTACCCTTGTAACCCCCATATTGTTAATATTGTGCCCTTAAATTATTATTGTTAGGTCGGCTAGGATTACATTGTGGCCCCACTAGGATTACATTATGGCCCCATGGACTCCTATATATAGAAAGGAGGTTTTGTAAATTGTATCATCCAAGAATTGTTCATTTATGTAATGTATTGGAGGTTTCCCCCTCGAAGTGGCTTGTTTCTAAGGCGTTCATATCTCTTTTCTTCTATTTTTGGAGCTGGTTACACAACATTTGGTATCAGAGCTTTGGATTCTAGGGTTTCGCTGCTCCAAACAGGTCATCGTGGCATTTTCGCTATAAATTTTTTCTACGAAGTTTCAGAAGCTGAAATTTTTAGGGTGCGGTTGCACCTCGAGGAACCTCGTCGCAAAATTCGTAGCTTGGTTCACAATATTTTTTGAAGATACGATCTGTAGAAATTATTGTGCTCCTCAATTTAATCTAAAACAGTGTCATTGTGGAATTTGCGCTATAATTTTTTTTCTATGAAGGTTAAGAATCGAATATTTTAGGGCGCGGGTTGAAATCTCGAGGAAACTCTTCACAAAATTTCAGAGCTTGGTTCGCAATATTTTCTGAGATATGATCTGTGGAAGGTAGTGCTTTTTCAGGCTCCTGAATTTCATCTCAAAGAGGTGATCGTGGGAAAATATTCATAACTCTCTCTCTAAGCATCGGATCGGAGTGTCGTAAAAAGTGGCCACAAGTACATGGACTTTAGTTTCTTTTCTATCAATTTCAGAGCTAAAAGACGAAACAGTGACACGTGGCAAGTCGTACAAGTTTGTTCTACTGAAACAGTCCATAATTAGGTCATTGTGGGAGATTGGACATAACTTTACCTCGAAGAATCTAAATCAACTCAGACCTGTGGCATTCAAAAGAGGATTCAGAAGGCTACCTCAGTGCCAAATTTCAGATATTGAAGAGCTGTAACCACAGAGATAATCCAATTTAAATATCGAGCTCTTCAAAAGCAAGAAAAAGGTGTGTAATTTTTTTCCGAATTGCATAAGTCTTGTTTGAAGAATCAATTTGAATTGATTCCAAGGTCATATTGTAGAATATATATCAGTATTGGGTTCTAAAAGATGCCCCATAAAATAATTCAACACCCATTAAGCCTTCAGAGGGCTCTACTATGACTCATGAAGATGAAGAATTGCAACATGATCTATCAAAATTACAAGAGCAAATGCAACAGTTTTCACTCTCGCAAAGAGCAACAAAAAAATAAATGGAAGTTTTGAAGAAAGGCATGGAAGTGAAGATGGACGGTTTGAAGAAAGGCATGGAAGCTAAAATGGATGGCGTGGAAGCTAAGATGGATGGCGTGGAAGTTAAGATGGATGACATGAAAGACAACATGGAAAACATGAAGAGTGATCTAAAAGCATACATGGAAGGCTTGATGACAAGCTTAAAACCAGAAATGATTCCTAATGGCGGAAATATAGGAGAAGAACCTCATGATGAGAACAAAATAAATGTTAATCGTGATTTCATAAACTCGAATGTTGGTGGGAAGAACCACCATATTCCAAAAATGGATATGAGGAAGTTTGATGGAAAGGATCCTGTAACATGGATACTACAGATGGAGCAATATTTTGATCTCCATAACATGAAAAACACACAAAAGGTACGTATTGCAACTTTACATTTAGAACAAAATACATTTGTATGGTATCGATGGCTTTGCTCCCGTAAAAAAATTGTCACTTGGTCAATTTTTTACGGAGGAAATGATAGCACATTATGAGGATACAAAGAGCAACACCTTCTTTAGCCAATTGATAAATCTCAAACAAAAGGGTTTAGTGGGGGAGCACATTGAGGACTTCCAAAAATTGAATATAAAGGTAACTGATATTCCAGAGGAACACAGGATTGATCTCTTCATAGGCACTTTAAAGGATAACATCCAACATGAAGTTTGCGTTTTGGAACCTGATTCATTGGAGAAGGCATTCAGGTTGGCAAGAAAAGTTGAATGTAAAATTATGGCGACAAGGAAGCTTACCACTCAATTCTATTAAGAAGGAAGTGTTGCTACGCCTAGATTTCCACAACCTACAAGGTTGACACCACAACAATTGAAGGAAAAAGAGCAAAAGGGCTTTGCTACAGTTGTGATAGAAAATACACTAAAGGTCATAAGTGTGCTGAGAAGAAATTATTTTACATAGATTGTGAAGAGGAAGAAGAAAATTAACAAGAAGAGGATATACACCAGGAACCAGCCCTAGAAGAGGAAGAAATGAGTTCGACCATATCGTGTAATGCATTGGTAGGAATTACCACTCCTCAAACTCTCAAGATAGAAGGACATATCAAGAAGAAAAAGGTAATAGTGTTGATTGATTTAGGTAGTACCCATAATTTTATTCATTGTAAGGTAGCCAAGGAATTGAATTGTTTCCAATACCTAGCACCAGAATGTCAAGTGATGGTTGCAAATGGAGGAACTATAAATTTCTCTGGAAAATGCCATAATATCAAGCTAACCATGGGGGAATATGTATTGACTAGTCCAATGCTTTCCATTCATATGGGAGGTGCTGATGTTGTACTAGGAGTACAATGGTTACAATCTTTGGGGACGGTAGCTTTTAATTTTCAAGAACTTTTCTTGAAATTTTTTTAGAAGGAAAGGAAGTCAAATTACGGGGTATTGCAGGGAAGCCGGGAAATATAATAAGCTATAATGTCATGAAAAAGCTTCTAAAGAAAGAACAACGAGGTGTAATTTCACAATTATGCTCACTAGAAGTTCCAACATCAAAATCATCTATTTCTGCAGATCTCCAACAAGTCTTGGACAATCATTCCAAGGTGTTTGAAACCCCCAAAGGACTCCCACCTATTCGTGATCATGATCATGCTATTCATTTGATTCCAGGAAGTGTTCCTCCAAACATCAGGCCTTATAGATATTCTTACTTCCAAAAGAGCGAAATTGAACGTATGATTGCAGAAATGTTAGAGGCGGGTATAATTCAACCTAGTCAAAGTTCTTTCTCTGCTCCCGTAGTATTGGTACACAAGAAGAATGGATCATGGCAAATGTGTCCGGATTATAGGGAGCTCAATAAGCTCACCATTAAAGATAAATTTCCCATTCCTGTGATTGATGAATTATTGGATGAATTACATGGAGCAATTTATTTTACCAAGTTAGATCTTCATTCAGGATATCATCAAATTAGAATGAAGACTGAAGATATTCCGAAAACAACATTTCGAACTCATGAGGGTCATTATGAATTTTTGGTCATGCCTTTTGGCCTTATCAATGCACCTTCTACATTTCAAGGGTTGATGAATTCCATTTTCAAACCCTTCCTTAGAAAATTTGTGCTAGTATTTTTTGATGATATACTAATCTATAGCAGGTCTTGGAAGGATCATGTTGAATATGTTGATAGGGTGCTCAAACTATTGCAGGAGAAACAATTATATGCAAAAACATCCAAATGTTTCTTTGGAGTACAAGAGGTGGAATATCTGGGTCATATTGTATCTCACTAGGGTGTTAAAGTAGACCCTAACAAAATTAAAGCCATTAAGGAATGGAAAGTTCCCACAACCATAAAGCAGTTGCGAGGATTTCTCGGGTTAACAGGGTATTATCGCAAGTTTGTTAAGAATTATGGGAGAATAGCAGCACCCCTAACAACATTATTGAAGAAAGATGCATTTTCATGGACTCCTGAAGCAACTAAGGCCTTTGAACATCTTAAAGAGGCAATGTGCCTAGCACCGGTCTTAGCTACGCCAGACTTCACAAAAACCTTTATCGTGGAATGTGATGCCTCAGGAAATGGAATTGGTGCTGTTTTAATGCAGGAAGGAAGACCCATTGCTTTTGAAAGTCGTCCAATCAAAGGAAAGTATTTACAAAAACCTATTTATGAGAAGGAAATGTTAGCAATACTGCATGCACTAAAGAAATGGCTAACTTACCTAATGGGAAGACACTTCAAGGTAAAAACTGATCATTATAGTCTTAAACACTTTTTGGAACAAAGACTATCTTCAGAAGAGCAGCAAAAATGGGTCACAAAGATGTTGGGTTATGACTTTGAAATAATCTACAAAAAAAGGGAAGCTAAATGTTGTTGCAGATGCACTCTCAAGAAAGAATGAAGAGGTGGAAGCATTTCTTTGTGCCATTTCTATTATCCAACCAGATTGGATAACCGAAGCAAGGGATGAATGGAGGAAGGACGAAGAAGTGTGGACACTCATTCAAAATTTGCAGCAAGATCCTAGTACATCTGATACATTTAGTTGGAAAAATGATTCCTTATGGTACAAAGATCGCTTATATCTTTGTAAGAATTCCCAACTAAAACAAAATATTCTTCTGGAATTGCACACTTCTCCTTTAGGAGGACACTCAGGATTTTTAAAAACTTACCACAGGGTGAAGAAAGAATTTTTTTGGGATGGCCTTAAATCTGATATTCAAAAGTTTGTGGCAGAATTTTTGGTTTGCCAACAGAATAAAGTGGAAACAATTAAGACCCCGGGACTTCTACAACCTTTATCCATTCCAAGCCAACGTTGGGAGGAGATTTCAATGGATTTTATCACAGGTTTACCTAAGTCCAAAGGAAAGAGTGTCATCATGGTGGTAGTTGATAGACTTACCAAGTATACACACTTTTGTGCATTATCTCATCCATTTAAAGCAAGTACAGTTGCTACTACATTTATGGACAGAATTCAAAAGCTACATGGAAGCCCAAGGGTTATTGTGAGCGACAGAGATCCCATTTTTACTGGAAATTTTTGGACGGAGTTATTTTCTTGTTTGGGTACTCAATTAGCTCATAGCTCATCTTATCATCCTCAATCTAATGGTCAAACTGAGATAGTAAATAAATGTTTGGAAGGATATCTTCGTTGTTTTGTATCTCATAAACAAACACAATGGGTCAAGTGGTTACCTCTCGCTGAATGGTGGTATAACACTTCCTTCCATACTGCAGCAAAAATGACCCCATTTATGGCACTTTATGGATATCATCCACCATCCATCACGTCATCTTTAAGAGAAAATTCGAAGGTTCAAGCAGTGGAAGATCACATCGAGCATCAGTAAGAAGTTCTCCAACTCTTAAAGGATAACCTGAATTTGGCACAAAATCGAATGAAACAACAGGCAGATCAACATCGCAGCGAGAGAAGTTTTGATGTAGGAGATTGGGTATTTTACGGCTACAACCATACAAACAAATGTCCCTCAAGCAAGCTAAGAAGGATAATAAATTATCGCCAAAGTACTATGGTCCTTACAAGGTGTTGCAAAAGATTGGTACTATGGCATACAAATTGGAGCTTCTTGCTTCTTCACGAGTGCATCTAGTTTTCCATGTTTCATGCTTAAAGAAGGTTATAGGTGAAAATCTTCCAGTTCAAACAATATTGCCAGAACTTGATGAGGAAGGAAAAATCATATTGGAACCTCAAGCGGTCACGGAAACAAGAACTCGACAACTACGGAATCGATCAATTTCAGAGTATCTCATCAAGTGGAAGAACTTACCCACTGAAGATTCTACATGGGAGGATGAGAATTTTAAACAGAAGCACCCAGAGCTACTCAAGCGTTGAGGACAACACTTTTTTGAAGGAGAGGGGCATGTTAGGTCCCTATATTACTAGTATAGTCCCTTATTGTTGTTAGTGTAACCCCCTTATTGTTATTATTGTACCCTTGTAACCCCATATTGTTATTATTGTGCCCTTAAATTATTATTGTTAGGTCGGCTAGGATTACATTGTGGCCCCACTAGGATTACATTGTGGCCCCATGGACTCCTATATATAGAAAGGAGGTTTTGTAATTTGTATCATCCAAGAATTGCTCATTCATGTAATGTCATCCTTCAGTCTCCCATGCGTTTATTTTTAGGCGATATTCTTTTTCTTTCTATTTTTTGATATTTCACAATGTGGTTTAATGGGTATGGAATTATTTTTTGGAGGCATTATAGAACCCAATACTGATAAAAATTCTAAAATATGCCCTTGGAATCACTTCAAACCGCTTTTCAAATAGATGTTATGCAATTTTAAAAACCAAATACACACCTTTTTCTTGCTTTTGAGGAGCTCGATATTGAAACTAAATTATCTCTGTGATTTTAGATCTTCAATATATAAAATTTGGAAATGAGGTATCCCTCTAAATTATATTTCGAATGCCATAGGTCTTACCTGATTTGGATTCTTGAAGACAAATTTGTGTCCAATCTCCTACAATGACCTAATTATGGACTAGTTTAGTAGAGCGAACTTGTACGACTTGCCACGTGTCATTGTTTCCTCCTTCGGCTCTCAACTTTATAGACAAGTTGATAGACAGGAAACTGCAGTCCATTTACTTGAAGCCACTTACAAAATTCCAATCCGATGCTCAGAGAGGGAGTTATGAAGATTTTCCCACGATCACCTCTTTGAGATGAAATTCAGGAGCCTGAAAAAGACCTAACTTACACATAACATATCTCAGAAAATATTGCGAACCAAGCTCTGAAATGTTTTGACGATGTTCCTCAGGATTTTAGCTTCGCTCTCGAAATATTTCAGCTTCTGAATCTTCGTATAAAAAAGTTATAGCGAAAATTCCGCGATGACCTGTTTAGGTTAAATTTAGGAGCATGCAAAAAGCCTTAACTTCCACAGATCATATCTCTGAAAATACTGCGAACAAAGCTCTGAAATTTTGCGACGATGTTCCTCATGATTTCGGCTTCACACTCTAAAAATTTCAGCTTCTTAACCTTCGTAGAAAAAACGTTATAGTGAAAATTCCACGATGACCTATTTGGAGCAGCGAAACCCTAGAATCCAAAGTTCTGATCCCAAATATTGTGAAACCAGCTCCAAAAATAGAATAAAAGAGAGATATCAAGCCACTTTGAGGGGGAAACCTCCAATACATTACATGAATGAACAATTCTTAGATGATACAAATGAAAAAACCTCCTTTCTATATATAGGAGTCCATGGGGCCACGATGTAATCCTAGTGGGGCCACAATGTAACCCTAGCTGACCTAACAATAATAATGTAAAGGCACAATAATAACAATATGGGGGTTACAGGGGTAAAAAAATAACAATAAGGGGGGATACACTAACATAATAAGGGACTACACTATTAATATAGGGACTTAACACGCATGGATTTCCCCTCATCAAATTTTATATCTCATCACACAACAGTAATTCTACTAGGATTTTTCCCATCAAATTTTCACATTGAGAATAGAATTTTCATTAGGATCGTGGGTGCCAAATTTTTTTTCTTGTTGAATCTCAACACATTTCTCTCTCAAGAAACTTTACATTATAAATTAGTTTTGTAAAGTTGAAAGTGTAATTTCTATATGAATGACTAAAGAGTGACATTTTATAAAGTGAGTGTGACTTTATAAAATTGGGTCACTTAAGTAATTTAAGTGGCCCCAATGTGAACTTAAGTCATGACTGTTGATCTTGAGATGGACAGATTGAATCTCAACCATTGATATATAGGGCTATGGATTTTAGTCATTGATGAGAAATAAAAAGGAGAAAAGCGAGAAGAAGAGGCACATTCTTTGAGAAAAAAGCTACGAAAAATGTGAGTAGGAGGTTCAGAAAGAGGGTGCAGTTACCAAGGAAATTTTCAGCAATTAATTGCAACAATTAGTAGCACGAATTCAAAAATTTTCCAGAATTAAATTTTAGGCTATACAACATGAATTTCGAGGCCATATAATGCATTTATTGTGGAATTAGTACAACATTGAGGGCATAGAAATCAAGGGAGTTTTGCAAGAATTTCAGGGAAACATTTATAGCTATAGGAGTTTTGTATAATACACACTTTATAGAAATGAATTTGGGCACAAAAATTGAGGCAAATAATATGACATTTAATGTTGTAGTATACTGCACAACGATACAAAATTTTGGCATGAATTTTGAGTTTGGGGAATTGTTTTTGAGGGAAAATTTTAAAACAAATTTCGAGGAGAATTAAGTTCAGTTTGGCCAAAAATTTTGTGTTGTAAATTTTTTGAGAGCTCTTTAATAAAATTCCTCTTCTCACTAGTTTTCCCTTCTAGGATTTTCTAGGGGATTTTCCCAAAATCCTATGTGTCAAATCTAGGGTGTTTGTTGCTCAATTTTTGCTATTAGAGATTAAATTTAGTCGTGTAATTTTTCTCATAAAAATAAGATTAAATGTGTTAGTTTCAAATGCAATATCTATGAATTTTTTATTGGAGATATAAATCATATTATTGTTGTGTGTTTGACGAAAGTCCTACAAGAGAAAACTAGATTGTAGGTGAGATTTCAACATGGTATCAGAGCCAAGTGGGAATAGCAGCTGAGAAAAGTGACCAAACAATGAGCATAACAACAAACTAAATAGGGTTTTGTGGTTGAGAGGGATTTGAGTTTACCCTTGGACAAATTTGAACAACCGTGTTGATAATAAGGTCAATGAAAACATGGTTGAGGCCGTGTTGATAATAAGGTCAATGAAAACATGGTTGAGGGTGGAGGATAGACTGAGCGAGGCTAAAAATTAGAGCCAATATAAGGAGATATTCGTATTGGTGCTTCCAACATTTGAATTGTGGAATATTATTGAGAATGCAATAATCCTTCCTCCTGATCCAATTATACTATTAGTTGATTTTAACAAGAGGAATGTATTGTAGTTTAAAAAATCAAGCTCCAAAATTTTCCCCATGCTTCTATTTTGGAGCCTCACTTTTTATCCACAAGATCTTATCTTACATTTCCATCAAGTATCCATGCTTTGATTGAGACTTATCCTTTTTATTTGTGCTTGTGTTCACCTGTTTTCACACTTAACTGATCTTTCTAAGTCACAAGCTAATCCCCTAACTTGATCTTGTAGCAGTTCTGGACTTGCCTCCAGAAAATGTGTTATCCTTTAGGGCAAGTATACTTGATTGGAATTGCGGAATTCAGACTGGCAATCATCCTTGAGCTCAAAAATTGTGCAATCCCTCATTGAGCCGAAAAGTTGCCTAGTTCCACAGAATTGCGAAATATTTCCTGACAGTGTGCATGGCAAGTTTTTCGGAAAATGAAAAAACTAAAAAGAAAAAAAGCATCCCTAAAAACTAGGGATCTTTTTTTGTTTCTTGAAGGAGGCTCACTTTCTATTTTTAGAAACTTCTACCAAGTGTCGCTTTTTCCTTGATTTTAGGCATGCACATCATAAACCCTAATTTTCTCAAATATATTTAATTGATGCCCCTAGAGTTCATTTGCACATTTGATCTTGGAGCTCTAGAATTCACGAGGAGATCAAGGAACCTCCGGTTCGGTCATCATCACTTTTTTCAGGTGAGTTTCGCTTTTCTCGTCTTTTGCCATTTTTTCTCACTTTTTGTCGTTTTTCTTGTGAATGAATTTTTGCTTATTTCTCTTTATGCATGTTGGCGTTTTTACTTGTTTTAGCTTGTAGAAGTGTTTTTTCAAGTTGTTGTTTTCCTTTCAAAAGTGTAGCATCAATTTCTTTGTTTTTGCACTCATGTTCACCGTTGCGGAGACTCTCCTCACTGATTTGATTTTATTCCCATTTGTTCAGTTTCTGCACTTGATATACATTGATTCATTCATACTTATTCGTTTTTTCACTCAATATTATTCAATCATTTAGATATGCTCGTTTTCCACACTTCCACTAGGAAAATATGCATTTTGCTTGGCCAATTTTCACTTTTCCCAGTTGGCCACAACACAATCCTATGGCTTAATATGAAATCTTAGCCTCTGGAACTGTGAAGTGCATAGGACAGGCTAGACCAATTGCACATTGTGCAGTTATGGGGCTCAACCTGTCACCTTTTTCACCGAGACTGCGCAATGCACAACCTCTCCTAGTCAAGTACCCAGGATGAACTGTGCATTGTGTAGTCTTAAGCCCTAGTCTTCAACATTGGCTGTCGGGACTGCGCAATGTGCAATTCCCACAGTCAGGCAATCTCTTTTTTTTTTGAAAACTACGCAATCACTCTCATCAATTGCCCGATTTGCTGCTTGATCATGATTTGAAGGTATATTTTCTAAAGACTGATGTTTTCTTTCCATGAGTGTATTTTATATCCCACAGGTACCATAGTTGTTGAACACTTCTCTCCAGCAGTAACTGTTACCATGGAACCAAATAGCGTTGCTTCAAAAGAGACCACTGAAAGCAATACTGGGGAAGTAGTTGAAAAAATTCCAATAGACTTGCCAGCATATGTAGACATTTGACTGTTTATAAAAAAGGAGTCAACAATAACATGGAAACAAGTTAATGAATCTCTTTTAGCAAAGAAACTCGAGGTATATCTAGAGGACCGACATGTTTATCTCAGCATTAGGCAGTCAGAATTACATAGGGTTTCTTGAAGATATCCAGTCTTCCCATGTGCAGATGTCATTAGTTGGATTGAATCACACATTGATGAGAAGACCATGACATTGAGCAATGTCAATGGATGTAAGCTTGCTACCTTTCGGGCAGAAGATTATCAATGCATGTATCATCTTCCCAAGCTAGCAAATCTCATGGACTCATACTTATATGCCACCAACAACTATGTGAACATGAGAGATATTGTCAAAGGTTGGGTGAAAGAGCCATCAAAGTTTTGACAGACACCCACCCATTCATACAAGACAAAATATCTTAGGAAGGCCTACCAACTCTTGGTTTTCTTAGCTTGCAGAATCTATGGGCAGCAGAGGATGAAGACCTTTCTTGAAGGGTGGGTAATATTATTGAACCAGGTGGTGAATGACGGGAAGCCATTCAAATGGTCAAACCTATTGGCTCATCAGTTGAGAGCCCATGTAGCACAAGCCTGTAATCCTCCATGGGGAAATAAAGCAAGGTTTTATATGCATGCATACTTGTTGGATGCAATATTTGCACATAATCAGTTTCCTGGCATGAACTGGACACAAACACCACGAGAAAATGCCGTGCATATTTATTGTAAGATGATTTTGGATTGCAACCATAGAGGAGTTATAGAAGAACTAACTGATAATTTCATCATTCCACTATATAAGCTTATATTTGAAGAATACCCACATTGCATGTCACGAGAAGAAATGGAGGCAATAGTAGAGATCACAGATTTGTTTTCCTTATCAGATGGCACACTTCTTAGAGTGTTCGGCGGACATAAGCCACCAAATATTTTTCCAAGGTATGCCAGCGTCAAGCTTGTCATGAAAGAAGTGTTATATCATCTTGCCACAGGGTTGTCAAAAACAGTGCACAAGAAGAATAAAGCCCCATGGCCCACTCTTCCTTGCAGATCGTATTATATGAGATTAAGAATCTCAAAATTGCAGATACTAAAGAAAAATCCATAAGAAAGTTTGTGTTCAGTATGAAATACTTCAATCCGTATGATCCGAGGGGAATTTGCAAATACCACTGTGCTATAATATACTACAATTTGGTCAGTGGGGAATTTCATTAGCCGAAGGAGGATCCATGGAAGAATTGTTACAATTCCTCCAGACCCTGCAATCCAGTCAGTATAACAGGGACTTCATAGGCCACTCTATAGACGACAAAAACTCCAGAAGAAGCAACAATAGAAGGAAGCAACCTGATACAACATAAGGGATAGATAAAGGGTGCATACAGTATAGAGGGAGAACAAAGATGCAAAATGAAATTGGATCCAATCCTCATGCAAGCATATTTGGCAACAGAGCTTGCAAGAAGCATAAATGAGGGTGAAGAAAGAAAAATAAGAGCCGAGGGAAGAGAGGGAACAAAGGAGGAAAGAAAAAGAGGAGAAGTAGAAGCAGGAAGAAGAAGAAAGGCAAGGCACCATAGAAAAATAAACAACACCAATACAAGTGGAATAACGAGAACCAAACCAACCAACAATAGAGGAAGAGGGTGAGCAGATTCAGAATCAATGTCTTGCTCAATAGATTGAAGACTTGATTGAAGTTGTAGACATGGAGTTGGAACCAGAGCTGCGGGATGAATACGTTGAATTAATGCCCAACGAACCACAAGTCATCGTTCAATCTCCACCACATCCAACAGCAGAGTTATCCATGAGTGAGGAAGGAGAAATATTTCCTCTTCATGATGATCCTATAATGGATGTGTTCAATCTGTCATATGAGGAACTCCAGAAGAGGATTTTACAAGCGCGAAGAAAGAATTTTTTGGATGATCATGCATCACCTGCATTCATTAGAGAAAGGGTGATAGTGGTAGACACCACCATGAATCCAAATGCCATTGCCGAAGCCAACTTGGCCTTCGTAGGTGCAACAAGATCTAACAATCAGTATTTGATGGTCGAGAATAAGCAATCAATACATAATTTACATGCTGCCCGAAAAGAGATAGAACAACTCATCGCAACAACACAGAATGCAGCTTCCACATAGGTCTACTTGGAGGAAATGAGAGAATCAATACTTGGAAAAGTATCAACATTTGGAGAGACCATGCAGGACCTCTATGAGGATCTCATGAACGTAATTAAGGCAGTTTTCTTCTTTCATGGATTGCAGCAACAAAACAAATAATTTGTCAAAACTCTTAAGAATGTGTAAGATGCTATCATCACCGTGCAAGAATGGAAAATGCGATACAAAGGGGCACCACTTAACTTGGTAAAGAAGATGACTCTGCAGGAAGAGCCAGAGAAAGCAAGAGTTCAAATGTTGATTTAGAACAACAATTAACTCACCTCATTCATTGGGAATATTCATGCATCATATGTACGATTGTACAACAGTTTGGATTTCATGGTGAGAACGCACAAAATTCCATCAATCGGCTCACTAACTGAAGCTAAGCACAAACATCAAGTCAGGAAAGAGATCGAAGAGTACTTGGAGAAGATAAAACATATTTCCACCAAGGAGGATTTGGAGCCAAATAGACAGAACATGTAGAACTACATCGGTGGTCCTGTCCATATTAGAACAATGTTGCTCCAGCTTGAGAAATAAGTTAAGACTGGCTCCAAATCATTGTACCTCGATGATATGGAGGCTAGCGTCCACTTCCATCTAGACACCATCATGCAGTTTGGGAATGTCATCACACAGTACCAAGCTTGGCATCAATATGTGACCGATAAGCATCAAGTAGAAGTTGCTAAGCTAGATTTTACCCAAACTCAAGAATCATAGTGTTTTGTCTTGTTAGGCTATCAAGTTGTCTCTACCCTATTTTGTCTTATATAGGTATGAGTGGACAATATAATATTATTTATAATTATTTGTAAAAATGAAATTCCAAGTCTCCATATTGGAATGTGAAGAGTCATAATGTAATGTAATGAGTCATTTTGTAAAGAAGTTTAAGAGTCATGAGGAGATTCCAAGAGTCACAAAGGGGCATGTGAAGAGTCACCCCCATTTTTTATAAATATATCCTCATAACTCATGTAAATGGATTTTGTGAGCCAAGATTTTTGGCTAGGATTAGGCTTAGGAAGAGTTTGGGAGTTTCGTGAGAGCCTTGGATTCTTTGTAGCGTAGAAGGAGTATACTTCTTTGGAGGAGCAGGTTTTGTTGACTTCACATTCCACTATTGGCAAAAGTGGTTCATCAATGGTGTATGTATGATTAAAACTTTCACTTTTAATAAAACTCAGAGCCAACACACTTTCATGCATATGTTTGAGATATAGTAGGACTATTCTTGTTTTATTTGCAATATATGTTGTTTAAATTACGCATATGCTCATGAACTATTTCTTTTGCATTTGTATGAACCTTGTTGGATGTGTGTTGATGTATTAATTCATCACCTTAACTTGTGGACGATTCCACATGTTAGTTCGTGTGATTCCATTATGCTCGTGTGTTCCTTCCAAGCCACATACTATTACAAGATTCTAACAGACACAATTCCTTTCCCCTTCATGTGTTGGAGCCTTCATGCATCACACTTGAATTTTTACAAGGTCACACACTTTTTTTCACCAAAGACACCACGCACCACTCTATGCATATTTGCAACCAAGGCAGATCATTAACACCCCACTGCTGGGAATCCTACTCGAAACGGTGTGAGGTCTAGTTGGGACTTCATATCGGGGATATCCCCTGAATGTTGGTGTGTACAGCACAATCAACATTTCTAGTGCTAGAAGGAGGGCCAGATGACAAGCTGAGCCCTTGAAGTCTGTTTTGAATTTCCGCATTCATCTAATGAATTCTCCCCAAATTATAGCCTCGAAATTTTTTTCCAAAAACTTAAATCTAAAAATTCTGCTGCGAATTATTTATGACTTGGAAAATCTCAAATTTAATGGCAAGGGTGAAACAACATTATTTGAGCATACTGCTCGTCTTATTGATTTCTGCACAAAACAAAACATCCATTGTGAGGAAGTTGGTTGTTGGCTGTTCATTCTTATGTTCAGAGGGCACGTAAGGGAATGGTGTAACACATTGCCCGATGCCTCCATACACTCTTTCGAACATCTTGTCACGAAACTATTTCGCGCTTTTGATATATATGATCGTAAACTTCTGTGCAGGAAAATTTTGAAATTGAAAAAAGAATTTGATGAATCACTTGATTATTTTCACAATAATTTCATTAATATTTGTTTTGAATTTCCTAAAGATGGAGCTGATTGACCTTTCTTGTTAGGGATATTTCAATATCTTGTTCACATTTTAGAAAAAATGCACGAACTTGAATATTTTGAATCGCTCCCAACATACCTTGGTATTAGAGCTTCCAAATCAATCATGAGAAAAGTTTCTATTCCAAGTGACCCTCTGTCCCCTTCTCATCAAACAAATCTAGTTACGCAGGTTGAGGTGGGAGAGATTTAGAATTCATCTATTAATCTACCACCATCTCCTCCCACCCCACATACTCATAATTTCAGCGTAGGTTTGGACTGCGAATATGATGGTTACAATGAAGTCTTGTCTCCTCTTCCTCCATCCTTTGGTCCCTCTAGTCCTCCAGATTGTGTGTTTTTGCGTTATCCTATTTCAAATCTCTCTTTTGATGTTCATAAGGATCAAATGTTGAATGGAGTTAATGTTGAGCAACCAACTTGTGATATCACTTACGATGATTGTGTGTGGGATCCCACATCTCAACAAGAATTTGTGATGAAGGATGAATTTATTCCTTCCGCACCTCTCCTTCATCATCCTGACATTTTCCACGATTTTGTCATTCCTATTGAATCTTGTGAAAACTTAGTTTTATGATGACATTACTACTTTCGATCATTCTCAAAACACGTGTAATGTCAGTTTTGCATCCAGATGTGGAGAGGATGAATATTGTATTTTATATCTTCCCAGTCTCTTGTCTCATCTTTATGAAAATATAGAGGGTGAAATTCATTTTTTTCCATCTTCCCCTCTTTACGAGTAGTCATATCATGAGGATGCCTCTGTTTGAAATATTGAAATTTCTGATCATGGCTGTCATGGCCTTTTCGTTGATTCATTTGGTCACGATTCTGATTCTCCCACTGTTTATATTTTAAATCCACTGATCTTTGATGATCCATCTTCCTATGAATCAGAACTTCCTCAAGTTGTCGAGGCACTTCAGCTCAAGCTAATGGTTATGTCAGGTTCTCTTAGTCTTGAGGTCAATTCTTCTTCTGATCAGAATAATGTTGAATATCTTGAGGCTCCTCATCACTCTACTGCACTTATTGAAAATAAATTTATTTTAAAAGTTTCACATCCTCCATATATATTACACGATCCTATTTCTCAGTAATTAGAGTCATATGTGGTGAGCGATGTTGCAAAATGAATTTTTTCTACTTTCTTGATGTTCGTCCGTTTTCACAGTTCGAGAGTTTTTTCCTCCATGTCTACGAGTCACAGTGTGTTTGAACACCACGATGCATCCGCAAAATGAATTTCATGCACTTTTATTTCTTACTTTTCTGCTCATACTTTCAAACTTCGAATGTTCTAGTTTGTATTGTCTTATCTTGGTTTTTTATTGCTATTCTTGAATATCTTTCTTGACATGCATTCCCTTGCCTACATAGGCCAACCAATGCACCGGTGGTTGCATTGGAAATATCACTTCACGTGAGTCTGTACTATGCTCTGTTTAGGTTAGGATTACGAGTATTTTTTCTTTTCTTAGTTGTCTTCTTTTATTTTCTTTTCGCTTCACTTCTTTCCTTTTGTTTCGTTTATTTTTAGTTATAGGATAGCTTCTGCATGAAACCGTGTTTGGATTCCAAGCAAGCATGGTGAAATCAAAGAGGAAGTTGTACGACTATCAACTCTTGGTTTTTTGTCTATTCCCTCTCTTTGTGTGTATCTTTCATTCGTTTAGTCAATGATGCTCTAATGGAAAATATGTTCCTTGTCAGAGAAAATCACTGTGAAATCACGATGTTTGAATTTTAACTAGTACCACTTACTCTAATCGGTCTTTTATCTTTTTGGTTAATCCTTGTCAACTAAGTCGAGTAGAGAAAGGAGAGGAAGAAAAACTTAAAAAGAATGCCAGAGGTGTATAAAACATCCTTCTCTGAAGGAGAAACCTCTTCTTCTCTCAATAAGTTGGGATCCAACTTCTGCCCCATGAAATAAATAAGTGCATATGCATAGTTATTTGAACATAAACAAATGGAAAAAATGAAAAATAAAATAAAGGGCGAAAGAAAAGAGAGGATTTTTTCACATAGAGGTGAAACAAGAAACTCCACCTAGGTACTGTCTAGGCATGCTAGCAGTGGATCAATTCTTGTGTTCCTTAAGTGACTCCATTAGGGTACTGTCTAGGCCTGCTGGAAACAGAGCAACACCAAAGATGAAAAATAAGACACTGAAAATTTATTTTACTTGTGAATTTATACACTCCTCATTCCCAATCGAAACAACTCAGTTTGACTTGGCTTGGTAGTGTGTCACTAATTAAGAGAATGGAAGGGAATACGTCTTTCAATCAAACTAAGTCAAGAAGTTGTGGTAATCAATGAACCGAAAAATACTTCCGGAAGAGTTAGAAATATTTTGCATGAGACAAGATCCATACAGAGAGTTGGAGTTCTACCAGTGTGTTGCGAGTGTTGTAGCGACTACAACGATCCTCCAAAATTTTTCCCATGCTTCAATTTGGGACCCTTACTTCCTATCCAAAAGAACTTATCTTGCACTGCTATCAAGTATCCATTCTTTTATTGAGAATTATCCTTTTTATTTGTGCTTGTGTTCGCTTGTTTTCACACTTAACTGATCTTTATATGTCACAATATAACCTCCTAACTTAATCTTGCAACAGTTATGGGATTCCCTCCAGAAACTGCACAATCCTTGAGGGCAAGCAACCTTGATGATTGGAATTGTGCAGTTCAGACTGGAAGTCATCCTTGAGCTTAGAAAATGTGCAGTCATGGATGGAAGCCCAACACTGAGCCCAAAAACCGCACAATTCACACTGAGCTCAGAAACTGCGCAATGCACTAAGCCGGAAAGTTGCCCAGTTCCCTAAAATTGTACAATTTATCCTGAAAGTGTACATGGAAAGTTTTCCAAAAATAAAATAAGATGAAAAGTGAAAAGGAATCCCTAAAAATAGGGATATATTTTTAGTTTCTCGAAGGAGGCACACTTGCTATTTATAGAAACTTCCGCCAAGTGTGATTTTTTCCTTGATTTTAGGCATGCACATCATAAATCCTAATTTTTCTCAAATATATTTAATTTATGCCCCTGGATCTCATTTTCACATTCAATTTTGGAGCTCTAGCATTCCCAAGGAGATCAAGGAACCTTTAGTGCGGTCGTCGTCACTCTTCCGGGTGAGTTTCACTTTTCTTGTCTTTTGTCGCTTTTTCTGTCACTTTTTGTCATTTTGCTTGTGTGAGTGTTGTTTTTTTATTTATCTTCATGCATGTTTGCGTTTTAACTTGTTTTAGCTTGTATAAGTTTTTCTTCAAGTTGTTGTTTGCCTTTCACAAGTGTCACATAAATTTATTTGTTTCCGCACCGATGGTCGCTGTTGCGGCGACTCTCCTCACCAATTTGATTTTCTTCCCATTTGTTTAGTTTCCGCACTTGATATACATTGATTCATTGATACTTATTCATATATGCACTCAAACTCACATAATCATTTATATCTGCTCATTTTCCACACTTCCACCGAGAAAATCTGCACTTTCCTTAGCTGATTTTCACTTTTCCTAGTTGGGCACTGCACAATACTAAGGCTCAAGCCCATAGGCTGGCCTTTGGAACTGCACAATGTAGTACAGGTTGGCCCAATTGTGCATTATGCAGTTCTAGGGTTCAACTTGTCACCTTGGCCACTGAGACTATAAAATGCACAGTGTACCTTAGTCAACTGCCCAGGCTGAACTGCACATTGCACAATATCAAGCCTCAGGATTTACCCTTGGTTGCTGGGACTACGCAGTGCGCAATTACCACATTTATCTAGTCTCCCTTGTTGTTGAAAAATTCACAATCACTCTCATCATTTACCCGGTTTTCTGCTTGATAATGCTTTGAAGGTAGATTTTCTAAGTACTAATGTTTACTTTCCATGAGTGTCTTTTATGTCCCATAGGTACCACAATTATTGAGAAATTCTCTCCAACAGTCATTGTTACCATGGCACCAAATAGAGATGCTTCAAAAGAAAACACTAAAATAATTACAAAGGAAGAAGTTGAGAAAACACCAGTAGACTTGCCAGTATATGCGTACACTCAACTGTTTATAGAAAAGGAGTCAACACTAACATGGAAGCAAGTTAATGAGGCTCTTTTATCAAAGAACCTCGAAGGATATTTAGAGGACTGGAAGGTTTATCTCAGCATTCGCCAGTCAAGACTATATAGGGTTGCATGCAGATATCTAATCTTCTTGTGTGCAGATGTCATCAGCTAGATTGTGTCACACATTGATGAGAAGACCAAGACATTGAGAAATGCTAGTGGATAGAAGCTTGCTACCTTTCGAGCGAAATATTATCAATGAATGTATCATCTTCGCGAGCCATCAAATATCATGGACTCATACTTCTATGCCACCAAAAACTATGTGAACATAAGAGATATTTTCAAAGGTTGGGTGAAAGAGCCATAGAATTTTTGAAATACATCCACCCATTCATACAAGACAAAGTCTCTTAGGAAGGCCTACCAACTCTTGGTTATCTTAACTTGCAGAATCTACATGCAACATGGGACGACGAACTTTCCTAAAGGGTGGGAAATATTATTGAACTAGGTGGTTAACGATGGGAAGTCATTCAACTGGTCAGACCTGTTGGTTCATCAGTTGAGAGCCCATGTAGCACAAGCCAAAAATACTCCCAGGTGAAAGAAATCAAGGTTTTATATGTCTGCATACTTACTGGATGCAATATCTGCACAAAACCAGTTTCCTGGCATGAACTGGACATGGACACCATGAGAAAATGTCATGCATATTTATTGTAAGCTACTTTTAGATTGCAACCATAGAGGAGTTATAGAAAAATTAACTAACCATTTCATCATTTCGCTATACAATATTATCTTTGAAGAAGACCCACCTTTCATGTCATGAGGAGTAATGGACGCAATAGCGGCCATCACGAATTGGTTTTCCTTACTGGATGACACACTTGTTAGAGTGTTTGGCAGACAAAAACCACCACATATTTTTCCAAGGTATTCCACCGACAAGCTTGTCGTGCAAGAAGTATCATATCATCTCGCCACAGGGTTTTCAGCAACACTGCATAGGAAGAACAAATCCCCATGGCCCATTATTCCTTGTAGATCAGATTATACGAGATTAATAATCTTAGAGTTGGAGATACCAAAGCAAATTCCATAATAAATTTTTAGTTCAGCACGAAAGACTTGAATCCATATGATCCGAGGGGAATTTTCAAAGACCACTGTGCAATAATCTACTAGAATTGGGTCAGCATGGAATTTCATTGGCCGGAGGAGGATCCATGGAGGAATTTCTACAATTCCTCCAAACCTCGTGATTTGGTCAGTATAGCAGGGAATTCAGAGGCCACTCCGTAGACGAGAACAACTCCAGACGTAACAAAAACATAAGGTAACAACCATGTAGAAGATAAGGGAAAGAGAAAGGTTGCAGACGGTATAGAGGGAGAAAAAAGTGGGATGAAAGCATATCCAATACTCATGCAAGCATATTTGGTAGCAAAGCTTGTAGGAAGCATAACTGAGGGCGCAAAAAACAAAACAAGATCTGAGGGAAGAACGAGAACAAAGGAGGAGAAGCATAAGGAGGAAGAATAAGAAAGGAAATATGCCATAGTAGAAGAAACAACGCCAATACAGGTTGAAGAGAAAGAAAAAACCAACTAGCAGCATAGGAAGAGTGCGAGTAGATGTAGGATTAGGATCTTGCTCAACAAATTGAAGAATTGATTGAAGTTGCGGACATGGAGTTGGAACCAGAGCCGCAGGATTAATATGTTAACCTGATGCCCAACGCACCACAGGTCACTGTTCAGTCTCCACCACCTCCATCCGCAGAGTTAGCCCCGAGCGAGGAAGGGGACATAGTTCCTCGTGATGATGATCTAGTAATGGAGGTGTACAATCTTTCATATGATGAACTCTAGAAGAGGATTGTACAAGCGTGAAGAAAACATTTTCCGAATGATCATGCATCACCCGAATTTATTAGAGTAAGGGTGATAGTGGAAGAAACTATTAGGGATCCAAATTCCATTGCTGAAGCCAACTTGGCCTTCACAGGTGCATCAAGATCAAAGACTCAATATTTGACGACCCAGAATAATCAATCGGTACAAAATTTACATGCTATCCGGCAAGAGATATAACAACTCTACGTAGCAGCACATAACATAGATTCCGCATAGGTATACTTGGAGGAAATGAGAGCATCGATACTTGGTGAATTATAAACATTTGGAGAGACCACACATGACCTATATGAGGAGATCATGACTGTACATAAGGAAATTGTCAGCTTGCATGGCTTGCAATAGTAAAATAAAGAATTTGTCAACACTCTTAATAATGTGCAAACTGTTATCACAGCCGAGCAAGAATGGAAAATGTGATACAAAGGGGCACTATTTAACTTTCAAAAGAAGATGAAGACGAAGGTAGAGAAAGAGAAATCAAGAGTTAGAATGTTGATATATAAAAACAAGCAACTCACCTCATTCATTAGGAATATTTAGGCCTCATATGTATGATTATACAACAATTTATATTTCATGGTGAGGACGCACAAGATCCCATCAGTCAGCTCACTCACTGAAGCTAAGAACAAACATCAATTCAGGTAGGATATTGAATATTACTTGGAGCAACTAAAACAAATTTCCATCAAGGAGGATTTGGAGCTAAACAAACAGAACATGCATAACTACATCGATGGTCCTGTCCATATTAAAACAATGTTTCTCCCGCTTGAGAAAGAAGTTAATAATGGCTCCAAATCATTGTACCCTGATGCTATGGAGGATAGAGTTTGCTTCCAGCTAGACACCATCACACAATTTGGGGATGTCATCACATAACACTGAGCTTGGCACCAATATGTGACCGAGAAGCAACAAGTGGAGGTTGATGAGCTAGAGTTGCCCCAAACTCAAGCATCATAGTGTTTTGTCTTGTTAGGATGTCAAGTTGTATCTATCCTATTCTGTCTTATATGGGTATGAGTGTAAAATGTAAAATTATTTGTAATTATATAACTTATGTGTTATATATCCAATATTCTCCTGATCACACACTATTTTAACTTCATGCACAATACAGAATCTATTCCACTATTGATCATCACATGCGGAAATTAAATCAATTGTAATGCACACATGAAACCATAAATATTCACACACATTAACACAGCTGTTTAACGGGAAAGCCTGAAGCTAAAAACCCCAACTATTTTTATATAATATATGTCATAGAGATCATGTAACAATCCTCATACAAAGCTGATCATATCAAGCTCTCAGTACAATACAATCGCTACACACTAATCAGGCCTGATCTTGCAAATCCATGCACCGATCTTTGCCACCTACTAGCCTGCCTCTACTGCACAATCCCTGCTGAAGAATGGCTCTGAATGAACTCGAATTTCTCCAGCCTTGCTCACGCAATCCTCATTGGCATCTCCACTGAGTGTTGGATGAAATCAATGCATCACTATAGTCACAACTGATAGTCACACTTGCTCTTTCACCTATCTCTCCACTGGTCTCCACTGAAACTGCCATGCACTGTAGTTAATTGATGTATTCTTCAGTTGATTAATGAGTTATTATTTAGTGAATTAATTAACTAATTAATTCACACTACTCTCACTAGTGTATCAATCAGTTAGACTAGATACAACTAGCTCAACTAAGTCTAACTGAGTTAAACTGAATACAACTCCACCAACTACTTCTATAACTCCACCAAACTCTGTCACATGAGTTCTAACTGAAGTCCTCATGCATTAGCTCCAGTAAACCCTCAGGAATAGTGTAATTCCTTTTGTCAGCTATTGTGCCACATCTGTGCACTTAACTGAAGTGCTCCAAGAGAATAAGATAATGTTTAGAGTCCAAATATTATTAAGAGCTAATAATATTCGACATATCTATTTTTAGACTGGCAATCTAAAAATAGATTTTGCCCAATAAGTCTAAAAATAGAAGTCCATCTATTTTTCCAACTCGACCAACCATCCACAAATAGCATCCTGCAACTCATAGAATATGATCAACATGTCTAAAAATAGACATAGTCTAAAAATAGACTACACAAAAAATTAGCTTTTGCCCACTTAGTAAGGAGACTCTTTTCATCAAGATCATCATCTTGTTGAATCTCAAATATATTATTTATAATTATTTGTAAAAGTGAAATTCCAGTGTCCATACTGGAATGTGAAGATTCATAATGTAATTTAATGAGTCAATTTATAAAGAAGTTGAAGAGTCATGAGGGGAGTTAATATTAATGATTTATTATTTAGTGAACTAATTAACTAATTAATTCACACCACTCTCACTAGTGTATCAATCAGTTAGACTAGATACAACTAGCTCAACTGAGTCTAACTGAGTTAAACTAAATACAACTCCATCAACTACTTCTATAACTCCACCAAACTCTGTCACATGAGTTCTAACTGAAGTCCTCATGCATTAGCTCCAGTAAACCCTCAGGAATAGCGTAATTCCTTCTGTCAGCTGTTGTGCCACATCTGTGCACTTAACTGAAGTGTTCCAAGAGAATAAGATAATGTTTAGAGTCCAAATATTATTAAGAGCTAATAATATTCGACATATCTATTTTTAGACTGGCAATCTAAAAATAGATTCTGCCCAATATGTCTAAAAATAGAAGTCCATCTATTTTTCCAACTTGACCAACCATCCACAAATAACATCCTGCAACTCATAGAATATGATCCATATGTCTAAAAATAGATTGTGCCAAAATATCTCATGTGGGCCCACCTCTGCCGAAGGCGACTCTTTCACTAAGCTCATCATCTTGTTGAATCTCAACATATTATTTATAATTATTTGTAAAAGTGAAATTCCAAGTGTCCATATTGGAATGTGAAGATTCATAATGTAATTTAATGAGTCAATTTATAAAGAAGCTAAAGAGTCATGAGGGGAGTCCAAGAGTCACAAAGGGGCATGTGAAGGGTCACCCCATTTGCTACAAACATATCCTCATAACTCATGTAAAGGGATTTTGGGAGAAAATATTTTGGTTAGGATTAGGCTTAGGAAGAGATTGGGAGTTTTGTGAGAGCCTTGGATTCTCCGTGGCATAGAGGGAGTATACTTATTTGGAGGAGAAGGTGTTTTTGACTTCACATTCCACTATTGGGGCAATTGGTTCATCAATGGTGTATGTATGATTGGAACTTTCACTTTTAATAAAACTCAGAGTTGGCACACTTTCATGCATATGTTGTGGATGTAGTAGGACCATTCTTGTTGTATTTGAAATATATGTTGTTTAACTTATGAATATGCTTATGATCTATTTCATTTTAATTTGTATGAATCTTGTTGGATGCGCATTGATTTATTAATTCATCACCTTCACTTGTGGACTATTATGCATGTTAGTTCATGTGATGCCATTATTCCCAAGTGTTCCTTCCAAGCTGTGTACTATTACATGATTCTAAGGGACACTCTTACTTTCCCCTTCATGTGTTGGAACCTTCATGCATCACACTTGACTTTCTGTAGGGTCACACACTTGTTTTCACAAAGACACCGTGCACCACTCTATGCGTAGTTACAACCAAGGCATATCATTAACAACCCACTGTTGGGAATCCTACTCCAAAAAATGTGAGGTCTAGTTGGGATTTCATATCAGGGAGATCCCCTGAATGTTGGCGGGTCCAACACCATCAAAAAAATGTTAGGGCAAAGAGGCTCCTTCTAGGTGTTATCAAATCCCACCTTATTCCCCATGTTTCGGGTAAGACATGCCTTTGAGTTGTAGGAAATGTTAATAAACCTTTTCCAAAGAGATAATGAGAACAAAAATATGGTGTTGAGGGAAAAAATAAGGCAAACCAAGATGACCAAAATTGACATTGTTTTCTGATACCTCACGAGGGTCACTCAAGTGAGAGATGAGTTGGAAGCTATGGGCAAAATAAGGGATTTTACCAAGAGTTGGGATACCATAATTGATGGAATAGTGTCCTATGAGAAACTTCCACATTGAGGAAGAATGTGGGATGATTTCCATCAAGAGGAGATAAGGCTAAATGCCAAGAGTGGTGGGAAACATGGTAGGGGATATGAGGAGAATGTTTCTATTATGAAAATGGGAAAAGGTAAGGAAAAGGGAAGCAGGGGATTTGATTCTGTGAAGGACATGAACAAATTCAAATGCTTTTCATGTGATAATACTGGTCATTATGCGAGCCAATGTCGAGATAAAAAGAAGAATAAAGAGAAATAGGTAGAAAACTTGGCATCAACTAAGATTGATGGATTTGTTGAGAAATTTGAGAAAGAGTATTCTATCATCACTTATATTTTAGGCATTACTATTGTTCTGTACGAGGTAAATGGGTTATGGCTAGTGGAAAGTAGATCATCCAATAACATGATGAGTATGAGGTCAATATTTCACAATATTTCAGAGACATGCTTAGATTTCCATGTGAGTTGTGGAGGTAGCACCAAACATGATGTAAAGTGGGTTGGATGTGTTAGATTTTAGCTAGAGTCAAGAGCATTTTTGGAGGTGACAAGGATGCTATTTGTTCCTTGGATGATGGTACACTTGATCTTAGTATCAACATTGGAGGATGATGGATATATAGTTTTATTCTAGGATGGAAATGTGCTTCTATTTCTATAGGGAGCGACCTTGGATGTAGTAATAGAGCTTGGTATGAGACAAGGGAAGTCATATAGTTTATTAGTGTTGAAATATGTAACTAGGTTTGGTCTTCATAATGTCTTATGTAATATTTATTTTATGTATTTGATGTAAATAATATATATATTATTTTTAAGTCAAGCACCCATTGTGTGCTTGTAGGGATTTTCCATAGAGTCAAAGAAGTCAAAAAGTCACTTTCATATGTAAACGACCCTATTGGTCATATTGTATCATGTAATAATAATTTATTGTGAGTCAAAAGTGTCAAAATTCTCCCTCCAAGGCCAAATCAACATGTAAGAAGAAAAGTTGACCTCATTAGGGCTCCCAAGAAGCCTATATATACATGGAATTCGACCTCATTTGGAGATCATCCATCTAAGTTAGATCTAAAGAAGGAAAAAAAAAAGGGAGCGAAGAAGAAGGAGAAACAAGGAGACAAAAAAAAAATCAAAATATGAATTTTTGGGTTAAAGTCTCTCATACGTGCCAAGGAATTAGGGCATAATTATGTTGTAGCCAAGACCGAAATTGCAGTCATCATAATAGGCTAAAGTTTTTTTTACAAAAGACCAAGGAAGAAGAAGCATCCTAAGAAAATGGGATAGAAGGTATAATTTACCCTCTATCACCCACATGTGCAAAAATTACTACTAATGCAAGAGGGTTGAAGAGTTGCAGTCTTGAAACAGAAGCCAAAAATTTTGAAATAAAGGAAAAAATATGAACTTAGAATATTTTTGAATTGGGTTGAATTTGTGAAGGATAAGCTCATCAAAAGAGAAGTTGACTTGGTCTTGGAGGGGTGTTTTTATTTGGTCTTAGGTCTTGAAATTCATCATTTGAAGATTATATAAGAAGATAAGAATTCTTGTGGGTTTTCCTCTCTAGGAGAGGTCTTGGCCCTAACTAACAACCTATATATTGCGTCCTCTTGTTCTATTTATCTTCATAGTTTGGTAGTTGTTTGATGATAATAAATTATAATAATCAAGTAAATAAGAAGGTAATTATAAGTATTACAAGTTGAAGTAAAACAATATCACAAGCAATTATCAAGTATAGATAAATCACCCTAATCTAGTTGCCTTATATTTCTCAACATGGCATCAAAGCTAAGGTGACAAGAAGAGGCAACTTGAAGATCAATCAATTGAACAAGGACACATAAGGGACAAATACAAAAATAAGAACATTAAGAAGGACTATACAACACATCAAAAATAATCCATCATATTGAAGGAAGAGCTCTTGGAAGAAGAAAAAGACGTCAAGGAACCTAACTCCACTCAAATAAAGAAGGAATATACACACTTGAATTATTCTTGGAATCCTCCACATTCTTAAATCATCAACCAAACGAAGAAATAGTAACACTTCATCATTAAAATCAAAGTTATATCCCTCACATTGAAGAACATATCACATCTCAAACATCTTTGAATGAAGAGGAACATCTCCCCTTATATTGAAGAAGAAAAATTGTCAATCTTGGGGAAGGAATATCATCATCAAGAACATCATTTAGTTGAAGACATCATCATAAAAAAAAAGCATCTAGTCAAGGAGGCATATTTTGAAATGTAATTACTTTATATTTTATGTCTCAATATAAAATCCAAATGACTTATTTATGCAAGGAGAATAATAAACTTGTTGGGACATCGAAATAACTTGCATGGAATAAGAGAATATATTTAATTCTCATAGAGAATGAAGTTATTGAATATGTCAAGGGATCAATCTCCAAAAATTCCACAAGAGAAATCTCGAGAAATATCAAAGTATATGAAAGGAGAAATAAGGGCTCAAAGGATCCTTATTGAATTAATTAAGGATTCTCTCATTACCTATGTAGGAAAGTTAAATACATAAAAATATATCTATGAAAAGTTGGAGGAATATTTATTTGTAAGTACTACAGGGGAAATAATATCTTTAAGAACCAAATTATACAAGATGAAAGTGTTATCACTCCATTAGATCTCTAAGGATAAGAAAGATTCCAAACAGAGGTAACCAAAGAACATTATTTTAGCTTGGTAGCTATCCCTACCAAACCAAAGAGGGATCTCTCTAGAAAATCACAACCAAGAGGGCTGGATGAATTAGGGTTTTAGGCTAGTTATGGGTACATGGGTTTGTTTGTTTGAATTGGTTTGCTGGATGGGTGAATAAGATTAGGATTGCAATCCATTCAATGGGGAAAGGTAGGTAGGAAAGCTAACACTTTAGGGTTTTTAAGTGGGATGGATTAGACATATGAGGTGCTAGAAAGAGCAAGACAATGCATGTATTCTTTATAAACTGAATAAATGAGAGAAACTATGAATATTTTACCAAAAAATAGCATATAAGATGTATACTACTTGTAAAATTGAAAATCAACATATAATAGAAATGAAATGGATCATGGAGAGTAAAAACCATTCATACATATGCAACAAAAGAAGAAACAATGTTAAATTTCCATACCACAGGTATCCCAAAGAAATCGCTACAACTCTTTCATCAAATTCCTGCCAAATACTAAATACACTAGAGTCTCTGATAAATGAAACAACATCCAACATGTGAAATGAGTCAAGAAGTGAAATATATAGCCATCAAACAACCTCTCCTAACCTCACGCGTCGAATCCCTAAGTTGAGGAGCTGTTCCACCAAAAACTGAACTGCATACCTAGAGTGTAGGGAGGTCAAACTAACTCATCCCTCACTTTTTGGAAACTGATTCGTTACATCTCATCAAGAGTTTTTACCTAATTTATTTATCCCTAGGAAACTTAAAAACATTATTATTACATTTACATCCTTGAATTACATTGGTAAAAACATCATTTGCCAAGGTGAAACTGAGAAATTTGAGAAAATTTGTGAATTTCAGGAAACACAGAAGATTGGTAAAAAGCATAGCGCCAGTGTAAAAAGCACAACGCCAACTTCAACTACACTTTTGATGGGGTTCCCAGTGTCCAAATTGAGCTCAGGATAGTTCATTGGAAAGCCTGTCCTATCTAGTCTAAGGTAAGATTAGACATGACATGCTTTCTAGCACAATTTGGACAACCTGTTATTGGAAAGCCTATCCTATATAGTTTTCAAAAATGACTTGATTTGATCCTCCAAAAGTTCAATCTCCCAAGACTGGTCAAAAGCACAACGCCAACCTAAAAAACAGGGAAAAAATATGTTTTTTGAGGTGTTTTTTGACTAACCATTTGGCCCAAAAAATCTTAGCAAAGCTACTAGGGTGACTGTATTTGGCCTTATGAATCCAATGGTGCCTTCAGTTTTGTCATTGGAGGTCCCTAGAAAAAGCGCAATGCCTGATAGTGCACTTGTGCAAAACTGTCAAAATGTGCAAAAACTCAAAATTTTTTAAAACTTGCCCAAAATTTCTTCAAAATTGTGCTATGGAGGCCTGATGAAGTGTGCTAAGAAATGAGGGATGCCTCTGCAAGGATTTCAAGCTAGTCTCGCTCCTTTTGCTTGGCTAGTGTTTGCTTGTGTTTCTCCCGCAGTTGCTTAAGTTTGATGCTTCAAACCTTATTTCTTGTGATATACCTATTTGACTAGTTTCTAAGCATCTTGTTGTCCTTGTTTGACTTGTGGAGGAGTTTTTCAAGATGGATGTTGACCCTTTCAAGCCATGTTTCTCTGTCATCCTCAACATCCTTGGAAATCCTTTCCTCAAAAGTTAGTTTTTAATATTCAATTCTCTACTGCTGTAAAGACCTATTAAGACCTCTTGTTTTTGGTATTTTTCTGCTGCTTTGGATGTCATGCTGGTCAGGGTCACTAGGTGGCATCATAGATTTACCTTTATTTTTCTTAAGCAGCTCTAGCTCCATGATAATTTTCTTATCCTTCAGTTGCTTATTCTCCTTCTCAAGAAAAGAAATGACAAACTTAGATCTATCTAAGTTAGTCTGAAGCTCTCTAATTTGGGCATCCTTCTCTTTGACAATCAAATTGGAGGCCTCATTATCATCTTGCTCATCCAAGTCAACAAGGTCAAATTTTGTCTCTGTCTCATGGAGGTTTTCCTCCTCATGGTTGATTTCCTCATGAAAATTTGCCTCTGTCATCTTTTACTTTCCATTTTTTACATGCTTTGTTGATGAATAAGGCAAGGTCCCTTCCACTTTCCGTGTAGAAAACACCTTTCCTATACCCTTTCTGATATGTTCTAGCCAATGTGCCCATTTAAGCCCTTTTAGGCTTACTGACCATAGCTCTTCTAGGTGACCCAATATGACCATGAAATGGTGACGATGGTGGTGAAATGGGTGTAGTAGGCTGAGCTGATGAAGGAGTAGGTGCTGTGGGCTGAGATGGAGGAAGCCTATCTTTAGCATGTTGATCAGTAGGATGAGATGAAGAAGGCATATCTTCAGCATGTTGAGCTTGTGGAGCTGTGAAGATATCATTGGAAATGAAGGTGTCCCATGAAATATGCAATTGGTTAAGGTGATGGAGGACAATGATCTTGATGAGAGAGTGGTGAAAGAGGTTGTTCACAATCTCTCCTTTGTACAATGTATGCCATTTTGTCTATGCTCCTGAACAAATAGTATGGGATATTAAGAAATTTGACTCTTGTGAAGTGAATAAGCATTCTAATATGATATGTATAGAGTTTGGAGAACCTCCCTCCACAAGAGAAGTACTTCATGATGATCTTCATCATGGGGGTATACCTATCAAGAAGGTGGCTGAAAGGAAAAAAATTCCTTCTCTCATTTCTGTACCTTGGCTTGATGAATGGTTCATAATACTGATCATCCAAGTATTTGGATTTAAACCACCTCTAACCCATGTTTGGAATCCTTGTGGCAACAACAATGATATATGTAGATATGGTGAAGGTTACACTTGCAAGGGTCACCTGATTGTCTTTGCGGTTTGAAATGAAAATTTTGCTCAAAATAGGGTGATGTTGAACTTTTTCAATCATATTGCAGAAATCAAGGCAACCAACATATTGAAAGCAAGAGATTGTCATTGGTGAAGCCATGGGTTCTCCGGTGTTGGTGGGTTTAAGACTTAGGATTATTCCTCCTTTATGTATCCTCCTCTTCCAGTCTATCCTCCTCTTCTAGTATATCTTCCTCTTCCTGTCTATCTTCCTCTTCTTGTCTATCCTCCTCTTCCTCCATGTAATCTCTGTCTTCTTCCATGGGGTTTTTGATATAGAAACCCTAGGGATGAAGAAATGGGAGTGGGGATAGGTCTAGGGAGTGAGGATAGGTATATGAAAAATTAGGGAGATGGGGGAAGGGGTTATTGAACTTTGGGAGGAGATAGAGGGTTAAAATTCTTAGGGAATTAGAAATGATAATTTTATTACAGGTTTTGGGTATGGGTGCCTAGGAAATTTGAAATACCTAGGACTTAGGGTTTAAGGGAAAAGGGTTTAGGAAAGGGAGTTATAGTGTTGTAGGGGTAGGGATAGGGTTTATAGTGATGTAGGAAGGAAATTCAGGGTTTATGGGCATCAAAGTAGGAATGAGAATATGCGATTAGGGTTTTCAACTAGACAAATTTCCATTTTTTCATGAAAACTCAAACACCATGAAAATTCTCTTAAAAAATGCAAGGAGGAGGAAAATGTGTCTTACTTACTTGTTAAGAGGTGGTAATAAAATTTTCTAGAGGTTAGAGGCAGTTTGGAAGAGTTTTGGAGCTTGCTGGGTAAATTGGCCAAAAGCGCAACGACTTACCCAGAAGTGTAGTGCCCTTCAGCAAAAAACGCAGCGCTGTTGTCCAAAAGCGCAATGCCTGTTCAAAAAACGCAGCGCCACCCAGAAACTGAAATTTTGACCCTGCAAATTGGTTTTTTAAGCTGAGGGAGTGCGAGCTCGATGGTTGCAATAGCAAATGAGCTTATTCTTTGTCTTATGGTGGTCTTTATACTTGATGAATTTGATGTTTTGGGCCTTGGGACCCACTTTCTCTTTTCTTCTCTTTCACTTTACACTTTGAAACTATACCTTTTCTCTTTTTGACTTCATTATTTACACATTGATCATTTGATGATTGAGAACTCTTTAAATTTTGACTTTTGATGCTTTGTTGGCATGTGGAACTCTGCGTTGGCAGCTTGGAAACCATGAAATTATTGCAAATTGAGTGACATAAAATTACATAATGGAAAATAAAAATTACATTTTGAAATAAAATTACGTCTTGGAATAAGAATCACTCCTTACAAATCATCTTTACATGGTAAAGAGAGGTTATTCGATCACTTTATTACTTGCTGCTCTTATGTAATGGAAATGGTTTATTATTGGACCTTTAAAAACCCTAGAAACCTAATGAAACCTTGAAATGCCTTAAATACCTAATGAGAGCCTTGACTGAATGAATTTCATGGTGACATGACTAAACAAGTGATAAAAACTCATGAATGATGGTCATTCAGAAAATTATGAAAATGAGTCAGTAAGTAATGGAAATTTAGGAAAAAGTGAAATTTTTTGATTTTAGGACTACCATCAGTGAGTAAATTTTGGAATGATGACGTAGTGGAATGACAAAATTTCTGAATGAAACCCTAATATGGTATGAAAGGAGGATTTTTTATCACTGATGGCAGGATGCAAATGCTGACACTAACAGAAAGTATAAAGAGAAGGGGTAGCCTCATATCTCATGAAGGTATATCAAATAAGAGATCAACTACAAGGGATAGGAGAAACAATGTCAGATCTAGAGATGACCACTCTTGTACTCAATGCATTACCAGATGAATGGGGAAATTTTGTATCAAGCATCTATGGTAAGAAGGAAGCCACTCCATTAAGTGATCTATGTTCATTATGTAAGATTGAAGAAACCATATTAAAGACAAATAATGATGTTGGGTAAAATGATAAAACACAAGCATATGAAACTATGACAAGGAGGAGAGGGAAGTTTGGTAATTTTGAACCTCAAAAGAAATTTAAAAAGAAAATTGGCATGACTAAAATCCAATGCTATGAATGTAATGAATATGGGGAGTTCAAAATCAATTTTCCTAAACTCAAGAAGGGAAATAAGAACATAAAGTAAATAATTAAATCCCATGTGACCCAAAAAGTAGAAGAACCAGAAGAGAAGAAGTCAAAGAAGGAAGAAGTGAAATGAATTTACTATTAAAAGGTCTCTCACATACATTTAGTTTATTTTCCAATATATAGAAGTTAACAAGTCATGGTAGGAAGCATTACAATCATGATAAGATTCAATATATAAGAATTGAGATGACATCATATTAGAAGGATGAAAGGATAACAAAAGTAGTAGTTTGAATGGTTAAAGCAAGTCATCAATAAAGATAAGAGATCTCCATGTGACCAAAACTCAAGAAGGGAAATAAGAAAATAAAGTAAATAAGTAAATCCCATGTGACTGAAGAAGTAGAAGAACTATAAGAGAAGAAGTCAAAGAAGGAATAAGTGAAAGAACTTTACTATTATAAGGTATCTCACATACATTTAGTTTATTTTCCAGTATATAGAAGTTAAAAATTCATGGTAGGAAGCATTACAATCATGATAAGATGAAGTATATAAGAATTGAGATGACATCATATTAGAAGGATGAAGGGATAACCAAAGTAGTAGTTTGAATGGTTAAAGCAAGTTATCTATAAATATAAGAGATCATCACACCTCCTCATCACTAGAAAGAAGCATTTTTAAGAATAAGGATAATCAATATAATCCATTGGAATATTTATTAAAAGGTTCACCTCTAGTTATAAGAAGCAAGTTTCACATAAATAGTCTACATTCCACCTAGTGTGGGATCCACAGTTTAGAAGGATGAAGGTATGGTGACAAAGAAGTGCAACATGACAATTTAGTTGGATAATTTCATCTTCAACCATAGAAAGGAAAGCTTCTAAAGGAAGCCTATATGATCACATGAAGGAAGAGGTATGTATATATTTGTATAGATGGATAAATCCATGTCATCACTTTATTGCAGATAGAATGGTTAGAATGCTCTATCTCATGAGCATCATTGAAGAATAAGGGACTCTTCCTTATGAATGATACATTAAGGCATAACTATAAAATGCCTTGAAATATTCATGGTGACAAGATAAAATCAACACTATATTACCTCATGAAGAATATGAGGTGGTTGGAAGAAACTGTTCCTATGCTAAAGGAACTATGTATTGAGATACCAAGGAGGCAATATATGATGAAGTTGGAAGAATATTTTGTAAATATGTACCTATAGTCACTTGAGATAAGAAAATTAATCCACATATATAAGGATTAGCTATCACATATCCATGAAGAAGTTATGAAGACCCTGATAATTATGATGAAGAAGGAGAACCTAGATAACAAATGTCATGGAGATGGGTTTGAATAGTATGCAAGATGTTGATTTTGCGAAAGCAAAATTCATGATGAAAGGCCATCACGAAAAGGTAATTAAATTTTTGAAGTTAACTTTTGATTTTTAAAACAAGAATCTGGAAGGGTTGGAACAAGGCTACCAGAAGAGGGTTGTATAAATTCACCTACACTGTAGTACAAATAGACTTGGATGGAAAACCTTGGAATAAACATGACCTGGAAAAATATAGTAGTATGAAGGATAGCCGAATGATGATGAAGAATGTCACTTCCCGATGAAAGAAGATGGAATGACTAGAATTAATTGGTTCAACACTATGTTTCGTTGAAGTTGTTAGTGTCAGTCAGTTTTTCCTGTCACCAATGATCAAATGTGCTCTTACAATTTTTTTTTTAGGGTGTCAAGTCAATTTTTTATGGATTCAGTAGGTCTTCAAATAAAAATTTGGTCACTGGCTAGTGTGTTTAGGTCTATTACTACTCTCAAAAATTTTTATGAGCTGGTCATTTCCATCTCTCAGTTGGACGAGTCATCATTGAAAATTTATCATTTCATCTTAGTCATACCACCATGATCCTCATTTAGCTCAGTGACACCATTAGGTCATTAGGGTTTGAGTCATCAAAATATGTCATTTCATTAATAAATCCGGAAAATGAAGGAGTAGTAATAAGAATTTTTCTCATAAAGTTTTGTTTCACATGTAATTATTTCAAATATGATGTAATATGTTCTAATGTTCCAAAGCTGCAAATTTTTCAAAGAAAAATTGAAAAGCACATGGTGAGCCACCACACCACTATGAAGAAATTGACTTCCACAAGCTATAAAAGACCAGCAAAATCATTTCTCTCACTCATTTCATTGGAAAAAAGCTCTAAATCACCAGAAAAGTCTATTCCAACACATTCAACATCAAAGGAAACTCCAAAGAAGTGATTGGAACCCTCTCAAAACTACCACGCTGCGTTTTCAGGCAGCCACACTGTGTTTTCATCAATGCGCCGCGTTTTCACTCCTACAACCATAAATCTTGTTTTCAAGGGTTATGAAGGGAAATTGAAGTTTTTATCATCAATATACAATTAAGTTAAGGCCCTTGACACCTCCTATAAACTTTATTTCCTTGTTTTTATGGTGTAAAGCCTCCATTTATCCCCACACTTCATTTTAGTGGGTGAGGCTTTTGTTTTCAAGTTTGAAAGTAAAAATACATATCTCTGAAACAATATACCCTCCCTCACACTTAAAAACCATTCCCAACCCTTACACTCCCCTACTCCCATTTCCGAAACCCCTACATCCAACCCCTGGCTACACGCTACGTTTTGGGCAGATTCTAGGTCTAGGACTGTGTATAATTTCCCTAGGATAATTCCTTCATCCTTTTCATCCCTTTCCACTTCCCTGAGCTCCCTAAAACCCCTGTCTACTTCCCTAAATTTTCCTACCATCATATCCCTCCCTAATCCCTTCAACCTATCCCCTCACCTACTTCCCCTGTTTTTCCCACTAGGGTTTTCCCTTGCAAACTATCAACATGGAGGGAGAAAGGAAAGTTTACAACAAAGGAGGTCAGATATCAAGGTTTGATCCACTCAACACTCATGAGTTTATTTCCTCTTCACTGACCAAGCAATGTTTTCAGAATGTAGGATGTTTAGGGTTTTGTGAGCAAATTCAACAAGTGAAATACCATGATGCCAAGTTGACAAGTTTGTTTGCCACTAACCTTAGGAGAGGTAAGGTCACAATTGTAGGGGTGAGATTCAAAATTTCAACTAAGACCATAGCTACAGCTACAAAAATACCAAATAGTTGTGAAAAATAGTTTAAGAGCCTAGATTTGGATGTGAAAAATTACAAACCCTTCGTCAAAGGTCACTACAAAGATGCCATTAAGAAATTATTTCCTTTTGGTCAGCTGCTTGATAATTTTGCTCCATTGATGAGGGCCATTATGAAGTACTTTACAGGTGAGTGTAGATTTTATATATTGTACAAGTATCATGTAAGATTTCTCACGCACTTCACAGGGGTAAAACCTCTCAACCTATCTTACTACCTCTACAAGAGCTTGGCTAAAATGGCAGAGAAAGTGCAACATAGAGAGAGTGATCATCAAGCCAGAATTTTTCACCATGCCCTAATCAAAATCATTGTCTTGCACCATTTTGCAGAGAAGAACACCACTTGGGAGACATTCATTCAGTCCAATGTCTTTCCCCCCCTACTTGTTAGCATACTAGCCAAGGTACATCATCAACTACACCATAAACACCATCCAAACAAATGGAGATTGGCTCATCTAGTAGAATTTCAGTCAAGAAGACACCTAGGGTCGAGGTGACCAAAAAATATCAGATAGGTAGGAGGCTTGCTCCAAACATAGTGGAAGGGGCCAAGCCTACATCAACAGAACAAAGATCACCATCACAGCATGAGGCACCTTTGCAAGATGAGGAGCCTTTCCATATTGCCACTGATATGGGAGAATTAGAGGTGGATGGAGAGCACAGAAAATCATAGCAGGTCATCATGGATAAATATGCTGATATCATAGAACTCAAGGACAACTTGTCCAAGGCCAACTTCTTGGTTTCATTCCTAGAGCAGGATAACATGCAATTGAAGGTAAACCAACTACTCTTGAATAGGCATAAAATTGATGCTAACAAAGAGGATGTAAAGGGAAAAGTAGTAGTTGACATAGATGATTCAAATGAGCATGAAGAGAAGGTTAGAAGGAATAGGCCAAGAAATAGAGGCATAAAAAGGGCACTTCAACAACAAAGAGAGGAATTTCCACTAAAGACACAAATGACAGTGGATGAGCTCATATTAGCAGACATTGAGCAAGACAAGGAGTATTGGTTTGATAAAGTCAATGGTCATTTGGAAAATCTCTTGAAGAGGGCTAATAAGAAAAAAAAAATTCAGAGACACATGGCCATGAACTATTACAAGAGGAATCAGGTGTCTCAGGAAAAAGTCAAGCAATTGGAGGCAAAACTCAAGGAAACCCTAATGGAGGAAGAAGAGAAGGGTAAGTTGGATTTTCTTGTTGATGCTTACATCATAGCATAGCAATCCATCTCAGTGTTTCATGGAGTAATTCTAGAGAAATTTGGGAAAATTTGGAGAAGATTTGAATTTTTTGAAGATTTTTGTGTTTTTGGCAATTTTTGACATAGTCACTAGTTCAAAAGCGCAACGTGCCCCACACTGCACTTTTGATGGGGGCCTCCAAATGAAAAATGGTTTGCATATTCAGGTTTCTCATGATTTCTACATCAAATGTAGCCCATGGGAGAGACATTTCAACAAGTTTTGGTAGGTGAAAAGGGAAAAAAACCACTCAAAAACACCTTTCTGCCCTCTTTTTGGAAAGTTCGCTGCGTTTTTGGAGTACCTATGGGAGAATGGATTTTTAGAGGGATAGAAGTAGTATTTTCAGTGCTTGAGGATTCTATCATGTAGCCAATAGGAATAGATTTCTCCAACATCTTTCATATCAGGATTTGGACCATGGGAGGGCCTCCAAAAGCCTCTTGCACCAATTTCGCTGCGTTTTCTCATGACACGCTAGGTTTTTGCCTGATTTCGTTGCGTTTTTTCTTGAAAGTCACTTTTATCAATTGTCTCAGTCCATATTCGACCTGCACTAATGCAATTTTCCATTTTGTGTGTTGTGATGATGTAACCATGTGTAAATATGCTGGTTAGAGTAAATATGAGGTGGATACATGTTTGTAAATGTCATATATGGTCAAATGTATCAATTTCTCTATCTTGAGGAGAGTTAGGTTAACCTCCCTAGTATTTAGGTTTTAGGTGAGGGGATCATGTGAACTGCTCCTCCACTCTAGGATTCGACCCTTGAGAGAGGGGAAATGGTTTTTCTCCCATATGTATGCATTTCTTAGTCATTTTTATGGTTGGACATCAGAGGGTGAGACTATTGTAGCTTGTACTTCAAATTTTTATTCAGGAAAACAAAGGACCAGTTGCAACTATTATATAGGAATTCATGTGCAGTGAGTTTTTGATGTTGTATTTTATTTTTTATAGTTTCATATAAATGATATACAAATTTCTTTTCAATATCTAGCTTTCTTTAGTGATTTTCATAAAAGATTGACAAGTAGAATTCTTTCATGAAAGCTCTCTTTTGTTTGGGAATGTCATTTATGTAATTTTCCTTATGTTTTAATGAATTCATGACACATGCTCATTAAATATCCTCTTTAATTTTCAAACACTACACTACACCGACAAAACCTTAAGCCCATCACTAAAGTATTTCTACCTTTCTCCTTTATATATTTGCAGCTGTAACCCTTTGATACATTGACCTAGATACCTTCTTTTCATCCCTTTATCCAGTAGAAAAACCATCAAACTTTCAAAACCCTAGAGCTAACCTAACTAACCTAAAATATACTCCTCATTTAGTCAAACCCTTTGGCTGTGATTTCATAAAGAGAGCCCTCTCTGGTTTGGTAGGGCTAGCTACCAAACTAAAAGCTTGGTTTGAGGTTACCTCTATCGATATCCTTTCTCAGACTTGGGACATTATGAAGGCTAACATTTCTGGTGCCGTTGTCGGGGAGCGAAGTGATAGATCTTTCTTTGGTGTACCATATTTTTCATTGAATTCTAGGCCTGTGGGTGATAGGTCCTAGTTTTATTGAAGGCTGATTCAAGTTGCAGAGAGCCAAAGTGCAGAAGCAAGAATACACTGGCTCCAAAAAGGCACACACGATTGAATCCTGATCCACATCCAGCTTATCTCATTGAAGATCCGGAGAGACTCATCATAAAACAAAGATCTCAATATTCAGAGATTCCATCAAGTTCATCTACTTTGGTAAGGTTTACATCTTTGCCAACATAATTGTTTTTGTTTGAAGATATTACTTTCGATTTGACATTTGAGTTATCACTGTTTAGATCCAAATCAAAAACATCCTTGTCCGAAATTGTATTTGATTCTTTAATATTGTCTGAAGTAACATATCTATCTTAAGTTGTATTTGATTCTTTGAAGCATGAAACTAGTATATCATCCCTAGCATCCAATTCAGAGTCAGATTTTGATAGGAAATTTTGGAGTCAATTCGATAGGCTTTAAAAATTAGCAAACCATCTCCAATATACCTCCACTTATCCTCTTTCAGTTTCATCCATCCATACCGCTGCTTCTACATCATATACTCTCCCTCCTACACAAACACCTTCTATACCAACACTTCTTGTTGTACCTACAAGCTTACCTCCTAGAAAAACCATGGCTATATTTTCTCATTGGTTTTTCCATATCAGCTTACTGATTTACCTCAGAACTATGGACAAAGGCTTCCTCTATTTGACAAAACCGCTGATGTTACAGTGAGGCAACACAATGATAAGATCACATATTTCATAGACTTATAAGAAGTAGACAACGATGATGCCAAGATGAGAATCCTTGCTCAGATTTTCTCAGGAGAAGTAAAGAAATGGTTCAGAGCCTTGGCAGATGGTTCAGTGGAAAATTCATAGCAGTTGACAGATATTTTCCTCGCCAAGTGGGAGGAAAAGAAAAATCCACTTCTGATATTGGCCAAGTAAAATTCATTTAAGAGACAACCTAATGAGTCAGTCCAAGACTATACCACCTGCTTCAATAAAGTGTACAACTCCATTCCCGCCAATATCCAACCTCCACCTGATTTGGCCTTGTTGCACTATCTAGATGCCTTTGACCCTGATATGGAAAATCAAAATAGAGAAAGGAATCCTACCTCATTGGAGGAAATGTAGAAAAATGCATTCAGTGTTGAAGCTAATCTTCTGATCAATAAATCAAAAATTAAAATGGAAAAGAGAGTCACGATAAAAGAAGAGCCATCAAGTTCATCTGAAGCAAAGTTGGATAGTTTGATAAGAACCGTAGAGAATATGGTAGATAGAATGCCAATTTCAGAAAGGTAGCAAGATAATCAAGTTTGAAATCCTAACTTCCGAGGACAACAACAACAACCAAAATTTAGGATTAAGCAGAGAGAACATAGAGCTCCAGATCAACAAGCTCAACAACAAATCTGGAATCGATTGCAACAGAACTATGCTCCAGCACCAAAATATGATGATGATATTGTTGAAAAGAACCTTCTCTTTTAAAAAGATCAGGGACCTATTTATCTTACAGAGGATGATGCGTATATCGAAGAAACTTATGTGCCAGATGACCATGAACTTGTACTTGCAAATGATGATGGGTTGGTGGTCCAATCTGATGCCTATCAAATGGGGTATCTAAATGCTCTCAGCTCAGCGCACAAACAATACACTTTGAGAAACCCAGATGTTCCGATCACTCCTACTCAAAAGAGAACAACTCAGCAAAAAGATACTGAGCCAAACAAACTACCCAACTAGTCAAAACAAGGAGAAGGATCTTGCAGCCATAAATCAAAGCAAGAAAAGTGAGCCATCTACAGGTACATCAAAGAAGGATAAATAAGTGCAAAGGAAGGAAACTATAGCAAAATAGCAACCTGAAAAGTGGGATACCATCGTCAAAGAGGTAGAGAAACAATCTAACTTGTTTAGCCTAGAGAGTGAAATTTCTAAGTTAAAGGTGTTTATTCCTCTCATTGAGCTTGTTAAGCATGATAGATAGAAATATCAGATTTCCAAGATGTTGAAAGTAGATTACATGTTAGACATGGTCAATGTTAGTGATGACCATCCCAAACTTCTATTTGGTCCAGCCATAGATGGAAATCTTGAAGATAGTGAAGTCCATTCCTTTTATCTTATCTTGAGAGTCCATGATTATATTATCCATAATGGCATGTTGGATTTCGGGGCCTCAAATAATTTAATTCCGAAGGCTATCATTGATAAGTTGGGGTTGGAAATAAACTGACAATATCATGACCTCTATTCTTTTGATTCCGGTAGAGTCCATTGCCTCGGTCTTATCAAAGACTTAGCTGTTTCTTTGGATCAAATTCCTGCCAAAAATGTGTTGATGGACGTTGTAGTTGCTGACATACCTCCAAGGTATGGAATACTTCTTTCACGGTATTGGGGAGCCAAATTGAGGGGTACTCTACAACTTTATTTTTCATATGCACCTATTCTGGTACTTGGCCAACTTAGGAAGCTATACCGAGAGGTGAAAATGAAATACATGATCACTAGTAAGGATAAGTCTAAGAATCACCCGAATCACTCTGTACATACTGATTTATAGTACTTTATATTGGAGAATAGTAGTGGTACTGATTATTTAGATATTCAACTTGTAGAAGGTGAAGAAATTTCAGAGTTGGCAAATAGTGTCCAAGCGGTCTTCGGAATGAAGAAAAAAGAAATCAGAATTCCAAAATCTTGTAGCCAAGCACTTCAGAGAAAAATATAGAAGATTCACAACAGATAAGAGTTGAATCATATAAAGGTAAAGATCATATTGAGACAACCGATTGGAAAGAAGAAAAAGTACAACCCACAGAATTTTAGTTTCCCGATGATTAGGAGGGTCTTTGGACCACAGATTTCGATGGTGCTTTGGGAAAAGATGGAGCTGACATTGGAATTTGGATCCATAGCCCCATACATCAGTCATCTAAAGTCCCAAGGAATATAAGATTATGTTCTTACAAGCTAGGCTTTGATTTCTCTAACAATGAAGCAGAATATGAGGCCTTGATCACCGGTCTTCGAATTTTGAAAAGGATAGGCGTGAAAAGAATCATAGTATATGGCGACTCCGAGTTGGTGATAAAGCAGGTAAAAGGGGAGTACCAGGCCAAACATCCTAGGTGAGAGCTTATCGTAATGTTGATCTTGATGTTTGGAAATTTTTTCCAGAATATACATTGTCTTTGATTCTTAGAAGTCAAAATTTTATGGCTGATTCACTTGCCACAACGGCCAACAATTTTAAGATTCCTATTCATGCTACTAAAAAAATTGAAATTCATGTGAAGCATTGCCCAACTATCCTTGAAAATCTCAGATATAGGCAAGTATTTTGGGATGAAAAACAGATAAATAAGTTTCTACAGATGGAGGAGTCTACTAACTCCCACATTGATGAAGTGTACAATGAAGATGATCACGTAATTGAGGCTGCTGAAGTTGAGGTGTTGCAGGTAAAGGACAACAACATTTCACGAGGTCTAGTGCCTTTGGAGGAGTTGTTTGATCATGATGATGTAGCCAAAAAGCCAACTATGGTCCCCACGGAAAAACTTGTTGAAGATGTGAACATTGGTACATCGGATAACCCCAAGATGGTCAAACTATAAAAATCTTTATCCCCTGAGTTGAAAGGTAAATATACAACTCTCTTGAGTGAATTTTTTGATGTTTTCGCTTGGGAGTATTTATATCTAAATGTGTACAACAAGGATATCATGCAACACACCATCCCAATCAAGCCAGATCAAAAGACTTTCCGCCAGAAGTTGAGGAGAATTAATCCCAAGCTGTTGCCATCGATCGAAAAAGAGGTAAATAGACTTTACAAGGCTGGTATCATAGTTCCTAAGTTGTTCCAACAACTAGGAATGACTCATAAGTACATTCAATGATGATTGGGTCCTCCCGCTTTAGGTGTATAGGGTTGGTCTCCATTTCACCATGGGGGGTATTCCGTGGTAATAACTTGTAAAATATATTCAATATTAAAATTTAAATGACTAGATTTTTAAAGTTATCAAGAAATCATAAATTGGTAAAGCTTATGGTAGAAGAAATTTATAACATAAACATATATCTTCCAACCTATGTAAATTTTATTATGCCATAAGAAGTAATCATTTCGAAAAGAAAGACAAAAACTAGAAAATAAAAGAGAACAAATAAAACACGATGAAGAATTAAAGGTGCATTTAGATTTCTCAATAGATAATCTATCACAATGCCAAGTATGGAAGTTTAATATCAAGTACTATTGTTCTTAGTTACTTAATCAAAATATAGAGAGTAAGAAACTCATAATAAATCAATAATATGAATATTGAGAAATGTGAATTCCAGACAATGCTATGACAAATCAAGACTAGTTAATTCAATTATTAGTTTTCTAACAAGAATCAAAATCTAGAACACATTATTATTCAGAACATAAACGCATAGCACATAATAAGAGATACCACTAATAAATATTATCTTCATAAAATATCACAATTGAATTTTAGAATCAAGTATTAAGTAAAATATATCTATAATAAACCAAGTATACTATAAGATCATATCCAGATTCAACGTCTATCCACAGTACATAAAAATAATAAGAGAGATGTTAAATCTCAAATTGCATAACCGTGCCACAAAAGACAAATGACCAATTTGTACCACAAGTACATACATATCGTTATAATTCAAAAGGAAATTTCTTCCTTAAAGCCCCAAATTTCTCAAATTGGAAATCAGGGCCCCAAATTTCTCAAATTGGAAATCAGGGTTTTTTACAAAAAAATTAAGTAACCATTTGAAATAACTATTCCTTAACTAAGATAAAAACACGATGGATAATTGAACTTTGATCTCATCACTTTCGACTTGATATTCAAGACGCCATATATTCTTCATGTTTGAACGACTCAAACAGTGTCCTCCTTGGATTAATATATAACTATTCATTATATCATATTTGCCTAGTTTTGCAATTTATTGCAATTAATTTCCTACACCATACAAACGAGGATTAGTCATTTAATAAATCATAGTAAAGCATATGAATAAAATTCACAATTTCACACTTTATTTACTTTATTTCCTAAATTGGTTTCCAAAATAGTTGAGGAAAAATCACGAGTAAAACGCCCTTGATTTTAATTGTTTTCTTTGATTTCACCTTGTAGTAAAACTTGGTACATCTTTCAAATTCTAACAAAAGCTATAAGTTTGGAATGTATTTCACAGATACTTTTTTTTTTTCTAACACATGAGAACAAATCTCAACTAATTTGCGATTAAATAAACTTAATGGAGAGCAATACAACTTTTAGAAGTGTCAGGCCAGGAGGTAACTCCGAAAAATTGAATATGACATAGATGGAGGGTGTGTATGTACTTATACGTGGAGGTGAGACTATTGAGATTCATTTCCCAATGTCTCTTGGCCTTCCTTTTTTCCTATTTTACAATAATATACAATCTCACCCAATCCATTAGGATTAGGTGTCAACATTCCCCCCTTTAATCTGAAGGGATGTTGGTGAGTCCAAGCATCGTCTTAAAATTTTCAAACTTTTCTCTTCCAAGCGCTTTCGTGAAGATGTCTGCAGTTTGCTCATTTGTGGAACAATGATGTAGATGGATAGTTTTGGCCTCAACATGATGTCGAATCAGATGATATTTTGTATTGATGTGCTTTGTTCGATCATGAAAATTTGGGTTCTTGGCCAACTTTATTGCATAAGTGTTGTCGATCATGAGTGGAGTTGAATGCATTTGTTTCATCTGCAAATATTCTAGGATTTTCCTCAGCCACACAATTTCCTTTGTTTCTTCATCTGCTGCGACATATTCTGCCTCAGTTGTGGAATCTGCTGGAACTGACTATTTGCGTGATCTCCATGAGACAACTCCTGATCCAAGACTCATGGTAGAACCTGAAGTAGATACCTCGGTTTCTTTGTCCCCATCAAAGTCTGAATCAGAGTATCTAATCAAGATGAAGTCACCCACCTATGTATATTTGAGTCCAACGTCTTGAGTTCCCTTCAATTACTTTAGAACTCTTTTTGCAGCAGACCAATGTCTTTCACAAGGTTTTTGCATAAACCTGGAGATGATTCCAACAAAAAATGAGATGTCTGGTCTGGTGGTAGTAAGGTAGATAAGACTTCATACAAGTTGTCTATACTTTTTTGCATCCTCGAATTCCTTCCCTTCAATGGATGTGAGCTTCATGTTTTTTTCCATTGGAGTGGTTAAGGGATTGCATTCATCCATGCCAAACTTGTTCAAAATATCTCCAATGTACTTATTTTGAGAAAGGAATATAAATTTAGGATGTTGAGTTACTTAAATACCCAGATAGTAGTGAACATAGCCCAAATCATTCATTTGAAAACCTTTCTTTAATTATTTCTTTATGGATGCAATATAACTCTCATTGTTCCCTGTCATAAAAATATCATCTACATACACCACAAGACATACAACTTTTTTCCCAACTTTCTTAACAAACAAAGTTGCACCATCAAGATCAAAATGTTTGAAGTTAAGTTTCAAAAGATGCTCAGTTAATTTCTCATACCAGGCTCACGGTTCTTGCTTGAGGCCATATAAGGATTTTATAAGCTTGCATACTTTGTGTTCTTGGCCCTTCACAACAAATCCTTCTGTCTAGGACATAAAAACCTTCTCCTTTAGATGACCATTCAAAAAGGCGGTTTTTACATCCATTTGACGGAATTTCCATCCCTTCTGAGCTGCTAGGGAAAAGAGTGTCTGGATGGTGGCCCATTGTGGCTGTGGGGGAAAAAGTTTCTTCATAATCGACCCCTTCTTTCTGCGCAATTTTTTTTTCCACAAGCCTGGCTTTGTGCTTGTCAAGTGAGCCGCTTGCTTTGTACTTGTTCTTGTAGACCCACCTGTAGCCAATTGGTTTGAATCCCAAAGGAGGATCAACCAGCTTCCAAGTGGCATTCTTTATCAAGGCATCATACTCCTTTTGCATCACTTCATTCCATTCAACATGAGAAGCAGATTCTTTGAAGGAATTTGGTTCAAGATCTGTAGACAAATTCAATTCACAGTTATAAGAAATATCCATATTAGTAGGTGAATCAGAATTATCTATCTCACCTCCATTTTCTCTGGTGGAACTTCTTGTTAATGTATTTCCAACCTCATCGTAACGAACGTTTTCTAGTGTCTTTGTCAACCATTTTGGGGGACCTTTCTGAGATGGCCTAGATTGCTCGTTTGACTGAGTTGGAATTGAATCAAGATTCAATCTCCCGATTCTGTCAATCACATCATTCAAGGTGTCATCCGTGGTTGGTTCTTCATGTGGGGGAGAGAGTGCTCCAAAAGATGATTCCATAGATTGATTCAGTATAGGAATCCCCCCTTCAAGATGTGCAATCTGATTATCAAATTCCTGAAAAGACTTTGCATGTGTGAATCTATCCAAGTGATTAAGTTGTCGCTCAGCAACATTGTTAGTCTTGGAAGATTCAAGGAATATGACATCACTGGCTACTAAAAAATTCTTAGTGACTTCATCATAGAGAAGATATCCTTTGGAGGTATTGGAATACCCCAAGAAGATACATTTTCGAATTCTAGCACCAAGTTTATTCCTTTGTACCTTAGGTATCAAAACATCACAGGTGGAACCAAAGACCCTGAAATGCTTTACCGAAGGAATGTGGCCATGCCACATTTCATAAGGAGTTTTGTTTCTGATTGAATTCGAAGGACACCTATTCTTTATGTATACAACACATAGAACTACATCAGCCCAAAACATCAATTTTAAATTCTTAAAAAACATCATGGAGCGAACCATATTTAAAATTGTCCTGTTCATTCTTTCAGCTACATCGTTCTGTTGGGGATTATAGGGCATAGTTGTTTGATGTTTGATTCCATGTTGACGAAGAGAGTTTTCAAATTCGTTTGATGTGTATTCCTTTCCATTATCAGTGCGCAAAGAGCCAATATGAGTTTGTGCATCATTTTCAATCCATGCATGAAAATTCCTGAATGTTTGAAAATCATCATATTTGTTCTTCAACAAGTAAACCCAACACATTCTAGTGTAATCATCAATAAATGTCATCATATATTTATTTCCATTTGCAGAAGAAACATGCATGGGGCCACATAAATCTGAAAGAATAAGCTCAAGTTTTCTATGTGCTTTGGAATGTGAATCATGAAAGGGCTATTTGCGTGCTTTCCTAGAATACAAACATCACATTTCTTAAGTTTCCTAGGAATTGTAGGCAATCCAGTAACACCATTTTTCTTCAACAATCGAAGGTTGTCATAGTTTAAGTGTCCAAATCTAGCATGCCATAAAAGACTTGATGGGAATGTACCTTCATCATGATGTGAAGTGAATGCAAAGTTTTGTGCATGAGCAGAGGAACCTTGCAGCTTTAGGAGTCTTCCTTCTTTTATTCCCTCCATGACAAGTAAGCGATCTGATGCTTTTTTGACCTCAGCCTTGCCATCAAACATGTGAATGGAGTGTCCTTGCTGGCATGGAAGAGGCTAAGCTTATCAAAAGAGAAGACCACTATTTAAAAAGAAAAATCAAAGAAGCAATTGAAATTGAAAAAAGAAAAAATAACTTAAACCGAGATGATGGGTTGAAACTAAATAACACCTGTAAACCATTAATCAAAGCTCATCACAAAAATAATTTCACTACTTTCGACTAAATAATTTTATTCCCTTAATTAAAAAATATAATAAACAATAAATAAGTAAATAAATATAAGTAATAAATAAATAAATAATTAACTAATTAATTTATTAATTAAATTAAATTAAAAATAAAACGAAAATAAACCAAATTTAATTCATCACTTACAACTTTTTTTAAAAATATATTTAATTCAATAAACAATCAATTTATAAAATTTAATTTAAATTTCACCTTTATTTTAACCTAAAATTCATAAAATAATAATAATAATAATAATATACATAAACTTAAATATAAATTAACAACAATGTATTAATTATTAAAATAATAATAATAATAATAAAAACAAATTATTAATTAATTATATTTTTACATGAACTTACTCTAAATTAATTTATATCCCCAATAAAATTATTTATTTTATTTTAATTTAATTTTACTTATAAAAAAGAAAAAATTATTATTAAAATTAATTAAATAAATAGTAATAAATAGAATTAGCCGACTTAATTTTTCTTACTTACTTCCACTCTCTTATATTTAAATACGATCTGGGCTCTTAAATACTTTTCAAACTTTTCATGAAAGTTGGCGCTCCCTTGAAGATAGACTCATTTCTGTAGTCCGAAACGTCGGGTGAAAAAGCTCATCAACAGGTTATTCCATTCATTATCAAAGACAACAAGTTTCTCCTCAACTCAAGGAGGTATAGAACCTCATGTAGAAGATGATCTGGAAGACCAGACAACTTAAGCCTGATTGTGCCAAGCCCTTATGGCTTGAGTTTGGATTTATATGCGAAGTATACTCCTCCATCAACTTTTTCAGTAAATTCTTCAAAAAAATCTTTTCTAGAAGTCATTTGTCATGTTGCTCATGAATCTAGCAAACAATAATTTCTCTAAGAAGTAAATGAAGCATCAAACAAGTCTTCAATTACTCCATTGTCACAATGTGCTACAACATAATGAGCGGATTCAGGTGCTTTACCTTTGTCTCTATCATGAGTTTTACCTTTTTCTTGATTTCTTTGTTGCTCAATTTTTTCCCAAGACAACTTACATGTAGATGCATCATGCCAATCTTTATTGCAACGTATGCAATGAAGATCAGATTTTCCAGTTTGAGTTTGTCTACCCCCCTTTCCTCTGAAATTTCTTCTTCCTCTTCCTCTTTGGCCACCTCTTCCGCTGGAAGAATCTTGAGCATGAATCTCCTCTCTATGTGTGAAACATACAACCTCTTCAGAAGACAAAGGGGTTGTCATTTTTCCAAAACCTTTCTCTCTTTCTGCAAACTTTTTCTCAAGGGAATCAAAGGTGATTTTCATGAGGTTTCCACTTGCTTGCAATGACTCAAGATAATGTGAGTAAGTGGGATACAATGCATTAACATAAGCTATGAGAGGTATGTCAACTTAATGTATTCTTAATGTCATGCATAATAGATCTTACTTCTAATTCTAAAGAAAGAGGGTCATCATTTTTCAATTCAAGGTTGAACAACTTAATCATTAATTGAACAATTTAAAGTTTTGGATGTGAGTGATAGAGTTCTTTTAATTTTCTCAAGGCTTCATAGGCATTTGAAAATAGTGTAATATGGCGATTCACCTCTTCATTTACAAAAGTTGCAATCAAGGCATAGGCCTTGCAATTCTTGTTTTCCCAAATGGTGTTCTCCTTTTCTGAGGTGGGCTTTGCTGGTGGATGGTCTCCTTCTCCTTCACAAATTCTTCTCCACAACTCATTAAAAATGAGAGTGTGCTTGATTTTTCGAGACCATTCAGGATAGTTCTCCTTGCCGGAGAGAACAACTCCCACAATAGATATGAGAGAATGCATTCTTTTGAAAAAATCACTTTGCTGCCACTGTAAAAAAATTACTCAATTCTGGTGCTAAGAGAAATTAAATTCTAGTCTTCAATTTTTTATTTTATTTTTTTTTTGTAAAAAATTTTTGGTTAAAAAAAATTGTAGAGGGTTTATTTGGGGGAGTGATTATCTGAAGGGGGTGTTATTTTGGGAGGGATTATCTGAGGGAGGTGAAAGTGGGGGAGGGATTAATTGAGGGAGGGCGGAAGTGGGGGAGAGAGGGCGGAATTCAAAAGGCCAATACCAAAGTATGCAATGAGGCCGAGCTGCAAGGAGGCAGCGGCAGGGAGGGAGGCCGAGCTGCATCGGTAGGGAGGGAGGCTGAGCTGCAAGGAGGAAACGACAAGGAGGGAGGAATGGAAGGGCCGACGACCGAGGAGGGAGAGGCATAGGGGAGCAGGAGTAGGGGAGGGGAGGGGAGCAGGAGTAGGGGAGTGGGAGTAGGGGAGCTGAGGGGAGGGGAGCGGAGTGAGAGTAGGGGAACTGAGGGGAGGGGAGGGGGAGTAGGGAAGCGGATCTGGCGTGAGGATTGAGGATGGCAACCGCAGGTGAAAAAGTAGAGGAGCAGAGCGGAGGGGAGGGGAGGAGAGGGGAGGGGAGGAGGAGTAGGGGAGCGGAGCTTGCATAGTGCAGTAAGCGAGGGAGGAGCCGACGTGAGAGAGGCATAAAAGAATGTATAAATCAGGCATGACCAAGAGTTGACGTGAGGGAGGTAGCGTGGTGCCGAGCGGAGGCTTGCACAAAATTTCCTACAAAAAAAATGATATATTTTGTGGAGAGTGATGAGAGAGGGCGAAGAACCCATCTCTGTTTTGATTTATTTTATTTTATGTATTTGCATAATTTGATGAGGAATAATGGGCAACAAATTGTAAGACAAAGAACACAGAGAAGGAGAAGTTATGCCAAGTGCTGGCAGAGAGGCAGAGAGGCAGAGAGGCAGGTCTGCTAGGAGGGAGTTACAAGGGCAGGGATACCAGAAATATAACTAGCTCTGATACCATGTCAGGCTAGGAGGAAACTTCGCAAAATTGAATATGAATTAGATGGAGCGTGTGTATGTACTTATACATGGAGGTGAGACTATTGGGATTCATTTCCCAATGTCTCTTGGCCTTTTTTATTTCCTATTTTACAATAATATACAATCTCACCCAATCCCTTAAAATTATGCATCAACAAAAAGCAATAAATGAAGGTGATATTAGTCTTTAGATGGAAAAAAGCTTGGAACTTTAAGTCAATTGGTTGCCCAAAAAGATCTAAGGGTCCACATGGTTTTATATGAAGGTTTTCGTTAATTCATATGGAGAATTGGGTGTACGTTAAAAAACTTTATTCGAACCAAAGATCCTACACTAGGCACATGCTAATAAAATAATTTCATTTTAAATGACCTTTAACCATAACACTTCGTTTTGATTATTTATGTTGTGCCATGTATCTTGTAAAGTGAGGTTTTACGTATGTCAAGAATAAATATTTTTAAATTTTTTCATAATGATATTTATGTCAATGAAGTGGGCTCTCACTTATGGCAACATTTTATGATATGAGGTTTATTATGTAAATATTTTTTAATAGGGTATTATGATTTTTACACAAACCTGATTAATAATATTCTACTGGATCGAATTTCATATTTTTGTTTTAAACTATACATAACTTTGAAATGAAGTATTATCCAGAATAGAATACCATTTACATCACTAGTTGTATATATATCAAATGACTTTTTATCGTCTTGATGTTATTTTTGAGTCGAGAGGCTCATTCTATAACTCGTTATTATGAGGGCGATGTGTAAGTATGTTCGTCTTTAACGTGGAGTTGACATGTATCTTTTAAAAAAATAAAATAAAACATTCTCTAAATAGAAAAGCAAAATGAATATGCTATGCATGTTTAGTTAGTTTTCCATATTATGTAATATAATTTCATGTAAAGTAATTAGAAGTAAAAAAATGTTAAAATAAAATATTTTAATGTTGCATATAGTAAAAATATTCAATGTGGGTGATCGATAAAATATTTTAATACAATAAATATTGATGTATACTTAACAATATATTAATAAGAAAAAACTACTTTAATGTGCACTGATAAAATGTTTCCATGTACATGTTATGTAAAATATTTTAAAATCAACTATATATATATATATATATTTGATGTATATATTGTATAAAACTATGGTTAAAATGTTTGAAGTAGTGTTAGTGTTTACAATTTGGTCATTTTTTAGGTATCTGTTTTTTTTAAAATCCAACAACATTTTTTTGAACTTACAAGTTTAAGTTCTGTACTCTATATAACATTCAAAAATACAACTTAAACAATGAAAAATGACACATTGTATTTTGCACTCTCAAAGAAATTTACACGTAAATAAATTTGATCCCTCTCAACTCATATTAAATCCATGCTTAAAATAAAACTATGCTATTTAGTAAAATCCTAATTCACCTTGTTCTGTGAGAAATATTTATCTGCGTGAATGCTAACAAACAACAAATGTATCGATGGCCAAAAACCCTAAATATTTTAATGAATCTATGGCCAAAAACCCTAAATATTTTAAATCATTCACCATAAGGTATATAACCCTCGATGAGTTGAGTTGAAAAGTAAAGCTTGGTAAATGTTTAAAATGTATTATCACGAGTGAATCAAATCTTACACAGCTAGACTAATCCCAACCCAAAGTTTTTACAAAAATAATTTTTTCATCAAGCTAAATAAAACTTTCCAAAACTTTGGATGAAACGAATCATAGTTTTAGTAAACTCATTGTGTAGGTAAATGGAACTTAGAGAAAATAAATGATAGATTATATTAGTTTTCGGGTGGAGAAAGATGCTCCACATTTTCCAGATAAGGTGGGTTAAATTGTTTTAATCGACCACTATTGTTAGTTTTGGATGCAGAACACGTAGGCGGGTTAATCTTTTCAAGTGGGGCCACATATATTACTCTAACTTCATAAAGTTTTGGTTCTATTTTTAATATGGCATGATTCATATTTTAATAAAGCAAAGTTTTTTAAGTAAGTCAAATGTTTCATGTGGTGAGGTTTAACAAATGAATATTATTTAATAAGTTTTTATAAAACAACTTTTAGGCAAAGCTAGGTAAATGATATTTTAATGAGATTTCAATAAAGTTTCTTATTTGTAGGTTTAAATTATAATACATTTTATTTTGATTCATGTTTTCATTTATATATTAATTTACCTTAGATGGTAATTGTTTTCCTTCACTTTAACCCAATATTACTTATGTGCATGGAAAATATTTTGGTTGCATTTTTTTTTAAGTTTATATAAGAGGAATTTGATTTGAATATTAACGCTCACATTTTACATACTTTGTACTTTTTAAAATATGTTTTATGAATTACAAATGTGTATATATACAAGGATGTCAACTCTCCTTAAAAAAGTTATTATAAGAAGCATTTTATTTATTTATTGTGATTATTTAATTTCTCTTTTTTTTGGGCATTACTCCTTGTTTTCGTGAACAACTAATTCTTAGTCATGTTTAATTACAATTATGATTATTAATAATGTTTTAGTTGTGTATATTATTATGACATCTTAGTTAGTGTTATTAATAATTTTTGTATTCTTATTTATCTATGAAAAATAACATTAAAGAATATAATAATAATAATAACACACATACTCTTATGAACATGTGATGTTATCTAAATAACGTCTGCAAAATATTATTAATTTTTTTTTTTTTTTTTTTAAAATTTACTTTATTGATTTGATTTTATGTGTGACTAGGGATAACATGTCAAATATGAATCTAGGTGGTTAGGTAAGATTGGTGAAAATAAGAAATACTAATGAGACAAAATGCCTAAAGGTAGCCAAGTTTTCGGAGAGGATCAATTTTAGCACCAACACCCTCTAATATAAAGTTGCACATTGTCTAAATCGCTCCTAGTAGGATAAATTGATGTGTGTCGTATGTTCAAGTGAACTATGAATCAAGGTGGCAATCAATATTTAAGGGAGTGACCCTCTTAATGTGTCATGCATGGTATTATATCAATCTTGCATAGATCCACAAAACACCTATCCAACCAGTGGTCTATAATGGTTAGTATGTGCACTATTCTATAAAAATATGTTCTATTATCACAAAAGGGTGTTGTCAAGTTCTAGGGAAAATAAAACAAGCTCATGAGTTCTTTTGATATGATTCGAATGACCCTATACAATCAATAGGGATTATCCCGAATTAAAGGTCCCAATTAGACCTTACACCATTTGGAATAGGGAATATATCCAATTTTTGATGTGGCCACTATTAGATATTTTTTTTTTTTGGGGTTTTACATCCAATTGCGTCCTAGTCCTCCATTTATAGATTTTCAATGCAATAAAATGAAATTCCCTTAATATATTATGTGGAATGCATGATAATACATAGGAAAACCAATAAAAAGAATGGAATAAATGTAGCATAAAATATATTACTACTTTCAAACTTTAGTAAAAAGTTACTTAAGTAAATAAAAACAATAATCTATATAACAAGGAGTATTATAGAAAAGTCTAGAAATGAACAATTTATTATAGTATTATGTTTAGAAGATATAGATAAGCAATATTTGAGATAAATTAAGTAAACACGTTACTTATAAGTGAGAATAGTCGACACTATAAAATAATATGCTCATATCATTCAAAAATTAAGTAAACCAACAAGATAAGTTCCACAAAACACAACCAAAGCTTATGTTTGTCTCCAAAAAGCTTGGACAACAATGGGTTCTCATTCATTAGCATTTCCTAGAATATTTTACAATATGCACAAGCAAAAAACCCTTTACAATTTCAATTTATTCCCTTTATAGAAGAATCAAGCAAGGCAGCACCGTGGGGTTAAGAGAATCAATTGCTATGATGTATCTAGTCGAATGTTTGTTGCCCCTTTTTCTGATTGGGGTCCTTCAGTTAATTATCACTTTCTAGAATTTGGGGAGTTGATTCTCCTCAATTGTTTGAATCCCCTCCTCTGTAAGGTTTCCCATGTGGATTGAAGAGGCTTCATCCTTTTATGTCCTTAAATTCTTTATATGTTCATTCCATGTATCAAAATCTTCATTCATTACACGTCCTTAAGGAATTTTTTTCTTCTTGGAGGGAATTGTAAAAATATATGCTCTACTTGATTCTCTGTTCAAACGTTTACATCTTAGGCAACAAAGGTATAACCAATGTAATTTTCCTACAAGGGGTTTCCATAAGATTTTGACTGGATGCTTCATTGGGTTTAGATATGGAATTTATGTCTTTTCTATTTGAACTTACATGGTATTTTCAATACTTTAACACATGCTCTTATGGAAATAAACTATATTTGGTATGGAAGATGATAAGTGGAAAATATTGACAATATTCTCTATGCCTTGCCATAACATGGTAGCATTTCACTATATTTTTATAATATTTATAATATTTTAACTAGACGTCCATTTCTTAAAATGTTTTTGGTGTGAACACAATGATTTCTATAGGGATTTCTTTTGAAGAACACTGCCATTTTTAGCCTTGCCAAATTTAAATTAAGATTCTTGATATGCAAGCTCTTAGGCTTAATGTGGGTCATGGCATCTACAATAGCATAAATAAGTTTTCACTTGCTGATATTTGTCATAAAATTCTCTTTGAACATTATTCAACTCATTATGAACTTCGAAAACATACTTAAAAAACTTTGTTAGTTGATGCAAGTTATTAGGCTTATAATATTTGACTTGATTTTATAGCAATGTGAATTTTATTTCATATTCCCTCATTTTATTTTTTACATCTATGAATTTATTTACATTATCTCATGTAATAGAAAATACATCAAAAGCAGAGGAATCCAAATCTATCTTTCTTGTTTCCATTACCATAATCTAAATGGTGAGTATTACCTCAAAAACTAAGTTGATTTATCTCCTTTTATATTTCTATTTGATTACCAACTCCCTCTATTTATTAAATGAAAATAATCCCAAGCTAGAAACTTCATCAATAAGGATTGGAACAAGATCTTCACCTCTCATAAACATGCCTACACCAAAAGTATTAGAATTTGTTTTAGTGGTGAAGACTTCTTCCATCTATGTTGAGTATGGAAATATTGTATTTTCTTTACTTATCGATTATCTTAACCTATCCTTTTCTTGTGGGATTTCCTTTGATAAAATGTTATTCAAATATTTTCTTTACTTATTCATTTCTTTATTATTATTTGGCCCTTTCTTCAACTTATTTTCTTGTTGATTATTTGGATTTTGACTCAATGTTTTGTTTCTTATTTTCCTTCTTTGCTACCAATTCAACTAAGGATTTGGCCCCTTCTTCCTTTTTATTTGCTAGTATTCTCCCTCATGATCTTACATTTGTGGTAGTTCCTTTATCTTAGCTTCAAATTCTATTTTTATATTTTCCAATTATTCCAATATTTTCTTTTCTTTCTCCCACCACTTTTTTTGCAAGGCTTGTATCTTAGTAGCAACTCTTACAACATCTTTATTTCTTTTCCTTTCATTTTTCTTGACAAATTTTTACAATTTATTTAGAACCTATACCTAGGTCATTTATAATTTATGAGGTCTCTCAACATCTCTTTATTAGTATTGATAAGGAAAATATACCTTTACATCCAACTTATACCTTGCGACACTTCCAAGGGGTCATACATTTGGGATCTTTCTAATTCAAAATGATACGCCATTGTATATTTCCCTTCCATCCTAGCCCAAGTGGAATCCGTTAGCCCATACATGTGATGGATAAAGAATGGGTTAGGAATAATCTCTTCCGGTGTTTGCATGGAATCAAATATCCCATTGTATGTAGTATATTCCTACAAATACTAATCCCTAATTGTTTTCATCACCTCTAATGCCTCTAGAGATATACTTAGGTATGATTTATAGAGAATAAGTTCATATAATGGTGCCAAAAAACACAACAAATAAATGTATATTAATAATGGTATCTATCATTCCATAAATCCTTGTAATAGACATGAATAGGAGGCTACTGCGGAGTCCAATACCAACCTAACCCTATGCATGTGTTAGAAGCACAAATACATATAACAAATAGAAAGATGTAGAATTCCAAAATTCCCGAGGACAAACAATTTGAGGTATACTAATGGCTCTTGTAAGTGAATTTGGAAGGATAGAAACCCACTTTAAACTTTACCTTCATCAATTATTTGATGCAAAATTGGAACCCAACCTAGTTTCACATGAGTTGTATCATTTTCTCCAAACTTTCTGACCAAGTGTATCCTAATTTGTGGTGTGTGGTTGGGAAGGGTTTACTGCTTAAAATTTTGAAAGTTCTCCCTTCTTCGTACTTAGTCAACTAGAATATCATGGTAGTCATCTTCATGCATGAAATATTTCAACCAATCATTAGTGAAGTGGATTTCCACATTTGATATTTTGTAATAGGAATTAAGGTTAGATGAGGTGAAGGATCCATTTCATCTTCCTTGATCGTTTAATATTCTTGTTTTTTTGACATATGTATTGATCCAAATTTATGCAGGAATGCAACAAAATACACATATAACTATAAATACAAATATGCAGCGGAAATAACACTTCATTTCATTAATATCAAAGAACTGAAATTTGTTTACATACATAATGGAAATAAATTAGCTAGGGTGCTGGTAGATTATCTTTGAGAAGAGATGTGGCAGCTACATGTCTCTGAACTCTGTGTTACAATGAGTCTCAAAGGCCTATATATTATTGAGAAACAATTAAAAACCCTAAACAACCAAAAATCTAACACTAGGAGATGAAACACTAGACTATGGGCCCTATCGGGGTAAATCGATACATCAATTTCCCGAGGTCGTAACTTTGGTATATGATTTACGTTTGACGCACATGATACATCTTTAGAAAGATCTATCTGAGGACTAAAACTACTATAAAAAAATATTAAGCTTGGAAGAATCATATTCACCGGAGGTTTCATGCCCAAAAAACGTCGTTTAGGGCCTCAAAACGGCTCCAGAACTTCGGGACCCGAAAAACTGCCAAAAATGCTACAATTAAGGAAACTGAAAAACTGAAAGAAACAATGGTGGGGGTCTAAGTGGAATAGGTGGTGGTCACCAATATCCACCTGGATCATGTATGTTCAATTAAATATATAATACACCACTAGATATTTGGTTATTAGAAAGTGGATAAGCGATTTCTTTAGAGTTTGTGCTATGAACATCTCTTCTTCTTTGCCTTCATCTAGGTCCTCATTATTCTCTTGTCTTTTTGTATTTTCAATTAATCAAAATAATTAAGTGTATTCATGAGCTCCATTAATTATGGCAGTGTATACAGTGTCTACTTGAACAATCAATTTGGTATCTCTAGTAGCTTAGGATTCCATATCTAGTTGTTTACCCTTTGCTAACTTATTCCTTATCGGACTACAAAGGTGAGGCTATGTTCATTAGCTGACATGGATTCCCTTAAAAACTACAATTGGTACTTGAATTGATCTATATTTGATTCCTCACGTCACCTTTCCTTTCCAACAATCTTGGGGAAATATTTGTAGGTTAGAAAAATAAAATATATGAAAAAAAGGGTTTAGATGAAAGAACCAAATAAATTTGCACAAACAACCAATCTAAGAAACTCAAAATAGAACCACCTTTCAAGGATAGTAATGTTGTTCCTAAACTTTAGCAAATGGAATTATCACATTTCTTTTAAAATTTCATGAGGAATTACAATTGAAATTGAAATTTCCCTTTTTATTGGTTAATGTGAAGGGGAAAACAAGAAAATGGAGGTTAGCATAGAAATATAACTAAGCTCAAAGCATGAAAAAATTGAATTTGATGTATGATCAAACTAGTTGAATATGAAACAACCATTATTTCAAGTAATTGCTAATCTGAATAAAAATCAACTTAAAATTAAATACTTTGTAAAAGGAATCATTAACTGACTACTCTATCCTTAAGGGTGATGTTCTTAAATTTAACTAAATTTTGAGAATTATGAAAGAATAGTGATGTTCTTAAATTTAGCTAAATTTTGAGAATTATGAAAGAATGATGATTGTCACTATGATGCATAAATAATTTTAAGTAATCATATTTGTATATGATTTCTCAATTTTAAACTAAAAAATATGATGAATTTAATACCAAATTTGAAAGGGAAACAAGTTTGAGTTATAGTGCCATTAAATAAAGCTGAGATGTGACACACATTAAAGGGAAATTGATTTGAAATATATGCTGCACATCAAATTTAAACAAAAATCACACGTGTGACAGTCTAACATTGAATGAAGCATATTCTACTAATCTTACCCATTTGGAAATTGAGACCGTATGACACTACCATTAGGTAAGTGTAAGCCTAACTTTAAAAATATATGCTAATATAGAGATTAAGACACACATTCACTAAGAGGTGACCTGACTTGGCCATTGAGATCAATTGATTAAGACACACATTCACTAAGAGGTGACCTGACTTGGCCATTGAGATCAATTGAGAAATCGATTCTTTTGACATGACATTATTAAAGAGTAAGACTAACTAGAAAATGAAGCTGATCACTTGATCACGATCTATCTACACTAAGTTAGTGTTGAGAGGATTCATTTTACATATTTGGCCTAATCATCAAACAATGTTTGAATAGGAAAAAGCTAAGACAAATCATTAAATATGTCAAAAATCCAATAGCGTTAAGAGGTTCTCATTCGAATATTGAACCTAATTTAGAAATCAAGGCAAGATGAAGATGAAAATAACTAGGTGAGAACAAGGATTAATTTTTAGATCTAGAACAATTGAGGAACTAAGCTATAGAAAACACTGAATTCATTGTATTTTGAGGAAGAGTAAAAGTTTGAAGGTTGAGAATACCATGATTAGGAATTTGGGTCCGTTCCACACAATTTTTGTGATAGGAGGGTCAATTTTTTCAATCTGGTTGATTCCCAAGTCAAGGGACAACTCAAGTAGGAGAAGTGAAGAGGAGGCCTAATATGGGGATTGAGCCAAATCTAGATATTGGGATTGAAACAGTTTGTGCCATAAATGATAAACATCAATGGAAAAAGCTACTAAATTAAACATAAGAACCAATCTAACTTATAAAAAATGAAAAGAATGCAACAAGATAAAAAATAGCTCAGGTCTATATACAAATTGAAAAAAAAGCATAACCTAACTAATGAAAAAAAAAAAGAGTGAGGCCTTAAGGTTTTTTTCCAAAACTTGGGAAATTGTTGAGAGTTCAACAAATGTTTCAAAATTTGTAAATCTCTCATCTCATCCCTATCTAACCTTGTCGTACTAGATTCATACTTCTTCACTAGCGTTTATAAATATTTGATAATTCCCCGAGTACATGGGTAATGGAAGATATAATGTTCTCAAGGGATGTAGCTAGGGAAAGGTGTCATGACTCTCTGGTTCTTATGAAAATTCCAACTAGATTGTTTCAAGGTTGGTGTTTACATCTCCACTTGGGGGTTAGGGTAGGCACTTTATACAATTAGTGACGGTGGGTTTGGGTACTATTCACGCATAGGCTCCCTCAACCCTTAATCATGTTTGTGGGGCGAGCTTTATTTCTTGGATTATCAACCATTAAATGCGGCTGGGCATTTATTGCCCACCGTTAGATTTAAACAAACAAATTTAAATCTAACGGTGGATAGTATTGCCTGTTTTCCGTGGATAGTGGTCTCATTATTGCACCGAGAGGCGCATTCTACAACCCAGTATGACCCCAATGTGTAAGTATGTCAAAAGCCAAAAAAAAAAAAAAAAAAAAAAAAACTATTGTTTTTTAATAAAATATAAATAATGCGGGCTTTAAAAATAACAACATAAACATATAAATAAACGATTAAAAATAAATTTAAAAAATATAAATTTAAAATATGAAGAGTTTTACGAACACTCAAAAAAGAGATATGGTAAATAAATAAAAATGTAAATAAACCAGAAATATAATAAATAAATAAAACCTAGTTTTATACTTACTAGGTAGGTATGGTAAATAAATAAAAATATAAATACACTAGAAGTATGGTAAATAAATAAAACCGCTTTTTATATTTACTCCATAAGCCTCTTTATATTTACAAAAAATCAAAAAAAGTTTTATTTTGGTAAAGCTTATGGACCAAATACTATGAGACAAATTATTATTAATACCATGAGCCAAATACCATATTTATAAAAGAAATATAAAAATATAACGTAAATAAATAAAAATATATCAAATAGAAATAGAAATCAACATCTAATTATATTTGAAGTGATGGGTTTATAATTTTTCCTCTAGATAATTACTCTATAAATTTTATGTTTTTTTTTTTTTTACCATATACTTTTAATATTCCAAATACTATTTTTAATTAAAAAAATATCATTTTCTTTGTATGTCAAAAAGTTGCATTCCATCATGTTTGTTTTAATTCTTTTTCCTTTGAGGTTAGGGAGTGGGTTTTCTACAACTTACATGAAATTTGAATTTCTCTCCTAGGCCGAAGCTCCTCGAAACCTAATATTCCAAATACTATTTTTAATTAAAAAAATATCATTTTCTTCGTATGTCAAAAGGTTGCATTCCATCATGTTCGTTTTAATTCTTTTTCCTTTGAGGTTAGGGAGTGGGTTTTCAACAACTTACATGAAATTTGAATTTCTCTCCTGGGCCGAATCTCCTCGAAACCTTGGATTTTCTTTTCCTCCCGTGTGTGACTTTTATGTTCATCGACAAGAAATAATTTCTTATTCTTTTTGTTTTTGTCATTGTTAGAATATATATATATATATATATATATATTTTAATTATTTTCTGGCAAAAAGGCTATATTTCCAATGGGTAAAGTCTTATTGTTAGGAGAGATGTATTTTAAAGCTCAGTATGACTCTAATATGTAAATATGTTGGAAGTCAAAATAATTTCAAAAATAAAATCTAAATAATATTCACTTAAACAAAAACTTACAAAACCATATAAATTAAAATTAAATATCAAATTTATCAAAATATGAAGAGTTTTACTAACACTAAAAAAAATATATGGTAAATAAATAAAAATATAAATAAACTAGAGGTATGGTAAATAAATAAAATCTCTTTTTATACTTACTTCTAAGGTATGGTAAATAAATAAAAATATAAATAAAATAGAAGTATAGTAAATAAATAAAATCTCTTTTTTGGTAAATAAATAAAAATATAAATAAACTAGAGGTATGGTAAATAGATAATATATATATATATATATATATATATATACTCCATAAACCTCTATATTTACAAAAGAACTTAAAAAATAAGTTTTATTTAGGTGAAGCCTATGGGCCAAATACTATGGGACAAATTATTATTAATACCATGGGACAAATACTATGGGCCAAATACCATATTTATAAAAGAAATATGGTAAATAAATAAATATAAAAGAGGTATAAAGAGGTAAGATAAATACATAAAAATATATCAAATAGAATTAGAAATCAACATCTAATTATATATGAAGTCTATGGCCCAAATACCATGGACCAAATTATTATTAATACCATGCAAACAAAAAAAAACAAAAAAAAAACAAAAAAAACAAAAAAAACATTATTAACCCTTACATTAATATTAATATTAACAATATTATTATGGTTAAATCTAATATTCATATTAATATAATATAATATAAATATTGTTAAATTTAATACCTTTAGATTAATACAATATTAATTTTTTTTATATTATAGTATATATTAATATATCATGATATATATATTAACTATAGATATATATGGGAGGGAAGAACAAATACATATGATAGAGGTGGAGAAATAGGGGGAGTGGCAAGGGAGAGATGGAGATAAATTGAAGGAGATGGGAGAGGAGGAATGAAGAGAGAGAGAGGGAGAGGAGTGAGAGAGGTAGAGAAGGGTAACAGAGGGAGAGGGAGACATAAAGATGGAGGTGGGAGAGAGAGAAGGAGAGAGGGAGGGAGAAGGAGAGAGGATTGGATGGTAGATAGAGAGAGAGAGAGAGAGATAAGGGGGAAGGGAGAGGGAGATAGGAGAGAAAGGGAGAGAGAGGAGGAGGAGAGATAGAGGGATAGAGATATTGAGTTGGAGGGGGAGAGAGGGAGGGAAGAAGAAAGGCATAGAGAGTGAGAAGTTAAGAGAGAGGGAGTGACAAGAGAGATATGGAGAGAGAGCGTCAATGTTTAAGGGTGAGATAAAGAGACATAGGAGGAGTGATGGAGACAAGGGGGGAGAGAAGGAGAAAGGGAGATATATAGTAACATTGTAGGAGAGAGAGAGATAGAGTGATGTGGGAAGAGAGGGGATTGGAAGGCAGAGATAGAGAGAGAGAGAGAGAGGGGATTTAATGGAAGAGAGAGAGAGAGAGAGAGAGCAAGAAGCGGGGGGCGGGGGAAGGAGAGAGAGCACATAGATGGAGGTGGGAGAGAGAGGAAGAGAGTGATGGGGGAAGAGAGAAGATTGTAGGGGAGAGAGAGAGAGAGTGATGGGGGAAGAGAGACGGAGGTAGAAGAGAAATAGAGAGAGAGGGGACTTGAAATAGAGGAGGAGAGAGGGAGGAAGAGAGTAAGAGAGATAGAGGGATAGAGAGATGGAGTTGGAGGGGGGGAGAAGGAGGGATAGATATTAGAGAGAAGGAGGTGGATGGAGCGAGAGGGAGGGAAGAAGAAAGACACAAAGAGTGAGTAGTTGAGAGAGAGAGGGAGTGACAAGGGAGAGACAGAGAGAGAGTATGTATGTTTGGGGGTGAGATAAAGAGACAAACAAGGAGAGATGGAGAGAAGGGGGGAGAGAAGGAGAGATAGAGGCATATAGTAACAAAGTTGGAATTTGAAAATAGAGAGAGAGAGGTGGGAGAGAAAGGAAGAGAGAGAGTGAATAGAGGTAGGGAAAGAGATATGGAGATGGAGGGAGAGAGAGAGGGAGGTAAGAATAAAGACATAGAGAGGGAAAGGTGGAGAGAGAGAGAGAGAGAGACAGTGATAAGGAAGATGGAGAGAGAAGGAGAGAGGATAACAAGAGGGAGAGGGAGAGGAGGAGGGAATGATAGATAAATAGATTAGAGAAAAAGAGTGTATGTTTTGGGGTTGATATATAGAGAGAGGGCAGGAAATAGAGATATATATGGAAGGTGAAGATAAAAAAGAGATAGGCGAAGAAAAGGAGGGAGGGACAAAGAGATTGATAGATATGAAGTGAGAGAGTGTGTGTGTCTCGCAGGGTGTGATAAAGAGACAAAGAAGGAGAGATGAAGGGATATATATATATATATATATATATATATATATATATATATATATATATGGAGGGGGGAAACAGGGAATAATATTTCTTGCAATAGATGCATTGATTTCAGGGTGGATGGTGATTCCTAATCCTATTTTATTTCTTGCACTAGATGCATTGCTTTTAGTGTAGATGTTGATTTATAATGATATTTGTTTACTTGCACTAGATGCATTGATTTCTAATCCTATTTGATTTCTTTCACTAAATGCATTGATTTCAGTGTAGATGGCGATTTCTAATCCTATTTCATTGCTTGCAATAGATGCATTAATTTCAATGTAGATGTTGATTTATAATTATATTTGATTGCTTGCACTAGATGCATTGATTCAATGTAGATGATTTCTAATCCTATTTTATTGCTTGAACTAAATGCATTGATTTAAGTGTAGATGGGGATTTCTAATCATATTTGATTTCTTGCATTGGATGCATTGATTTTAGTGTAGATGTTGGTTTTTAATCATATTTTCATACTTCCACTAGATACATTGATTTGAGTGTAGATGTTGATTTCTGATCCTATTTGATTACTTGCATTAAATGCAGTGATTTCAGTGTAGATGTTTTCTAATATTATTTGATTTCTTGCATTAAATGCATTGATTTTAGTGTATATGTTGATTTATGATTTGATATAATTGGAGTATGATGGTACATTAATTTTAAAATCAATGGATTAATAGTGTGAATATATTTAGTGTAAGCACAAAAAATTATTGACAATGTAAATTGATTTTTGTGTTATAGTAATTAAATCTATTAATATTGGAGAGAAAGAGAGACAAAGTATGATGTTTATTACAACAACTCTAGCTAAATATTTAAATAGTTTACGATTCCAACTTTTCTTTACATATAATCGATATGAAAAGATGACAAAACTAAAAATGGTGACAATAAGAATAGTACAAGAAAATAGTTTGACTATTTGTAATTGACTACATTCTTATTATTCACATTTCTATCATTCAATATTATTACATTGCCACTTTGCATTCAAAATTTTTATTTCATCATTTTCATCATTAAAGTTATTTTACAATATGTATCATCTCAACAAACTGAGGTAACTAAGCAAATTTAAAATCAAAATGAATTGATAAATATCAGACATATTTAACATATTTAAAATGGTTATATTAATATTAGATATATTTACATATTATTGATAAAATTAATCATATGTTTTTCATATTATTTATAAATTTTCCTTGGCTACCCACGACTCAAACCAGCCTAGATCCATCTTAACTCTGGATCTATCAAGCGCAAAGAGGGATCAAATCTCTCCAGATGCAAACCTTTCCTTAAGTTTTGCACTCCAAAAAGAGATTTGCACCTAGAAAGATTTGATCCCTCTAGACCCTTGATAGATCAAAAATTAAAATAAATCTAAACTGGTTATAACTTTTTCTAACACTAAATAAAAATAATAAAAATCGTTAACCTGTCATCATAATCTCCGTTGGACTTGGATCGAGAGTGATAGATAGTGGTCCCATGCGGCATAATATTTTCTTTCTTTATGACATAAAATAACAAACAATAATGTGTCATTATAATCTCCGTTGGACTAAAATCAAGAGTGGTTGGTTCAAAAATTTGAATCCGAGATTATAGACCAACCTTTTACGCGCTTTTTATCATTTGGCCGTTTTTAAAAAGGTAGGCTGTGGCTTTACATTATGTTATGTTTGCCTGCGCAGACCGTATCATTTCCTTCTTTAATGTAGCTTGTGTCTGCATTGGGATGCTTTCGCTTTGATAATTAGTTTGCAACTTGCAAGAGGATTGTCTGTGGCCATTCCTTCCATTTAGTTTCAGGTATGTAAATTTTAGTTGGAAATTAATTTTTAGTGTTATCGATCCTTACTTCTTGAAGTCTATTTCCTATGATTTGCTTGAATGGAACAATTTATTTCTGGATCTATATTTTTGAAGTTTTGTTTGATGAATGGTGAGGTTTACAAATTTATGAAATTATCTGCCTCTCCAAGCAAATACAATAGAATTGAAAGTTCAGGAACCTTTACAAACCAGCTTGGAGAAAGAATCTCAGGAATGTTTATTGATAGCATTTTCTTCAACAAGTAACTGGTACAGAAAACGTGCACGCAACTTATTTTTCATTTTAGGCTTTTTTAATGATCCATTTTTCACTTTCATATTGAAGAATAATTAATCTAATTTTATTCTTTCACAGGGCCATTTTCGTTGAAAATGAATCTGAAGAGCATTTTGCACATTTATCAATTTATGTCTCTTTTAATAGAGCTTAGAGTTCGGAATATTGACTGCATGTTGTCTGTTATAATTTTCTATATTGATCAAGTTAGAGTTGGAAAATTAAAAGTAAGACAAATTGGATGTGTTTCTTGAAAGCATTTTTACTATCAAAATATTAGGCACAAACCTTTTATTGACACAAATCTGGGATAAAGACTCCATTTAAAGACTTCATTTAATTTTGTTTTGTATGCAGAAGTGATGGCCATTTTTCTTTCGGCAAAAGAAGCTAGATGGAAAAGATGTGGCTCAGGGTCGCTGTAACTTGTAAGTATTCTAATTAAGATCCTTTTCTTGAGTATATCTTTTTATTTGTAACTTGTAAGTATTCTAATTAAGATCCTTTTCTTGAGTAGATCTTTTTATTTGATAATGCAGTGGAATTTCACTTTATAGGTTTTGTTCGAATTAATTTTATCAAATTCGAATAGATTTCATTTCTTTCCTGGAATGGAATGCTAGGGTTATCGAGGATGATATTTTGCTGAAATTGTATCTTTATCCGGAATTAAAATTATGGTGGACTGCAAGTAGTTTAAATATTCAGCGAGTTCTTTTATTCTTTGTAGTATGTGCCGCGATATAAATCTAAACCTTGTAGATTTGATCAATTTCGAAGATATACCATTTCTTTCCAGGAATCAAACGCTAGGGTTATCGTGTATCAAATTCAAATTTATTTTAATGATTGAGATGAAATTGTATCTTTATCCGGAATTGAAATTATGATTGACTGCAAGTACTTTGATTATTTAGCGACTTCTTTCATTCTTTTATTCTGGGGTATAAATCTAAACTCTCAAAGCCAATGAAATTGCATATATGCTGTAGGGAATTAGAAATGTACTGTGTTACACAATAGAAATATACACGCTGAGACAGGTTTAACCACTGAAGTTTCCCTACGTGGCATTGAGATCAATATTTCCCTTAGTTTAGAATAGAAATAAACGTTTAGACTTCGTGATACGAGATTGACTACAATTACAAACACGAATGATGCAGCTTGATATGCATTTTGGTTTCTTACTCCGTGGGAAACGTGAGACGCGCCATATTTTCAAGAATGACTAGGAAGAAAGATATCAACATTTGCTTTTTACACTGAAAATATGCTTGGTGAACTTTCCTTTAACATTTTTCAGAATTGGTAAATAGAGATCACAATCGCTAGGGGAGAGGGGTCAGTCATGACACCTCAGCAATGACCAGCCCCCATGCCATGTAGGCGAATCCACCTATTGTACGTCAGGTGTCCCAGTGCAAGGAAATCATCTGGCGGGCACGTGCACGCAGTCGAACCGGTCTCTAATCTGCTCAGCAGGTCGTCTCCCGCCATTATGTGGAGGCTTCTCGACGAAGCCTCATTTTTTGCTCCGGGTCTGGTTGCTGTGCGTTTTGGTCTCCAATTGTTGCGTAGAGGTTCTTCGATGTCTAACGCCTTCGCCACCACCCTCCGCGCGCTCCATCCGTCGTTATGGCGTCTGTGCTCTCATGGCTTGAGCTCCCCTGGTCTTGGTTCGACCGCGGTGACCTTCAAAACTTTCATGGTTTATGCTCTGTGGCTATTCACACTGGGTTCTGTGTTCGTTAAACCTCGGCGCTGTGTGGTTATACCTCGGCTCTTTAGTGGCTATGCTCGGCTCTGTGTTGTCATACCTCGGCCCTGTGGCGGTTTTACCTTGGCCCTTTCGTGGTTTTATTCGGCTCTATGGTGGTTTTACTCGGCTCGGCCCTGTGGAGGTTTTAACTCGGCTCTGTGGTGGTTTTTCTCGGCTTTGTGGTGAGCATACCTCGCCTCTGTGGTGGTGGTGGTCATACCTCGGCTCTATGGTGGTCATACCTCGGCTCTGTGGTTCGGCGCTGTGTGGCTTACAGGTCTGTATGCTCCGAATTTTGTTTTCAGGTGCATTTTTCAGCTCTCGATGCTGTGAATTATGCTTTCAGGTGCATTTCCCTATTGGTTTTAAGTTTTTTTGAAATTTTTTTAATGTTTGTGCTCTGTGAATGATTGTGTTTTTTATTTCTTTGCAGGTCAATGCAGAAGCCAAGGACAATGTGGTTGGCTGGCAAGGCAAGGAGGACAATGCAGTTGGCAAGGAGGAAGGCCAAGAGGGAGAGGAATTGGATGAGAGGAGTCTTAAGGTAGGACTCTGTCCTACCAGTCATATGTATGTGTTTGTAAACACATTTAACCTGAAGGAGATGTTCTCTGTTGAACTTATTTATTGTTTTACTGTGTTTTACTGGGGTTTTACTGTGTTTAGGGTTTAGGGTTGTAATTGGAAAGGCTTTGATATTTAATTAATCAACGTTGGGTGTGTGGATTGAATCTCCGTAATTTGGGTTTATTAAGGTTGTGACCATCCTGCTTTGAGTTCAAATGAAAATCGAATGCTGGTTGCTGTTTATGCATTGAGAGGTTTATATTATGGTTGGACCATATGATTAGAGGATTTCCGCAATAAAAAAAAAATAATTGCTCAGATCTGAGAGGTTTTATTGTGTTTAGGGTTTTACTGTGTTTAGGGTTTAGGTTTGTAATTGGAAAGGCTTTGATATTTAATTAATCAACGTTCGGTGTGTGGATTGAATCTCCGTAAGTTGGGTTTATTAAGGTTGTGACCATCCTGCTTCGAGTTCAAATGAAAATCGAACGCTGGTTGTTGTTTATGCATTGAGAGGTTTATATTATGGTTGGACCATATGATTAGAGGATTTCCGCAAAAAATAAAATAAAAATTGCTCAGATCTAAGAGGTTTTACTGTGTTTAGGGTTTAGGGTTCCACAACTTAGACATTTTAATCTCTGTGTAGATTGATAGGTTGCCCTTCCTGCAAATACTAGATCCTATTTGTTCCCTATTAGAGCTTAAATGCCTCTGTTTGGCTTTTTAGTTAGCTGACTTTGGACATGAATGACAAAACTTCTTTGAAGGATATTTCATGTGTTAATTTAATCCAAATTCTTCTTATTGTTCATTCTTATTGCTCATTTTATGTCAACTTGGAAGAGGTTAGGGGATATGAAGCCTGAAGTCAACCTTGCTTCTCCAACCAATCTTTTTCCACACTTGTAGTGATATCCAATGGTTGGTAACACCAACCCCAACATACATGTTGTATTTGATATGCTTGATTTATCATTGGGTTTATTGTTGAAACTTGAATGATGCAAGAGGATCCACCTCCCCTCCCTTATTAGAGTAATTTTGCAGTGAAATTTAGGCTTTTTTCATAGCTCAACAAATCGGATGCTACTTTACATAGGCTAGGAATATAGACTCTTCAAACCTCCTGCATAATATAACTACACAAGATTTAGGATTCACAGTATTCAAAGCTACAACAATTTCATATCTTCCATTGTCTGTTCTTCCATAGGTCAAGAAACTGGATGCTACAGAACACAAGTTCGCATGAATGCATCTACTCCATGTTTCTCAATCTGTAGCATGAGGATGGAAACCTATACAATGGATTCCACAACAGTTATATATCCGATAACATCCTAGGCTCTCTTCATGGAAACATCACCTGCAAGTTATGCCACTTCTTGCAATCAATGGTTAGTTTATAAACCAAGGAAATTTTCTTTCAATGGTTGAAGTGGACTTGATAAGAATAAAATACAACACTGTATGAATGAATGGTCACTTTTGTCCCTTTCTTTGTTTATAAGTGTTTAATTATTTATAAGTGATAAGATAGCATTGGGGAATTTGAACACTTGAAAATTTCCATTTCTTTTTTTGCTTATGAATTTAGTTTCTTTGTTGAGAGTATCCTCCTTTATTCACTGATTTTTATTGATGAAGTAGCAAGTAATTTTCACCTCCTTTTTATTGAGAGATTTTGATTGATGGAGTTTGTAATGAATAATGAATTTTGATGATACAATCTTGTTACAATTACAATTCCTTTTTTGGGTTAGGTAGTGTTTTTAACTATTTAAAATTGAATTTATAAATTTATTCCATACTTCGAAAAATTCCAAAGAAATTTAAATTGTGCAAAGTTGACTGTCAAATTTAGAGCAAATTAAATAAAAACATACTTTATGCTACTTTATGCTACAAATAATATTGTGTTGTGTGGGACACCTGACGTACAAAAAGTGGATTCGCTTACGTGGCATGGGGGCCAGTCATTGCTAAGGTGATACTGCATGGATATAGTTTGAGGTTAATATAGATTGATACTAGGGGAATTCAATGGTAGTATGATTTGATGTTATGCCCATGCATTGATGTTAATGGAAAGTGAATTTGTTGAATTTACTTGCATTGGAGTTAGTTTCCTTTCCCTATGTATCCAAATGCATAGGTAATTCTTCATTCATTAGCTCTGAGTCACACTCCACCACGGATGAAATTGGAACATGTTGACTTCTAAATTTCTAAATCAGGAGGTATAAAGCTTGGCTCTCACAACTTGACAAAGGTTAGTATTGAATGCAATATTGCACTAATTTCTATTTCTGCTGATAAATGTTAAATATGACCTTACAAAAGTATGTATGCCAAACATCTTTTCTACCTCTCTTTTTTTAAATAAATGGTTAGTCAGTAGGGCTGGTGGCATGTCTCGATCAAGAATCAATTTCTCCCCGTGTTGATATACTTGTTATTTAACATGATTATTGGTATCTGTTTCTGTTCATCAAAGAGCATGTAATGTTCAAGGGATAGTTTGTTTAGATGCAATCAGGTTGTTTTGTTAATGATGTTCAATTCAATTATGAATTCAATTTCTTTGTATAACTACCACAGAGCTGAGGTATAACCACCACAGAGCTGAGTATGTTAACCTCCTTTTTATTGAGTGATTTTGATTGATGAAGTTTGCAATGAATTTTGATGATACTTGTTATTTAACATGATTATTGGTATCTGTTTCTTTTCATCAAAAGAGCATGTAATGTTCAAGGGATAGTTTGTTTAGATGCAATCAGATTTTTTTGTTAATGATGTTCAATTCAATTATGAATTCAATTTCTTTGTTCAATTATGAATTAAAAAATCTGATATAGGCTAAGGCTATAACTTCAACAGATTAACAAACTTGTAGGATTTAGAAACCTTTTGATATGTAGGAATTGTAAACTGTTTGATATATAACTTCATAAAAAATCTGATATAGGCTAAGGCTATAACTTCAACAGATTAAAAAACTTGTAGGATTTAGACACTGTTTTATACATACTAATTTGAAACTGTTTGTAGCTTCCCAAACATCCATGGATGCTATCATTAGCAAACCTATTTGATCCTTACCAAAATCACAGTGTCTTGTAGTTACAAAAATTAAGTCATGGCACCTCTATGCTTGATGGCTTCCATTTCCTGCGTTGCCCAAGTTTGGTGGACTGCCCAACATTGGATGATTAGGATGTGCCTGAATGTTGGCATATGGTTGACTCCAATTTGCTCCATGTAGCCATGGTGGGACTGAGTAGCCCAAGTGTCCACTTGTGTTACTAACCCCAACATTGACTGCAGGTGTCATATAAACACAATTAGGATTCAAACCTGCACTGGTAGGGGTATAAGAGGTGGGCCTAACCCCTGCCTGATAGCTAGGGACTTGGATGTTAATCATGTCTTGGAATGATGGTGTCTGCTCTGCAACGTGGTCCAGCGTGTTAGACATCAACCTATTTTACTCAAACTGGTTTGAACCATGGTCTTCTCTGCTTGTCACCCCTTCTCCTTTTTCCAACTCTTGTTGAACCTTTATTGCCTCTCTTTGTTGCCTTGCCAATTGCTTTTAATGTTCCTTATCTTCCCTTTCTTTTTGTCTTTCCAACCTTTCCTTTGCTCGAGCTTCTGCTGTTGCAATCCTTGCAACCCTCTTTTCATTGGCTAACTCCTTCTTTCTTTTTCTAGCTTCCTGAATTTCATTCTTTTTATGTTCAGACTCGAACATTAAATTCATATAATCTTCAGATGTGAGCAATTGTGAACTCCTCCCTAAACGAAGATAATCTGAGGTTGAGTTCCTTGATGAGGCCTTCACTCTCTCTACTGGTAGCTTTAGGAATGCACCAAGTAATCTCTGCTTTTCCGGACCTGGCTTCTAGATTTCATCTTTTGGGAAAACTAATTGGCCCCCATTGTTGTCTTCTTCAGGTACTTCATGCTGAATAGGCTCCTCTTCCAGTGATCCATTGTCCACAAAATAATGAACAAGTTCGGTGTTCAACCCTAATGGTTGTGAAGGAATGTCCATGCTTTCATCCTCATTGGTGGTAGATACATTATTTCCAGTGATATTCATCACGGCCTCTGCCAGCCATAATGGTGCACTTACTTGGGTTGGCATGGTCAATTTCTCATTTTCAGCTGCATCAGTGGGTGTCACAGCCTCATTGATATTGTTAGTTGGTTCATCACTGAACTGTGTCTCACTGACATGCTCAGCATCATCACCACCACAGAACAACCCTTCAGAAAGGGACATTATACCTTCAGCAGCAGCTACATCTTCTTGGGCACCAACATGCTCTTCTAAGTTCTCTGCTTCTTAACCTTCCACTTCAAATGCTTGGCTACATGTGGTATCATGCATAAGAGCATCAAAATTGAGTGGCCATATACCAGTCCTCCTAAATCCATCCTTGATATTAGAAGGTGTGAGAGCCCTTTTAAATGCTTTACTTGCAAGCTCAACTAGCTCAAACCTCTTTACTTCCACCCCTGGATTCTTTGCCATCCATGAAGCTCGCTTGACCCTGAAATAGTTCTTGAAAGGCCCAAACACGCTCACATCAAGGGGCTGCAATTTGTGAGTAGTATGAGCCGGCAATGTTAACAGGTCAATGCCCAACTTATTGGCCTCCTCGATTGTTTGCACAACCATGTGGCATTAGGGGAATTTTGAGGTCTAAAATGGGCCTCCTCGATTGTTTGCACAACCATGTGGCATTAGGGGAATTTTGAGGTCTAAAATGGGCCTCCTAAGGAAATTATAAAATAATAGTGGAAAAAATCTAATAAGATTTGATGACATCATAAATTTTAGAGGGAAAAATATAAAAACTACTTTTTCAATTCATATTTTCAACTTATCTCCCAAAGTTTTTACTCAAATTTGAGCGGGAGTACTCGTTGGATGCGGAATTTAATTCCCCATCCAAGGAGTACCCATGTTGCATACTTTCGATGGGTCCTACTACACGAAAAATGAGAAATACATAAAAAAAAACGTGATTACAATCACGTTTTTTATGTATTTCTCATTTTTCGTGTAGAAGAGTTCATCGAAAGTATGTAACATGGGTACTCCTTGGATGAGGAATTAAATTCCACATCCAACGAGTACTCCCGCTCGAAATTTGAGTAAAAATTTTGGGAGATAAGTTTAAAATACGAGTTGAAAAAGTAGTTTTATTATTTTATTATATTTTTATTTTTTTACTCCAAAAATGGTGAATCATCCATTATGGATGACATCATCATCTTGAATCCTATTTGTTGTTATAAAGTTTATTTTTGTTGTACATTTTTCTTATGAGGCCCATTTTAGACCTCAAAATTCCCCTAATGCTTCCATAGCCATCTAAAATCAGTAAGTACCTATTTTCAGGCGAGACACCACCCGGTACAGAAGCAGCAAAGTGGCAAAGCCAATTTAGGAACAATTCCTTTGTCATCCATGCATGTGGATGTGCAACCATGCATGCCCCTGGTTCACAATTCTGTATATAATTTTTTAGTTGAGTTTTACCTTTAAATAGATAAAACCCTAGTATTGATGAACCAATTGCATTGACACAGGCACGAATTGTGATCCACTCCCTGCTCTTAGGCAATATCTTAGGCACATTTCTACTCCCTCTCTTGGAAATTACCCACATACCACAATTTCTTCCTGCCTGTAAGCCTGTTTCATCACAGTTCCATATATGGTCTGGGGCGTATGAGTGCTGGTAATATGCAGCAGAAAGAGTGTTATAGAACTTGGAAACAATTGCAGGGCGTAGATTTAAAGCCTGGTCTCTGTCAAGGCCCTCCGCTGTACGTAACACAAGGTCTGGATGCATCTTTTTAAACCCACTCCACCATGACTTACCAGGAAAACCATCTTTAAAGGGGTTTGGACTCCCTTGACAGATTTTAGCCACAGTGGATTTAAGTTGTATAAGCTCTAACCGATGTCCCAATTGGGCCATCTCCTTTCACCACTCCACCACCTCATCCTCCTCCTCTTCAGTCATAACTGTAACAGACCCTCTACGCTTTGTATTAGTCAACTCATTTATCCAATAATGTATGTTAGAGGCAGCAATACCATGTTTTTTTTCATATGCACAGATTGAATATCCCTTAAACTCGATGTCATCAATTGCATCGAGCATGTCTTGCTTCGTCCAGCCTCTGATTGCACTGATTTTCTTTGTTGAAATTGCACCTTGTACTGTGGTCGAAGGTGGCTCTGTGGCTGATGGTGGGCTGGGATGATCTGCAACCATAGGGTCCTTTTCAACTACATTACTGGGAGCAATGGGAGCATTGACATCCTCATCTGATGAACTGCTCTGCAGTTGGGCCCCCATTCTCCCTCGCCTCCTGTTCCTTATCCGATCTACAATAGAAACTCTTGGCATGGCTACAACAACCTGCAATTTCCAACATCGTTAAGAAATTTGATAAGTATTACAACACAACTGTATAGAGTAAACTATAATTATGTATGAATTCCAAAATTTCTGCTAATAACATGAAATCTTCAGTTGTCTGTTGTGAATTAATTGGCATTGAAGTATTACTTGTCAATTATGTATTACTTGTAATATCAACATGAGAAAGATATGTGATACCTACATGGATGTTAGCTACATGGAATTGTCTAAAATCAGTAAGTGCATATTTTAAAATGGACTTATCTTTGGACATGGACTATGTGTTAGAACTATTTGTTGAGAATGCAGCAAGATGATGGAGCTTAGTGAAATGAAGTCGCCTTCACTAAGTGGGCCCGCAGGCAAATTCTGGCGCAAAGTCTATTTTTAGACTATGTCTATTTTTAGACATACGGAGCATAATTTGGGAATTCTACTTGGAGAGTCTTGGAGTATGCGACATGTCGGTAAAAATAGATGAGACCCTAATTTTTAGGACCCAGGCTATTTTTAGACTGATCTCCTAAAAATATGGAAGTCAAATATTATTTACCCTTAATAATATTTTGACTATAAACAGCAGTTTACTCTCTTGGCGCACTTCAGTTTGAGTCATGGAGGTGGCTCATGCAACTGACACAAGGAATCACGTGGTTCCTAGGGTTTGATGGCATCTTGTATGGTTGGCTTCAGTTAGACTTCAGTGGCAGGAGTTTTGGAGGAGTTAACGGGACAAGTAGTGGAGTTGTGTTCTGTTTGTTTTAGTTGAACTAGTTGGGATTAGTTAACTAACTAATCAACTAGATATGAGTGGAGTAAATTAAACAATATTTAATTTACTAAATATTAACTCATTAGTCAACTCAAGAACACTTCAGTTCACTACAGTGCATGATCAGTTCAGTGAAGACCAGTGAAAGAGATAGATGAAAGGGTAGAGTTAGCTATCAATTGTAACTATACTGTTGCTATTTGCAACACATAGATAGGTGGAGTAAGCTATGAGTATTGCAAAGTTTAGGCTGGTGGTTTATCTATATAAAGAGGCCATCCCATAGCTTTGAAATACGAAATCAAGGCTGGCTATCAAGTGGCTAAGGATTGGAGCAAGTGATTTGCTAGATCTAGCTTGATAGTGTGTAGCATGGGAGGTAGTGCATGAGAGCTTGTGAAGAGTTTTTGTACTATGATTGTTACATGATTTCTCCATTATAATATACACAATAGCTGCGGGGTTTTCAGCTATAGGCTTTCCCATACATACTGAGTTAATGTGTGATTGAATTGATGTGAGATTGCTTCTATGTTATTTCCGCATGTGACAATTAATTGTGGAAGAAGGTTATGTGTTATGCATGCAATTCGAAATTGATGTATGATCGGGTTAATCTTCATTGAATAAGTGATTTATTCAGATAACTTCTACATGGTATCGGAGCGAGATTAATTGTCGAAGTCTATTACGGTGATTGCAAACTTATTTCCTCGGACAGAGTCTGCATGCGGGCCAGGTAGCCTCCGGAATATTCATCCTTCTTTGTAAGGTGAAAGATCCGGTGAATGCCCTTTGCAGTCAATCTCTGATTTGGAAATAATTTGTTTTCAAGTATAGATCGGAAGCGATAGAGCTTGGAGTTTGGAATTCGAATTTTGCAGAAGGTTGTTCTTCTTGGTGCCGGTGTTGAAAGATGTCTTCTTTCAATGGTCTGCGACTCGAATATGCTCTTGAAGGCAGTTCGAACTATGTTGCATGGAAAGATCGAATGGAAGCAGTGTTAGAAGATAATGGTCTGAAGGAGTTCATGGATGCGGATGTCCCAAAGCCCACTGATGCAGCTTTGGTCGATGCATGGCAAAAGAAGATCGCGAAATGTCGAAGGATCCTGTTGGAGGGCGTCAAGGATCATATTGTATCCAGCCCGCATGGAAAGGCTACTCCATATTTAATGTGGAAAGCTTTGACGGATCTATTCCAGAGTAAGAGTGACCAAAGGAAGCTGGCGCTCAAAGATAAGCTCAGGAACATCAAGATGGAGAAGGGCGACAGTATCGCCAAATACCTCACGAAGTTCACTCAATGCAGAGATGAACTGGGAAGTGGGGGGGTTACTGTCGATGAAGAGGATATGGTCGACCTGGCTCTCCTTGGTCTTCCGAAGGCTTGGCACTCATATCAAGATAGTGTCAATGGTCGGGAGAAGCTGCCGGGATGGGAGCGCCTTTGGGCGGATCTCATGCAGGAGGAGATAAGGAGGACTACTTGAGATGGATCTTCATCAAAGGGAGTTGATGAAGAAAACTGCGCTTTGGTGGCCAAAGAAAAGAAAGGGAAAGGTAAGAAAACCTCTCATTCTGGTACAAAGGGCAAGAAGCAGGATATGGCGAAAGTGAAGTGTTTTCACTGCCATGATCACGGACATTATGCTACCAATTGTCCAAAGAAGAAGAAGAACAAGCAAGCGGGAAGATCTGCAGATGGAGAAGCTTTGGCTTCATAGTTCGAGCTTGACTTTTCACTGATTTCATGCTTGGTTTCAAGTGTGATGGGATCGGTGTGGTTCTTGGACAGCGGTGCGTCATTTCATATGACGGGAGATCGGGAGTTGTTCTCAGATCTAGAGGACAAGGATTTGGGTATGCACATCGAGATGGGCGATGACGGTAGATACAGTGCGACTGGTATCGGTACCGTATCCTTTCAGAGGGAGTCTGGTAAACCCTTTCTCTTAAAGGATGTCATGCATGTACCTGGATTGAAGAAGAACCTGATTTCAGTAGCGATGTTGGAGGATAAGGGTTATGATGTGGGTCTTCGCCGAAGGAAAAGCTTTCTCGCGCAGTAAGACTACCGGAGAGACCGGGAAGATAGGGGTTCGAACTCGAACCTTTATCGTCAGGGGTGTAGATGATCATACGACTATGGCATGCAAGCGGGAGAAGTGGTGGGAGCCGGGATGATGAAGGCGAACTATGGCACGTGAGATTGGGCCATCTTCACCATGGAGCTTTGAAGATTCTGCAATGCATTTCTATCGGACTTCTAAGGGCACCCTTGCGCGATCGGATCGGGGCAAGGGGTGTACTTTAGGGAAGTATGTGAAAGCCACCTTTCACGAGAAGGATAGTCGCGCCACGACGATCCTTGAGAGAGTTCACACGGACGTGTGTGGTCCTTTCTCGGTTTGCTTCGACATCAAAGCACAAGTATTATGTGATCTTTGTTGATGATTTCTCTCGAAAGTCTCGGATCTTCTTCATGTCGAAGAAGAGCGATACATTCGCGAAGTTACGTGAGTTTAAAGCATCGGTCGAGAAGGAGTCGGGGAAGAAGGTGATTGCTCTAAGGAGTGATAACGGTGGTGAATTCATCTCGGCTGAATTCAAGGAGTTTCGCAGCGCTGCAGGAATTCAGAGAGAGCTCATCGCACCCCATAACCCACAACGAATCCGGGGTGGGACTGAGCGGAAGAAACAGAACGATCGTGGGTCGCCGCACGGGCGATGTTGCATGATCGGGGCCTACCCCTTCACTTGTGGGCGCGAGGCATGCAATACAACGGTATGTGCATAACCGTTGTCCTCACAAGGTTCTTGGCATGAGTACACCGAGAGGAGGCTTATTCTCGCAAGAGGCACGATATTTCCCATTTGCGGATTTTCGGATCTCCCGTCTACATGCATGTGACGAAGGATGTGAGAAGGAAGTCTGGATCCAACTGCCGAAGTTGGAATATTTGTGGGGTACACCGATACACCTCACAACTATCGGGTGTATGTGCGCGACGGTCGCAAGATCGTTGTGCGACGGATATAAAATTCCAGGGAGGAGAAAGCCACTGCGGTGTTCGCTTGAGAGGAGCTACACTCGTCATGCGATGAGGAGAACGTTAGTTCCTAAGGAGGAGCTTCCGGGATGTGGATCAGCCACAAGAGGAGGTTCAGGGAGGTGGAAGAAACCACCCGAGCGGCGCCAACCATCGAGGGCGCATGCGCACTACGTGAAGGCGAGCGACCGGCTCGGATGCGAGAGAAGGTTGTAGGACCACCTACAGGCACAGAGCGAGACAGAGACAGATACCTGGGATCGACATACTCGGATACATGGCTCTTATGAGTCAATGTGTTGTGACAGAGCCATCCTCTTTTGAGGAAGGCGTGGAGGAACCCGCATGGGTTGATGCCATGATCGAAGAATATGATTCGATCATCGTGAACGGTGCATGGGAGATTGTCCCAAGACCGGTTGGGAAATCGCTTGTAGGTTCGCGATGGATCTACAAGGTGAAGCGACGGGCGACGGGGTGTGGAGAAGTACAAGGCGAGATTTGTCGCCCGTGGCTTCTCGCCGGATCGAGGGGATTGACTATGAGGAGACTTTTGCACCTGTCGCAAGGTACTCTTCCATACGGACGATCCTTGCTTCTCTCGCCGCGGATGGGGTGGCACATTCATCGGATGGATGTGAAGACTGCGTTCCTCAATGGAGTTATTGAGGAAGAAGTGTACATAGAGCATCTCGAAGGTTTTGAGATCTTCGCGATGAGTCGCATGTGTGTCGACTCAAGAGAGCACTGCGTACGGCTGAAGCAGCACCTCGTGCTTGGTACACTCGGATAGATAGCTACTTCACCAGGCTTGGATTCTCCAAGAGTGAGGCGGATCCAAACTCCGTACCCGATTGTGGTGGAGGGGAAGCCGTTGATCATCGTACCGTATGTAGATGATCCAATTTTGACCGGCGATGAGCGAGTTGATACTTTCATGCAAGGAGGATCTTGCACGAGGGTTTGAGATGAAGGACCTGGGCATCCTTCATTATTTCCCTGGGATTGGAGATTTGGCAGATAAGCAGTGGAGGATCAGCTTTGTTTCTCGGGGCAAGTATGCCGGGAGATTCCGAGAGGTTCAACATGCAAGGCTGCAAGCCTCGTTGATACCCCTCTTCTGGAGGTTGGAGGAAGGGGAGATGCTACTTCGGAGGAGGTAGTGGATGCCACCGTCTATCTCGACGGGCTTGGTGGGGTCGTTGATGTATCTCGGTCAATACTCGACCCGATATATGCTATGCGGGTTAACCGACTTTCGCAAGCTATGGTTAAGCCTACCAAGCTCTTTTTGGAAGGCGGGCAAGCATGTATTGCGCTATATCGGAGGCACATCGGGATATGGTCTATGGTACAGACGTGAGGATGGAGTGAAGCTTTACGGTTTCATCGCGATGCGATTGGGCGGGGAGCCCACCGGACCGAAGAGCACTTCCGGAGGAGTTTTCGAGCATTGGGTCGACGGCAGCTTTCGGGAGTACGCAGAAGCGGAGATCCGTGGCACTCGGTCTGATAGAGGCCGAGTACATGGCGACGAAGCTTGGCCGCATGTGAGGCTATTTGGATGAGGAAGATCCTCGCAGGTTTGTTCGGGTTGCATTTGGAGCCTACAGGGTGATCTCATCGTGATAACCGCAGCTGCATCAAGCTCTCGGCTAATCCGGCTTTTTCATGATAGGTCCAAACATATCGACATCAGGTACCATCACATCGTAGATTGTGTTCGGCGGAGGATCATGATGCTTTCATATGTTCCCACGGAGGATCGGGATGCTCGACATCCCGACGAAGGCGCTCACCGAGAGCAGAGTTCGAATTCCACGGAGGCGGGATATGGATTGCAGATAATCCATATCTTCTCAGAGGGAGTGTTGAGAATGCGAAAGAAGATGATGGAGCTTAGTGAAATGAAGTCGCCTTCACTAAGTGGGCCCGCAGGGGCAAATTCGGCGCAAAGTCTATTTTTTAGACTATGTCTATTTTTAGACATACGGAGCATAATTTGGGAATTCTACTTGGAGATTCTTAAAGTATGCGACATGTTGGTAAAAATAGATGAGAACCTTATTTTTAGGACCCAGTGCTATTTTTAGATCGATCTCCTAAAAAATATGGAAGTCAAATATTATTTACCCTTAATAATATTTTGACTATAAACAACGGCTTTTACTCTCTTGGAGCACTTCGACTTTGAGTCATGGAGGTGGCTCATGTAACCGACACAAGGAATCACGTGGTTCCTAGGGTTTGATGGCATCTTGCATGGTTGGCTTCGAGTTAGACTTCAAGTGGCGAAGTTTTGGAGGAGTTAACGGGACAAATAGTGGAGTTGTGTTCTATTTATTTTAGTTGAACTAGTTGAGATTAGTTAACTAGCTAATCAAACTAGATATGAGTGGAGTAAATTAAATAATATTTAATTTACTAAATATTAACTCATTAGTCAACTCAAGAACACTCCAGTTCACTACAGTGCATGATCGCCTGAGACCAAAGAAAGAGATAAAAGAGGGTAGACAGTCAGTTTTGGCTTGTGACTATATCAAGGTTATTTGCACACATAGATAGGTGGAGTAAGCTATGAGTATTGCAAAGTTTAGGCTGGTGGTTTATCTATATAAGGAGGCCATCACCTAGCATTAAAATACGCAATCAAGGTCGGCTATCAAGTGGCTAAGGATTGGAGCAAGTGATTTGCTAGATCTAGCTTGATAGTGTGTAGCATGGGAGGTAGTGCATGAGAGCTTGTGAAGAGTTTTGTACTATGATTGTTACATGATTTCTCCATTATAATATACACAATAGCTGCGGGGTTTTCAGCTATAGGCTTTCCCCATACATACTGAGTTAATGTGTGATTGAATTGATGTGAGATTGCTTCTATGTTATTTCCGCATGTGACAATTAATCGTAGAAGAATGTTATGTGTTATGTATGCAATTCGAAATTGATATATGACCGGGTTAATATTCAGTGAATAAGTGATTTATTCAGCTAATTTCTACACTATTTTTATTGAAATATTTTACTCAATATAAAGTCAATATCCAAATTTGCTTAATAAGCACAAGAAAAGGAGGAGGCAACTACATTTATATTGTAGGCAACTAGACATGTATGTTTGTTGTGAATTAATTGACATTGAAGTATTACTTGTCAATTATGTATTACTTGTAATATCAACACGAGAAAGATATGTGATACCTACATGGCTGTTAACTACATGGACTTGTCTAAAATCAGTAAGTGCCTGTTTTAAAATGGACTTATCTTTGGACATGGATTGTGTGTAGGCGTTCAAGGTTTATGAATCCTTTGTTTTTCTTAGGAAAACCCTCCGCCTGATAGGCACTGTTACTATGTAGTTAGTAGGTTGTTGTTCTTATAAATTTTGAAGGGCACTGTTCCTATGTAGTTAGTAGGTTGTTGTTCCTATGTAGTTAGTAGGTTTCTGTTCCTATGTAGTTAGCATGCACTGTTCCTATGTAGTTAGTAGGTTGCTGTTCTTATAAATTTTGAAAGATTTTGCTCAATATAAAGTCAATATCCAAATCTAGTTAATAAGCACAACAAAAGGAGGAGGCAACTACATTTATATTGTAGGCAACTAGAAATAGCTACATGGACTTGTAATGGCCTGAACGCTGTTAGCTACATGGACTTGTAATAGCCTAAACACTGTTAGCTACATGGACTTGTAATAGCCTGAACGCTGACAACTACATTTTCTCCACAGAAATTGATGTACTGTTCTTAGGGGACTGTGTGTTGGAACAATTTCTTGAAAGATTTTACTCAATACTGGACTTAAAGGTTTAGAAAAATTCCAACTTGAAATTTGGAGTAGCTAATTAGTAAGCTAGTTTGAACACTCGTAGCTTCTTTAATCTACATGATTTTCTTATAAGCATAACTCTCATTACTTACAAACTTAACATAGTTTCTCAACTAAAATAATGATAAAGTACTCAATATCTTGAATAACATTATTCAAGAACAATGAAATACCTGTATGTCTCCAGTAACACTCCAACAACTGATGAAGAGAGTGAATGTAACACTGTGCACACACTCTGTCTGGAATGTAACAATGTGCACACACTCTGTCTGGAATGTAACACTGAGCACACTTTGTCTGTATGTCTGGAACACTGTCTGAAAAGGATTGTATGTCTGCAAAATGGAAACTCACTGTCTGAAAACTCACTTTTTGAAAAATGTATGTCTGCAAAATGAATGGAACACTATCTGAAAACTCTGAATGTATGTCAGTAGTAGCTTAAGAGTATAATGAATGCCTCAAATGCAGTAAGAGTTTATGTTTTATAGTTTTATGATCTAGAATTTAATTGGTAGGGAAGATTGGCATGGATTTCCATCTCCCAAATTTAATTATGTGTTGTGGATTGATTTGTACATGATCCAATGCCTGAAAAAATTTCATGGTTGATCCTTGTGCTTTCCTGAATTTAATTCCTGAATTAAAATGCTTTCCTGAATTTAATTCCTGTAATTCCAGGGCTGTTGTGTTTAATTCTTGAAATGAAAGGTTGGGTGAACTATTTCTTGAATTGAATGATGTCATTTAATGTATTCAGTAGGCTGAATGGATAAACATACATGTACATATGGCTGGCAGACATTTCACCTATTTTTGTGCAGGTGTTACCCAGTCCTTGTGCAGGTTTTACCCATTCCTTGTCCAGGTGTTACTCAACAATGATATCTATTGCCCCAATGCAAAATTAGTGGGTGACTGTTTGATGGGATAACTGTACTTTTGGATGGAAAGCATTGTAATGTTTTGTAGTGCATTTTGCCTTAGTTGGTAATTCAGAACTGGAGGTACTTGAGACAATAGGTCTTGTCAACTTGTGATCTTAAGAGTTGGTGTATGACAGTTGTTGGTCTAGTAAAAAACTGGGCCCATTTTGGACATATTTATATAACTTATATAACTTATTATCAAATATTTATGTGCATATTTTAGTGAGTTTGTAATTTATGTTTGATGGATGTTGTAATTTATGTTTGATGATGTGTGGGACCAGTACTATAACTACTACTGGTCCTTGCACAACAATAGAAGCCTCTCCCCTAGAAAGTACTTTTTCCCTAAAATTTAAACGCAGGAAAAACTAGCATTCTAATGTGAAGATGTACTTTTACCCACCAATAAATAAAACCAATAAATAAGAAAAGCATAGGTCCATTTAAAATTTCCACATATATATATATATATATATAGATATACTTTCTCTTTAATATATATTTAAATATTATAATGATATTTTTTTATTAAAATAAATATATTTTTTTATTAATTTTATAATTATTATAAAATAATAATTAATTTTAATTTATTAAAATTGAAATGATAACCATTTAAACTATATAAAATATAAACGTTTTAGGTTTTTTTTTTTTCACTCTAAAGAAAATTCTTAATACCATACAATCATATTCTTAATACCATACAATCATAGCCACTCACAAATTATTATAACTTGCAAACCATAGTGGACAAGGTAAGACAAAATTACCTCTTATAAGCTCACCAATGGAGTTTGAACCAATAACTTTTATAAATAAATTCCTTCACATAATACTCACATGCGACCTACTCCATATATAAAGTATAAAAGTTAATGCTATCATTAGATTAGATATTATTAATAATATTAGCGCAATATTCTCTCTATATATAGAGTTATTTAAATTTTAAATAAGTAATGTTTAATTATTTAAAATTCAAATAAATTATATATATAAAAGTGGAGCTTTAAATTTAATTATAAATTTAAAAATATTTTAATTTTATATATAATTTAAATTTTTGATAAAATTAAATAAATTTTGCAGGAAGTAAAATCAGAGATAATCATTCTATCTCCTTAGAAAATTAGGACAACTATCTTAAGAAGTTGTATGATTCACTAAGCACTATGGGCACTACCTTAATCACTCTAATTAAGGAGGATGTATTCTCTTTTGACCATAATGAATCTGGTATTAATAAGGTCGCTAATGGGAAAGCTAGAGATATTGAAAGATACCAAACTGAGATATTTAAAATGGGAAGATCTATCCTCATTCCTTATCTCCACAAGCTTCTCAATTTGGCTGTAACACATAGCTTCCCTCGGCTTTGGATACAAAACCTTATTGTACCTATATTTAAAAATGGGGACAAGAGTGTTCCATCTAACTACATGACCATTATGGTTATCCATATCCTGATCAAGCTTTATGGGCTCATTTTGGAGAAGAAGTTTAGCCTTTGGCTTGAAAGCCAGGAAAAAATAACTAAAGGACAAGCTGGTTTTAGGAAACATCACTCGGCTATTGACCATATGGTCACTCTTAGAATCATTGCGAAGGAATGTCACAATAGTAAATCCGATCTCTTCTGTTGCTTTGTGGACTTTAGAAAAGGTTTCGACAGTATTCCTCGAGATAAACTTTGGGAGAGACTTAAAGAGATCATGGTCCCTCCTGAGCCGAGGATTAATGTGATCCATCTCTACGAGACCGCCATTGCCAAGCTTAGGACCAACGAGGGGTGGTCTAAAGACATTAAATGAAATATTGGAGTTAAGCAAGGCTGTCCCCTATCCCCATCCTTTTTTGGTATATACATCGATAAGCTAGAGGAGTGTCTGGAATCTTCAGGGTGCAAGGGCACCAAGCTTGCTAGTGTTTTCATTACTCTTCTCCTCTATGCCGATGATATCATTCTTCTTGCAAAAATCCATGATGACCTTAACAAACAACTCCAGATTCTTCATGACTATTGCTCCAAGATGGGTATGACAGTTAATACCGACAAGACTAAAGTCATGATCATTAAATCCAAAAATATCAACCATGGTAGTTTCGTGTATAATAACCAGTGCTTAGAGTAGGTTTCTTCTTATAAGTATTTGGGCATTAGCTTCCCTCATCATCTCAACTAGAATTATAGCATCGAGAAAAGGATTCTTGGGAGCTGGAAAGCTTATTATGAGCTTGAAAACAGTCGTAAGTTGGCTGATCTTTACATTTGGAGTAAAAAGAGGTTCCTCTTTGAGACCCTTGTCACCCCCGTTGTCTTATATAGATGTGAAGTTTAGGGTTGTAGTATATCCAAAGAGTCATGGAGGAAGATTGAGATGATTCAAAATCAATTCATAACTTACAACCTTAAGATCAAGGGAAATACTCCCTATCCTATCCTCTTGATCGAATCTGGTTTATCCCCGATTGAAAGTACGATAGATGTTTAGATATCTAATGTATAAGAAGAAGCTTGACAACATGGATTCAAAAAGGCTCCGTAAAATTGCCTTTAACTGTAGTCCAAACCCTCACCTTTGCCTCAAGCGCAGGTGGCATAAGGATGCCCAGTCCTGGCTCAACCATTAGGGAATTAAGGGGGAGCTCAGTATGGGAAGCAAAGATAATATGAAAATACTATTACCTCCAAGTTTAAGGACAAGCTGTGGGAAGATCAGGAGTTGGAGGGTAAAAGGAAGCTAAGATACCAAAAGGAAGTAATCAACCCCACCCTTGATAATCAAAATTATCTCCTTGTCTTGTCCAACAGTAAGAAAAAAATGAACGTCGCTAAGATTAGAACTAGTTCCCATGAGCTTCGGAGTGAGACTGGGCGGTGGTCTATTCCCAAGACCCCTTGGAACGATAGAATCTGTCAGATTTGCGATTCTAAGTAGGTGGAAGATGAAAATCACTTTCTTTTAGACTGCTTGACTCTTACTCACATTCGCTCTCAATTCCCTACCACCGCCCACACTTCCAATCTTCTTGACCCATTAAGCCAACCCACCTATAGCAATGTTGGAGCAATTATTTCCCTTCACTTTGACAATAAAAACAAGATTTTGAAGAATCAAACTTAGATTCTTTCACCTCTGTAAAGGTCCAATAGACTGCATTGATCTTAACTAACGGTAACCACTACCATCATCATTAATTATTTATATATCTATTTAAAAAAAAAAACAAAAAAACCAAAAAAACAAAAAAAACATAATTCTTATGAAAAATAAAATTACAATTTACAAAAATATATCACACAAATTACATTTACAATATTATAAATTATATATAAATAATCAATTTAAATTTTAAGAGATAAATTTTATAATTTATAATTTATATTTATATATATATTATTTAAACAATAAGTTTTAAAGAGCTAATGACAAATCCAGAAATTATTATAAGATATGCTGTTCCCCATTTTATAAATAAAAATGGTGTTCCCCCTCTATGTAAGAGGCATCATTATTTGTAACTTGCAAGAGGATTAAATAAATTTTTTGATCGGTTCACAAACGCAGTATTATTTACATTTCGGAAGAAGATATATTTATTAATATTCATTTATTTTTTGGGATATTAATTTTTTTAATTAATTAACTTTGAGTAATGTTATTATAGTTATAGTATAAATGATGTGATGATAAATTTTGTAATTATAACTATATAAATTAAATAGTTAGTAAATGATTATAAGCATTTTATATTATTTATTTAGAATTTTTATGCTATAGAATATTGTATACTTGTTTCAAATTAACATTGTTTATTTGTTTCGAACTAACGAGTGTGATTTATCATTAGAACTATAGGATTCATAGGTTGAGTTTAAATAAATATAGAAATGGCTCAACTAACAGTTAGGATAAGGACCACTTTGACTCTGAAATTAAGTTCAACTAATAATAACAACTTAATTAATTACTTTTATTATTATTATTATTATTATTTTTTTTCGTAGGCGACGAGGTCAAAGGAATAATTAAAAACGATAATCAACGACCAGCTAAAAATCATAGACCGAGTCTAAAAAACTAAGGCAAAAGAAGAAGGGCAGAAACAAAAGACAATTATGAATATAAGGCATGGATCCAACTCCTGCCAATTTTCCAGACGTCATCTATATTGAGATTAATGGGCCTTCTTTCAATCTCTAAAACCTCTCTTAACTTACGATGATGGAAATGGTCAATCCAAGCAATGACCTTAGCCTCTTCGATGCAAATATGATGGTTAGTCTTTTCTGCATGCTTAGCTAAGGCAGAGGAGTGGGATCTTCCATGTTTAATGTTAGCAACATGTTCAAAAATATTTTGATTTATAGGCCGACCAATTTCACCAATGTAAGGCGTCCCACAAGAACAAGGAATAATGTAGACACCTTTCCCATGCCTAGGGTCTTTTGGATATTTAACTGATTTGAGAGAGTTGCGAATTGTGGTAAGGGGTTTGAAAGACGAAGAAACCCTATGTTTCTTAAGGATCCTAGCAATCCTATCAGTGGTTCCCTGAATGAAAGGAAGATGCACCCTACAGTACCATTCATTAGGCTCTTTTTTATTTTTAACTAAAGGACCTTTTTCTGCTTTAAGGCCCTGCGACTTACTATAACCATGTTTACAAAAGACATTTAGGAGGTGGGTCTTTTCTCCTTCAAGGTGAAACTCGTCAGAGTTTCTCAACGCCCTAATGGCTAAGGTGCCGAGGATGCCTAATTTTTCAGCAGGAAAATGATGAGAACTTGTGTGAGTACATCTTATATTCTTAAAATTAATTAAATAGAAAACAAAAAAATACAAATCAATTAAATTAAATTTTATTTTAGATTATTATTATTTTTTTAAAAAGTTTGGTGGGAATACGTTTTCATCATGTCTAATATATCACCTTCATTTTTTTTTTTTTAAAGTTGGGTGGGAGTACATCTTCACCATGTCTAATATATCATTTTAAAAAAAAGTTGGGTGGGAGTACATCTTCATCATGTCTAATATATCACCTTGATTGCATCGAGGAATTGAACCCTTGACTTGAGTTCACATCAAGGAGTACCTGAACATTTTTTTAAGTTGGGTGGGAGTACATCTTCATCATATCTAATATATCACCTTGATCGCATCGGGGAATTGAACCCGTGACTTGACTTCGCATCAAGGAGTACCTTAACAAAGCGCTCGATCATCGTTGACCCAAGACCCGTGGACATTTTAAATAAATTAAACACACGCACACACACACACACACACACACATATATATATATATATATAAGGAAAAATATTTAACCATGGAGATACATTTTTACAATACCATGGACCATTATCATGACTTATCAATACAACATGCTCAAAAATCAATTTATATGACATTTTATTTTAATTAAGCTAATCAATAAGTAAATAAATCAATATATTAATAATATTAATTTTCTCTTAAAATTTAGATAAATTTGAAAATGAAAAAAAATGAAAAAAATAATGAATAAATAAAATAATCACTAAATATTAATTAAGGTTATTTTGGATAGTTTAATAAAATAATTATATATTATATTAATTCCAAATATCTATTTCTTTACTTTTTTTCTACTTATACTTTATCTGTAAATATTTTTTATAAAAACGTAATTTATTTTCATTCTAAATAAATAATTTTATACAGCTTGTAGTCGTGCAAAGAATAGGATATGGTCAAAGTAAATTTAGTTTAATTATTTTACACAGCGTGCAATCTGGAAGGAATATGATATGGCTTCATTGTTTGAATTACATGACATTTAATTTGAAAATTAAATTAATGAAAATTTTTAAATAAATAATTTGTATTTTAAATTTAATATAAAATTTATTTGTAATAAAAATTATTTTTCCAATAGTTTTGATTAAACAATTCCCAAAGAATATTAAATCCCTATATGTTCCGTTAAATTTATTTTCTTAATTGTTTTTCTCCCATTGTTTCTGGCCAAGAATCCCTGATGAATAATCCCTGAAGGTTCGGTTTTGCAAGTAATTTAACCTTCCGTCCCGTTTATTTTGTCAAAATAATCCAAACAAAAATAATTATGTGAGAAATATATTTAAAATAATATTTTTTAATAACCCATAAAATAATAATTTTAAATTAAAATATATATAAAACAATTATAAGTACCGTGGTAATGAAAATTAACAATAGATAAGTAGTGAACCAATAATCAAAATAGTATGCCATCGTAATTTTCCCTTCCATCCTAGCCTGAGTAGAATCGGTTATCCCATACATATTAAGGATACACGATGGGATAGGAATAATGTATTATATTCCTACATATATTAATCCCTAATTTTTTTCAAAACTTCTAATGCCTCTAGAAACATTTCTGGGTATAATTTCACATGATGTATAATTTATAGAGAACAATTTCACATGATGGTACTTAAAAACCACCACAAATAAGTGTATATTAATATTGGTATTTATTGTTCCATAAATCTTCGTAATAGACATGAATAGGATGTGGAGTCCAAGACCAACCTAACTTTATGTATGTACTCTATGTATGTGTTAGAAGCACAAATTACATCTAAAAAATAGGATGACATGCAGAGGTTTACTAATGACTTTGTAAGTTAACTTGGAAGGATAGAAACTTACTTTAAACTTTATTTTCATCAATTATTTTATGTAAAATTGGAACTCAACCTAGTTTCACATGGCGAGCCTTATTTCCACTGCCATAGGCCCACAAATGTGCCCAGGCAGGGAATGCCCGCCCCACGATGATCTACAGCTTTAATCTAACGGTAGGCATTCCCTGCTTGGGCGTATTTATGGGCCTATGGCAGTGGAAATAAGGCTCGCCGTTTCACATGAGTTGTATCTTTTTCTCTAGACTTTCTGACGAGGTGTATCATGATTTGTGGTGTATGTGTATCGTGATTTGTGGGGACGATTTACTGCTTAACATTTTGAAAGTTCTCTCTTCATCGTACTTAGTCAAGTATAATATCATGGCAGTCATGTTCATGCATGAAACATTTCAGTCAATAATTTGTAATAGGCCTCAAGGTCAAGGTCATATGAGGTGAAGGATCCATTACATATTCCTTTATCGTTTAATACTTTTGTTTTTTTTTGACATGTGTATGTTCAATAAATATATAATACATCACTATGTATTTGGTTATTACAAAGTGGATAAGGTATTTCTTGAGATTTTGTGCTATGGACATCTATTCTTCTTTCCCTTCATCTAGGTCCTCATTATTCTCAAGTCTTTCTCTACTTTCAATTAATCAAAATAGTTTGGTGTATTCATGAGCTCCATTAATTATGGTAGTGTATGTTTTGTCTACTACAACAAGCAATTTGGTATCTCTAGTAACTTAGGATTCCATATCTAGTTGTTTACCCTTTGCTAACTTCTTCCTTCTTGGAGACTCTACAAAGGTGAGACTATGTTCATTAGCTGAGATTTCTTCCCTTAAAAACTACAATTGGTACTTGAATTGATCTATATTTGATTCCTCAAGTCATGTTTCCTTTTCAACAGCCTTGGGGAAATATTTGTAGGTTAGAAAAATGATGAAAGAACCACACTAAATTACACAAAACAACCAACCTCATAAAGTGAAAATAAGAACCACCTTTCAAGGATAGTAATTTTGATCCTAACCTTTAGCAAAGGGAATTATCATATTTCTTTCAAAATTTCACAGGGAATTACAATTCAAATATGAATTTTTATTGGTTATTGTTGTTGAGATTCAACAAGATGATGAGCTTAGTGAAAATTAAGCACCTTCACTAAGTGGGGCCCGCAAGCTATTTTTAGGTGTATGTCTATTTTTAGACATGGTGAGCATATTCTATAAGTAACAAGAGACTATTTGTAGATGGTTGATCAAGTTGTTAAAATAGATGAGATTCTATTTTTAGACATACGGGCAAAGTCTATTTTTAGACTGCATATCTAAAAATAGATTGCATGTCGATTATTATTAGCCCTTAATAATAATCAGACTCTAAATATCAACTTATTCTCTTGGAGCACTTTATTTCAGTGAACAGGTGTGGCACATCAGTGGGCTGAAGGAATTATGCAATTCCTAGGGTGGTTGGTGACTCATGCATGGAGGACTTCGTTATAACTGATAGTGGCAAGTTGTAACAGAGTTGGAAGAATAGTTATCAGAGTTGTTATTTAGTTTAACTCAGTTAAGTGAGTTAAAATCAGTTGTGCTAATTGTATCTAGTTCTAACTGAAGATACACTAGTGAGAGTTCAGTGAATTAATTATTTAATTAATTCACAACTAGAGACTCACTTGGAACACATACAAAAATTAACTACTTGCATGTCAGTTCTAGTGGAGACCCAGTGGAGAGATAGGTGAAAGGGTGAGATGGACTATCTGTTGTGACTATAGTGATGCATTCAATGCATCTACACAGACATTGGAGTTACCAATGAGGATTGCGCAATGCAAGAAGGCAAGAACGAATTCATTCAGAGATCTTCTTCAACAGGGATTTCGTAGTGGAGGCATAGTGGAGGCAGGATATCAAGAGGCAAGAAATTGGTGCATAGATTGATTTGCTTCATATGTGTTTGCAATTGGCGATTTAATTTCCGCAAAGAATTAAGTGGAAGAATTATGTATTTAACATAAGATCAATTTGTTAGATTAGTGGAGTCCCGTAATATACATGCATAAATCAATTCTCAAATTTGTAAAATAAATCAATAACCAATTACTCTATCCTTAGTGGTGATGTTCTTAAATTTGACTCGATTTTGAGAATTATGAAGGAATTAAAATTGTCACTTTGATGCATAAATCATTTTAAATAAAAAAAATTTACATACGATTTCTAAATTTTAAACTAAAAAAATATAATAAATTTATTACCATGAAAGAAAAACAAGTTTAAATTATAATGCCACTAAATAAGGCCAAAATAGAAAACACATTAAAAAGAAATTGATTTGAAATATATAATACACATCAAATTTAAAAATTATATATATATATATATATATATTCAAACCCTTAAAATATTTTATTATCCTTCCCAATTCACCCTACTTAACATTTCCATCTAATCACTTTCAAGCCTACCATATATTATCATGATTACCAATTTTTTAAAATTATTTATTATTAAAAACATTATATAACTCCCTTCTTAACTTGGTTGAGTGAAATAAATGACTTTTTTCGCAATAATATCTGTAGGAAATACCTTAATCCGAAATATAGAGGAGAGATACCTGAAGCTTCCGAGGTGCCTCAACCCTCAATCCTGTTTCGGGTGGATAGTGGTCCCACATGGTAGCATATTTTAAAACTTTATTTCTGACATAAAATAACAAACAGTAACGTGTCATTATTATCTCCGTTGGATATTTTCTTTCTTTCGGACATCAAAGAACAAAAAATAACGTGTCATTATAATCTTCGTTGAACTAAATTCGAGAGTTGTTAGTTCAAAAATTTGAATCCGACGATTATAGACAAGCTTTTACGCTCTTTTTTACATTATGGTTTTACATTATGTTTTACATCATTCCCTTCTTTAATGTAGCTTGTGTCTGCATTGGGATGCTCTCTTGTCAATAATTAGTTTGCAGCTTGCAAGAGGATTGGATGTGGACTTCCCTTTCATTTAGTTCCAGGTATGTAAATTTTAATTGCAAATTAATTTTTAATGTTATCGGTCCAGCTACTTCTTGAAGTGTATTTCCTATGATTTGGAACAATTTATTTCTGGATGAATATTTCTGCAAGTGTTTTTTTGATGAATGGTTAGGTTTACAAATTTATGAAATTATCTGCCTCTTCAAACAAATACAATAGAATTGAAAGTAGAATTGAAAGTTCAGGAACCTTTAGAAACAAGCTTGGAGAGAGAATGTCAGGATCGTTTATTGATATCATTTCCTTCAACAGGTAACTGGCACTGAAAACGTGCATGCAACTTATTTTCCGTTTTATGCTTTTTTACTGATCCATTTTTCACTTTCATATTGAAAAATAAGTAATCTAATTTTATTCTTTCACAGGGCCATTTTCAAAGGCCATTTTCGTTGAAAATGGATCTGAAGAGAATTTTGCACATTTATGAATTTATGTCTCTTTTAATAGAGCTTGGAGTTCGGAATATATTGACTGCATGTTGTCTGTTATAATTTTCTAGATTGATTAAGTTAGGGTTGCAAAATTAAAAGTAAAGACAAATTGGATGTGTTTATTGAAAGCATTTTTACTCTCAAAATATTAGGCACAAACCTTTTATTGACACAAATCTGGGATAAAGACTCCATTTAATTTTATTTTGTTTGCAGAAGTGATGGCTATTTTTCTTCCGGCAAAAGAAGCTAGATGGAAAAGATGTGGCTCAGGGTCGCGGTAACTTGTAAGTTTTCTAATCAAGATCCTTTTCTTGAGTAGATCTTGTTTACTTGATAATGCAGTCGAATTTCACTTTATAGGTTTTATGCGAATTAATTTTATCAAATTCGAACAGATTTCATTTCTTTCCTGCAGTGGTATGTATCGAGGATGATATTTTGCTGAAATTGTATCTCTATCCGGAATTAAAATTATGATGGACTGCAAGTACTTTAAATATTCAGCGAGTTATTTTATTCTTTGCAGTATGTGCCGGGATAGAAATCTAAACCTTGTAGATTTGATCAAATTCGAAGATATTCCATTTCTTTCCTGGAATGGAATGCTAGGGTTATCGTGTATCAAACTCAAATTTATTTTAATGATAGAGATGAAATTGTATCTTTATCCGTAATTGAAATTATGATTGACTCCAAGTACTTTGATTATTTAGCGATTTCTTTCATTCTTTTATGCTGGGTAGAAATCTAAACGCTCAAAGCCAATGAAATTACATATATACTGTAGGGAATTAGAAATGTACTGTGGTACACAATAGAAATATACACGCTGAGACAGGTTTAACCAATGAAGTTTCCCTACCGAGATCAATATTTCCCTTAGTGTAGAATAGAAGTAAACGTTTAGACGAACACGAATGATGCAGCAGCTTTGATACGAGATTGACTACAATTACAAACACGAATGATGCAGCTTGATATGCATTTTGGTTTCTTACTCCGTGGGAAACGTGAGACGCGCCATATTTTCAATAATTAACTGGAAGACAGATATCAACATTTGGTTTTTTACAGTGAAAACATGCTTGGTGAACTTTACTTTAACAGTTTTCAGAACCGGTAAATAGAGATCACAAGGCGAGCCTTATTTCCACGGCAATAGGCCCATAAATGCACCAAGGCAGGGAATGCCGGCCGCATGATCATCTACAGCTTTAATCTAACGGCAGGGATTCCTTGCTTAGGTGCATTTATGGGCCTATGGCAGTGGAAATAAGGCTCTCCAAGATGACAATCGCTAGAAAGTACTTTTCCCCTAACATTTAAAATTTAGACTCAGAAAAAGTTAGCATTCTCTGATGTGGAGATGTACTTTTACCCTCCAATAAATAAGAAAAGCATAGGTCCATTTAAAATATATATATAAAATATAAATATTTTAATTTTTTTTTCCGTGGAAAAATTCTTAATACCATACCATTATAGCTACCAACAAATAATTATAGTTTGCAAACCATAGTGGACAAAGTGAAACAAAATAACTTGTTAGGACTAACCAATGGAATTTGAACCAATTACCTTTATAAATAAGTTCCTTCACAAAATACTCAATCACTAACAAACTCCCTACTCTTATGGACATATAAAGTATAAAAGTTAATGCTATCATTAGATTAAATATTATTAATTGTATTAGTACATTATTAGCTACAAAATTAGTTATTTAAATTTTAAGTACATAATGTTTAGTTATTTAAAATTCAAATAAATTATATCTAATAAATTCATATATATAAAAGTGGAGCTTTAAATTTAATTATAAATTTTAAAATATTTTAATTTTATGTTTAATTTATTTATATAATTTAAATTTTTGATAAAATTATATATATAGATCAAGAAAAAAACCTAATTATAAAAATATCAATTTACAAAAATATATCACAAAAATCACATTTATAATATTATATATAAATAATTAATTTTAAAAAATAAATCTTATAATTTAGATTATATATTATTTAAACAATAAGTTTACAAGAGCTAATGACAAATCTAGAGAAATTATTTATAAGATATGTTGTTCACTATTTTATAAATAAAAATGGTGTGCCCATCTATGCAAGAGGCACCATTATTTGTCACTTGCAAGAGGATTAAATAATTTTTTTTGATCGGTTCTCAAAGGTAGTATTATTTACATATGGAAAGAAGATAGATTTATTAATATTAATTTATTTTTGAATATATATATATTTTTAATAATTTTATTATAGTTATTACATAAATGACGTAATGATCAATTTTATAATTATAACTATATAAATTAAATAGTTAGTAAATGATTATAAGCATCTAAATACTTTTTCTTTACGATATATTTTATATTCTTAAAATTAATCAAATAAAAAAAATACAATGAACTAAATTAGAATTTTATTTTAGATTATTATTATTATTTTTAAATTTTGGTGGAGTACATTTTCATCATGTCTAATATATCACTTTTATTGGTTATTATTTAAAAAAAAAATTGAACCTCTAACTTCATATCAAAGAGTGTTTTAACAAAGCACCTGATCACAGTTTACCCAAGACGGGTGGACATTTTAAATTACTATTATTAATAATTATAAAAATAATTGTCTAAAGAGTTACCCATATGACATTTTGTTTTAATTAATCAATTTAATTAAAAGAGCAAAAATGACATAAATATTTTGAAGATAAGTCTCAACCTTTGATTTGTGTATATTACTAAGAATATCCTACAATATTTTATGAAAGTTAAATCTTATCATCGATCTAATAATTATTAATAATTAAACTAAAATTTTGAAAGTTTTATTCTAAAATAAACACATCTATCAACAACATTAATTTACTCTTATAAATTTGAAATTGACCAAAATTATTTAAATAATTTAATAAAATGATTATAATATTTTTAATTTCAAATATCTATGTCTTTAATTTTTCTAATTATACTTTATCTGTCAATATTTTTTATAAATACATATTTTTTTTTTCATTCTAAATAAATTATTTTATACAACTTATAGTCATGCAAAGAATATGATATGGCCAAAGTAACTTTAGTAGTTTAATTATTTTTTAAGATTATTTTACACAGCGTGCAATCTGGAAGCCATATGGCTTCTTTGTTTGAATTTGTCATAGCCTCATTAAAGTTAACTAGTATTAACTAGTTAAAGACATTTGTTATTTTAATTTCTGGCAAAAAAAGACTTGAAACTTTATTGTATATAAAAACAAATTATTTTGCTGAAATTATTAAATTAGGAGGACTAGTTAATGAAAAGAAAATCTTTTAAGCTCTTGGTAAAAAGATTTCCAAGAATAGGATGTGGTTGGGGGCAGTTGGAAAATAGTTACCTACTCCTCTGTGGTAAAAGGGAAAAGTATTTTCTAGAGATGGTTGGGGAACCAGCTGAAAATAGCTTACAACTACCCTTGTTAAAACCAGAAATTTTTAAAGGTGACTGGATAGGCCATCCAGAGGTCACAACAGAGAAATTCCACTGTTAACCCATGGCACCGTCCAGATTCTGGAGCTAGGGGGAAAGAGGAGGACGTAATTGCCTCCCTTGAATGGTTGGGAGGACCACAACTTAGTCTACTTAATCCAGATAAGTATTACAGTGAATTTCTTTATACATGTTAATAAGAAGGAATTTTTTTACAGTTTCACAGCTGAGATTGTTGAAAGATAAAAGTTTGAATATGGTTATTCTGTTCATTTACAAATGATTGAGACAGGAAACCAAGTCTGTAGATAATTTATTAACCTGAGTATGGGAATTGAATAGCGAAATATGATGAAGTTAATATTATCATAATGTGACAGAATCCACTGCTTTCAATCCTATACTGTGTGAAATGATAAAAGGGTTTAAAACCCTCAGTACAGTAAATGTATAATAGAGATAGTTATTGAATAGGGTGACTGTAATAGAACGGCTGTGTGCATTGCTTTCAGTCCTATCCTGTGTGAAATGATAAAAGGGTTTAAAACCCTCAGTAAAGTAAATGTATAACAGAGATAGTTTATTGAATAGGGTGACTGTAATAGAACGACTGTGTGAACAATGTGAAAGTAACGAGTATTATACTACTATTATCTCTTTGTTAATATGGAAATTATTGGTATAATTTACCCTTACTGTTAAAGCATGATGAACAAGAAGATACTACATGTCTAGTTTAATCAACTGAAGGGTAGGGATGAAGCCAACGGACTGTTGACCCTAGTCTTAGGGTCAAGCCCAAGACAGGGGTTCGTTGTCCGTGGCTGGCAACCCTAGCTAACACGGGCTTCAATATTTCGGTGACCCGGGCACCGTAGGGAGAATCCTACAAAAACAATAAAGAGTATAGAGAACGCAAGACTGTAAATCAAGTAATGAAAGGATCGCTGGCTTCCATAATTACTTAGTAGAGACTAGACATATATTTATAACGACAACAAAGAAATACTGGTAATAGAACTAAAAATGAGTATTATTTCTTTAAAGGGACAAACATTAAAAGCTATCCTTATCTGAAAAAGGAAAAACCCAGAACCATTTCTCTGATATTTCTTTCTAAGAAATAAATGCATGCAGGACAAAGATATGCCGAGAAATGACAAGAATCCCTTGTAAACATAAACGACGAAGGGAAAAGATACATCATAGTTAAACCATAATCGTTCCTGTACAGTTTCAAAACATACAGTCGGTGTAGAGCAAATATAATTGCACAGGGATAATTTATATTTTTATCAAATATAACTACAAAGAGTTTGACGGTTAGAATCAAAGCGTTCTGAACCCATTAAACAAAATAGAGATTCGACTCAAACCCTACATCCTAATACAAAGGAGAAATCTCAGTGTTGCTTGAAAAATATAAAAGGGGTTTACAACCCTCGTCATTTTCACATTCCTTTGATAAGAAAGGATTGCTTAAATAAATCCTAGATCCGAAGCAGAAGTAAGGGAATGGCCTTTCATCGAGGGTCATTAAGGTACCTGTAGGTTCATGGAAGTAATATTAGCTGGGGTCGAAGCGACTGTGTTAACCCTGAGCCAAAGCTTGCAACTGTAGGTGGAGGGTTAGATTCGAACCTGCAACCAAAAGCAGAGGAACGAGTTAACATCTATTGTTACATAGAATTATATAATCAAGTTAAGAAATAAATAACCTAAAAACCCCTGTGGAAAGTTCAATACCTGTTGAAGGGTAAATCTTTCCAAATGGGTCGCTCTGTGCAAAGATAAATCACAGAGAATTAGAACATATTAGCGCTGAGAAGAATATCGATGATTTAATACACTAAATGTTGTGCAATAAAATAAAAAGGGATTGAAGCCATCTATACCTATGGAGTTCGCATGATAAGGACTTTCTTGCATCCGCCATAGCTGGCTCGATCTCACAGTATTTATCATCTCTGTAAAACTAAATTCATATAATAAGGTTCTGTTAGAAGCGTCGGAGAACAACATTTCTAATAGAGAAAACGATAAATATATATAGCTGAGCATGATAACAGAACTTTAGAGCTAGCTAAGTGGAGGGGCGAACCTTTTAAGGGTTTTGAGACCGTGTTAACCGGAAAGGAGCCGAGCTCTGGAATCGTCGAAGCGCATGACAAACAAACCTTCACTCTCAGCTCGACTGCAGGTTTACCTAGGTTTTCCCTCGAAAAATAAAGCAATTAGAATCCAATGCGATACAACTGTGACTTGTGGAGTAAGTCGCCGTACAAACAATAATGGTGGGTATTGACACAAACACCACGGATGCATAGTAAAATCGCCAAATGGAGTGTTAATGTAATAACCGGGTTAAATTACCATAAATGCCATATCAGAACCGAGTTAATTGATTAGATTCGACTTAAAATCTCTTGCTGATGATTAATGTCAAAGCTCCAAACCCTTGTTGGAATTCCCGAGATATGACAACTGTGTCATGCGTAGGGATTATGCAATATATTGTTTATTGTGAACATTAATATTACTCTCAGTTGCTCGACAAATTAACAATGATTTTGTTGTAACTCATAACAATAATCAAACCATAATTTATATGCTTCGTCCTATTCATAGTACAGTGAAATAACTGCATCATAAACAATGATATGTATGTATCGAAGGTTTCCATGTAGATTGTATTTTGGATATTGTATTTATGATTCAAGGGGTTTTACTATTTAATATGGTGAGTAAAAATATATATATTTTTAATTAAGGTAAATTTTTAGGAGAGGAAGTTATAGAATTACATGACATTTAATTTGAAAATTAAATTAATGAAACTTTTTAAATAAATATTTTGTATTTTAAAATTATTAAATAATTTATAATATAAACTATATTTAAAATATAATTTATTTTTTCAATAGTTTTGATTATATAATTTGCTTCTAATAAATAATTTCCAAAAAAGATGTTCTATTTAATTTATTTTCTTAATTGTTTTCCTCCTATTGTTTCTAGCCAAAAATACCTGATGAGTAATTCCTGCAGGTTCGGTTTTGCAACTAGTTTAAGCTTCCGTACTGTTTATTTCGTCAAAATAACCTAAAAAAATAATTATGTGATAAACATATTTAAAATATATTTTTAATAAAAATAAAAATAATAATTTTAAATTAAGATATATATAAAATAATTATAAGTACATTGTTAATGAAAATTAATAATAGATAAGTAGTGAGCAATTATTTATTAGCAATTGAACTGAAAACAATTGTAATTGATTTGAAATAATAATTGTTGTATTAGATTTAGGTTGTTTAAAGCATGTTTGCATTAAATTGATTAAAATAATAATTGAATTATTGAGATGATGAAATTGACTAAGATATATGACAGTTGGTTTAAATGTTAACTAGTTGTTATGTTATTTACTTTTAAGTGACTAAATATTTATGTTCTTGAGAAAATGACTATTTGATAAACAAAAATAAATTATGTTTTTGTTGAAATAAAATTTATTAATGGAATAGTGGTTCCATAAAAAGTTAAAAAATCGATGGTAAAAGTATTCCAAGAAGCTGAGAGTGTTTGAACGAGAAAACGAGTTGAAGAGAGTTACCTTTCCTCTAGGGATAAAAAGTATAAAAATTGTATCACGATGAGGAATGAAGAAGTATTGGGCCAAGGGCCTTGAGGTCTCTTATGGAAATTCTGTCAACCTACGGACTCGGTATGGAGCACGGGGGAGTTGAGGAGCGTAATTTCCTCACTCATGGTAGGGTGGACAACATCCGCAAGTCCGGAAAAACGGATAAGTACCCATTCTATCGGAAAAACTAGGTATCGGTTATGTTGTACTAGCTATTATAAATTCTTGTTACAATTTGGGTTATTTAATGATGAAATGAAGACTTCTCCATATTGGAAGTGTAGAAATGTGTTATATCTATGTTTCTTTTAAATGAACAGTGGAACTCGAGATAAAACAATAAATATTTAGAATTATGCAAACTACGGGGTTTGTTTCTTAAAACAAGAAAATAATTTGTGTTCTTACAGTAAACGGATGGAATTAGTCAAAACTATTAGTTAGAATCTATCGCTACAAGCATGTTAACACGAAAGCCGTTAACTCGCAGTTTAGGGGTCTAAAACCCCAATCCCGGAAGTCGTTAATTGTAATCTATGATAAAGACTCACGGAATGGTTCGGACATCTCATTAAAAAGAAAGAAAGAAATTAACGTACCAATACCCTTAAAGGGTGTAAGGCTAATGTAAACAATAAAATAAATGAAGGAAAAGAAACATCGGTGATTGCATGCATAGTAAACCCGCGAACCCGATAACTAACAATATAAAACAAGATTTACAACGACAGAGTGAATAAACGAGTCAAGCAAGAAAGAAACCAAGATTACTACATCGAGCCAAGATAATCTAATTCGAAACCATATTCAAGATTCAAAAACGTACTTTATACACATATGAGGAAATTTAGAAAACATTGTTCACTATTCCTTAATATACCCAAAAGGAGAAAATTATTTCATCGAAGAGGAATGAAAAGTATTTTGCACTGAGTGAGAAAAAACTAAAACAAAAATGCGGTATACAAGTAAGGTATTTTATAGCATTCAAGATAGAATGTAAACCAGAAAATTCATTGAGTCCGGAGAGTTGTCCTCTCATAAATCTCGAACCCGGAAAATATAGATTTTCTTCACAAAAAAAGAACTAAGTATAGTTCAAGACAGAGTCACAAAATTCGATGATATTCACGAGCGGGGCGAAGCTCCTCGTATTGTAGTAAAAATAGAAATTTAACATAACGACATGCAAGCCCTGAAGCTCGAATCCAAAACTCACGATGTCGGGGAACATCTCGAGGCCAAACCAAAGGCCCTCGCTAACAAGACATAAAAACCTTACAACGAAGTTGGGGTACCTTAAGAACAAGGGGAAGAGTCAGAAGCCAGCCCTATCGAAATCAAGAAATAAAAAAGAATTGACATTAAAGGGATGAAACAGGGCCAGTTACACCCGCACAAGGGACCAAGAAACAGAGAAAACATTAGTAAAAGATCATGCCGACAAACTAGCAAACATGTATATTAAATAAAATGAACGATGGAAGCATTAAAACTATTACCCGAGTACAAGAATTCCTGCTAAGGTTCGAAGGAGAAACCCCCGTGAATGAGTCACATAAAGGAGTCAACCTTCCTAGCCGGGAGGATAGGTATATATATATATATATATATATATATATATATATATATATATATATATATATATATATATATATATATATATATATGTATATATAAAGGTAGAAACCAATGCATAACTTAAAATTTTTCTCTCGCACTCACCTACTATTCGATGAAGGAGCTCGTTGGATAAGTCTATGCGTAATACTCGCAGAAATTACAAGCATGTCGAAATAAACAAGGACGCCATGTTAAAACCCCAAATCAATGCATAAAAATTTGAACAAAAACACTCGCACGGAAAATAAAAGCCTCGTAAAGTCTGTTTTAACCATAAATGCGACCACATCTTGAACATAATAAGCTTCAAGCGAGAGGGTATCGTGTTACTGTGGAGTCGTGCCTCGGAGGCCAAGCGGAGCCGAATAGAGCCAAGGTAAGCCAAGCAGCAGTTTACGGAGCCCTAAAGGTTGCAGAGCAACACGGTGGGGAATCAACAACAATGATAGAGGACAATTAGGGTTTGGGGAGGTCTATACCCTAAATGGGTACTCCATCAATCTCCACCATCGATCTGAAACCTTGTAATCCGATGGTAGTTAACCCTTACAATTTTCAACCGGATGTGATGGTTGTACGATACCAATAATTCCAAGAGATTAAGACCTAAATCTCCAATCAAACCTTTAACTATGAATCATTTCAATCAAGATTAATATAATGTTAACCATAAGCATTATGTCCTGTCACAATATATTAACCATAAGTATTCCATCCCTGATGCGGTAATAACATGGATCTTGTGTACCTAAAGAATTAAATGTGGAATTATGTCGATGGTTAGATATGCTGCCAAATATCATGCATACGGGGCAAGTTGCTACCTTGAAACTCCGTGATGAAATCATCCAAACTTTATTTTGTTATGTTTATGAAATGTAAGGTTTAGGGAGTTCAAAATAGAGTGCGAGATATATATAAAAGTGTAATTCATATAATCAAGCCTTGTTAAAGTAAAAAATTATTATTATTATTATTATTATTTTTTATGGTTGATTATGATATATGTTACAAGTGGTATCGCAGATGGCATTCGCATGTTGGGACCCCTAAGGGTCACCTACCATGACAATTATGTGTGTGTAAATGATGCACACCAAAGGAATAGCATAGTAGGAGATGATATGAGGAGGGGGTCGACACGGCAAACACCCCGGAAACGTAGGGAGAACCTACACCCCAACCCCCAATCGAGAAATGAATCCTGAAATGTAGATTCGGCTCGGTGTTGATGAGCACCAACGGACTAGTAGGCGGCTGGAGGAGCAACAACACCATACCGATGTTTCTGCTAAGTACTCGTGCGGAAGCTTCAAGAGGAAATGGTCCGGGTTAGGACATCTAGTACATTTGGGGGAAATTCGACACTTGGTTTCGATGCTTTTGACCAAATGTCAGAAATTTCCCCAAATTTTTTCAATCCCGCCTGAAACCATAGCTATACCGATGTTTAGAGAAAAGTGTCGCAATACCGACACTTAGACAAAGTGTCGCAATTGCGACATTTGGAGGAAGGCTTCGCAATTGCGACACTATGCCCCAAAACGTCTCTATTGCGATGGCTGCCTCCAAACGTCGCAAGTGCGACCCAATGTCTAAGTGTCACAATTGCGACGTTTGGAGGCATCCGTCGCAATAGTGACGCTTTGGCACCGTCGGTATAACGACACTTATATGCACGCTAAATAAAAAGTGATTTTGATTAAAAACTACATTAACGTACGATATCACGCGCGCATTCGCCCTCGGCTCTTGCAAAACAACATTCACCCTCGGCTCTTGCGGAACAACATTCGCCCTCGGCTCTTGCGGACACATTATTCACCCTCGACGTCGCCCTCGGCTCTTGCGGAACAACATTCGCCCTCGGCTCTTGCGAAACATCATTCACCCTTAGCATTCCCCCCTCGGCTCTTGCGAACAACATTCGCCCTCGGCATTCGCCCTCGGCTCTTGCGAACGACGTCGCCCTCGGTATTCGCCCTCGGCTCTTGCGGAAAAAGAAATTCGCCTGCATTCGCCCTCGGCTCTTGCAAAACAACATTCGCCCTCGGCTCTTGCAAAATGGTAAGTTCTTACTTGCAGGCCCTTCCTCCTATAGTAGGGTTGACTCTGTTTGGGTTTTTTTGGGTCAATTCCATTGGATTGTGTTAGGCTATAGGGTTCTCTCTAGATGTCTTCCAATGTTCTTTTGGATGAGTTTCAAAGGGGATGTGTAAGATGTGTTTGTGCTTGCATGAATTTGACTCCACCAGTTTCATGAAGTTTAAGCTATGGATTTTAGTTTGACAAACTCATCCATCTCAACACCTTGTAACGAATTGCCCTTGGTCTGATCTATATTGAAGGTGAAGTGCAAAGTGGTAGAGAATGGGAGATCGAAAGTCATCAACTTTATCACAAGGGTAGTACTCCAGATCGAAAGTGATGAGCTTTAGTTCTCGGGATTTGAGGGATTTTTCGATGACATACCAAAGGTCACATCCATAAAACCATATCAAGGTCAATGTTGAGATCATTCTCATATAGATATAGGTCAGCGATATATAGGGTTAATATCATCATCACTATCCATGGAAACCGAATGGTTACAAAATCGTGATTGTGGTTGGCTCATTTATAATTATTACCCATTTACGATGAGAGCACGAAGCACTAAATATGGCTTGAGCGAGCCTTTACAACGAACGATGGAATTGCGGTACATGCTTCATCAATAACCAATAGCTCCACTTGAGAAAACTTTTCATAATATTGAGGTTGGATATATCGCGAGAGCAAACAATTGTAGTTATCATTCGTGCTCCAATATATTAATATACTTTTTTACATTGAGTGAAGAAAGGGAAACAAGCAAATGCTAGCCATCATACAATGCTTTGACATAAGAGTTTTGAGTGACATACTTGAAAAAAAAGAACTCATCCACTGATATTTATAATCATTTGAGTTATTCAAGTTAAACACAATGTCAAGAATCAAGATTCAATACCCTCTATTATCTTCATCACCCAATACAAGATTTAAATTTTTCCCAAAGAAACGCTTATTAAATTGGCAACCATTATTTCTCCCACTGCTTTAAAAAACCCTACATTTAAATGAAAACAAGCATTGCATTTCAACTACAAAAATCTATTGGTGTTCAAATGTACATGTGTGCATCACTTGTGTAGGGTATTCCTTTCCACTTTCACATTATCCAAGAATGTGTGTAGTATAGTTCATATTTTTTTGTGATTTAGATTATCTTGAAAAAAGGAAAGGTAAATTATTTCCCATGGAAAAAGAAGGTTTTCCCTTTTTGCTACTGGAAATGGTACAACAAAGTTCCATTTCTACCCGAAACTCCTATGAAAAATGAACCAAATAAAGGCCATGTCCTCAATGGACATCATTTGGCTTTGAAAATGGCCATTGCATTGTGTTGTTTCTTATATTACATCACGATAGTTTCTTAGGTCATTTCTTGTTTCTTGAGATGAAAAACAACCAAAGAAATTGTGAAGATCCTTTCAAGAAATAAATGACCATTTCTCAATCATATCTCAACTATTTTTTTATTTTATTTAGTGGTTGCTTACTTTGAGAGAAATTTGACACTTTTATAAGGAATATAACATAAAAACACAAAATGGGAAGGAATTGATGAGGTAGATGACCTTTAGTTGTTGTCAATTAAGAATTGATAATACACAATGCATGTTCCGTACTACAAACTAGATTCCTTCCTGGAGTTAGGACACATAGTATTGAATCAAAGTTGTAGTTTCTAACTTCTTGTATTGGTTCATCAATCTTGAAATTCGGACATTGCATGTCTTCATTTCTTCATGTTTGAATAATTTGCATTATATTGTACAATAGGAAATTAGGAATTATGATTATTATTACTTTATGGATCTATTAAGTTACTTTTAAGTTTGCATGGTTTAGTGTGAAATTATTCTTGTGTGCCCCTAGGCCCGAGGTGAAGGAATTCCAGGATTCGAGAACCATAGTTTTTAAATGGTATTGTTTCTTATACCCAAAAACCCCTCAACATCACTTCTTATTAGTTCTTAACAATAGTGTTGTAAACAATTTGAGAATTGATATAGCAAAATCTCGCACTTCTCAAGATAAAGTCCTAAAGCTAAAGTGTGATACCATGTGTAATTCAATAGCCCCATTGTCATCTCACCAACCTCTTTTTCACTTCGGACTAGCTCTCCTCCAACTCAAGGGGGTTCTCCCTAGTAGATGTTAGGGATCTAATGGCCCAACCAAACCAAGTCAAGAGCCCCCTAACTCTCTATGTTTACTACTATCAATCAAAATATTGAACAATAGGGTCGGACATGCATCACGAAGATAAAATTTCCAGGGTATTTTTGGGTAATTTCAAAGGGAAAGTCCCCAAACACATATAATCACGGAATTATAATGTGATTTCAAACATTAAATATCAACAAAATCGTTTAAAGGATCTTGAAAGAAAAAAAGGTGATGGAAGCTAGAAAGTGCCTTACTTAAATGCTCTAAGGATTTTTCAATAGTTGCTCCAAAAGCTTCACTTCAAGGCCCTTCAAGATCGTCTCCAACAATGCTATACCATCAGCTTCAACAATGTTGCTCCAAAAATGTCCTCAAGGTCTTCACAACAAGTTTACTAGAATTTGCTCCAACAATATATTCAATAAGGTCTTCATTGTCAACTCGTCTCTTGTTTGGGTGCCTTAATGTGCAATGACATGTTTCTAGGGATCTGAATTCAATGTAAGGCATATTTGAAACTCTAACTTTCTGTCTTCCGGTGTCTTATTAGAAATTATTTCGGTTTTTCATTTTGTGTTTTCAATTTAGATATTGTTTTCAAGTTTTTTACATTTATAATTTTATTGCAATGTGGCGGACTAATCGGGCGATGACAGGGAACAACCCCGAGACGGGATGATCACGAAAGAGGCCCGGCGGAAGAACATGTAAAAGTGCCAAAATTGCTCTATCTTCGGGTATTTTAGTTATTTACATAATTGAAATAAAATTAATTTTGTTCAAATATGCTGGACACCTAGCCATGGTACGCCCTGATGATTCCCTCTATGAGGAAGAGCTTTCTTCATCCCTATATCCAGGGCGCTCTTGTTGCGAAAAAAGGCACGAGATGCAAGGTCGAGAATTTAATACTTTGATAGACACGCCTCAAACACCGAAACAGAAGAGAGGATAAAATAACTTATGAGCCGGCTAGAAACATATCGGGTAATAATAAAAAGTCAAAAGGATATTTTTTTTGTTTCCGCATGAGATGAATTGTGATAGTTTGATTTTTAATTTTTACATTGACTAAACTAAAAAAAACGTTCTTTTGTATGTAGCATTTTACGGCACTTGCCGAACCCGATGTTGGTGGTAGTGGGACACAAGGGATTGCCCAGCAACCCTCTCGTACACCTTCTACTCCTTTAGGTGCCGGCCGAAAAACACACCCTACCCAAGCGGACACCCTGACCCAACGTCGAATGTGTTGGTAGTGATGAGGGTCGATATGGCCAACTACATTGTGCGTTTCCTAGAGCTACACGTGTCGGCTCCACGGGGACCATTAATGGCACGTTGTTGGTGAACGATGAATGTGTCCCTATAAAGCATGTACAACTCCCGAGAGTAAATTTTAATATTTTAACTATTTCATGTACTCTATCTAAAACATATTTATCGTGATTTTTATTTTTAAATTAATGATAATATCTTTTTTACTGTGTAGGAAACAATGAGTTTTACAAGTTTTTGGAGAGCCATGCGTTGGTAAATTTTGGCCCAACCATACGCACAAGGTGGAATTCCCGGAATTCCAACTTTGAAAAAAAGAACTTCTAGATTATCTAGAAGCCTTTTTTGAGGGTCGGCACATTTGATAGAACAACGATGGCTCGGGTAGCCGGAAAATATTTGAAATATACCGGGGACACCTATAGGACGCAATTGCAATTTAACCCTAGATACGAAACGTCCTCTCACGAGTTCCGGAGAGTGAGTGGAGAGCACTCATCCATGACGGAAAGAGAAAAGGGCAAAGAAAGAAGGAAAAATGCCTAGCTTGGACCCGCGAGGGGCAAATTAGAACTTTAATTCAATAGCTTTAATTTTCTTTATGTCTAAAATAAAAGTGTGCTACGTCATATACGACTTCAATCTTTTGATGCTAGGTTTCCCGACACCTCGAAGGCAACCAAAGCTAGGATTGAAAAAAAGGGGCCATCACAAGCTAGGCCAGGGCGGCTACTTGAAATTAGTCACAAGAATTGTAATTAAGTAGCTAAACATATTATAATTAATTGTATTGCCTTCCAACGTTTTTTTAATCCTATCAAACATGATTAAAACTACACAATCATATGTAATGTAGGGTGATGACTTCGGAACAAAAACTATAGAGGAAGATAAAAATATCTCTTTCCATTTCGGCTATCAAGCCGTAGTTGAACGTCGCAAAAGCTTGGGGCAGGTCCCAAGATCCAGAATGCCTGATAAGGTAAAACATTAACCTTTCAATATGTTTGTTTTCGTCCATAAATTTAATGTCTAAAAACTTTGTTTAAATCGGGGGGAGCAGCGACTACCGACGAGGCAAATAACCCGGTTTAGAGCCGGATGTAGATGATCCTCACGTGCAACTTGATCATTGTAGTGGGGGACCGAAGCCGACAATGCTACTATCGGTGAGGGCCGTGACGGTAATTAATTTCCACTTATAATTTTTTTCTAATTATACCTTGATGGTTGTCCTTATAACATTTTTTGTTTAAATGACGAGAGAATTTTTCCCTTGAGGATCTTACCACCAAAAGAGGAGAGACGAGGGCAACGATCCCAACGGCGACAAGCTGGGTGCACCGGGGTAAAAAATCTCATTGCAATTTTTTTTATTAATATTACCGAACTAGTTCAATGATATTTAAAAAGCCCGGCAATTAAAATTTAATATTATACTGTTTTTTTTAGGCGATGCCCCATCATCTGGATGAGACCGAGACATCGTGACTACACAACTAGGTCGGCCCGGTGCGGGTCGAAAGGCACGAAACGAGGAGCGAAAGCACGATGATATTGATGATGTAATTAGGAGCTTTAGAAATAGGAAGAATAAAAACAAAAATTTGATAATGTAAAATATTGTATTATTATAAGACAAACGTTACCATACTTGGAACGTTTTTTGTGTTATAAAAAAAACTCATTTATCATACTATTTTTATGTCAAGCATTAATTTCAATGTTTCCTTGCGTATTTTTTTGTTGAATTGTTTTTTTTATTAGTTATTGAATATTTTTTTTTATGCTCATGAAAGTAAAAAAATGAAATATAGATTGGGTATTGGGAAATTGAGAGTGATGTGATGGGTGGGAGGCGGCCATAAGAGCTTCCACCTTCATGTGGTTGGCCCCTGTTTAGTAGAGAATAATTTATTGGAGCGATTTAATCTTGGAGAAAAACTCTCTCGATCCGGCGTAGCAACAAAAGAAAAGTCACTTTGTTGACTTAGTTGCTCCTCTTTCAGATCATGGGAGGCTTGTTCCAAGTTCATGCGACTCCAATAAATTGTTCTTGAAACAAAGAGGAGCTTATTCAGGTATGTTTTGACATTTTCAACATATGTTCTAACATTATCATAAGAATGCATCTTAGAGTAAAAAATACTACATCAATTATTTGTATTTATTGTATAGATATTGATGGGTTTTGATTGACTTGGTAGTGCAGGTACAAATCCTCTTGCATCATGAGCAATACAACTTGTCAACCAGGGTCATGTCCGGGATATTTTTGCTTGTGCGCTTGACCGAGTTCGTAATGTCACATTTTGTAAGTTCCTTTATAGTTCATAATTCAATATTAAGCTTGTTCATGATTATTATCTAGGTTTTTTTGTATGTGTTTTTTTTCATCTATTTGATTGTAAGCAACTCCGCATGTTTCCCTGTTGTTCACTATGATTTCTCCCATTACCACTCCCCGGGATGAATCCGACTTTATTGTTACATAGGTTACTTTATTGTTACTATGATTTCTCCATTTACGATTTCATAGGTTACATCATGTAAAGTTGTCAATCTTAGGTTGGTGATGAGCTTTAGTTCTCCATATTTGGGGCTTTTTCGATATTTTTCTCCCTCATGTCATTCCTGCATCACCTCGTTGTTTGAGCATGCCAATTTGTCTACCACTTGTACCAATTGGCACATGTCAATCTCTCGAGTGGTGTCACATTTCACCTATTTTTCGGCCCACTTGACCACCCAGAAAAACTCAAATCCACACACCATGTGTCTTTATCATGGAGTGCCACATGTCCTAGATATTTAGGCCGATAGGGCCTTCATTATGAAAGAGATCAAATTTTTTTTTCGTCAACACTTCTTATCTAGGCATGACACCAGCATTTGCTTAATCCGACGGTCACGCCTCGGGTTACCTTTCAGGGTTTGACATACTCACCGGCTCGCATATTTCCATGGAAGGTCTCCGAAAATACCAAAGAACAATCCACACACTCGCAACCGCCGACACCCGCCGTTTTAGTAGCCGCATTTCCGCAACCGGCCAATACACCTCGCCGTTTTAGTTGTCGTAGTTCGGCAACCGCCAATACACTCGTCGGTTTACTCCTCTCGGACTTCGTGTATGCATATTTTTCATATAATTTTTATCACGAAGTTGGCCGCAAGGTTTTCGGACATGCCTTCTGAATATTTTTCACAGCCAAGACATTTCAGCGTAGCCATTGAATAGACTTGATGAGATATTGTATTTGATCCTCTTTCTCATGGATGAGCTCGTAAATTTGCTGTGACTACATATGAAAGATGTAGCGATTCGTCTCACAGAGAGGTGTCGTTTTAGGGCTGCGATGTCGCTCCGGATCTTGTTCTTCGTGAAGCCTATGATCCCGTAAGTAATCACTTTGTTTTGCTTTTCTTTCTTATTCGCAGTCTATCTTGCCAGGGGATGTGCCCGTTATGGTTTGTTATGAGACCGTTGTCAATTTCATCACCGTCCTCATAATATGTCGATTGTGTTTATAAATAATAAACAATTATTACACCCAAACAATAAACAATTAATTGTACTATGAGTAATATGATACTTGAAATAAATTCTCATTATACCTCCGACAACTCTACCTCACTTGGTGGTACCTATATCACTAAGTGTGTCTTCTTTAAAATTATAGTTACAAGTAAGCCAATGAACAATCAACTCGATTGTATATATCTTGTAATTTTATTATAATTCTCCGAACTTACCTCACCAGTGTCTATATCACTAGGTGTATCTATTTTTAAAATTATAGTTTCAATGGTAGATAAATTGTTATCTTAAAATAATAGCTTTGATGTGATACCTTGTGATTGATAATGTACTTTGAAGTAGCCTTTGCTTTGACTAATATAGTTCTGAACCCTCTAAGAATACAAAGGCTATTGGCATTGATTACTGGGAACGCCATATTTATGGTACTTTCTACCTTGGGAATGACAATGTCTTCGAGAACTGTAGCACGTTTATTTTAGAGGCACAAAATTATTCTTTCCCAACTATCTTTATATGTTTGTAATTTTGGAATTCTGATTTAAAACTAGTACCCAACTTTGAGTTCAACCGAAAAGCCTGTGGTAAGGTCGTTTTAGCTTTGGGAAATATTCGCTGGAGACTCTCGCAACATTTAGGATCTTGCCCTCAAATATGGAGCTTTATAAGGTGTGCTTGCCTACTTGAATGATACTCATAATTTCAATGATAAGAAATGCTATTGGCTCACAAATTTTTTTTCGTGACGTAAACCCCAACCACTATTCGAATGGTAAGGCATCATTTTCCTGCCTCTTCTTCAGTCTTTCAGATACTATGGATTTTTTTTATAGATCTTGGTGCTTGGTAGATTTGGACGAATATGGACCTATAGGCACTTGTTCATTACAATGAATCATTATCAGTTTTAGAAAATGTCAAAAATTTGGGTTTCATAAGGGGATTACTCCTTGCTTTCAATTATCGATTATCAATCACATTCAAAAAAAGTCTTTCAGAAAGTATCGTCGAGCTCTTTGTAGGTGAATTTCCGAGGCAATTTCACAATATCTTAACTAAATTTGTCCGTCCTTTTCAATACTCTCGCGCTTGTAAATAAATCCGTACAAAACAATATAGTGGCTAATGCAACAACAACAACACCTCCCCGTTGCAATGCCTCGCGATTCACTCCTCTCCGCACGCATGAATGACTATGGCACCCTCTTTGTGAACAGTACTAGAGCCGAAGGTACTGTTTCGATTAGGATCGTGGAATTCAACATCCAAAATAGTATCAAATTCCAATCGCAATAGTATTCGCGGCGAGGGCAAAATGGGGCTCATTGAGACCTATTGGACTCAACACCCCCAAATAGCCTGTGGCTACCTGCAGTGTGATCATTCGCTGGCCGAGCATATTTTTATAGTGAGAGTTTAGGGTTTCTCTAACATAGCTTCCAAACTGGCCCGCTGTTTCGAAGCCGAATACTTCATCACATAATACTCATGGTTTGGATTGATGAGCATGCTCGAATGGTTGGTTGATCACAAGAACCACCCACAGAACGGCATCTTATATATTCGGTGTTTTCTCAAGCCTTTTTTCACCGTTTCTAAGTGGGTGGGATGGGTGGGTGATCCATCAATACTTGTGCTCGTAGTAGGAATTTGTTTTTGGGGATATAAAGGAGCATTTGATGTAGATATCCCATTGGATGTATTCATAGATGGGTACTAGTGGTCAAGAATTTAAATTAAAAATATGCAACTCTAGCATGGCAACCTCGAAGGTCATGAGACACCGGTTAAAGATTGTTTTGTGTCGGCCTTAATATAGTCGTGATTTCTTTCTATTATCTTAATGGTAAATATATTCCGTATCATTAAAAGAGGATTGTGGTTGTATTTCTTTGGTTTTTCTCTCTTAATGCTCCGTAAGTTGCCAAAAGTTGCGATAGTTGTTTCGTTTGGTTCGTTACAACTTAAAAAGTGGTTTTTAGCAATGGGAGTCATGTTTTTTAAGGTTCATACTAATATGAAGATCTTGTAATTTACATTGTGATAAGAGAAGATGGCTCGCTTTGGGTGCGTATGACAACAATTGCCACATCTACCTCATTTGGTGCAACAATGGAAAGGAAGAAGGTGCAATGTTCGATAATTTGCGTACAATTGTCTCTTTTAGTTTTTTCACCCATTTCCTTTAACCGCTCGTTTAAGAGGGACCTCCGAGATTACACGACAAGAGAAGGCAGTTAATACAAGAGCTATGGAAAAGGAGTTGTACTTCAACAAGGATGGCTCGTTGACAAAAAAAATTGGGTGTCGGAGAAAATTATGTTTAAAGGAAGGTCACTCCCGCACGTAAAACTTCATTGCGGGGTGGATCTTTCCTTGTCCACTTATATTCGATTTTAATGTGTTATTTTTAATTTTTCATGGAGGGTTGTTTTTGGCATATGGTACTGGCATTCAATTTGCACACTTCTTGAAATAATTGTCAATTTTTCTTGCGAGGGGGTGTGAACAAAACTTCGTTTGATCTTGTTGGAGTCACCCTTGGGGCGAAGGGCAAAAATGTTGTCTTGGAGAGCAAGCATGGTTCTCCGAAAATAGTTAATGATGGTGTGACAAGATGGCTAAGGAGGTAATTTGTAGATGTGTGCTCGGGTTTTTCTTTTTTAACGTTGTATTAGTTCCCCCCTCTTAAATGTCTAATTAGATTTGGTAGGCATAATTTAAAAACTCAAAGGTGAAAGGAAACATATTTGTTACCTAGTGGTCTACTTGGCCTATGGACTAGCCACAATAGAGTAATGCATAAAGCTTTTCACAACAATAAAAGGAAAGGGTTATGGCTGAGTCAAATTTTATTGTTATTGACAGAGTGTAATGAAATGTATCTCAATGCTATGGTTTTGGCCTTTTTATTGGTTGAATTAGAGGAACCAGTTGAAAATATTAGGGTCGAGTTGGTAAGGCAAGAGCTGTGGCAAAGACAAATGATTTAGGCAGGGGATGGAACCATAACATCTGTTGTTCTCGTACGGGTTTAATATGTGAGGGTGTAAAGGTAACTTTTTGTCGATAGTATTGGATTAAGATCATCTATTCATTTTTGTAGGGTCTTATGGTGTTTGGTTTTTTTAGTTTTGGGTTGGGCTTATTGAGTCTAAGATAGTTTTTTGAGTGAAAAAAATTGCTATCGAATATTTTGGTTCTTTTGTCAAAATTTATGAGCTTGTTAGGAAATACTCACCGACAATGGTTGTATCTTAAATTTGTGGAAAATAATTTGAAATGAAACCTTTTTTGTTTAGGTTGTTGCGAGCGAGGTGCAAACCCCGTTCAAATTACTAGGGGGCATTGACAAGACAATAAAGGCCCTTGTTTTAGAACTCAAAATTTTGTCAAAGGAGGTAAACGCTTGCCTTTTGAGTAGGTTGGTTTTCCTTTTTCTTTCGATGGTTTGGTGTATCTAATTGAATTAGTTGCCTAAGGTATTTTTGGTTGCAAACTCCTTTTCGTTTTTCATATAGTATTGGCCTTGTGGAATACATTTGATTGTGTGGTCTTGTTAGATCTACAACATTTGTAGTTGTTTAGTCTTATGGCCGAGGTGCACTTTTATTATGGAAATAGTTGATGCAATATTGTCATTTAATCTCCTTGTTAGGGGTAGCATGTTGAGAAGTTTCTTGTGAAAAATTTGGTATTCAAAATTACACTTGATCCTATACAACATCATGCACTTGACTTCAAAATTCATATTCAAAGTGTGCCGCATAATTCTCTGCAAAATTTCTAAATATTTATGTTGTTTTAAACCATTATCTTTTTCATGTATTGGATGCTTGAAAATGAGAAAAAGACTTTGGTATGAAACCAAGCTGGTGAATAATTTCTAGCAGAAACAACCACTTCCAAGACATGATTTAGAAGTATAACATATGTACTTATGAAGCATAGAAAGATATCCTTGATGCATTGTCAATGCTTGGCTAGGGTTATTTTTGGAGAAAATAACTCCTTACTCCTAGAATAGTGATATTCAATACAAGTAAATGCCAGAGAAGAGAGATCATCGTGTGACATAAAACTATTAACAAAAGTGAACAAGGAATGATTATTAATTATGGCATACTAAGTTGTCAGTGATTTTGACTATTTGTCTTTAACATGTAAAAATGTTAAATTCCAAACTTACATCATCATGGTTTGGCATCACGAGCTTGACTAATTGTCCACCATGCTCATAATTTCATTGTTGTATTCATATCTATAAAAAACGTTTCAAATAATAATAAATAAAAGTTCTATAAGAAAAAATCTCGTACCTCCATGTTGCTGCTCCTTGTAGAGACAAAGTCAAAATTGCATTACACAATCCGACACATAAGAATCTCCTATATCCCTAGGTGGTATGTATCCAAATTCTTATAATAGTGTCTTCAAGACTTATGTTGACATTTCCAATGAGATATTTAAGCAATGAAAGATGGAGCCTTCTTCATTGTTGTATATGTAACAATCTTTTATTAATATAAATATTGATGGTTTTGTCTTTTCTGAAAATGAAATGTAAAAATAATTTATTGTGGTCAATTGAAAAGTTTTTCTTTTTTAAAGCTTTTCATTATGGAAGGGTCGACATAGATATATGCCCTTCTAATTGGAAATTCGGACCTCACCCTTCAAAATTTGATCACTTTTGTGTGGGACTTTAACAAACAATAAAACTATTCCGCCGTGCGTTATATAAAACATGTAACAAAACCTTTGTCAAAACATCAAACGAACCCTTTTAGCCATGGAGCCCGCTGGGACTTCAAATGGCGATAAACCATAATTTAAACCAAATTCGCGTTCCAAAATAACTGTTGACGTCGGCCAATTTTGTGACTCGAAAACCAAATGAATTCGCCCTCATATTTTTCGAGGTCCGAAGTTGGGGCTGACGTACGAAGAGAGTTGTGACGCGAATTTCTTATCAAATTCGCCCCTAATATTTTTCAGAGTACGGATTTCCACCGCGCGAGCGGCCAAACAAAGATCCGATCCAATCAATTTCTACCCACGTGTCCTCAATAAAAATTTTCCCCTGTTCCCGGATGCGGGTGCATTCGATGGCATTTTAAGGCGATGGGACATGGATGTGGGGATTTCATATCAATCACATTAAGTTTTAGCTGTTGTTCAATCGTACCGATATTTAAGTTCCAAAGGTTTTCACATCAAATCACATTAAGTTTTAATGTTGTTTCAAGATCAGACCTCCACTCCCGTTAGCGATTACGCATGCTCTAATATGCTGCGGCCTTCGGCTCTCATCAATGAGAGATTATAGACGGGCGTTCTTCGATGCCATTGCGGTCGGGTCGATAAAATGGTGTTTCACTATGGTTTTCGGACGAACGCTAACATTTGAATTGACAAATGCTCTTCGGTTCGTGGGTTACACTCTCCTCGCTCACTATGACGAGAAGGAGAAGCTACCTGAACTGTGCCTAGACCCTTGGTGAAAATCCGTCACTTTTCTCTCGGTACGGTCTATGTCGTCGGCTCTCCTCGGTTTTCTTGGAATCCCTACTTCTCCGTCTCGTCTTGTGCCCACCGTTGAGACGCGCACCCATGCCTCGCTCTGCGTCAAAGGATGCGTTGCCGCGAGAGGGAGCACTAGAGGTCAACCCCCTGTGTGCTCCCCTCTAGCCCCTCAACCGAGTCGTCTTCCCGAGTCAGATGATTATTACGTACGGTCGCTATCCCGGACACTAGAAGTGGGGGTTAGGGTTCTAGGATCAGCCACCGTATGGGCTCTAGTGCTCCTCATTTCCCCCACCGCTTCACCTTCTCCCCACGATGCGCACTTGCGATTTTCCCTTTAAATTCTCCTCCGAACCGCCCACGAATCGCGAGCTTCAATCACGCTCGTGGTTTTTCCATGAGGAGGCCCAAGAGGAGGAACAATGACCCGTCCAGCGGGTGCCGAGCTCGAAAAAGCCGGCAGAGCATTCGGGCTCCTCGGGAGGGGAGTGCGTGGCATGAATGTGGAGATAGCACTTGGCGATCCCTGAAATCTTTCGAAGGATGGTGCGCGAATCGTTGAAGAACCACCCTGGAGGAGTAGCTTGTTCTCTTTGGTTAATTTGGTTTTTCTTGCTTCGCGGCCCACTTAATTGGGCATGTTTTTGCTTATATTACGTATGTAGCCGGACCTCTCTGTAATATTTTTGAATTATCGTAAACGTTCAAGACTGGTTTCCCCGTAGTGAGGTAGTCTTCTTTTTTTTATTTTTTTGATGACAAATTTTCCATAAGTCCGGGGCAATGTTTTTTGACTCTCGGTCATCTTCGTAATTTTTATTCCCACCTTGTTAATAGATTAAATTTACTTAGATGTTGCCCTCGTTTCTATTTTAAACCTATTTTTGAAATACAAGAGCCATGTTTATATGATTGTTTATAGTCGAAGACGTTGCCTATGTTTCTATTTTAAACCTCGTTTTTTGAAATACAGAAAGCCATGTTTATATGATCATGTTTATAGTCGAGCATCGCGTTTGGTGGTTTATTATATTAATATTTCTACGATCGAATTATAAGTGGTCGTAACATATTGGAATATTTCACGGCCGGGATCATGTTCATAAAAATTGGAACACCTACAATTCATAACAAATATTGGAGATTTACTATTTATGTTTTTAAAGTTTCATTTTTTATTTTATTTTTAAATTGAACCCCATACGTCGGTATACCGACGCTTTGTAAGCGTCGGTCTTTCGACGTTTTGAACGATTTCCATTTTTATTTCGGTCTTGTGACGTCCATCGGTATTGCGACACTTTTGGAATGCATCGGTATTGCGACGCTTGCGGAAAGCGTCGGCCTTGTGACACTTTTGTATGGCGTCGGCATTGCGAGCAACTTAAAAATGTCGGAAGAGTGACAATATAAAAACGTTTGGAAGAGCGACGTTCAAAATGTCGGACCACATTTTTGTCGGGTGCGACGATTTACAAACTTCGGAAGAGCGACGTTCAAAACGTCAGACCACATTTCGTTGGAATTGCGATAGTTTACAAACGTCAGAAGAGCAATGGTTTGGGAAACGTCGGAAGAGCGACGCTTGTTTGGAAGCGACGGAAAAAGTGTCGGTATTGCAACCCTTTGTCAAGGAATCGGAATTGTGACGTAATGGCGAACCACGTTTTTTCCGTCCTTGAATCATCGCTCTTGCGAAGACTATGTGTCGGAATAGCGACGAAGTGGGCCGTCGGAAATTGGGCCCAAATTTTTCTAGTGGGAGTGACAATGAGCACACGATGCAAGAGCCAGGAGAGGATACTCAAAAGCCTTTATGATAAGAATAATCAAGGAGTGCAACCACGATCCAGGAAAGAGAAACACAAGAAGAAAATGAACGAGCAAAGAAAGGATCATACCAATGACAAAATGGAAAGAAGCCATTCCCAAAGCGGAGTAACAAAAGAAAATAGAAAACTATAATGAGGTGCAGTATGGAAATGTGTCGGAACAACCAGAAATTAAGAAGCAAAAAGTGGAGCCATAAGGTGAGTTCGGAAGATAAAACCACCTACGTTTGATGGAGAAGCAGAAGGTGGTCGAAGCGTGGTTGATTAATATGAACAAGTACTTTGAATTTTATGAGTACAGCACATTAATCTTAAAGCTAGGCGGCCATCTATCGAGTTGAGAGAGAAAGGCCACCTTGTGGTGGGAGGAAGTCAAGAATGTACGCAACATTGAAGATCGAGGACGTGACATGGGATACATTTCGGCAATACTTCAAGGACAAAGTATCTAACATAGCGTTTTTTATGACGAAGATTCTAGGGGAATTCCACAACTTGAAGTTTGGACAAATGACAATGGATGAATACATAACCAAGTTCACTTCCCTGTTAAGATACGTTCCTTATTTAATGGATGAATAGGATAAGGTTCAACGACTTTTGATGAATTTTTCAGACTCACATGAAAGAGACAAATTGAATTTGTGAATATGAAGGCCATGGACAAAAGCAAATTTAGAAAGAGAGAATGTGTTGCCGGCAATCCCAAGGAAAAAGGAGAACGGGAAAAATGGCAAACCAAGAAAAGGGCAGAAGGCGGTCCAAATTTCAAAAGTTCAAGAACTAGAAAATTTAAAGAATTCTACCGAGAATTCGTTGAGCAAATAGTTCAAGGATAAATCACTAAAGAACCCATTGGCTCCTGCGAAAGAGAAGCCCACAGAGGCTTCTAACAGAACCCGAACAAGGACAAAGCCGAAACCACCTGCGCAGTTGTTGGGGGTGTGGTGAGGCTCACTATTATAGAACTCGTCCCACGGCGGGGAAGAAATGATACAGAGGCAATCTATAGGAATCCTCTCTAGTGGGTGATGTAGCCGGAACATACCCAAAATTAATGCGACCTTGGAGGATCGACGAGTCGGATTATCAACCAATGATGATAGAATTGGAAGGTAAGCTACTTTCACAGTCTGTTTCTATTTTGGTTGACCCGAATGCGAAAGTTTAAGTTATATAAACCCCAAAATATTATCGATTTGTAAATTACAAAAGTCGAGAAAATCAAAAATCCCCTCGGCTGGTACGGCTAGCCACTTTGAGCAAAGGAAAGTTTGTGCCAAAATTCCAAATTGTATACTCAGAAATTTGGAAACCGAGAATTGAATGAGGATGCGCGAATGTGTTTCCCTTGGGATCCTACGATGTATTATTGGGAATGGATTGGTTGGAGAGACACTCTGGATCATCGGTAGAATGTAAGGAAAATATTATATATTATAGAATGCAAGATGGGACTCATAAGGAGATACGAGGAATTAAGAAACCCCCTACAACTCGCATCCTATTATAGCCTCTCAAATGGGTAAGTGTATTAGGAAAGGATATCGGTTATATGCCATTCGATGGGTTTCGCTAATTCTAAAGAAAAGACTCCTATGATGGAGAACATACTAGTGGTGCAAGATTTCATGGACATGTTTCCGCGAAGATGTACCGGGGATTTACACCAAGAAGAGATATTGATTTAACTATTGAGTTGATGCCCGGAGCATCACCAATTTCAAGGGCCCCATATCGAATGAGTGCACTCGAGTTAACGGAATTAAAAAAATGAAACTTCAAAGAGCTATTGGACAAAGGGTACATTCGACCAAGTGTGTCCCCTTGGGGAGCACCAATGCTGCTTTGTAAAGAAAAAAGGATGGAAAAATGCAAATGTACATGGATTATAGACAACTCAATAAATTGACCGTAAAAAAATAAATATCCCTTACCATGAATTGATGACTGTTTGATCAGTGTGAAGGGGGCCATTGTATTTTCAAAGATAGACTTAAGGTTTTGGATACCACGAGATCCCTGATATAAAACAAGGGACATCTACAAAATTGCTTTCCGTATGAGATATAGGCATTATGAGTGTGTGGTATTACCATTTGGTTTAAACTAATGCACCAACAACATTTATGAGGCTGATGCATGCCATATTTCACCCCCTTTTGGATAGATTTGTTCTAATATTCATAGATGATATCTTAATTTATTCAAAGAGCATGGAAGAACACAAAGAGAACTTAAGGATAGTGTTGGAGATGTTACGAAAACATCAAGCGTACCCTAAGTTCGGCAAATGTTATTTCTTCGAGGAATAAATTCAATATTTAGGCCATGTTATTTCTGTTGAGGGAATAATGGTTGATCGAGAGAAAATTAAGACAATTATGGAATGGCAAGTACCCCAAAAATGTGGCGGATATCCGATCCCTTTTATGGGGTTGGTGGATATTATCTACGTTTCATTGAAGGATTTTTCAAAGATCTCCTCTTTCCAATTACATCTTTGAAAATAAAGGGAAAAATATTCGGATAGACTACAGAGTGTGCAAAATAGTTTCGATAAGTTGAAACATTTGCTAACCACGACCTCGGTGTTGAGGGTAGCTGATTCCAATAAGGAATTTGAAGTCCGTACTGATGCTTGTAAAGAAGGAGTTGGAGCGATTCTCTCACAATAAGGAAGGGTGGTTGCCTATGAATCAAGAAAGTTAAAAAGAGCATGAACAACAATATTAAACTTATGGTTTAGAGTCGACAGCATTAGTGCATGCACTTCGGGTATGGAGGCACTACTTGCTAGGAAAAAGGTTTGTGTTAAAAACCGTACAATGACGAGCCTAACCAACTACTTTAAGCAATTCGATCTTAACTCTCGACGAGGCACGGTGGAATGCCTTCTTAAGTGAGTTTGATATGGATATCCACGCGTGTAAAAAAGGTAAAGAGAAACCATGTGGAGGATGCCTTAAGCGAGAAAAACGCGCATTATGTTTATGAACTTTGCTATAACTAGATTGAATGTAAACTTTTTTGGATCGAGATAAAAGAGGAAGTTAGGAATGATCCCTCGAATACCGATTATTGTAGAAAGTGGAGGAAGCTAGAAGGCAAGAAAAACCTCTTGACTATGAAGTTACCAAATATTAATTGCTAACGTAAACGAGAGAATATATATTCCAAATCGAATGGGTTTTTGAAGGAGATGATCATGAATGAATATCATCGCGGTAATTACTCAGGACACCCTAGGATACCGAGAAAATGCTAACAACAACTAGAAAGGTCTATTTCTAGCCCGGTATGCGAAGAAATATTGTAGAATATTTGAACAAATTCTTGAGTGTCAACGAGGTTAAGGTGAAGCATCAACATCTAGCCGAATTGTTGCGACCTATCGAGTACACAGTGGAAATGGGAAGTTATATCCCTAGAATTTATTCTCTGGTTTACCAAGATCAAACAGATCACAATGACTCCATTATGGTGGTGGTTGATAGGGTTGAGAAAGAGGCAATACATTTCATACTTGTACAATCTATCTATAAAGCGTGCGAGATAACATATATCTTTATGAGAGAGTTTTTTAGACGCGCATGGCATTCCAAAGATCGTCATATCGACATGGGGATGCGAAGTTTACTTGACATTTACGGAAGACCTTATTTACGTCACAGGAACCCAAATAAATTTAAGCACCGCTTACCATCCTCGTACGGATGGAAAAAAATGAGTGAGTAAAACCAAATCTTGGAGGATATGTTGTGCATGTATGTGATGCAACAACCAAACGAAATGGGAAGAATATTTTGCACTTGCTAGAATTTTGCCTACAACAATGGTTATCAAGAGTCTCTTAAGATGAGCCCTTTCGAAGCTTTGTACGGACAACAATGTTGTACTCCCATCAATTGGAGTAGACCCGAAACCAAGTTGATGCTTGGACCCAAGATGTTAGTCGAGATGGAATCGAAGTAAGAAAATATTAGACAAAAATCGAGAGCTTCTCAAGATCGGAAGAAGGTGTATGCGGATAAGAAGAGGACTTATCGAGAATTTGAGGTAGGCGATCATGTGTATGTAAGGATTAAACCAAAGAGGAGCACACTAAGGTGGGCCTCCTGTGCCAGAGATTAGCTCCCGGTTATATGGACCCTTTCGGATATTGGAGAGGGTGGGACCCGTGTCGTACGCGATTGGATTTACCCAGCCATATTCGGGTGCAAAATGTGTTCCATGTATCCTTACTAAAACTCTATGTGCATGACCCTAAATCATGTAATCCTTTGACAAAGTATTCAGGTAGGGTATGATTAAGCATCCTATCTTAAAATAGCTAAGATTTATGATAGTTTAATTCGGAGTTTTTATTTGAAATGCGAGGTCGAACTAGACGGTGAATTTCTAGTTGAACCTCAACGTATACTCGATCGGAGAGAAATCATGCTCCAGAGGCGAGTCATCACCCGGGTTAAAGTGTAGTGGAATCACTTAAGCTCGGATGAGGCCATCAGGGAAGATGAAGGATTTGTTCAGTGAGGCTTAACCAAAATTATTTGTCTGAGCCGAGATGAGTACCACCGAGGACGGTGTTTGCCTCCCGAGAGGGGAAAGTTGTGACAAGGGAGATTTAACATAACGACATGCAAGTCCCTCGAAGCTTGAATCCACAAATCATGATGCCGGGAGCATCTTTGAGGCCGAAGCCAAAGGCCCTCTACTAACAAGACCTAAAAATCATTACAGGAAAGTTGGGGGTACCGAAGGGCAGGGAAGAGTCGGGGGAATCAACCTTCCGAATCAAGAAAATAAAAAAAGAATTGAATTTAAGAGACGAGACAGAGCCGTTACCTACACAAAGGGAGTAAGAACCGGAGAAAAACATTAGTAAGATATCATGTCGAAAAAAAATAGCAAACATAGATTAAATAAAACGAACGACAGAAAGCATTAAACTGTTACCCCGAGTACAAGAATTCCTCCGCAAGTTCGAAGGAGAAACCACCAGTGAATGAGTCACGGAAAAGGGAGTCAACCTTCGTAGCCGAAGGAAAGTATATATATATTTAGGGAAACCAATGCATAACTTGAAATTTTCTCTCGGCTCACCTACTGTTCGATGAAGGAGCTCGCTGGAGAAATAGTCTCCGCATAATCCTCAAAGCAAATACGGGAGTCTCGTCGAAATAAACAAGGACACCATGTTAAAACCCCAAATCAATGCGAGAAAATCCGAACGAAAACACACCAAAGCAGTAAAATAAAAGCCTCAGAAACTGCTTTTTAACTTAAATGCGATCGTTACATGTGCGCAATTTGTCACCATACTATACTATTCCCCGTCCCGCACAATGGAGGACCCATTATGTACCTCGTGAACACCGTCATGTCTTTGAAAACATCATCAATGCATCCCTCCGATGAGCTTCTATTTCCCCTGAGACATCTCCTTGCAAAATCCATGAAAATGTACTCTTTTACTGGCGCGGGTAGACAGCTCAGTTGCTCGCGCCAATCAGGGAAATCCCCGTAAAGAGGTCGCGCCACTTGGCGCTCCGTCATAGAGCAGCAATCGCGCCACCCATTTTAGGGACTCGTTTTTTTAAATATGGATGGCGGAAGTTGAGTTCAAAACAAACTCACAAACCACCGCCTATCTTGAGTTGGGAGGTTTGGTCACGGGAGTTCTATGGAAGGAATTGGTTTTGCCACCTCCCATGGAACCTTCCTTGTCGATAGGCTAATCCCATAATAATAGGGATCCCAACCTCCCTTCCCCATTCATAAAAGCTTGCTCAGATCCATGGCAAGCTAGTCTTGAAGTGTCAAGCTTTGCATCTCCCTATTCCCAAAGGCTCTTGTGCGTCGTAAAGAATCCCTTCTTTCCTAAGGCCCATTCAAGCGAGGAGACCATTGTTACGGACTCGGAGAGGTTTCCTTTCCCTGAGGCGAGCTTTGCGAGATGTGACCATCGTGAGACCGTGCTCGAAAGAAGCCGTTACGTCGTAACTTGGTTGCAATCTCTATTCGTTTATCATTTTAATAGATGACTATGATTATGGTTCCACTCCTTTTTTCCATTAGTGTTAATGCGAGTAATATCTTTTCGACCGATGTTTAGTTACGTATGTCGGTTCCTGTACGTATCTCGTTCGTCTCTTCTCGTGTGTGTGTTCATCCACGGAGACTGGAAGGATTGTGATCCGCTCGTGCTGAAGGACGGGGGCATCTCTTCGATCTAGCGTTGGAACTGTGCAGCTCTTATCCCAAGTCTTTCATTCGTAACTAGGAGCTTGCGTCATAGCATTGTTTGTTTGTTGCTAGACCCCCGCCGGGGCTTAGCGTAGGGATCGCCTTCGTCCGCGTAGGATTTACCTCTCAACAAATTGGCGACCTCCGCCGGGGGATCGTCCTCGCTTCCTTGTCCCGTTTATGATTGGCTCGGTTCGCTTTGATTGTTTCTCCTCGTCGATGAACCTTCTTCTCGTATGATCGCTTTTCACTATTTTTTAGCTTCTGGTTTTGCTTGTTTGTATTGGTCTACTTTCGCAGTAGCTTGTTTTTTAATTTTTATTGAAGAACTCGGGCCGGGCGCGGGTTTTAACCTCGACAGCCGCGCCACTCGGGCGCCTTGCTCTAGGTCCTGTCTTCGCGCCAATCGACCTCTCGGGGCTTCGCCCAAGTCTGTCAGCCGCGCCAACTTCGTGACTTTTTGGAGTTTTCTCATTTTTTAGCTTTCCGAGCTCGGGATCCACATTTTTCTTTCTTGATTTATTGATTGTCCGAGTGTGTTGGAGTCTTGTTTGACCGAGTTCACCGCTATCCTTTGGTTGTTTGCCTCCTCGTCTTACCCGCGTTTCTCCCCTCCATTTGAGCCCTAGGGCATCTGGTGGCTTAGTGAATCGAGCTCCTCCTTTGGAGTTTTTTGTGTCTTGATTGTCCCCGTCAACTTGTCGATTGATTCTCCACGCTCTCTTACCGCCTTTTTTGGATTGTTTTGCTGCGTCTCTTGAGTGATTGTTCATTCCTTCATTCAGAATTCATTTGCCTTGCTTTGGACCTAGATCACACTCGTCCATCGGGAGTTTTTCAAGTCTTTTCTTTTCTTTGAGGGACTTTGGGTCGATTTAGAGATTTGGTCGTTTGCTTCGTTGAGTGAATGTTGTTTGCTTCGCTCTCTTAGATATCATTTCTCAATTGTTCCTTTTGTTTTCGGCACATTAGCCATTAAACATTGAAAATCAAAAAAAATATAATCTCTTTTACTTTTGTTAAATTAGTGCAAATTGTGATCTTTTCCATATTGCTAGTAATTAGTGTTTGAGTGAAAAGTGTGCAATTGCATTAGTTGCATTAGAGACATTCTTGTTTGTATTCCGTTCTATTACAGCTTTGCATAAAGCTCTCAACTCTCATTTAACTAGTTTTCATCGAACGAAATGTTGCACCGTGACATAGCTTGCATTTAGGAGACACTACATACGATAGGGCTCCGGAAATTGAAACTTAATTGAAAATCAAATTATAAAATTCATTCAATTAACCTAAGGCAACATCGGAACTTAACGCAACATATTTAGAAGGTCTAGGCTAGAGACGTGTTCCGGCGTCGTTAAACCTGTGCGTTCGGCCATTCGCCTCTTGGCTTTACGCACTAGTACCTACCTGCGCTCCCCGTACCGTCGCGCATATAAAGGGAGACCCCTATAGGTTAACCTTTATCCAGGGAAGCCGAGTCCGCCGCCCTATACCCGTGATACACCGAACATGCATTCAGGGAGACTACTCGCACGACGGAAAGTCCTTGGTCGATTTCTCGTTCGCTTGCGGAACCGGGCGGTGGCCAGGCTTCACGGATATTCGTACACCTTGTGCCTAGTTTTTCCTTTTGTTGTGCTCATCGTCTTTTTCCGACTCCCCAAACTTCTCTGAAAAGATCGTCAAGCGCTTGTCCTTTCACGCTTGTATCAACTCGAAAGAGATAGAGTCATCTTTTTATCGTTTCGACTTAAATATGAAACTAGCGTAGGATTTGTTTATTTTCCAAATGTGAAAACGAATCTCCCACGATAACACAATTCGCTTTAGATATTGCTTGTGACCGTTTGATCGTGTGCTCCAACTCGTTTTCAGCCCGTGTGTGCTCTTCTTCTAGTCTTTGTCAGCTGTGCGATGAACCCCTTGCCTTTGCCTACCGGGTAGTCCTTACACGGACGACTTCTTCGCAGGCTTCTCGCCTTCGTCGAACCCGTCGCCACTTCGTTGTCTCCGAGTTCCCCGACCTGGGACCGCCCTCGCCGAGTAACCTTTTGGAGAACCAAATATGTCTAACCGGCCCTTTTCGGACCCCCTCGTGTCCTAATTGGAGATTAGGAGTCGATTTCCTCTCTTACATCGGGTTCACCGTTTATTGTCGTCGTTTTTTCCCTCCTAGTCCTCGCCGTCTTCTCGCGTGATTTAACGAGATCAACCATGAGTGACTTCGTGAGGAAATTCTCGGTCCGATGACTATCGCCGCATCCCTCGTAGATTGTTTGAGGAGACGAGTCCGAGCCGGCTACCACATCGTCACCGGTCCTTCTTTGCCAGGACAGACCTCTCGGGTCGCATTATCTCACCGCCTATGGGAATATCATCTCCCCGTTTCAAGGCCACCGCCACTACACCCGGGTGTTCCTTCGACGCCCGTCACTTCGTTCCCGTGCGAACCCACTCTTTTTGTGTGGTCGCCTTTCCGTCGTTGTCTCGCATCCGCTACCAGATCCGGGCCAACTCCCGAAGACATTTATCTAGCTATCGCTTATACCGTGAGAATATCTCTCCTATGAGTATCTTGTTTTATGCCACTCGAACGCCGGGCTTGACAAATCCCCCCAAGATCCTTATCGATCTTTCTTTTCTCGCACCATGCACCGTGACGGCACCCCCGTGCATGGTTTCCCGGTCGGGCCTTGATGAGCATGGGGACATTTTGCGTCTTCCCCGCTCCCCCGAGGCTTATCCGTATGCGTTCATACGTCTGCAGACAACAAAAGCTCGAACCTCGGCAGCATGCCTTTTCAGACACAACTCCGCAGCCAACCCGTTATCGTACACGACCCGACAGGACAAACCCCCAACCGCGTCACTCGCGCTTGCTGCCAAGGGCCATTCTATAATCCGCAAGGACCGATTATAACCCCGCCGGTCAACCCGCTTTCACCCCCACGGGGGTATCACCGTGTGGACCTACCATGGTCCCGGGGGGAAAATCCAGTTCTCTTCATCGATGTAACCGTTAAGATCTCGTTGTCTCTAACGTTGCATATCGCCCCAGACCACTTTATGGTTCTCGCTTCTCGCAGTCAAATCAAGCTTCAAATAAGCACTGGTCCTGCTCTCCACTACCAGTGCCAACCGGTCATCTCGCACAACTCGGTGTCCCGCCTCCGGCCAACCAGCTTATCTTGGCAACCTAGGGCTCACTTGCCAAATCCGGTGTCACCGCGGCAACCGCCGCCCGTCTATTCGGCCAACCCGTCTATCTGTGGCCGCCCTCATTCGGCCAACCTCGTTCATTCGTGGTCGCCCCCCTCACTCAGGCCGGGGTCCCTGCTCATTCAGGGCAACCCTCTCATTCCATTCACCGTCAACAAAATTTCCGTTCTCCATTCAATGCCGCACCAACCAATGTACCGCGCCCTACGTAATTGGAAGCCCGCAGTGGTTCCACTTATCGCTAGCTCGCAAGCCATCCCTCGCAGTGGTTATTATCCTCATGGTCGGGCCTCAACCGAACTATAACCACTCTGGAGGCTCGCGTATCAACCTCCTCCACCCCAAGCCTCTAACTATGCTCGCCAGCCCAACCAAATGTCGTCATACTGGCAAACGCCTAACTGTGGCCCGAACCTCGTTACCGTTTCTCCCACACAATGGTTACCGCAACCAACCGCCTCCCAAGGCTATACTAATTATGCTCCGTCACTGCCGTAATCCTACGGACGAACCTGTGCGGTGGATATTCACAACCATCGTGGAGCATGCTGGTACCGTACCTTATTCTCGGGACTCGGCATGGGAATTAACCTCCATTGCCGTTCCCGGCTACCTCGATCCGCTTGCGTTCAAAGCGACCAATGATCCGATTTCTCATAATCCATATTGGCCTCCGGCTCCAACCAAGATACCAGGAGATTGTCCCAAGTTTGAGGGAAAATCTCGGCGAAGACCCCCAGCATGTGATACGTATCACTCAAAAGGTTTAACTTTGACCGACGATCTTACCACCGCGTCTTTTCCGCATTTTAACAGAGTCGTCGCTAAGTGGTACATGAGCCACCTGCGTATTTTTTCAGATTTCAACTCGTTAGCTATGGCTTTCCTCACACATTTCCAAGTACGCGTCCGTGTATGAGATCGGGACGCACCTCCTATCTTCCCCGAAACAGGACTCGGCCACTCACATCTCGATCACATCCATGAGTGGCGTGCGCTGGCGTCGTCGACCGATCAAGTTTCACATACCTCGATCAGATTTTGACTCACCGGTTCACAACCTCCTTTAGACAGAAATCGCCACAAGATATCGCGATGGGAGCGTGTGTGACGGAGAACAAGCTATCGCGCGTGCCCAAGATCCGGATCTCATGACCAACTGCACGCTTTATGACATCCGTCTGACAGCCCACGGCCCGAGCTGTAGGAAAAAGACCTCACTACTCCTACGGTGGATGGCGTCATTGGTTCCGTCTCTCGTACCCGAAGAAGTCTTCGAATGCAGCTAGTATACACTCTTCCAACAATACCTCTCGCTAATCCCGCCCATCCGATTCGGTAAATCCCGCGGAGGTAAATGCTGTCTGTGCCAATCCCGCGACAAATCCTCCAAGGGGAAGAAGAAGGGCAAAGGCAAATCAAAATCATGCCCCGAAACCGGAATCTAAAACTCGAACCGAGGATGGCTCAACGTAAGCCGAAATTCCCCGCTCATCCGTGAAGGTGACCATTACACTAAGGATTGTCCACGATGATCCGAAATCACCAACTTCTTAAAGGCTCAAAGGGAACTCCTATCGTTTTAAAAGAGCCGTTTCCATCTCACAGACTCCGTATACGAACAAGGTTCATCATCTCCACCGTTTGGGTCCACAGTTTTCTTATGATGAAGACTAATGCACCTATCACTATCGCTACGAGGTCCAAGGATTACACACCGCGTTGTGCACTCCGTAGCTGCGCGGGCGGAAGGACCGCCTCCCCCACCGTTTCCGGTTCATTGGAAATCGAGAAGCCGACTCTCGAACCCGTCAGAAGCCACCTACCAAGGGTGTTCTTCGAGATCCTCTTATAATCCAAATGCTCGTGCCGCTCAACATTACAAACATTGTCGAGGATCCGGGCATGCGCCATGTGCGATGTCCGTACCAGAGGTTCTTCGCAGTTGTCCTTCACAACTAAGGCTTTACCGTCTCGCCATCTATGGTATTGATCCTACGACTCGAGCCTTCACCCTTTGATCCGGAGAATTCTACCTCCGGCCTCCACATCAAATCGCTTTGGTTATTCAAGTCGGGATTAACTGTTCGAACGTTCACGTCGTCGTAGATGAGGGTGCATCTACTTGTGTTATGTCCTCCGCTTGTTGGAAGGCCAGTCGGCTCTCCAACCTTATCGTCATCTCCCCAGTCGTCTTCGAGGAGACGACTCACGCGGAGTCTAAACCCCTGGGAGTTTCCGAGAGTCTTGCGATTACACTGTGAAAAACTCGTCAACGTGGCGGAAGTGGTCGACGCGAAACTCAACTACAATATACTCTCTGCCGCCACCGGGACTCCATGCCATGCTCGCGTGCTCGCCATCGTCTTTCCTCGGGAGTCCATCAAGCCCTCACGAGGGCAAGATTGCCAGACACTGGGTTGTCATTTTTTACCTTCTAGCTCGAGAACAACGTGCTCGTATGTGGATCAAATTCGAATCCCCCAACAAGATAGGACTCCGAAGGTCTCTTCTCAAAGACCCAGCTCCTCATGGGTATTTTCCCCGCGCTCGCCACCGAATACCGCTCAAGTCAACATGTTGTCCAGCACCCAGACCCCCGCTATTCCTCGGTCTGCGGTGTATATGAGCTTTGGAGAATCCATGCCTTTAACGCGTAGAGATTAGCGACCGTGAGATTGTTGCCGCATCGCATCCTCCACCTCCTCAACATGCTCCGATGAGCATGGCTCTTGACGTCTACTCACAATCCCCCTCGGCTTGGTCAAAGCCGACTCGCCTCGATCCCCTCGAGAGAAACTTTTCCTTCGCATGAGGCTATCATCGAAACTATGCTCCCCGAGGAGCGTCCGTTTACGGGGCACTCGCCGTCCCTCGTTTGCGTTCAGCTTGGGGGCAATGACTCATCGTCCGGGAGCGCTATGCCACTGTGCCCTTCCCCGCCTCTTCAAACACCACACCCGACACACGAGGTCTTTTCGTAGGGCAACTGAAAACATCACTCAAATAGCCTATCAACATCTCTCCGTTAAACTGTGGGATTGAAATATTCAGGTGACTCAAGCCTCCCGTGGAGATTCAAGTCCGTACCGAGCTTTTCGAATAATGTCGAAGCACGATGCAAACGAGGACAAGCCTTTGCGTGTCAACCTCGTTAAAATAATGAAACACGAACATGTTTAATTTGAGTTTTAATAGATTTAGTTCAAATCTTCTTTTGTTTTCAACCTCACCGCCATTTTCTATGCATCGAAGTTTGCATGCACCTCGAATTGAGACATCATGCCGGGGCATGCCCGTCTTGTGTGTACATAGGTGTGTGATCACATCAGGGTATGGTGTGGTGTGTTTTGTAAACATCTTTCTCGCTGATCGGGTCTTCCTCGGTTGTGCGCATGTCTTTTCATCCATTTATTGGTTTCGATGACTTGCCTCCCGGCAGCACTGCAACTGTCATGTACCGGGTAATCTATGATCCGCCGGTGAGTTGATCGACCCGCAAGGTGTGTGTTTAGGACGACTACGAACACAATATCGCGGAATATAGCGCTCGTGTTGGAATTATTAACCGAGGCAAGAAACCTTGGTATCCGTGAATTACTCGTGTACCCAGATCATTGTACCGAGTGTTGCAAATGACACGGCACTATTCTAAGAAACCACCATTTTACGATTGTATTTTGCGTATTCGACACTGAAAGGAATTTTGAATACATTACATATCATCATATACCCGTACATTTGAATACACTGGCTGCATGCAATAGCAAATTTGGTGTTAGATAGACATTTGCGCAATTTATAAATCATCATCACATGTAAAGAAGAACTATCCGTAAATATGCATATATATAGATATCGAAAATGTTTATGCGAGAAGTGTGTCACATAAAACTCAAAAAATATACATAATTGTCTTAATACATCCTAGGACACCGTGTCTCTCGTAACAGGTGTGGCTAAATCCTAGAGACTAATCAGCCGCATGGTGCTCATGATAGCACGTCACCGCACGCACCAGCCGCCTCGTAGGCCGTGGGAGTCGGTTTGGAACTCCCACCGTATGGCGCCGGTACCCCATCGGGCACATCCGATGGCCGGGCATAGTCTGGGATCCTGTTGGACGATCCCCCTCGAGGTTCGGGAATCCGGCTCTCCTCCGTGCCTTCCCCCGGATCTCAGGGCGAGTTGTGTCCTCCGGGAGATAGGAGACATCCCGCCGGGTCTCTCGTGTCCTACATCCGTATGCATATATATAATTGTGTTTAGACAAGTGTGTATTAACAAAAAAACATATAAACATAAAAACCAAAAATATGAGGTTCACTCAGCCTCTTCATCCCGCCCGTCTCTTCGGTAGTGGAGATCCGGGGTCCCCCGTAAAGCCGCCTTCCCGAACAGGGCCAATAATCTTTCCACAACGATAAGTTGGCGCCGTAGCCACCCGAAGAACCTCCAAGCCCAGCATCTCTGCTCCGCCCGCATTCCGGTGGCATCGCGTCGCCCGCGAGCCATTCTCGGCTCTCGTGGCACGGACGCCATTGTGGGCCTTCGGCTCCCGGAAGGTTGGTATGCGTCTGCACGAACGATACCAAGATGGAACCAGCGTCCAACCGCTTCGCCTTGCCCCGTTTGCACTTTCGTGGTCGCCTTTTCATGTTGGATTCAGACGCCCGTTGCCCAACCATGCTGGGCCGGGGACCCATGTATTCTCGAGGCCGCAAGAGTCGAGTCTTCGTAGCCTCGTGCGGTGCCCGGCGATCCGCAGCCCGCGTAAGGTCGGTGGAGTACAACTCTCGCTGCTGGGACGGGGATGGTTGAGATGTATACTCTCTTTACTCCCCTCGTCTCGTTTGTGCCCACGCACACCCGCGCCATTACTTCTTCCATCTTTTTCCCCCCGATGGTCCGGCTCTCCCGCCGCAGCTGTGGATCGACCTCTCGGGATAATTCCGCAAGAACGAAGAATGTTAGTGACCTCCAATTCCAACACCGTCTCGTATTCTCGAATACTTGGTCATTTTCACATCCCGCAGGTTGATCGGGGATATCGGGAGGAGCTCAGCCGAGTTTCCACATGGCGTGAGGAAGAACTTTAAGCTACGCGCCTTCGCAGCATTCATACATGCTTGGTTTTGCATGGCCTCTTCGTCCTCATCTCCGTGTTCTCGTTCCTTCCATTCGACTGCCATTCTCGACCGTGTTTATCCGCATTCACATGGTCCAAAACCCCCGATTAGATCCTTTGTGAGCTTCAAAATTCAAGAAATTTGGCATAAATAGTAGGATTTTAGAAGAAATTCGGTTCGTTACCGGCGCGACCGGCTTTGCCGATGGGCCGCGCCTAGCGGGCGTGCTCCCTTGGTAAAGAGCTCGGCGGGCGCGGTCCGTGCCCGACACCGCGCGCCTACTCGTCTCTACTTCCTTAAAATTTCAAATGTGCCCTTACGTAGCCGATTTCTAAGGGGAAATCATTAAAAAATGCATGAAAAGAAAGAGAAAAGGAGCGCTCTTACCTCCGTCGTACGCAGACGGGCCGAATGGTTTGATTGGTCGAGAATCACCGTCGAAGATTCGCCGCTCCAAATGGACCACCGTTTGCTTCCACAAGGTAAATAGTAAAAAGTACTTCTTATTTTTTACCATTAGACATATTTATAACTTTTCGACGTTAAATGAGCTTTAAAAGTTATTTTTTGTCAAATATTTGCGTGTATTATGTCGAAAATGGATTTTACGCTTTTAAAGTGCGCGGCAGTTTTTGCTACCAAAGGTGGAAATTGTTGTATTTTATACTTTTTTCGGACTCGGTAAATACACGAAAAAGTCATCGTGGTCATCTTTCAAATTTCTTTCCGACTCTCTAAATATGAAAAGATCGCCAGGCCCTTGTCGTTTCGATCTCGTTAAAATGGACGCGAATCGACATTCACCCAAGATAAGTTTAACCTCTTTTTCTGCCTGCCGGATCGATTACGAAAAGGAATACCCTAGCCTATCGCGACTAGGAGGTTTTTCCTTGACATTGTTTTCTACCTTTTCGGGACCGGGAAACTATTTACGGTGCGGGACCTCGTGGAGTTTTCTTTTTCGTACCGTCCTTTCAAACTCTCTAAACATGAAAAGACGCGAGTTCTTCCTTGTCGACTCGTTAAACCTCGATGACATCGGGATTCCGCTTCAAATGACGTTCTCCGAGTTTCTCCTTCCTAGGACCACAGCAATGCACTAGGATGGATTTCGCCCGAAGGGCGGACTTATATCACAAGAGCATATGCTATCCCCTTCAAGCTTGTTATCAAAAATAATTGGGGTACTCGCTAATGGTGGGGAAAAATGGAACCATCGTCGTTGTCGCTGGGCAGCATGTCGCTCTCGAATATGGCACCCCTGCCCGCATTCGTGCTCGGTCAGGGGACATCTCACCCGTCGCTTCACTTTGCCTCCATGGGTTTGGGTAATCTCTTTTGGACCTCTCGTCTCAGCTCACCGCCTCGTCGCCATGACCTTTGATCCGTTGGATGTCAAATACCGCTAAGTCCATTGTCGTGCTGCTGCTCATGTGTTCAAGAGAAGTTGACCGCAAATATCAACCTTCCGTTTCTCATATGGTCCTAATTCACAACAAAACATTATGTTCCTCTCGTCTCGTGTCGATGGGAATCATTATGGCCCACCTTCGACGAAGGTCACTTCCCTACGACTTCAACTCATTATCCAGGAAGTTGGTCTAGAGACTCCCGATGGTACCTTGGAGCCCGCATGCCTCACGAAGTGTGTTCGTCGTATCTACGTAGGTGCTTACATCATTGACCTCCGAGCCTCCGAATGATTCTCGTTGGTACACCGACGTCGCCCTCATTTATTCGCACGCGTAGATCGTACCTCGTAGTACCTGAGGACCATTGTCGTTATCGTGTTTTCCTCGCTCCCAATGCGCTCATCACTGCCTGCAACGTACTGACAGTTCTCGCATGTTCGACACGGCCCCCACATTCACATGCTCGAATCCTACTGTCGGTCGAGATGGAGCTAAGACCCCGGATTGTGTCCGTTGTAATCCGTGTCGCGATCGTGGATTATTATCAGGCATACACCACCGATTGGATGGCCGCGACCATACCCGAGTCTATTTATTTGATCTAGCTTGATGGCCGCGCCATACCCCGGATCCGTATTATAGCATACTCGTCGGGATGGTCGCGTCCATACCATATATACATCATGTACTTGAGATATCAGTTGTATCTTTCTGGGCAATAGTTTTCCGACGCGGGCCTTCGCGCCGGGGATGTTCTCGTAAAGCATTTCTCACCCCCTCTCCGCTCTCGGCTCATACTTTAGGGGGTATCTCATATACGCAATTTGTCACCATACCTACCATTCCCCGTCCCGCACAATGGAGGACCCATTATGTGACTCCGTGAACACCGGCCATGCCTTGAAAACATCATCAATGCATCCCTCCGAGTATGAGCTTCATTTCCCCCTCGAGACATCTCCTTGCAAATCCATGAAAAACAGCCTTCTTTACCGCGCGGTAGAGCCTTCAAATACTGCGCCAACTGGGGAAATCAGAAAGAGTCGCGCCACTGGCGCTCTCCGTCATAGAGCGTAATCGCGCCACCCATTTTAGGACTCGTTTAAATATGGACGGCGGAAGTTGAGTTCAAAACTCACAAACCACCGCCTATCTTGAGTTGGAGGTGTTTGGTCATGAGAGTTCTATGGAAGGGAACATTTTGCCACCTCCCATGGAACCTTCCTTGTTGATAGGGCCAATCCCATAATAGGGATCCCAACTCCCCTCCTTCCCCATCTATAAAAGCTTGCTCGCATCCATGGCAAGCTAGTCTTGAAGTGGGCCGAAGCTTTGCATCTCCCTATTCCTGCGTTCTCAGGTCGAAAGAATCCTTCTTTCCTTAAGGCCCATTCAAGCGAGGAGACCATTGTTACGAGACTCGGAGAGGTTTCCCCTTTCCTCGGCGAGCTTTGCGAGACGTGGACGACCGGAGACCCGTTCGAAAGAAGTCGCGACGTCGAACTTGCCTTCGTAACTTCTATTCGTTTATCATTTTAATAGATGACTATGATTATGGTTCCACTCTTTTTCCATTATGTTAATGCGAGTAATATCTTTTCCCCGACCGATGTTTAGTTACGTATGTCAAGTTCCCTATGCATGTATCGTTCGTCTCTTCTCGTGTGGCAGTAATCGGTCCACCTGAGATCGTGGAAGGATTGTGATCTCGCCGTGTTGAAGGACTGGGCATCTCTTCTTCTACCCAGCTGGAATCCGTAGGCTCTTATCCCAAGTCTTTCATTCGTAACTAGGAGTCATTACAAAGATTGTTTTTCGTTTGTCGCTGCATCGCTAGTAGGGGATCGCCCTGGCCCCAGAGGATTTACCTCCTCAACAAATACCACATTCTTAACATAGTAAGCTTCAAGCGAGTGAGTATCATGTTACATCGATGGAGTCGTGCCTTAAGAAGGCCAAGTGGAGCCGAATAGAGCCAAGGTAATCCAAACGATGGTGACGGACCGAAAGGTTGCGGAGCAACGCGGCGGGGAATCGACAACATCGATAGAAGACGGTTAGGGTTTGGGGAGGTCTATACCCTAAACGGGTAATCCGCTAATCTCCACCGTCGATCCCAAACCTTTTAATCTGAGCGGTGTTAACCCTTACACTGTCAGCTGGATGTGATGGTTGTACATACATCAATAATTCCAAGATATTAAGACCCAAATCTCCAATCAAACCTTTATGCTATAAATCATTTCAATCAAGATTAATATAATGTTAACCATAAGCATTCATCTCCCGTCACAATATATTAACCATAAGTATTTCATTCCCGACATAGTAATAACATGGATCTTGTGTACCACCGAAGAGTTAAATGTGGAATTTCTGTCGATGGTTAGATATCTTGCCAAGTATCATGCATACGGGGGCAAGTTGCTATCTTGAAACCTGTGATGAAATCACCCAACCTTTATTTTGTTATGTTTATGAAACACAAGGTTTAGGATTTCAAAAAAGGGTGTAGAGATATATACAAAGTGTAAATTCATATAGTCAAGCCTTGTTAAGGTAATTTATTTATTTATTATTTATATAATTTATTTTATAATTTTATGGTTGATTATAATATACGTTACAAGATATAATTTACTACTTATTTTACCAACGAATGATTTAAAACCATTATGAAGAAGATTACATTTACTAGTTTTAGGCATAAATCTTTATTACACATTTTTTTTAAACAAATAAATGTTTTTACTTATATAAAAATTCTTTTTATCAATATAATTATCATTATTATTTATCAGTTAATTTATGATTTATTTATTTTTAACAAATTGAGATATATGGAGGTTTTTTTTATGTTTATTAGGGATTAATAATATTTTATTAACCATGCACGAGTTTTTATTATAATTTTTTAAATTGTAACATTTAAATTATTAGTTTTATTTTTATTTTTTAAAAATAAAATAAATTTGAAAATATAATTTAAAAATAAATTAAGCTTTAAAATCTTAATATCATAATCTTGCCAAAAATCTAATATTGTAATCTTGCCAAAAATCTTTTCCCCAAAGAATATATGTACATGCCAAGAGAAAAAGAATAATTAAATTTATTCACAATTATACTATCAAGTCCATGAAAATATCTTATTTAATTATCAAAATATCTCATATTACATATTTGGAAATTTTAAAATTTTAATAAAAGTAACTAATACAACAACCTGGAAAAAATCCAATTCTAAATAGATAACACTAATACATAACATCAATTTGATGTTATTATTCTTATTAGTCAAAGTCTAAAAAATTTTAAAATATTTCTAGACTATGTGACAGAAAATAAAAAATAAATTAGTTCTTTTTTATTGAGTATATATTAGTGGAGATTGGTTTTTAATGTGGAAGTGAAATATATTTATAACACTTTTTCTTGGTTTCTAACATTTTTAACACAAGTGATATTTGTAACTACAAATTTCTGAAACTGATAGAACCATGGGTTTTGGGTTTCTTCAACACCGAAAGAAAAAAGCGATATCGGGTTTTTATCTGATGTTATTTTTTTTATAATGGTCAAATTTGCAAGTGAAATATATTTATAACACTTTTTCTAGATTTATAACACTTTAACACAAATGATATTTGTAAGTACGGACCTCAAGTGTAGAACCATGGGTTTCTTCACATGGTGTGTCACTGAATAGTGATATCGGATTTCTAATTAGAATCGATTCCCTTCTATGACATTCCAATTCACTCAAATTTCGCTTTCCAATTTTTAATTTTTTTCCGGGGAAAGACACCCCTAACAAATCTTTGCAAGTTCAAATTTATAAATATAAAACTTTCAAATAAAGCTTTTTAAAATGACATTTCCTCATTTTTGGAGATCACAAAAAGGAAAAGTTTCGTATTGTTTAGTTCAAGTTCCAAATATTCGGAGAAAATTCTTAATTTTTAAACTTTTGATTTGGATACCAAGTTCAAGTTCAATTTTTAACTTTTGAAAAGATAGATCCTCCCATTTCATGGCTTGGTGTTCGACCTTCGGTTTTTAGGATCTATCATAATCACGACATCAAGCTGGGCTCAAATCCTAAGCCTCTCTCTCGTACAAAAAATCACTTCTCCGTAAATATCACTAAAATCAATCTACTACCACTCTTCTTTTTTCCAAGAAGATTCACTATCGATAGGCGTAATTGAATTCGACGAAAAAGTCTCCTTTGTACATTACTCCGATCGTACAAATATTTAAAACGATTATTCACATATTGTTTCAAATTGTAGTCATTTGTCTTTATTTGAGTTTGCTCACCAGAATTTCAATCCCGTCGAGTTGATCGTCCACAAGGCTACCTCGGGGGCCGCAACCCCGCCTGTCGCACTCATATTCGACATTAGAATCACAATCCTAGAACAAGAGAAGCCCCTCCGTCTACATTTGTGTCTCCCCGTCCCAGAATCTGGGTGCGTGTTCGATATCCCATTCCCACATGAAGACGAACATGTCCTCACGATGCACTTAGTACTCCGTTTTCAAGATGAAGATCCTAGATCGACCGAAATATTTATGAACATGCAATCTCCTAAAGATAAGCATGGTGTGGGTTTTTATACCAAAAGGATGGATTGATTCCGGAATGTAGATTTAAAGATCTACCCTCCGACATAAAAAGACCATCGTCTCGAAATTCAAAAGCTTCACTTTGATGGATGGCTGGGGATAAATATGGATCCTTGGGAGAAATGGATGAAGCCAATGCTAAATTGGGATTCTATATCTACCTCGAGGTGCATGACTTTGTCGTTTCTTACAACACAGAAGAAAAGAGGGAGATTGGCCTTCGTGCTGGAAAGAATATATGACAGAAGAATGTTTGGATTTCTTTCTACCCCGGAAAACGCCAAAGAGTCGCAGATGATTTGATGATTGACTCTCGCATCCTTCGGTCATTCTTGGACAACTAGCGATGGAAATAAAATTGAAACCTCTTCCAGCTTTCCCTCCTTTCAAAGGAATCGGTTCCTTGGTGAAGCGACGTAACTCAGCCAAATCGTATCCCTTAAGACAACAAGAAAATCTTGTAGGGATAGAAAGGAGAGGCGCATAACAAAAGAGCAGACAAGCAAATTGGACAAACATCGTTGTCACTGACTAGAGAAGAATATGGCTAAAGTCAACATAGTGAAAGAACAAGATAGAAAAAGTTCATGTGTCTATCAACGATGTAAATAATGTTTTAAAACTCCGTACAAGATAATTCTCATAAATAGCCAAAGATTATTGTATTGAATCTTTTAAGAAGATCATGAAGTAGAAAATTTGCCTTATAGAAAATTCTATTTCTACTTTATTAGATTTCGCATCTGCCCGAAAAAGTGACAATGAATTTGAAAAAAAGCGACAAGCCCATACCATCTCATTCTTAACAAAAGGGAAAACTAATCCACATCGAACTTAGTGAAAGCCCAGCTCTAAGTTTCCTTCCTTCTCCTCGTTACGTGCTTCAGAACTTGAAAAGCCCAAGCAACAGAAAGTGTCTCACATTTCCTTCCCGAATTCGACACAGAGCATCATGTCCTTCTTGTCTATGAGCTCTCTTGGATGCCCCGGGGTCGTAGACATCCGCCCCCGATCTATATGGAGTCGGCAAGATTCCCCTCAGTGGAAATTTTTCATGCGTATAGTCAGCATAAAGAATGGAATCTAGACACCCAACTACCGCCTGCATCAGCAGATGCTTGGATCGCATGATTAATTACCACAAGCTCATGTGTGTTTCTCTGCAAAAGTGAGTAGAATCAGAACATTAATAAAGTGTTCTACCGGAACACTTGCTGATGGTGGAGCTGAATCTTCTCCGTAACAATTGATAAGCCGATAAAGAAATTTCTTAAAAGATGAACAGATATAAGGTTCAATCCTTATGGGACCTACGTAATAATATGATTGGTGCATTGACCGGCTCTTATACAAGAACATTTTTTGTGGTACGTTCTGATATTACACTTACGTATAAGCATGAGATGGTATTGATGAATCTCGAAGTGTAGAAATATTAATCAATTTGAGGACTTCCATGAGATTGATTTAAAGAATATTTTTGGTTAAAGAACCAAAGAATGTTTTGTGGAAGCAAGTATACCGTGTTCTCTCCTTCGCAGTTGGTCGACATACTAAAGTCGCAAGAAGTCTTCCCATTACCCCTTGAAGTTTATCTATTGGGAGAAATTTATTCTATATCACTAAGGTTGGATAAATCTTTTTGTACCACTCTAAGATGGCCAAGTCTATTGATAAATTAAATAGATTACTCGGTACTAAGTCTTTCCGTAGCAAGCATGGAATCGTTAAGCGAAAGTGATCCTTGATACTCGTCAAGAAGAAGAAAGAAAAGAAGGTTCAAGCAAGGTAGTTCGAGCCTCCACCTCATGTACTAAGTTCTGACAAAAGACGAGAACTCGTACCTCCAAAGAGAAGATCAAAGAAAGGAAGAAGAGGTTATTATAGTGAACAACCCGAAGACTCATTATTATACTCCTATAGACATCAAGCCAGAGACGTTAAAATTGAAAAATGAAGGGTGCTGTCCGCGGGTTTTGTAACAACTCGGCCACACCTCTAATATGTTGTCCTACGCTCTTTGAGTCCAAAAAAGTTGACTCCTTTTAAAAAGTCACAATCTAAAAGGCCCCAACGTACTCTGTACCGCACTACCGTAAAAACTCTGGCATCGTTGTCATCGATACCTCTCACCCCATAAAACAAGAAGATTGCACTCGTTCATGATTGCCAATAAGCCGGCTGAAGATTCTCTTCCGAGTCTTCCGCTTCTTCTCAAGATGAAGTTCATGCTCACTGCCGCCGTTCGATTCACAAAATTGTCATTGTAGCTTGCTCGGGCGTTGATTCCGTTGATTCCTCCGATACTTCTCTCCCCGAAGAATTCTATGGTAAAATTAAAAGTCCTCATGGCCTGTATTGTGATGAAGGCGAAAATGAAAGCATTTGCTCAAATTCGTGCCATGGAGGATGGCGATTTGAAACTGCCTTATTACGGTGCGTTTACAAGCATGTACTAGTTTTTCCAAGACATCCCTTTGAAAAATCCCAACTTTTTCGATGCTTCTATGATCGCAATACCCGCATCATATCTCCCGCAGCACCTAGAAACAGACACTCACTTTGGGGAGGTGAGTAGGGAGATACATACATGAAAAACCGAGATTTTTGTTTGAAACAGAGATTATTGAGTTTAAAAAAGAATAAACAAGTTTTAGCTCTCCCTGCTTTTCCCCCCGTGTTTACAGAAAAACTAATTACACTCTACATAGTCCTCCTCCTAAAATTATCACATATTTAAAATTGGTGCAGGGACATCCACCCAAGCATGGGCATTCGAGATATGCATCTCTCCTCGTTTATCCAAAGATTAACAACATCATGTTATTGCCACTATGTGCGACGTATGTTTCATTTAAAAGCATTGATTTATTCCGGGGTCGTATGTTAACATGTTTTCAAAAAAGGCTATTCCTTCAATATTTTGGGCCATCGTTACTCGTAAGTCACCGGGTTTAGGACAAATAACTTTAGAATATGAAGTACCGTAAGTTGTACTTTTTTAAGACAGTGTGTCACTATGAAGTTTGTTATAGGTGACATTCCAAACTTGATTGCATTCTTGGGAATGTATTTCTTTGGCCGCAATTGGTGCCACATGGTTCAATGAGATCGATGAGAAAGCTGAAGGCATTTTTAATACAATAAAGGTAAAAGATAAGATTTTACTTTATATTTCTAAAACCGTACGTCTACCATGGTGCAAAGCAGTGCAAGAGGAGCTACACAAAAGTAATCCACCACAGTAACTCAAAGATCATAAAATTATGACTGAATTGAAGATCACGGAATTCTCCACATCCAAGACAGATCTCTCGAATTCAGAAATGCTTTGAACAAACTCCGTCGTCAAAGAACCAAACGCTTTTTTGGCATTGCAAGCAAGATTAAGGTGGAATTTCCCTACAAAGAAGGATATACTACAAAGACAAATCCGCAGCTATCCCCAGTGTCCAAAGAATACAGACAGCTCATGGAAAAGGAAATAAACTAGCTTCTCGCATAGAAAGCCGATTAGGGAGAGTCTAACAAACATGGAACTGTTGTGGGCTTCTATAAGCAACAAGAGAAGTGAATTGCATCGGTAGATATTCCGACTTGTTATAAATTGCAAACCTCTTAATATTGTTCTTAGCAGATGATACATATCCTATTCCCACAAGGGAGATCCGCCGAGCAGATATCTGGAGCCAAAGTGTTTTTCAAAGTTTGATCTCAATCAAAGCTTCTGCAAGTGTAGCCGTAAAAGAAGAAGACAATGGAAGACAACATTCAACAGTCAACAGTATACCATGAAGGAATTTATTACCTGACTAAAGCATGCACCTTCAAAATCTTGTGAAGGTAATGGATTCCATTTTTTAAGCCTTACAATGAATGGTTGTCATTTATATTGATGATTCCTAATATTTTCCAAGAATTTCCAGGACCATTTTAAGCATTTGGAGAATATTCTAAATTGGTCCGTGGGGAAAATGGATTGGTCCTCGTAAGAAAAATATGGGTTGTGTAGGACCAAGATAAATTTTTTTGGGTCATAGCATAGAAATGGACAAATTTTCATAGACATGCTCTTGAGTTTGGCAAAGAATTTCTAGACATCATTCTCGGGACAAAACTCATTGCGTAGATTTCTAGGATGTTTGAATTATGTAAGCAATTTCTATTCTTCTTGTGCTACCGATGGGTGTCTTTGCTCAACCAGGACTAAGAAATAATCCTAAGCCTGACCCGTGCACACATTGGTCAGGAAAACATGTAATCCAAGGTCAAAAATTTCCCACTTTTTATGTTGCCGATGATGGCTCTTTTAAGATTGTTGAACAGATGCCGTGTCAGTAGTTGGGGAGGTATCCTCAAGCAAAGGCCAAGTAAAGAAAGCCAAGAGAAATGAAGAAAAAGTTGTAGCAAAGATGTTTCCTTTATGTTTGGAGTAAAACCGAGAAGAATTATCTACAATTGAGAAAGAAGTTAAAGCCTATGCAATTGTGTAAGTAAGTTCTCTATTCACTTGGTCAATAAATTCTTTCATTGAGAACCGATGCGGCACTTGATATGTCTTTTTCTAAAGAAATAAAGAATCCGTAAGATGCCAAATTTATAAGATGGTAGGCATTATTTCAGAAAATTTTACTTTTAAAGTAGAGCACACATAAAGGGTTCTCGAGAATTGCTTGCCGCATTTTCTCAAGAGAGGACGATTCAAAGATCAAGAACAAGATAATGATCAAGTCATGATCATACATAGAATGGGGACTGTAAATCAGCAAGAAACGCAGAAGCATCCCGGTATGTAAAGATTGGACCACCTATAAGGCGTAATGGGAACCTGTGGCAATTTCTCAACACAAAAATATTGGATGCTAATTCTGCAATCATATAGATATATAGCATTCACTTCGAAAGACGTGTATACTCGAAAAGTAAGCATGTGGATTCACGATACAGCATACTCATAGCATGCGAAGAGCATGGGAGGCAAAAGGAATCCCTTCTCAAGATTTCAATGAAATATCTATCATAAGTACTTCGGTGAGGTGATAGATCAAGAATCTATTACGAATGGATTGCCATTCATCGTACAAGGGAACTCCGCATGGACTTGACCTCGCTTCAATCAATTGCCAGGTAATAATCCAAATCTTGTTATTCCCCGATTACGCTTATGATTTTGCAGGTTACAAAAAGTTTTCAGGGACTTAATGAATAAAGATGGTAAAGAAGAAACCCATTATACCAAAGTAAAGTTTGGCGCCATTGGGATAATGCAAAATTGTCATCGTGCAAGCCGGTTTCAAGACTGGTGGAATGACTTTGGTCTGGGCCCCACATCTATGGACCCTACTCTATATGAAAAACCGGGTACTCAAAGTAGATGACCTATGTGAACAAGATGAATGCATCATCGAGCTTTTTTCAAGTACTCAAAGACACTTACAAGGTTTACATCCATCGCTCATCTAGTTAAATATATGATGCGTATACCATCAAGTTAGTTATGACTAAGATAAAACACTCAAATTATATTAAATAAGCGATGATTGTAAGACAAATCTATACAAAACAATGGGATGAAAACTACAAGTATAGATTCCCGCATTTGCAAATGATTGAAAACACCTCCCGCAAATTAGCTGCTCTAGTGGACTCGCTAAAACAAAGTCTCCACTTGTAATGATACCTTACCATGGGTTTACAAGTGGACAGTCTTTTCCCGAGGGCTTTTCACTTGTTTGAAAAAGCATCCTCCGTTTGTGGCTAGTGATGTTTTCTCGTGGCCTTGTATAGAAAAGGTATCCACAAGCAGTACTTCACACACATTTCATGTTAGTTTCAGATGGACGAATTTCGTGCGGATGTCACTTCTGTTACCCAAAAGCCATGATTCTCCTCCATGTGTTTCTCATCCAACGGATCGATTGAATGTTTGTCCCCCCTCACCTCCTATATAAGGAGGGTTAAGGCTCATTCATTCGTATCTGAGTTGGAGTGAGAGAGTTTAGAGTCTAGAGTTTTTGTGTTTTGAGTCTAAGTCGAGCCGAAGCTCCCCGCTCCGCATCTACATGAAGTCTCGCGATCCGCTCGCATCACTAAGACTCAAAGTCCTTAGGAGATCCGAGAGCAAGCCCGTACATTAGGACGTATGAGCCTAGTGTGAAGCTAAAGTATGATCTGCGTATCGAGTCCGTTCGTGTGTTTTGTTAAGAACCCGCACAGTCCGCATCCGGCTGCATAGCCTCCGCATTGCTCTCTCGCTTCATTCATATTGAGTAGCAACCGTAAAATGTCACCGTGCTCAATCTCTCGAAAAGAGATCCGAGTCCATAAGTCCGTAATTCGATTGTAATATCATTTTGAAATCAATAAATAGAGAAAGTTTTTTGTTCCGCTTTGTCAAGAACCGTAACTTCCGAGCTTTATGAGATGTCCACCGAGGTAGTATTGTCTTGTTTTTTATCGCCGAAAGTTTGCTGCAGGTTCGCCAAAGCACCGAGGGACACGGAGTAGGCCGTTATAGGTGAAGGAAGCCGCATAAGAGCCAAAAGAAGTGTGAACGTGTGAGTAGGTTCGTGTATGGGTTCGCATAGGGCTTCTTAAACAAGCAAGAAGAAACTCAAGGAGCGACTTCGCTCGTTGAGCATTGCGTGCAAACTCGTGAGAGGTCCCCGCAAGAAATTGTGTATCAAAGCAAATAATACCACAAAAGTTACTTAAATTAAATTGCTTGCTAAGGAGTGAGGATTACGAGAACTATTTATAGACAAAAAAAAATTACTTAAATTAAAGCTCGCCACTAAAGAATGACAAGTTACTGAAGTAGACCCGCCTTGCGATGTAGGTAAAACATAATAAATCCGTGCAAGTAAAATGATCTAATTTATCCATTTCCTAATCGTTGAGCGACTAAAATCATTAATTCTTTTAAATTAATTTAAATAGCATTTATCATTACAATTTTTAAATAATTTCATTAACATCAAGAGTAATATTCACTTAATATTATTAAAATTATAAATAATAAAATTTAAAATAACTCTCAAAATAATAATAAAAATCTCAAACCTAATTTATTTAGGTTTTTATTACTTTAAAGTTTTAAATCTAATAAATAGAAAATTAAAATGAACTTGGTTGATATTACAATAAAATAATATCATTATATTTAAATGAAATCAAAATATTTAAAAGTCACATAATGCCACAATGCATTATATCTTCAATCATAGCTAACTTTCATGATGAAATACCTCTTATTATGTTTAAAATTTTAATTTCCAAACTAATATGAATGGTTAAGGGGCACATGCTAATGTCATTAAAAACCAAACAACCTCACCAATAATTTTAATGTCATTAAAAAAATGAACATCTAAGTAAAAGTATATGATCACTCATACTTATTAAAATTAAGAGCACATTAACACCAACGGTGGAATCTAATAACATCCAAAATCACAAACCCTACAACTTAAAATCAACAAATAACCCTCATAATTGAATCTAATTTTTTAAAAAATAAGCAAATCACTTTGACAATCAAACTCTACATCTTGTAAATTTAAAATATACACTACATTTAGAAAAATAAAATAACCATATAATCTTACAACAATAACCCTATATAATATCTACTCTCATACTTAAACCCTACCCTGTTACTACCTAAATAAATCCTAGTTGCACGACCGGGAAAGACCATGCACTAGTATAACAAAAAAAAGCAATGTAACACCCATATGATAAGAATGGTAGAACCCGTTACCAACCATGCTTTCACCCTTTCATTAGAAAATGAAGGAATCCAAAAATCGAGACCGCGTAGAAGGTTGACATCGCTCTTGGTTTGATAGCGCCGCTATGCATAACCTTATTCTTATGCAACAGGAAGAACCACACTATCGCAACATGGTTAAATCGTTTGGATTTAATCGCAATGGGCCACGCTTATAAATGGATTTAATTTTAATTGAAATTAAATTACACTTTGTATTCCCGTAAATTGCGGCTATGGATTAGGTAATCACATAAAGCATATTTGGCCGACAATAAATTCTCGCTGAAAGTGTATTTAAAAAATAAACAAAAATCCACAACCCCACATTGTTGAAATAAGTACCATTATAATTGAAATTAAGTTGTAAGGCTTTGCACTCCCGTAATCTTAGCTCGTGGATGAAGTATATTCTATGGAAAACCAAAAAATTCCACAACTCCTCATAGTTGAAATAAGTACAATTTAAATTTAAATTAAGTTGTAACGTTTTGCACTCCCATAAAATGTAGCAATGGATTATGTAATCACATGAAACATATTCGTCTCACAACAAATCTGGGTTATTAATTAAAAAAATCCACAACCACACATAATTGAAATAAATACGCCTATTAACCTAATAAATTAAAATATAAAATTATAACAATTTGATTGAAATAAGGCATCATAAAATCAATAAGCTAGATTCAAAACACAATCTCGTGTAAAAATTAATCAACATCTTTGTTGTTTGTTATAATAAGTGAACATATTATAAGTTTTAAAAGGACTATCTTCATTGGAAACATCCGAGGGTTTGCTAGGGAATCCGAATCTTAAATCCATTCGTGAAAATTGAAACTTAGAGGACGACTTCGAAAACTACCCGGCGGTTTGAATTCTATGATCATGCCCGAGATGTGGGGAATCTTGTAAACGATCATCCTCGAGTAGAGATTTCGTCGGCGAGATCATGTTATTTGGTGGGGAATTTTTTTTCTTTTTGGTTGAAGACTAAAAATTGTTGGTGGCTTGTAATGAATGCAATATTTCTTTATTTTTGTATAGTCGAGTGTTTCAATCTGCTGCATACTAGAAATATGTGTAGGATACAAACAACATATTTATCAATTAAAGTTTTCTTTCTTATTTTTTTGTGTGAATTTCACAACACCTTTTTTGTAGCCATTCTTAAAAATTTCGTATTTGACATAGTAAACACAATTTCAATGCCTTTAAGATTTATTTAAAATATGGTATAATTTATCCCAAATTCGCTTCTCCCCGAGTTCATCGGAATACTTTGAATTTAAATATGATATTCGTCAAGTAAAAATTATGCATATCATTTCATATTTAGAAAGCAATGCCCTATGTAAATCCAGAAAAATATGAACAAAACAAAAGGTTTTTATTATATCAAAAATCTTCATCGAGTTTACAAGAATCACTGATACAAAAAGGTAGGAGAAAAAGAAATGGGAATTAAAATACATAAGTGCAAAATAACTTTGTGCACCGATTATCGAGTGTAAATGAGGCAATGCACGAAGCTATAAAAAATTGTTGTTTCTAAATCACAATTTTACAAAAATAAATGGTCTAGATAAAGGTAATGATCTAAAACCTTGAAATAGTTACTTCCTAAATTATCCAAGGATTTTGTTGATTTTGGCAATAGCGGGCACATCATTTCACATAATTTTTCGAAGCATCGCGATTGCATTTCATGAAAAAAGCCCTTGAAGATTGCAAGATTCAAAATCAATTCACAAGAAAAAAAAATCTCGACCCAAATAAAAACTTACAAGCACATTGCTCATGAGCTAGTATGGTGCCACCATCATATGTGAAAATTTTCACATCGGCTTTGTATCCTTCTTGTAAAAAGCCTATTCCATGTGTTCACGGTTCCTTTTGGCACACAGTTGTAACCCGAAATACTTGTGGCGAGTAAATGAGTTACGGAAAATGTGTTATGAAAATGGCGGCGATTATAATCCGGACACGGCAGAGGGGGGAGGCTTGGGGAAGAAACATTTTCATTGCCATTTTCCCATGCCCTCCTTCATGATTCCTTTCCATGAAAAACTATTATACAACTCGACCATAAATATTTTTTTCCAAAACTAAACTGCGAAATTCAAGAATCATCCAACTTTATCCATGCTACGAAGTCGTCTTCTGACAACCTCATGCTTCCATGACCTCATGCTTCAACTTTTGATAGCCTCATGCTTCCCAGGATCCCGTGACCCTTACCGCATTCAAAAAAATAATTTCCATATCTCCTTGTGTTGTGTCGCTACCATAAACAAAGTCTTAGTCGTGCAGTCACTATAAAATTCAGATTCACTTCCATAAAATCTATGAAGATTTCAAATGAAAATCCTGGAGCTTAAGCATAAAAAATAGTGCGCTATGAAGAATTGAAACGGAATCCCGGAACTTCGGTGTAAAATAAATGAAATGGAATCTGGAATTTCGGTCGCGTAAAAAATCTATGGACACATGTGAAATGGAGACAGGGAAAGTGTCGACGAAAATAAAATTACACCGATTCAAAAGAAAAAGCCTATTGGCCTAAAAAATATATTTTTTTAAATAAATATTTAAAATAATATTTTTAAACTAGGATATATATAAATTAGCCATAGATAAAGTGGTAATGGCTTGGAGTGTAAAAACTCTTGGTAAACTTTATAAGTATATGTTATTATTGATAAAAGATGAGAGATATGAGATATTTACAATGGGAATCACCGAGACTTTAAATATAGCCTCACGGTGTCCCTTGGTGAAGGGCATGATCTTTGATCATACCCTTTCACTTAATAAAACCTAAGATAACTACATGCTAATAATTAATAAAATATACATAACATTGCCCTCTCTTAAAGATGCTTTGTCCTCAAAGCATACGTAATGATGGACAATTTTGACAAGCATACCAGGTTTCTTGGGCGGTGGGCTCTTGCTTCCCACATTTTAAAAAGATCGTGAAGCATCTTCTCGAGCTCCATGTTGGTGATGTGGATTTTGACAAGATTTGATATTGACGAGGTCGGGTCCTTTCTTGACTTCTATTGGATGTCGTATTTCATATTAGGAGTATTTTTATTAGCGAGGTCTTGGAAGACTTTTTGTGTTTCCTAACTATTCCTTGTTCTTGGTGATTTTTTGTGATTCCTTTTTAGATTTAGAGGTAAAGTTACCAACAATTATCGTTCGGCATAGCTTCTCCTCATCATGTAAACACTTCCTTCTTAACAACCATATCGCTTCATCAAGAAGGCCTCAACGGCTTCGGCCTTTGTATCGGTGGCAGATATTTTTGTCTCTTCACATTTTTCTTTCAATTTTGGGGATGAAACATTTTGTTGTTTATAAGCATACGCATTTTTCATGGTTTTTTTCATTTTCAATGACTATGTTTGTTGTTTCATCTATGATAGCGATCCCACGTTGAATACCAAAATTGTTTCTTTTATTGCCATTGGATTTTCATTTATATAAACGTTCTCAATAACCATTCTTCGCATTACGCTTTATTAGTGGATTAGCAGGTTGCATTTTCTTCTCTTGGCTTCTCGGCTACATAATTTTCATGGTTGATCTCGAGTCTCTACTTCTAGGTGGTTCAACACTATAGCCTTCATGTGAGCTGATTTCCAATTCAACCTCATTTAATTGCTCTTCTTCAAACATGTTATATTCATGATGATGATGCGAATTATTTGAATTGTTCGGTTGATTATGTTCGAAATTTGGGAATATTGGAGGTTGTGTCGACTTAACTTATCTATCTTATCATTTAGCTTATTGAAGAGTTTTGTGGTCTCATGATGATTTAGCCACATTTTGTCTTTCTATTCGATTTGTCGTGTCATGAACTTTTTTGATGTCGTTGGAGTGTCCTGTAGCGTACCTTCAAGGTATTAATCTTTTCCGAATTCTTCGGGTGTGCGATTTGTTTCTCAAGATCCTGAGTTGTTACGGAATTCGGCGATCGACATCGATGAAGACATTGAACGTGTATGAGGTGGGGAATATTTTTCTACCAGTTTTCCCCTTTTTTTTTTAATTAAATTAATTAATTAATATTTATTTAATTAATTAAATTTTTTTTTTTGAAATAATATATATATATATATATATTTTTTTTAAATAATAATAATAATAATTTAATTATTTGAATTTTATATATATATATATATATATATATATATATATATATATATACATACATATATATATATATATATATATATATATATATATATGGGGAAGGAATTTTGTTAACTTTGAAAAGTCATGTTCTTTTTAAAAGTCACGTTGTTTTGAAAGGGTGAATGGGTTTAATACAGAGCCGGAGTACCATGGGCTCCAAAACCACGAGCTTGTAAACCACGAGTAATTCTCTGCTTATTCTTTTTACTTTGTCTTCACATGTACGTATATGTACTTCTTTATATATATATATATATCTTTTTACTTTTTCTTTTTTCTTTGGAACTATTTTCTTTTAAATATTTTTTTTTCCTTTTAATTTATTTCCCCCTTTATATTACTTTCCTTCTTTCTTTTATTTAAAAAAAAACAAATGTTGCTACACACGAAGCACTTGGGTTTTTTAAAAAAATGTTTGCAATTTTGAAATTTTCTTGTAATTCCTTAATTACGGGTGATCACACGGATCCGAAGAGCGATGGCTCGGATACAATGGAATGTAAAAACTGCGGTAAACTTTATAAGTATATGTCATTATTGATAAAAGATAAGAGATATGAGATATTCCTGATAAGGAATCACGAGGCTTTCAGCCAGCCTCATGGTGTCCCTTGGTGAAGAAGAGGCATGATCAAAGATCATGCCCTTTCACTTAATAAAACATAAGATAACTATATCTAACTAATAATTAATAAAATATACATAACAAAAAGCGGCCCAACATATCAATAGTTCGGTAATCCTAATCTATTTTGTGAATAATATTTTCATCAATTTTTTTTGATAGAACCTAATAGTATGTTTTATAAATTTTGAATCAATCGCGTAACCAAGCTATTACGAGTCCTTTATGGGAAATTTATATTGCTAGCACTAATGCAAAGGACTTTGCTCTCATATGCAAGTGCACTGATGTAAAGGATTTTTTCTTCATTTGCGCCTCTTTTTTTTAAGAGTATATTTTATTTCCCTATGTTATCCATTTTTCTTATTTCTTATATGGTAAATTATATTTGTTTTTTTATTGATTATTTTTGAATTTGAAATTTTTTAATAATTTTTTTTGGGACACTTATATTTAAAAAAATATTTTTTGAAATAATTTATTCTAGTTGTTTTTAAGTGTCACTTTTTGAAAAAGTTTTCTTTGCGTTTATTTTTTTTGATCTAATTTGTTTCTCTTTGGTTTATTTTACTGATCTAATTTGTCTAAAATATTATAGAAAATTTATTGAAATCACAAGTTTGATAGGTAAAATTTGCACAATAGAAGTACCCTAGGGGGTTTTTTAGGGTGTTGAATCCATATATGTAGTAAAAAAAACCGAGTTTAAACAACACAAATAAAAAAAATTTCCACAAATTTTTTTCCCACGGGATTTACGGCCAAAAATGCCCTAGAAAACTCCAAAAATTCACACTTAAAGACAACTCCCAATTTATTTTTGAAAGCATGACTAGTGTTTTGTAAGGCAAATTCCAACCATTACTATTATAGCCCTAGGTGGCTATTTATGCCTAACCACTATAACTCCTAGGGTATGCCCTTCGTGCAAGCAAGGATAGGTAAGAGGATTTGAACCCAGAATCTCTTGATATGTAACACTTTAACGATGCTTGTCAATTAAGCATTGATTCTAACAAAAAAAAATCCCAAAAAATTAATTCCCGAGGATATTTAGTTTGGGGGGGGAGGATGCCTCTACGGTTGGGAGGAAGTGAAATTTCGGTCTTGCTGTTGCGCTTGCAGGGGGGTTATGATAGATTAGTTTTGAAGCCGTGTTTAATTTCGTAATTTCAAGCGAGGGAAGAGGCGACATGTGTATTTGGATGGAAACAACATGTCTGTTTAATTTTCCGGAGGTGTTGTAAGGCGTTAGGTGTTAACCTTCAACCTTCTGGGGTGCCTTTTGTTGTCTTGTGGCAATTTACTTCGGTTGTTTTTCGAGGTAAGGATTGCTTGATATGGATGAGAGCTGGTGGAATATTCTTTAGAACCGTTAGAATATGTGCCTATATGGACAAAAATTTCCACCTAAGCAATAAAAAATGGAGCGATCGATGCCAAATGGATCGCCGGAGCGTGAGGGTTTGTTCCCCAAATTCTATCTACCACGGAGGTTTTTTGGGAGATCCGTTGTCTCAAGATTTAGTATCATTTTTTTTATCGTCAGAAGTGTAACCCTCGCTAGGAGTTTCAAGGGTATGAGGGTTTGGAGAATCAGAATTGGGATTTTAAGCAACCACTCCTAGATGGAATTAGAGGTGACTTCCCCGAGAGACACATCTCTTTATTGAATAATGTTTAAACCATAACTCTTCTTCGGACTAGTTTCTGAGGACCCTAATAAGGATGTAGCGGTTGGGGAAAAATGAGCGGTTTATCGGTCATGATTCATCTGCAGAGAAAATATTGGTAGAAAAGGGACACAATTCGAGGGGTGGTGTAGAGAACATATCGATAGAGATTTCAATAAGGTGAGGTAAAATCAACAACGGTAAAGCCACGGTCCCACCCTATGGTTATCTTGCTGGAATATCTGCGGCTGATTTTTCAACCTGCGAGAGGACATCAAGGTTTGCAGAGTTGAATTCTACCCCTCCTCCTTCCCTAGAGAAATTGGAATAAGGCTTACAAAAAAGAAAAAGGAGAAGAAATCGAAAGAATACCAAAGTTAAAGAGATGGGGCATCTTTTGGTACTCGGAGAAGGTATTAAATTGGATGAAGCAATGAACACGTCAGATCGAGTTCTTGTGGGTAGAAGTTCATGGGCAGAATTATTCATCGCCTTGTCTAAAGAAGTGTGTTACGAAAGTTTGGGGGGAAGGTGTTAGATGTTTTGTCGTCGATGGTTACGATGACCAAAGGTTGGTTCACACTTTGTTTCAATAGGGCCGAGCACACATCATGGGTTCTCTCCAAATATTGGCACATAGAGTTGGCACCCATTATGTGAAGAGATGGTCCCAGCACTCGATCCATGAACGAGAGAAATTAGGGGTGGGATTGATATGGGTTAGGATGCCTGGATTTTCCCCTACAATTCTGATCGGAAGATGTCTTCAGGAGGATAGGAGATGATCTAGGGAATTCTCTGGACTATGATAAATCCTACCGAGAGACTGGAAAAAATGGATTTTTGTGAGTTTTGGTACATCTTGATACCAAGGAAGGATTGATGGAAAGTTCGATGCTTCAATAGAGGGGTCATTCAGGATTGTAGAAATTTGATTACGAGGGAGTATCGTTTCGGTGCAGGCGATGTCATGAGCTGGGTCATATTTTTAAGGAATTCCCTCTTCTTTGCTATCCAAGGAAAAAATTCGGTGGGAGATGTTGAAATGTAGGGAGACAAAGAAGATATTGGTGCTTCGATGCCCACTCCTCGGCAAAGATAGACTCATCGGTTCCACTTTTGGGTACCTCTCTCTCTTTCTCAACTATTGAACCTATGTATAATTTGAATCCATTTCTTTTCTCTGTTATATCTGTTATGGTTGTCGAGTTATGAGGTGGTGGTATCATTGTGCATTTTGAATAATATTACTTTCCCTATTGACTTTGTTCCTGTATGTTGTACTGACACCTTTCCTTGTCATCCCCTTCACTATCCCATGATTCGGGAGCCTCAGTCGACGAAATGCCTCAAAAAAATATCATACAAGTCAAAGATGTAATGCTGAGATCGATATCCAAGATTCTTGTTTTGTTAGGGCAAGGGTATAGTGTCAATCATCACCGTCAAAATGTCCTAAAATTCCTTGGGGTAGACAATCCAATATTTCAAAAGCCATTCAAAAAATCTAGTATGGATATCACAGCAGTGTAGACAATTATCCTTAGATGGGGTCCTTAGAGTATGATTCGCTTCCCGGTTTTTGTTTCTCGATGAAGTGGATGTAATTTAATTTTCGGGGGATGGCTAGCCCTGCTAAAAAACTAGCCTTCAAGCAACTTTTTCGAGTTAGAAAAGTTGGATGTGATTTTTATTGTACAGGAAACGTTGGGGAATAATTTGGAAGTGGTGTCATTTTTTGGAGACTTTTATGAAGGGTTGGTCATTTTATGCGTTAGACGTTAGAGGCGGATCTGAGGGGAATTGCTATAGTGATCAATTACAGAACGACTAAACTCATGAATATGTGGGTAAGAGAAGGACTACTTGTAGCTGATGTGGCCTCTAAAGAAATATGTTTGGAAGTTAGGATGGTAAATGTTTATGGACCTGTCAAAATTATGTAGCCTTTTGGGAATATATCATGAGGATATCTTTCATGTACGCTGATAACATAATTATGGGTGGAGATCTAAATTTCTCCATGGGTAATGCAGAGTCTTGTGGGTGTCATGCCCTAGGTGGACTGCGCTCACTTTGGGTATTTTTGAGCATGTCTGTTGCAATCCAACAAATTATTGATATTGAAGTGGTGCACCTCAAGCCCACATGGAGAAATCGAGAGGATAAGAGATGTTATGTTATCTAGAAGACTGGACAAATTTTTTATTAGAGAATCGTTGTTGGACAAAATCTCTTTGATCAGACAATGGGTAGGATCGGGTGGCATATCTGATCACTCTAAATATTCATAGAAGTAGTTGCAGCATTTCCTCGAAAACCTCGTGCACCTTTTAAAATTAATGACTACATGGCTGAAATATGTCGAATTCTAGGGGATTGTAAAGGAAAATTGGCGGCCATGCTCACCCAATGAAGATCGATTGATTGCTGAAAATATGGAAAATAATCTAATAAGGTTGAAGCATAAAACTATTGATATTTTAATGGGAGTTAAATAAAACTTCGTATTTGTAGGGGTTAAATTTATTATACATTTTATTTTGATTCATGTTTTCATTTATATAATACTTTACTTATGTTTGATTCATGAGGACGTAAAAACAATAAAATAAAAAACTCATGGTAATTGTTTTGCTTTCGTTTTTAACCCAATACTACTAAGGTGATGGAAAACATTTGGGTAAACTTTTTTTTATGAAGTGATTTATTTAATTTATATGAAAAAATATAAATTTGATACAGGTTAGAAATTGAGGTTTTTGTTTTTTTTGTTTTTTGTTTTTTAATATTATACTAGACGGATTTGAATATTACGCTCACATGTGACCTATTTTTGTAACCTTTGTAAAATATGTTTTATGAATTACAAATGTGTATATATACAAGGATGGCAACTCTCCTAAAAAAAAGGTTATCATAAGAAGCATTTTATTTATATATTGTGATTATATAATTTCCCGTTTTTGTGGACATTACTCCCTCTTTTCGCGGACAACTAGTTGTCAATCATGCTTGGTTACAATTATGATTATTAATAATGTTTTAGTTGTGTATATTATTATGAAATCTTAGTTAGTGTCATTAATCATTTATATGTATGCTTATTTATGTGTGATAAATAACATTACAAAATTAATAGCACACATACTTTTATGGATATGTGATGCTATTTAAATAACGCGTACAAAATATTATGAATGTTATTTTTTCATGATTGAAGTTTTATTTTTTATTTTTTATTTACTTTACTTTGATTTTATTTTATGCGTGACTAGGGATAACATGTCAAATATGAATCTAGGTGGATAAGGTAATATTGGTGAAAATAGGATAAAGACTAATGAGACGAAATGCCTAGAGGTAGCCAAGTTTTTGAAGAGGATCAAATTTAACACCAACACTCGTAATATAAAGTTTCACATTGTCTAAATATCACTCCTACTAGGGATAAAGTGATGCGTGTCATATGTTGAAGTGAACTATGAGTCAAGGTGGAAATCGATGTTTTAGTCTCATGAATCTTATACGAAATCCCAAGATATTGGGTAGGGTAATTAATGCATTCACCTAGAAGGGAGTGACCCTCTTAATGTGTCATGCATGTCATTATATCAATCTTGCATAGATCCACAACCCATCCCCAAGAATTATAATCATAGTTCTTGTGATCCCCTTGTTACCACTCAAACTAATTTCATGGAATATTTACAAATTCAATCTAGAATGAGAAAATATAATGGTACCTCCCCTATTCTTTGTGGAAAGGTTTATAAAAACCATAAAAAAAATATCCAATCAGTGGTCTATAATGGTTCTATTATTGCAAAATGGGTGTTGGCCAGCTTCTAGGGAAAATAAAACAAGCTCATGAGTTCTTTTGATATGATTGAATGATCCTATACAATCAATAGGTATTATCCCCAATTAAAGGTCCCAATTAGACCTTACACCATTTGGAATATGGAATATGTCTAGTTTTTGATGTGGCCACTTTTAGATATTTTTCTTTGGGGTTTTACGTGCAATTGCATCCTAGTCCTCCATTTAAAGATTTTCAATGCAATAAAATTAAATTCCCCTTTAATATATTATGTGGAATGTAGGATAATACATAGGACAACCAATGAAAATAATGAAATAAATGTAGAATAAAAATATCTTACTAATTTCAAACTTTAGTAAATAGTTACTTAAGTAAATAAAATAAATAATCTATATAACCATGAGTATTATAGAAAAGTCTACTATGAACAATTTATTATATTACTATGTTTATAAGATATAGATAAGAAATATTCGAGATAAATTCAGTAAACAAGTTACTTATAAGTGAGAATAGTCGACACTATAAAAAGAATATGCTCATATCATTCAAAAAAATTAAGTAAACCAACAAGATAAGTTCCACAAACCACAACCAAAGCTTATGCTCGTCTCCAAAAAACTTGGACAAAAATGAGTTCTCATTCATTAGCATTTCCTAGAATAGTTTAGAATATGCACAAGCAAAAATCCCTTTACAATTTAAATTTATTCCCTTTATAGAAGAATCAAGCAAGGCGACACCTCGGGGGTAAGAGAATCAATTTATTTGATGCATCTAGTCTAATGCTTGTTGCATATTTTTATTATTGGGGTCCTTAGTTAATTATCACTTTCTAGAATTTGGGGAACTGTTGATTCTCCTCAATTGTTTGAATCCACTCCTCTATAAGGTTTCCCATTTGGCTTGAAGAGGATTCATCATTTTATGTCCTTAACTTATTTATATGTTCATTCCATGTCTCAAAATATTCATTCATTACAAGTCCTTGAGGAAAACAATGTTTCTTTGAGTGAATTGTAAAAATATATGCTCTACTTGATTCTTTGTTCAAACTTTTCCATCTTAGGAAACAAAGGTATAACCAATGTAATTTTCCTACTAGGGGGGATTCCATAATATTTTGAGTGGCTACTTCATTGGGTTTAGATATGGAGTTTATGTCTTTTTCTATTTGAAATTATATGGTCTTTGAATTTCTTTAACACATTCTCTTATGGAAATAAATTATATTTGGTATGGAAGATGATAAGTGGTAAGTATTGGCCATATTCTCTATGCCTTGCCATAACATGGTAGAATTTGACTATATTTTTATAATATTTTTAACTAGAAGTCCATTTCTTCAAATGTTTTTGGTGTGAAAACATTGATTTATATAGGGATTTCTTTTGAAGTGCTCTGCGCATTTTTAGCCTTGCCAAATTTAAATTAATATTCTTGATATGCAAGCTCCTAGGCTTAAATGTGGGCCATGAAATCTACAATAGCATAAATAAGTTTTCCCATGCTTATATTTGTCATTAAATTCTCTTTGAACATTATTCAACTCATTATGAACTTTCAAAGCATAATTAACAAACTTTGTTGGTTGATGCAAGTTGTTGGACTTATAATATTTGACTTGATTTTCTAGCAAGGTGATTTTTCTTTCATATTCCCTCATTTTATTTTTTACATCTATGAATTTATTTACATTATCCCATGTAAAAGAAAATCCAACAAAAGCATAGGAATACAAAACTATATTTCTTGTATCCATCACCATAATCTCAATGTTGAGTATTACCTCAAAAAAACTAAGTTGATTTTCCTCCTTTATATTTCTATTTGATCACCGGCTCCCCTCTATTTATTAAATGAAAACAATCCCAAGTTAGCAACTTCATCAATAAGGGTTGGAATAGGCTCATCACCTCTCATAACCATGCCTACACCAAAATTATTGGAATTTTTTTTAGTGGTGAAGACTTCTTCCATCTATGCTGAGTATGGAAATATTGTATTGTGTTTACTTATCGATTGTATTAAACTATCATTTTCTTGTGGGATTTCCTTTGATAAAAATTTATTCAAATATTTTCTTTACTTCTTCATTTCTTTCTTATTATTTGACCCTTTCCTCAGCTTATTTTCTTCTTGATTCTTTGAAGTTTGACTCAACTTTAAGTTTTATTTCTTATTTTCCTTCTTTGCTACCAATTCAACTCAAGTTTTGGCCCCTTCTTCCTTTTTCTTTGCTAGTATTCTCTCTTATGATCTTACATTTGTGATTGTTTCTTTCTCTCAGTTTCAACTTCTATTTTGATGTTTTCCAATGATTCCAATATTTTCTTTTCTTTCTGCCACCACTTTTCTTGTAAGGCTTGTCTCTTAGTAGTAACTCTTACAAAATCTTTCTTTATTTTCCTTTCCTTTTTCTCAACAATTTCTTACAATTTTTTTAGAACCTCTACTTAAGTCATTTCTCATTTATGAGAACTCTATAGGTTTTAAACTTGTACATAAATTGCCTGCAAACAAATTATTTAAAACAAAATAAACGTGGTGAGAGAATAAAACATAAAACAAATATACACAAATATTTTCCCTTGGATCCAAAAAATGGGACTACCAGATTGATTTTTCATTATATTCCTTTCATTGTTACAATACATATATATACATGCCGAAGCATTCATAGACCCCAATCCATTGAACCTAGATTAGAACATAACTGTAGTTCCATTGACTGGACCTACAAAATATGATGGACAAAAAACCATCATGCCCAAAACCATGTGCAAAACCCATGCACAAAACCATAGGTAGGTCCTCCCACCTATTATAGGGTCCAATTTTCTTTTCCTAGGGCACTAATCTGGACCTTGTGCAGGGGGAATATTGCCCCATGCAAACCCCCTGACAAGGGGGGATGTCTCCCCCATGTGACCCCCTTGTTGCGCTCGGTGCAACGAACAAGGGGGGTTGTCGCCCACCCTGTGACCCCCCCCCAGCGTGCTGCTAGTCATGGAAAGAATATAACAAAAACAAAACCGTCAGTCAACATCTCTTTATTAGTGTTGATAAGGAAAATAAACCTTTACATCCAACTTATACCTTGTGACACTTCCAAAGGGTCATACATTTGGGCTCTTTCTAATTCAAAATCATATGCCATTGTATTTTTCCCTTCCATCATAGCCCAAGTGGAATTCGTTAGCCCATACATGTTATGGAAAAAGGATGGGCTAGGAATAATCTCTTATGGTGTTTGCATGGAACCAAAGATCCCATTGTATGTAGTATATTCCTACATATACTAATCCCTAATTTTTTTCATCACCTCTAATGCCTCTAGAGATATCCTTGCTGCTATCCTATACAATCAATAGGGATTATCACCAATTAAAGGTCCCAATTAGGCTTTACACCATTTGGAATAGGGAATATGTCTAGTTTGTGATGTGGCCACTATTAGATATTTTTGTTTGGGGTTTTACACCAAATTACGTCCTAGTCCTCCATTTGTAGATTTCCATTGTAATAAAATGAAATTCCCTTAATATATTATGTGTAATGCAAGATAATACATAAGCCAACCAATCAAAATAATGGAATAAATGTAGCATACAATATCTTACTTCTTCCAAAATTTAGTAAAAAGTTACTTAAGTAAATAAAAGCAATAATCCATATAAGCATGAGTATTATAGAAAAGTCTAGTAATGAACAATTTATTATAGTACTATGTTTAGAAGATATATATAAGTAATATTTGAGATAAATTCAGTAAACAAGTTACTTATAAGTGAGAATAGTTGACACTATAAAAGATATGTTCATATCATTCAAAAATTAAGTAAACCAACAAGATAAGTTCCACAAACCACACCCAAAGCTTATGTTTGTCTGCAAAAATCTTGGAAAACAATGGGTTCTCATTCATTAACATTTCCTAGAATAGTTTACAATACACAAAAGAAAAAATCCCTTTACAATTTAAATTTATTCCCTTCATAGAAGAATCAAGCAGGGTGGCACCAGGGTGTAAGAGAATCAATTGCCTTGATGCATCTAATCGAATGTTTGTTGCCCATTTTTCTTATTGGGATCCTTCAATTAGTTATCACTTTCTAGAATTTTGAGAGTTGATTCTCCTCAATTTATTGAATCCCCTCCTCTATAAGGCTTCCCATGTGGCCTAAAGAGGCTTCATCCTTTTATGTCCTTAGCTTATTTATATGTTCATTCCATGTCTCAAAATATTCATTCATTACACGTCCTTGAGGAAAACAATGTTTCTTGGAGGGAATTGTAAAAATACATGCTCTACTTGATTCTCTGTTCAAACTTTTCTATCTTAGGAAACAAAGGATAACCAATGTAATTTTCCTACTAGGGGATTCCATAAGCTTTTGAGTGGCTAGTTCATTGGGTTTATATATGGAATTGATGTCTTTTCTATTTTAACTTATATGGTCTTTGAAGTCCTTTAACACATGCTCTTATGGAAATAAATTATCTTTGGTATGGAAGATGATAAGTTGTAAGTATTGGCCATATTCTCTATGCCTTGCCATAACATGGTAGCAATTGACTTTTTTTTTATAATATTTTAACTAGAAGTCCATCTCTTCAAATGTTTTGGTGTGAAAACATTGATTTTTATAGGTTTTTCTTTTGAAGTGCTCTGCCATTTTTAGCCTTGCCAAATTTAAATTAATATTCTTGGTATGCAAGCTCCTAGGCTTAAATGTGGGCAATGACATCTACAATAACATAATGCAAGTTGTTGGACTTATAATATTTGACTTGGTTTTCTAGCAAGGTGATTTTTCTTTCATATTCTGTCATTTCATTTTTTATATATACGAATGTATTTGCATTATTCCATGTAATAGAAAATAAAACAAAAGCATAGGAAGACAAAGCTATATTTCTTGTATCCATCACCATAATCTCAATGGTGAGTATTACCTCAAAAAATAAGTTGATTTTCCACCTTTTATATTTCTATTTGATCACCAACTCCCTCTATTTATTAAATGAAAACAATCCCAAGTTAGCAATTTCATCAATAAGGGTTTGAATAGGTTCATCACCTCTCATAACCATGCATACACCAAAAGTATTGGAATTTTTTTTAGTGGTGAAGACTTCTTCCATCTATGTTGAGTATGGAATATTGTATTGTGTTTATTTATCGATTGCCTTAACCTGTCCTTTTCTTGTGGGATTTCCTTTGATAAAATGTTATCCAAATATTTTCTTTACTTCTTCATTTATTTCTTATTATTTGACCCTTTCCTCAACTTATTTTCTTTTTGATTCTTTGGATTTTGACTCAACTTTAAGTTTTCTTTCTTATTTTCCTTCTTTGCTACCAATTCAACTCAAGTTTTAACCCCTTCTTCCTTTTATTTGCCAGTCTTCTCTCTTATGATCTTACATTTGTGCTTGTTCCTTTCTCTCAACTTCAAATTCTATTTTGATATTTTCGAATGATTCCAATATTTTATTTTCTTTCTCCCACCACTTTTGTTGCAAGGCTTGTCTCTTAGTAGCAACTCTTACAACATCTTTCTTTATTTTCCTTTCCTTTTTCTTGAAAATTTCTTACAATTTATTTAGAACCTCTACTTGGGTCACTTCTAATTTATGAGGAATCTGTAGGTTTTAACCTTGTATAGAAATTAATTTCAAACGAATTCTTTAAAACAAAAAAATACACAATGGCGAGAGCAGAAAAAATAAAGCAAATATACACAGATTTTCCCCTAGATCCCAAAAATGGGACTACCAGATTTATTTTTAATTATATTCCTTTCAATGTTACAATACATACATTTACATTGTGAATAATTCATAAACCCCAATCCCTTAACCTTGAATTAGAACATAACCATAGGTCCCTTGCCCAGATCTACAAAATACCATGGATAGAAAACCATCATGCCTAAACACATGTGCAAAACCCATGCACAAAACCATAGGTAGGTCCACCCACCTATTATAGGATCCAATTTTTTTCTTGGGGCGCTGCTCTGGACCTCGTTCAGGGGGGCTACTGTCCCCCTGCAAATACCCCGACAAAGGGGGGCTACCGCCCCCCCCCCCCCATGCTGCACCTGAAGCAACGAATTGAGGGGGTTTTCACCCACCCTATGACCCCCCCGCGTGTGCGGCTAGTCATGGAAAGAATATAACACACACCCAATAATCTCTCAAAATATAATTATTGGCGTTGATAAGGAAAATATACCTTTACATCCAAATTATACCTTGTGACACTTCCAAAGGGTCATACATTTTGGCTCTTTCTAATTCAAATTCAGATGCCATTATATTTTTCCTTTCCATCATAGCCCAAGTGGAAAATGTTAGCCCATACATGTTATGGATAAATAATGGGCTAGAAATAATCTCTTATGGTGTTTTCATGGCACCAAACATCCATTGTATGTAGTATATTCCTAAAGGTACTAATCCCTAATTGTTTTCATCACCTCTAATGCCTCTAGAGGTAGCCTTGTTTATGGTTTATAGATAATAAGTTCATATAATGGTGCCAAAAAACACCACAAATAAGTGTATATTAATAATGGTATCTATCATTCCATAAATCCTTGTAATAGACATGAATAGGAGGCTAATGTGGAGTCCAATACCAACCTAACCCTCTGCATGTGTTAGAAGCACAAATACATATAACAAATATAAAGACATAAAATACCAAGGAAAAAAACAATTTGAGGTCTACCAATGGCTCTTGTAAGTGAATTTGTAAGGATAGAAACCCACTTTAAACTTTACCTTCATCAATTATTTCATGCAAAATGGAAACCCAAACTAGTTTCACATGAGTTGTATCCTTTTCTCCAAACTTTCTGACCGTGTGTATCTTGATTTGTGGTGTGGGGCTGGGAAGGGTTTACTGCTTAAATATTTGAAAGTTCTCCCTTATTCGTAATTAGTCAACTAGAATATCATGGTAGTCATGTTCATGCATGAAATATTTTAGCCAATCATTAGTGAAGGGGATTTTCACATTGGATAATTTGTAATAGGCCTTAAGGTCAGATGACGTGAAGGATCCATTACATATTCCTTGATCGTTTAATATTATTGTTTTTTTGACCTATGTATGTTCAATTAAATATCTAATACATCACTAGAGATTTGGTTATTACAAAGTGGATAAAGGATTTCTTCAAAGTTTGCGTTATGGACATCTCTTCTTCTTTCCCTTCATCTAGGTCCTCATTATTCCAGAGTATTTCTCTACTTCCAATTAATCAAAATAGTTTAGTGTATTAATGAGCTCCATTAATTATGGTAGTGTATAAGGTGTCTACTACAACAAGCAATTTGGTATCTCTAGTAGCTTAGGATTCCATATCTAGTTGTTTACCCTTTGTTAACGTCTTCTTTCTTGGTGACTCTACATAGGTGAAGCTATGCTCATTAGCTCACATTACTTCCCTTAAAAACTATAATTAGTACTTGAATTGATCTATATTTGATTCCTCATGTCACCTTTCCTTTTCAACAATCTTGGGGAAATATTTGTAGGTTAACAAAATTAAAGATAGGAAAAGAAGGGTTTAAACGAAAGAACCACATAAAATTACACAAAATAACCGATCTTAGAAACTCAAAATATGAACCACCTTTCAAGGATAATAATGCTAATCCTAACCTTTAGCAAAGGGAATTATCATTATTATTTTAAAATTTCATGGGGAATTACAATTCAAATTCAAATTTTCCTTTTTATTGGTTAATTCTATGGGGAAAACAAGAAAATGGAAGTTAGCATAGAAATATAACTCAGCTCAAAGCACGAAAAAATTGAATTTGATGTATGATCAAACTAGTTGAATGTGAAATAACCATTATTTCAAGTAATTGATAATCTAAATAAAAATCAACTTAAAATTAAATACTTTGTAGAAGAAATCAATAATTGACTACTTTATCCCTAGTGGGGATGTTCTTAAATTTGGCTAGATTTTGAACATTATGAAAGAATTGTGTTTTAACTAAGAATATTTGCATATGCTTTCTCAATTAACTATTTAATCGATACATATGTAAATTTCCACGTACATACATAGAGTAAGTTGGTTGATGCTTATCAGTTTTGTAATAATTTTTGTATAAAAGACAATGAATTGTTGTTAGGATGGTCAAAAGTGGTTGGAATCTGGCCAATTTAAAAAAAAAAAAATATCTGACAGTGGTAGTGTTTGAATCATGTTTTTGATAGTGGAAATAGATTCAACAACACACTCAAAATCTTGAATCTTGAAATTTGACAACTAAAATCTAAATTTGCAAAAATTGATAAAAATCTGGCTAGAGTTTCCATGATTTTAAAAACAAATTTACAGACTAATTAAACTAAACAAAGGAGAAATACCTGAAGCACCCAAGGTGCCTAAATCCTGTTTTCAGTGGATAGTGGTCCCATATGGTATAACGTGTCATTATAATCTCTGTTGGACTTCGATCGAAAGTGGTAGATAGTGCTCCCATATGGTAAGATATTTTCTTTATTTTTTACATAAAATAACAAACAATAACGTGTCATTATAATTGATAGTAGTTGGTTCAAAAATCCCAAGGACAAACAATTTGAGGTCTACTAATGTCTCTTGTAAGTGAATTTGGAAGGATATAAACCCACTTTAAACTTTACCTTCATCAATTATTTGATGCAAAATTGGAACCCAGCCTAGTTTCACATGAGTTGTATCATTTGCTCCAAAATTTCTGACCAAGTGTATCCTAATTTGTGGTATGTGGTTGGGAAGGGTTTACTGCTTAAAATTTTGAAAGTTCTCCATTCTTCGTACTTAGTCAACTAGAATATCATGGTAGTAATGTTCATGCATGAAATATTTCAACCAATCATTAATGAAGTGGATTTCCACATTAGATAAATTATAATAGGACTTAAGTTTAGATGAGGTGAAGGATCCATTTCATCTTCCTTGATCGTTTAATATTCTTGTTTTTTTGACATAAACAAGAATAATGGGTAGGGAATTAATGCATTTGCCTAGAAGGGAGTGGCCCTCTTAATGTGTCATGCATGGCATTATATCAATCTTGCATAGATCCACAAACCACCCCAAGAATTATAATCATAGTTCTTGTGATCGTTGTTACCACTCAAACTACTTTCATGGAGTATTTACAAATTCAGTCTAGAATGCGAAAATATAATGGTACCTCCCAATTATTGTGGAAAGGTTTATAAAAACCAGAAAAACCTATCCAACCAGTGATCTATAATGGTTAGTATGTGCACCAATCTATATATGTTCTATATCACAAAAGGGTGTTGGCCAATTCTAGGGAAAATAAAACAAGCTCTTCGGACATACCTTACACCATTTGGAATAGGGAATATTTCCAATTTTTGATGTGGCCACTATTAGATATTTTTGTTTGGGGTTTTATGTCCAATTGCATCCTAGTCCTCCATTTATAGATTTTCAATGCAATAAAATGAAATTCCCTTAATATATTATGTGGAATGCATGATAATACATAGGCCAACCAATACAAATAATGGAATAAATGTAGCATAAAATATATTACTACTTTCAAACTTCAGTAAAAATTTACTTAAGTAAATAAAAGCAATGATCTATATAACAAGGAGTATTATAGAAAATTCTAGAAATGAACAAATTATTATAGTACTCTGTTTAGAAGATATAGATAAGCAATATTTGAGATAAATTCAGTAAACAAGTTACTTATAAGTGAGAATAGTCGACACTATAAAAAGAATATGCTCATATCATTCAAAAATTAAGTAAAACAACAAGATAAGTTCCACAAACCACAACCAAAGCTTATGTTTGTCTCCAAAAAGCTTGGAAAACAATGGGTTCTCATTCATTAGCATTTCCTAGAATAGTTTACAATATGCACAAGCAAAAATCCCTTTATAATTTCAATTTATTCCCTTTATAGAAGAATCAAGAAAGGCAGCACCGTGGGGGTAAGATATTCTCCTCAATTTTTTGAATCCCCTCCTCTATAAGGTTTCCCATGTGGCTTGAAGAGGCTTCATCCTTTTATGTCCTTAACTTATTTATATTTTCATTCCATGTCTCAAAATCTTCATTCATTACGTGTCCTTGAGGAAAAAAATGTTTCTTGGAGGGAATTGTAAAAATCTATGCTCTACTTGATTCTTTGTTCAAACTTTCACATATTAAAGGCAACAAAGGTATAACCAATGTAATTTTCCTACTATGGGTTTCCATAATATTTTGAGTGGTTGCTTCATTGGGTTTAGATATGGATTTTATGTATTTTCTATTTGAAATTATATGGTCTTTGAAGTCCTTTAACACATGCTCTTATGGAAAGAAATTATATTTGGTTTGGAAGATGATAGGTGGAAAATATTGACCATATTCTCTATTCCTTGCCATAACATGGTAGCATTTGACTATCTTTTTATAATATTTTAACTAGAAGTACATTTCTTCAAATGTTTTTGGTGTGAAAACATTGATTTCTATAGGGATTTATTTTGAAGAGCAAGCTCCTAGGCTTAATGTGGGTCATGACATCTACAATAGCATAAATAAGTTTGCACATGATTATATTTGTCCTAAAATTCTCTTTGAACATTATTCAACTCATTGTTAACTTTGAAAGCATAATTAACAAACTTTGTTAGTTTATGCAAGTCATTAGACTTATAATATTTGACTTGATTTTCTAGCAAGGTGATTTTTCTTTCATATTCCCTCATTTTATTTTTTAGATCTATGAATTTATTTACATTATCCCATGTAATATAAAATCCAACAAAAGAATAGGAATCCAAATCTATCTTTCTTGTTTCCATAACCATAATATCAATGGTTAGTATTACCTCAAAAACTAAGTTGATTTTCCTCCTTTTATATTTCTATTTATTACCAAATCCCTCTATTTATTAAATGAAAATAATCCCAAGTTAGAAACTTCATCAATAAGGGTTGGAATAGGTTCTTTACTTCTCCAACATGCCTACACCAAAAATATTGGAATTTGTTTTAGAGGTCAAGACTTCTTCCATCTATGTTGAGTATAGAAATACTGTATTGTCTTTACTTATCGATTATCTTAACCTATCCTTTTCTTGTAGGATTTCCTTTGATAAAATGCCATTCAAATATTTTCTTTACTTCTTCATTTATTTATTATTATTTGACCCTTTCTTCAACTTATTTTCTTGTTGACTCTTTGGATTTTGACTCAACTTTAAGTTTTGTTTCTTATTTTCCTTCTTTGCTACCAATTCAACTCAGGATTTGGCCCCTTCTTCCGTTTTATTTGCTAGTATTCTCTTTTATGATCTTACATTTTTGGTAGTTCCTTTATCTAAGCTTCAAATTCTATTTTGATATTTTCCAATGATTCCAATATTTTATTTTCTTTCTCCCGCCACTTTTCTTGTAAGGCTTGTCTCTTACTAGCAACTCTTACAACATCTTTCTTTCTTTTCCTTTCCTTTTTCTCGATAATTTCTTACAATTTATTTAGAACCTATACCTAGGTCATTTATAATTTATGAGGTTTCTCAACATCTCTTTATTGGTGTTGATAAGGAAAATAGACATTTACATCCAACTTATACCTTGCGACACTTCCAAAGGGTCATACATTTGGGATATTTCTAATTCAAAATCATATGCCATTGTATATTTCCCTTCCATCCTAGCCCAAGTGGAATCCGTTAGCACATACATGTTATGGATAAAATAATGGGTTAGGAATAATCTCTTTTGGTGTTTTCATGGAACCAGAGATCCCATTGTATGTAATATATTCCTACAAATACTAATCCCTAACTTTTTTCATCACCTCTAATGCCTCTAGAGATATACTTGGGTATAGTTTATAGAGAATAAGTTCATATAATGGTGCCAAAAAGCACAACAAATAAGTGTATATTAATAATGGTATCTATTATTCCATAAATCCTTGTAATAGACATGAATAGGAGGCTAATGCGGAGTCCAATACCAACCAAACCCTATGCATGTGTTAGAAGCACAAATACATATAACAAATAGAAAGACGTAGAATTCCAAAAATCCAGAGGACAAATTTTTTTTGAGGTCTACTAATGACTCTTGAAAGTGAATTTGGAAGTATAGAAACCCACTTTAAACTTTACCTTCATCAATTATTTCATGCAAAATTGGAACCCAACCTAGTTTCACATGAGTTGTATCATTTTCTCGAAAATTTCTAACCAAGTGTATCCTAATTTGTGGTGTGTGGTTAGGAAGGGTTTAATGCTTAAAATTTTGAAAGTTCTCCCTTCTTCGTACTTAGTCAATTAGAATATCATGGTAGTCATGTTCATGCATGAAATATTTCAGCTAATCATTAGTGAAGTGGATTTCCACATTGGATAATTTGCAATAGGCCTTAAGGTTAGATGAGGTGAAGGATCCATTTCATCTTCCTTGATTGTTTAATATTCTTGATTTTTTGATGTATGTATGTTCAATTAAATATATAATACATCACTAGAGATATGGTTTTTAAAAAGTGTATAAGCGATTTCTTCAGAGTTTGTGCTATGACCATCTCTTCTTCTTTCTTTTCATCTAGGTCCTCATTATTCTTGAGTCATTCTCTACTTTCAATTAATCAAAATAATTAAGTGTATTCACAAAATCCATTAATTATGGTAGTGTATACAATGTCTACTTGAACAAGAAATTTGGTATCTCTAGTAGCTTAGGATTCCATATCTAGTTGTTTACCCTTTGCTAAATTCTTCCTTCTTGGAGACTCTACAAAGGTGAGGCTGTGTTAATTAGCTGACATCACTTCCCTTAAAAACTATAATTGGTACTTGAATTGATATATATTTGATTCCTCATGTCACCTTTCCTTTTCAACAACCTTGGGAAATCTTTGTAGGTTAGCAAAATTAAAGATATGAAAAAAAAGGGTTTATATGAAATAACCAAAATTTTGTTGTGGTCAATGGGATTCAAGTAGTGCCACAACTTCATAATCGATAGTTATACACAACTTTGGTCTACAGGTAAGTACGCGCTGCTCATGGTTTTCAAAATTTGTATGCTATATCAATGAATGTTTTGTGTCAATTATTAATAACACCGTTTGATGTATTTAGTTTGTATATTTTGATTTTAGGTCATTACATATGGTATGAGAGCGAGTTTCAACTCTATGTGACCTCTAGGTAAAGATTTGAAAAATTACTTAATTAGAGTTATCAATAATTTCTCATCAGATAATGTGATGAGGTAAATGAAAATATTGAGGGAGAGAATAAACTATATGACATTAACTCTAACTTGCCAAACTACATTTTTTATTTTTTGAATTCGATCACAACAATGAAAAACATATATGCTCTCTGCAATGTTCCTGCAATAGGAGATTCAAGTGTTAAGAATCTAATATATGTCTTGGTGATCAATCGAACATCCATCAGAGGTCCTAGACCGGTGACACACAAATCATCGCTCCCCTTTCAGTTGTTTGGAAACAACTTCCATGGGAACCCGAGAAAACCTTTTTACCACAAATTAAATAGTGAATTCTTTAATGAATCCAACATATCTCTGAAAAATAATAAAACATCATGAGAAAAATCCATATCTTTACCTTGCAATCTTATAAAAGTATTCACGATGTGTAGAAGACCCAAGTAAACGATACCAAAACTTATTGAACAAAAATAGGGAGTGTTTTCTATTATTTTTTATATTAGTGAATATTGTTGATATAAATTAATAGAAATATCTTTTTCGAATTATAAAATTGTGTTTCCTGTTTCAATAGTATTTTAGATTAATATTTTAATTTTCAACATCCAATACTACCCATTCCAACATTATAGTGAGCCCAATAGTATTTTGGAAGTAATGGTGAAACCCTTGATTCACGCTTAAAATTCCCATGACAGAATCAATTATAAAAAACTATAACCAATTTGTTGATAAAAAAAATATTATATATATTCCAAAGGCCAGGGTGGCACTGATGTTAAAATCCCTCCGATCAAGGTGAGTATCGATCGGTGATGGGATTTCTGTAAACTGGACATTGATCTTACATCTTATTTTTCGCGGGTCCATGTAGGCTTGATGATAATGATCATTGGCGTGATCTTAATTATGAGGTCAATTTATTTAGGGAATCCTAGATATCAAAGGTGATTACAGTTAGAATAAAACCCCATACGATGCTTGTCAGGGTGGATCCATACAGTCATAATAGTGTAGTGCCCAAAGGTGACGAGATTGGGGCCCCTCGCATGACCCAAAAAAAAATTGCAATTTGCTAGAAAAAAATATTAAATTTTTAAAAGCTCACCATGCATAATCCATCAACTCAGTTTAATTTGACATATCAGGAGCAACACACTGAAGAATATTAATTAAAATTCAAACAAAATAAAAATTTCTATTTTGTTTGAAATACGGGTTAAACTCCATTTGTTCCAAAAATATTTTAAGCCTCTAGCTGCTGGCATTTCTTGCCCTTATAGTCCATGATATATCTCAACGTTCAGTATGACTTAAGTAAACTAAAAGATGTCTAGAGGATATGTATAAGCTAAAAGATGTCGTGGGGTTTCATATAAGGTGAAATTAGTATTGTGTTAAACGTGAACATGTTTATTTGAAAAAAATTAAAAAGAAAAATTGTTTAATAATAATGCTTTTTTAGATTAGATGGATATTTTATTAAAAATATTACTTTCGGAAAAAAAAAAATAGAATTTTTATATTTTTTATTATTGTTAAACACTTTTCTATACAATTTTATGTAGAAAAAAAAAAAAAAAACTCAATTCAAATTTAAATTTGAAAATTATTATTTTATGTTTATTTAATTTTATGAAGATTTTAAATTTAGTTATGTCATTTTTCAATATATAATCAAAATTTTAATTACTTTCTGTATAATCAAAATTTCAGTACTTCTTATAAGTTCTTTTTCTTAAAACTTCATGTAGAATACCTATAATCAAAATTTCGATTATTTTCTATATGTAAAATTGGGGATTCACGTTGTAATTTATAATTTCCTATATTTCTTTTAAATCTAATGTAAAATGCCCATTACAAAGATAGGGTATTGGAATTCAAACAATGAATCTACCTTATAATCTGTTATTTTCTATATGAAAATTTGGGGATTCAAGTTGTAATTTATAATTTCCTATATTTCTATTAACCTAATGTAGAATGCCCATTACAAAGATAGGGTAATGGAATTCAAACGATGAATCTATTTTATAATCTGTGCATAGGATAACTAAAAAACATTCCTTTTCAATTCCACTTAAAAAGGGTTGTCCCGTATGCAATGTGAATAATCTTGTTAAACATTAAATATAATGTTTAACAAGATTATTCACATTGCATGTCTAGACAACCTTTTCTAAGTGGAATAAGGTCTGAAAGAAATGTTTTTTATAATTAACATTAAATACGATTTATCTTATGCACAGATTATAAAATAGATTCATCGTTTGAATTCCATTTTTCCTAAATTTAAAAGAGTGTATAAAATAAGTGTGTAGATATAGCGTTGTTAAGAATAAGAAAGTATGGAGGTAAATAAAATATTATTTGTGTATCATAAGAAAAGTGACAAGTGAGATCTCCTATTTAAAATGAATAATATTTTTTATAGTTTATATTTGTTAAAAGAAAATGGTGTTGTGATACTTAAAATATTTATAAATATATAATTACGTAGGTAAAATAATGGAATGGAATCAATTCAATTCAATATTTTGAAAATATTATCACTTTATTTATGATTAATACTATGGTGTAGTTTTACTTTTATAGTTGGGAATATATGTTTTGGTAGTTAGTTTTTATTTATTTAAGTTTTTTTTTTTTTAATGGAGAATATGAAAATGTAGAAGGTATTATTTGTTAGATATAATCGATGTGGGGTAGAATTATAGTTAGGCAATCTAATTACATCATGTTTTTTTGGGAATTTTAAAAACATAATGTAATAGTAAGCACAAAGTCATTGTATGTTTATATGTTTTTAAGTTTAAAACTTTCTACTCACAAATATACCAAAATATATATAGTTTTGTCAAAGAGAAGGAATAACAAAAAATGAATATTGAAATAAGGATATAAGTTGCATTTTCCAATGTTCCATAACGGTATGATGGTTTAGGCAGTGTGATAAATTGATATAAAACCTTATATTTATTTATATGAGGTTATTGGAAACTGTCAAATTAATGACATGATGGGGTCATAGTGTTGTATTTATAGATCTCGGTCAATGATGTCACCTCTTGGTGATGGGAAGTCATAAACTAAAACACTCATAAAGGTGTATGGTGATAAGCGATAGATTAAGAAAATGTTTAAAGATAATAATTGTATACCATTGGCAAAGGGGACACATCTTGTGATAATTTGAGGCTTGAAGACTAATGAGAAAACAATTAGTGTAAAGAGTAAGAAGTTGGTATGCCATTGGTGAGTTATGTATTTGGATTAAATGAGTCAATGTATTGGAAATGAAACAATGATTTAAGGAATGATGGTAAGGCCAATAATAACTTAACTACAGATTAATGTTATAGATGGTGAAACTTACAAGAGACTATATCAAACTGTAGCATATTGATAGTATGGTTACACTTATCTTGTAAATTGTGAACTTTCTTATTGAAAGAAGATGAAATGATTATTGAAAGAAATTGGCACCTTGTTGAGAACACAACACTAATGGTATTGATGAGATAGCATAGATCCTAGATGGATGTAGAATAATCTTATTTCATTGTTGGTATTCCTCATTTATACAAGAAAATGTAATTGATTTTTTTTTTTTTTGAATCATAATAAGAATGTTTATACTATATTATTGCTCTATATTTGATATGTATTGAGACTATTCTCATATTTATGATGTTATGATATGAGGTTATATGGACATGTGGTTCCATTTATTATGTGAAGTCATGATATATATATATATATATATATATATATATATATTGATGTCATAACTTATGATGGTATTTCATGATGTGAAGCATGTGGTTATTACATGTAGATTTTATGACATGCATGAGCATGTAGTATTTACTATTTAGAATGTTGTAATAACAATGATATTATGTTCTCATGATAACATGCAAGAGTTGACATGTGGATTATTTTATTATGATGTAATAACTAATGCTTTGGTTGGATGTTGAAATGTGTTGATTGATAGGAAATCCACAACGAGGTCAAGAGGGCTAGTTTATTTGATGATTTCATGGGAGCCCATACCTCTGAGGGAGAAGAGGTAACACCATACGGGTTGGTGATAGATTCAATCAACACTACATATGTCAGTGATTCTTTTTACTTGTATAGCTCTTGAAAGGATATGGGACCATATTGAGGAGGTCAAGTGTCTGATATTGGATTGAGATGCTGAAGTCTAGAAGTGTATGTAGGACTTCGATGCCTGGGGCTATGCACCTTAGTGAGTTATGGATGGTGTTGGATCAGCTTTGTGATATGCTTAGAGTCATTTAGTACTAGGATTGGATTCCTATATTGGGGTAGATGAGGTCTAAGCCTTGGGGATATGACATAGACCAATGAGGCTTGCTTGGTTTAGAAAGTTGGGAAAAAGTGTAGAAAATATAACTAAGGATTCAACTGAACTTGTAATGTACTAAAAAAAAAATTGAATCCTTCCTACAATTTGTGGAAACCAAATACAATTGCACAATCACATAACAAGTAAGAGAAAAAAATAATCAATCGCACAACAAAATATGTATTTGGGGAAAGAAACTACTCAAAAACCCACTGTCTGTATATTTCAAAAATTCAAGATCATGGAACAATACAATGATATTTCCCTTCGTGAGAAACCTCTACACTCTGTTGACTATCTCACTTTGATCCTACTCGAATCTGACTTTCGATCTAAGCAAGTTTGGTCCAATATTTAACCTTTTGCTTGCTTAGGCATGACCTGCCTTCCTTACGCATACTGGGCTAATTGAGCCCGTATTAATTCAGAAAATCACAATTAATGATTATGCAATACCTTCAAGCCTTCCTAATGACCTCGTGCATGACCTGTATAATTTTTTAATTATACAACTGATAGTTACCTTCCCTTTAACCTCAAACTCAACTAGGCCTTCCTTAGAACTGACATGCAACAACTATTTATAGCAAATTATTTGTTACCTAATTGATCACTACTTGTGAATTAAATCTGATTTAATTCACTGGACCTCTCACTAGCTCATCTCTCAGTTAGAACTAGTTAAACTGATTTTAACTCAATTAATTGAGTTAACTAATTAATACTCACAAATAACTGTAACTGGACCCCCTAAAATCATGGGAGAACTCTACATGCCTCCTCTATGGCCTCTAACTCAAATTTCCTAAGCTAACTAAGTCTTCCTAATTCAGTTAAATAATACAAGTTGTCATGAGATGAAATTACAATCTTTCTTCCAATTTAATTAAGGGAAAATTAAATTAGAAGCCCCCTATGGTACCATTTATGGGTGCCATTTTTGGATGCCAATCAACCCTAAAACAACCACAAAGATACTCTTCAAGGGATATTCATATTTCAACTTAGATATGGGAGCCATGACATGTTATTCTACATAAAGAGTCACAAAAATTGTTAGTATGTATGATTTTCTAATAATAGTGTGTGCATATTATAAGAATGTGAATGCGCTATTATAATTTGTCCACTTTTTTCTAATGCATGTATCTATAGAATTTTTTATAGAATAATATGGTTTTAGAGTAATCTAGATTTATATTAATTAACCAAGTTTAAATCAACATACTTTGAATTCAAATTAATAAAATCATTGTCTCTATGAATCTAGTGCAATAATCAACCATGGTATGTAACAACACCGCTAAAACCCCACAAAATCATAATGTATTTGACTCAGTTTTAAGCCTTTGAATTTAATTCCTTATGAATGTGATCAAATGATATAAGCTTCAAGGTTCTAATCAACTCTATAACTCTAATCATCTATTAATCCAATAAAGAAACATTCAAGAAAGTATAACCTTTCAGCTAATTTATAACAACTTTTGAATCCCCTATCACTTGTAAGTTCAGATTGTTGAATTGACATAATTAAAATGACTAACATAAATGACTAATCTGTATTATTGTAGTACTTTTTAGGTAGTCGTATTTTTGTTCTTAAACTAAATTAGTTATTCACGTTAGTCATTTTTAGTTGCATTACTTATTATTTAGTCGTACATTTTAACCCGAGACTAAATTAGTCACTTATGTTAGTTGCTTTTAGTTGGGGCACTTAAGATTGGTCATTTTTGGTAGTATTTCATTTGGAAAAGTTGTGGTGACTAAACTTTTTAGTCACCTGGTCACTAATTTCATCATTTTCTACTAGTGGAATGAATAGTCATTTCTGATAGATTTCAACATTCTGAACTCTTTGGAGTATGTTTCAGGAGCATTTGATGCATGAAAACAATATTTTTTATACTATTGAGCTAATATAGAGGCCCAAGCCATGGAAGCTGGACCAAAGAGATGTAGCCCAGGAGGGGTGAACTCCTTCATCAAAAATCTGTTTTAATGGATCAATTATGATGGTTTATTGTTCTTTATGTTGCTGATGTTCAACATTTGATTTTCATAATTTAAGCTCTTGAATTCACTCATAAAACTCAGTAAATTTACCCGTTTGACACACATAAGAAACAAGGAAACATATGTACAACAAGCATTAGATCAAAAAATAAATTATAAATCTGAAAATGAAATTAGCACAACAAAACTAACATTCATACTTAGATTAAATTCTTCTGCTTTTGATCATGCCTTTCAATTTATTCAAAATTTTACAAATTTTGATTTTCAAGAAATTGATGAAGGTATTTTATGCATGATTTTTACTCTTACATTCTTGGCAAAACCCAAAAGCTGGTGTCAATCACTTCCAGTTGCCTCAATTCATAGCTTGGATCAAATTATTACAATGTTCCTTTCTAAATTTGATGGCTATGACTACGAACAAGTATGTGACGAAATTGAAGATCTATGAAGGTTTGAAAGTGAGTCTTTAATTGATTTTACCATTAGATTTCATTTAAATTATTTAAAATTTAAAATTAAATACAAACCTTCGAAAGAGGAATTATTAGATTGGTTTGAACACATTTTCTCTCTTCCTCCTATTCATAATCCATGTGAAATTATTTCAAGCTTTTCTCAATCTCCTCGCCATTCTATTAACATAATTGATAATTCCAACATAGAGATGCATACCAATCATGATGAAATGGCTTCAGTCATGTATGATAAATTCTTAAATTTAGTACACATCTCTTACAATATTAATGATAATCATGTTAATTAACCAATATTGCAAAGCTTGGAAAATTTCGCTAATTAACCAGAAGAAGATACTAGCAACAATCTTGAAGAAGATACTGCTTTGAAATCTTAAAATCAGTGTGCATTAGAATCAGAAAATCAGAACTTAAGTTGGCAAGTACAAGCAACGATTAAATTTTCCAATAATACACAATTTTCTGTACAAATTTCTGAATTCTTTTACGATAAGCAAATGCCAAATTCAGGATAGCAAAGCAACATTCTTCAAGAAATCAAAAGTAGCCAAGTAAATGATATTAAATCTAAATTTTTCAATGAAGAAAATGCAAAAGAGTTCTCAAATAGAGACATTTTCAAATGCATTGTTTCAGATTCATATTTTTCCCTTTATCCTAATAATTTTTCTAATAGCAAATTATCCTCTCTTCACTTTAAAGATATTTCAGAAAACATAGAGGTTTATCTAAATGAATTACCAATTATTTTTTATCAAGATAGAGAATTAATTATTGATCATTCATTTGGCATTAATGCACATGAGATCAATATTCCTTCTTGTTTTGATACATTAGCTGAGATCGAAGGGAATTCTAATGAATGTCATGAGGTCATTTATGATAGTTACTTTGACATTGAGGATATTGATTTATCTTCTTCACAATTGAATCCTCATGATCAAATCGAATCACATGTGAAAATGAAGAACAATTTAATTTAGAAATTGTTTCAAATAGTTCTCACTTTCAAATAATTAATCATACTCATGATTTCAACATTCAAGAAACCATTCCAATCTATGATTATATGACGATCAAGCTCGCATTTCTATTTATAGTCATAACCCTCTCTCGAATTCACAAGTTGGTATCAACAATTATTCTAATTACATATTCTGCCCAATTCTTGTGAAGAGGAAATTGCTTCAAGTTAGTCCCAATTGTGTTGTAACAATAATTGTAACACTATTGTAAACTACGATTCAATTTTGTTATTATTTCGCCATTTATTTTGTTTAACTTCAGATTTATTTTCAGTTTTCAGTTTTCAATTTTTAGATACTTTGTGCTGGCATATTGAGAAATTTAGTATTGAACACTCAATTGATATAATGCCTAAATGGGAAAATGAAGTTTCAAATCATAATCGTAAACATCAAGAGCTATTTCTCTTCCAATTCCAATTTATGTTCATTTCTCATGAATTACTTATTTCTTCTCGAAAGCAATGCCAAAAAGAGAGTGTATTTTCAGAATATGACCAACAATATAATTCAATTAATAATATTCTGTTGGATCTATCGGACTTCCATTCGTTTTTCATTGATTCATTCAAAAAATATTTGGAGAATTTTCTTTCACCAAATATCGTTAATAATTTAACACTTGAACATAACACTAACAAAATCATACAAGCCATTGTTTTTGAAAGATTATTTCCACAATCTGGCTTGTCATCTTCTCTTTTGAACCTCTCCCATTCAATAATGGAAATCCATCCATATTTCTATGATCTAATCGAAATTCAGTTGGAAAGGAAATTTCAAAAGAAGGTGATTGTAAATAAGCTGCTAACAATAAATGTACATTCTGTTTTCAGATTTAGTTTTCTTAGTTTAATTATATTTATGCTCTTGTCGCTAATGTTTGACATGTATATACATACAAGAACTAGAATGAAATAATGGTTACATTGGAAGTATGACTATACCTAGTCATTTTCCTTCATTAAGTTAGAAATAAAAATATATTCATTTATATTCATTTTCTTTTCTATTTTCATTTATTTTATTATTCAGATTTTTAATAAGCAAGTAATAAATCTAAAGTTTTCTTGGCATCCCTTTCATTTTCTCACAAAGTGGATTTAAAAATACCAAAAGCTTATGAACTCCTCGAATGTTTTGGTTTTGCAAAACTCTATACAATGACAAGATTGCTTTAAAATCATATACGAATAAATTCCAAAGAATAGCTAAAGCTTGGCAATCTTTGATTCACGAGTACTTATGAAGAGTTCATTTTCACCACTTTTTCCCTCTAATGTAAATTTGGAAATGATGCAATTCAAAAAATCATTACTTTCCAATATTTACTAAATAAATGATGATATTGAACATGGGATAAAATTAAGATTCATGAGGTAAAATTTACAGTCAATTTTCTTCCAGGTACATAGTTTACAGGTTCATCTTCATCTATTGTTAGTTTTACCTTTTTCAAAGGTTGTTTCTTATTTCTATTTTGTTTTATTTGCAGGTCTTCATTGACTTGATTATGAAGACTTGAGATAAGCAAGCAGCCAGATATTTTCAAATCTGCAATATGTTCAGGGAAGTATTTATGATTTCATCTAAAATTTAAGCGTTATCTAATTTTTCTTCTATTCATTGAAATCTTGATAAGTCTTAATAAATTATCAGAGGAATCATATTAGATCATTAAATTTTATAACTCTCTTCATAAAAAAGTTATGATAAAATTAATTTTTGATCAGATATTCCGACAGGTAATTAAATTATTAAAGGGTTATTTATTTAAAAACAAAGTTAAATTAGTCGCTTTCTTTCTGAATTAAATACTTGAAGAAATCATCAACCCCATATATGGCACATCATAATATCACAATTCTCATATCAGAGGTTCTCAAATGAACATACTCCAAATATCTCTAATCCCCTGATATTCCCACTCCCTCTGATCTCGAATGAACCTTTCCTTCTGATATTGCATCATCTGTATCACAATATTTGATCGAAGGCAACTCTTACGATTTCCCGATAACAAACCTCTGATGCAAGTCCCCCGATATTCCTTCTCGCTGATTCTTCGATAAAATGACTTCGCTAAAAATTGCGATGTCCACACAACCTCAGACCCAATCCTACATTTAAACTCAGTTATGAAATATTTCACGTCCATTGATAAATCACAATTTTGATAGGGGAATATGTTTAAAGGTTTCGATGTCCCGAATCCGATATGAAATTAAATCCATATAAAAAAAACTATGAGGTCTGTTCTTTATCGCATATCAACATATCAATAATGTTACGTCCCGTGCTCAAACATTTTGATCGCCGATCTCTTATAATCTAAAACTGGTCCCCCCAATGAGCCACGTCATTTATCGCATTCCCGTTATCGCAAAAATAATATTTGTGTTTCCTATTGTTGTGGCTAGCAACAACCCCCCTTTTTATTTAATATTAGTAATAATACTAAATAAAATGGGGACCCTTAGTTAAAAATCCAAAAATAATTAGGATTTGTTTGCCTTAGAAAATAAAACTTTCTATCATAAACCTATAAAAATCCCTTTGAAAGAATATTGCGAAAATCTTAAAGTTTATGATAGATTTTAATAAAATTTCTCTTGAAACAATATAAGCGCATCCATAACAAAAAATAGTATATATAAAAAACGCATTGATCGCAGATCGCATAGCGCAGAAAACAGAAATGATTAACAAATATCTTTTGCGCTCTTATTTATTATGCGCTTTTGCGATTTTGCGCTTTTGCGATGATTTCATTTTGCGATTGTGCGCTTTTTTGTGATTCTGCGCGTTTGCGATATGCGCTTTTGTGATTTTTGCGATATGCGCTTTGCGCTATTGCGCAATTCCCGTTTTTGCGCTAGTTTTATGACTGTGATGACTTCATATTGCGATATTGCGATATTGCGCAGCAAATCGCAGATCACAATGTCGCAGATTCATGTAGGCGCGCTATCCCAAGGCAATCTTCTCATGTGTCAAATCCGTTATGCGCTTTAATGATTATATTAAATGATTGGATTGATTATTAATGTGAAATGAGATTGTGTTTAGATTGAAAGTCGTTTCACAATTAAAATATTATATTTCATCCGCGTTCATATTCAAAACAGTCTCATCACCTTTCTAATATCATTACTCTCATTTATTCGTAAAACGCAGGCACGAAGGAACAGACCACTATACAAAGCTTCCGATATACACTATGGGTAAGAAGGAGAAGAGCTCAAGTTCTGAGAACAAAGAAATGGCTTCGTTATACGCAGACACCGCCTGTAACAAGGATGCTGGTATATCCACTTGGGAAGGAATGTATAAACTGTTAGAAGATGAAAACCCTGTGGTGTTAAAAGTTGCAGCTACAGCAGGTTCAAAGGATACGTCTGAAGCAACCCTCAAAGAACTGGCTCGTTCATTTCTGCATAGAATAGCGGCAAAGCCAAGAATTCTCTCATATACAGACATGGTGAGATGGGTGTTGGACAGCACTGATATTTCAGACAGGAAATTTAAAACTCCACCTGAAGAGCTAATCGGGTCATTCTCCACGGAAGACGTGAGGCTGATTTATAAGTTGCCAGAACCTCATGCGCCTTATAATAAGCAATTTATGAAAGAATTTGCCAGAGAACATGTGAATTTCTCAGAATGCACACAGGAATGGACCAAAAGAGATGAACCATTGAAGAAAAACAAACGCGGGTGGATAGTACCAAAAAAGGATGTTTCAGACGCTGTTCACAAGTTCAAATATCCAAGTGGGCAAATTGACACAGTTTCTACCACAAGATAAGGTATGTAAGTTTGCCAAAATTATCCTCTATAGAGCTTTTAGAAGTTACTGAAGAAGTTGTTTGAGGTCAAGAGTTCTCAGAGAAACATAAAGCTCTTCTTGAGAAAAGTCAGGAGTTGAAGAGACTTGAAATAACTGTAAGACGAAATGAGGAAACATTGACCAAATTCAAGGCACTTGATGCTGAGTAGGGCGAAAGATGTGGAGCGTGTTCGACAGAGAGAAAAATTACTGCAAAAGGTCAAATCGATAAAAAGAAACTACTTTGGCTAAAGTATGATATGAACATGGCAAAAGACAGAAGAAGGCAGAAAAGCTGGTGCACCCATTGCTAAACCATAAAGAAATACTGTTCAGTAATTGGGATGCACAAATCAGAAGAGCAGAAAGGGCGGCAGAGGAGGCATCTACAGCGGCAAACACCCTCACTGATTGTGTAAATGACAATTTACACAAAGCTAACTTGATTTCTGAAACTGTTCTAGGTTATCTCCCACAGGCAAATCAATTGCAAGCAGAATGGAGGCAAAAGGCAGAAGAAAGAGCAAAATCCATCCAAGGGCTGACAAGATTGAATTGGGACTCATACTGGATGTACTTGGTAAAGCCACACAGTCAGCACAGTGCACTCAATTGTATTATCAATGCTACAGAGAAGATTTCTCCTACGCTTGCCGACTCTGTCTTTTCAGGACAGCTGAATTCTGAAGTCGGTCAACCGCATCTTCTCAAAACTATGCTAGATGCCTGCAAGAGCAAAGATCAATTTCATAGATAGATAGATTTAGTTTTAATTCCACTGTATTTTAGCCTAGGAAAAGGACGGTCATTGAACCGAATCCTTATTTTTGTAATAAACTATTTTTAGAGTTAGTTAAGTAGTATTTAAACCCCTCTCATGCATTTAGAGAGGGGTCCTGGATCTTAATATTTTTGGACTTGGAGATTGCATTTCTGTACTCCATTGTCTTATATATTTTTTGAAAAAGGATCACATCTGGTGATTTTCATGCAAAATTATCTTTAAAGTGTTGCATTTCTGTACCTTTGGAATTTGATTTTGCATCATAGTTGCTGGATAGAATATCAGATTGCATCTGGAAGTCATCAAGATGAACAAGGTATTTCTATCTGTTTACTGTTGATTTCTTTTGTCTTGTGATATTCGTTTTGAGATTGCTATCATTTATATGTATTTGTTTTCACAACGCTTCCTTTTATATATCATTTCTGAGTATAATTGAAACGTTATTATTCATAATTACATGTAGATGATATACAATGATGAATGCAATATGCTAATATAACTTTGTTTAATTTCTTAAACAGAGTTATCTTTATTTGTTTATGCACATTTCAATTTGATTAATAATACATTTTCATGGTTATTGTTGAATTGGAACAATCTTAAGTTGTATTCATATATTATTACCCGGGTTAGTATTAGAATTTCTTTATCAGTATTTAGCTTAGATTAGATAGTTTTATTTCAGTTAATTTAGTCCCATTTCCACCCATCCAATCCAATCCACTTAGTTACAAGG